>JAVVNS010000101.1:0-1200000 GCA_036320875.1 Cotoneaster glaucophyllus | reverse complement strand
AGGTAGGGCCTAAGAGGATGAGGCGAATTATTTTATATATATATATATATATATATATATTGTACAAGTAATGCTTGTTTATGCTTTAAAAAAATAATAAATAATGAAAAGAACTTGAAAACTTTGAGTTTTAACAAAAATGTGTTGTAAGTGAATAGTACTAGGATTTACTTTTTAGAGTAAAGATGTGGTTTTTCGTTAAAGTGAACAGTACCGGAAGATTTTCCTTAAAAAAAATACCTAATTGTATTGTGATACATAAATTGAAAAATAAAATGACATAAAAATTATGAAGTATTATAACACATATTGGAAAAATGGAGGACATGCATATAATGAGTGTTCATCCGAGTATTCAACAAGTCTCTTATAATTTATTAAAAAATAAAATGCAAAATGAAAGTTATCTATTTTCTATTTAAGTGAGAGTCTACAACCTCGGTGCATGCCTAGGCAGACACCTAAACAAGTGTAGACATCTTTTCTTAATTTTCAAACACTTAGAGATTTATCAATGTCGTGGCCAGCTGCCTAGTGCCTAGGCAAAGATTTTTAGAACAATGCGTGAAATGGCTTGTTGAGAGTATCAATCCTATATCGAAAAAAAAAGAACCTTGCATGTGTTGATAAATAATTGATGGCTTCCATTTGGCCAATTAATTTTATGTGGGTCCCCAACTTCTTTACAATCTTATTGACTTGGAGCAAGTCCACCCCACTAAGGCAATAACTGACTAGACAATTGGACAAGGCAAGTACTGCATTAGTGAATAGTAATTGCTCGAATTCATCACTACCTCATAAAATATATTGCCCCGTCAATTGATTTTTTTTTTAAATAATAATAGTAAACAATAGATAATCTCAAAAAGAGGAATTTGTATGAATAGAAAACACAAATTATGTGGTATATCAATGACATGATTGATATGTCCACTTTTATGGTATAGTGTTTTGAGTATGTTGTTTTGATAACTATTCGACGCGAATGGTCAGAACTTAAACAGCAGCACTTCCACTTGATCAAACCGATGATGGGTTATGTGCTTCTTGGTGGAGCTAGATGACTGCGGCAAATGGGACATGTGGCATGCTTAATCCTGTCCACCTTTTCAAAGCATGGTTTATGAAAAAAGAGGATGGAGCAAGATAGATGTCAAATCCTGTTCGGAATGTTTTATACGTATACAATATGGTTTGGTTGACAACAACAAGTCCATCAAGTGACAAAATGTTTGAATGAATATAAATTAAGATTTTTCGACGTACATTTTGTTTCCATCTAAAAAACTTGTAGTTTAACAATGAAACCCAAAGTTTGAATCCAAGATCTGTCATTACTGCTTATGCATTGCAAAATTAAGTTGAAAAGCGGAAATATGGTCGGAAACTAAACAATATGACATAATGTTCAGAGACATTTCTACCGTTCATCCTCGTTTACAAATACATGGTACACTACACGCATACATGTTCTTTCGCCAAAATAGATGTACTACATTAATTTGACAGTAGAATTGGAAGACAAAATTAAACGTTTGACTTTAGATGAACAGATCTTTGCAAACAAGGGACCACTCGTGAATATATAATTAGGGGTGTGTTGACTTTAGATGAACAGATCTTTGCAAACAAGGGACCACGCGTGAATATATAATTAGGGGTTGTGTGAAGGGGTGTGCTATTCACACAACCCATTTTACTTCTCACACACTCCTTGATAATTTATGTTAGTTGATCTTCTTCATTTCATCTGATCCGACGGTCGAAAATTAAAAAGGTGTGTGAGAAATAAAATGGGATGTGTGGATATCACACCCTTGTAATTACTCATTTAAATCTGGCATGGCTCTCACTGCTGCTTCTCCCTCTTCGGTTCAAGTTCAACGCAGCCACCATCTATCGCCACGATCACTATCCGAGGTGAAAGAACAAAACTTAAACACCAACACTTCCACTTGTTCATCAAACTGCTGATGGAGTTGTGTGCTTCTCGGTGGAGCTAGACGACTGCGGCAAATCGGACAAGTGGCATGCTTAAATCCAGTCCACCAGTCCAAGCATGGTTTATGAAAAAGATGAGCACAACTTAGTTCTCTAATCTCTTCTCCTTCCTCGATTTTGCATAGACACACAGAGCATTCCGCCGTACTAGTCTCCGAATTTGCCCCGGGATTGGGTTTATACTGGACTGTGGTAAGTGATATGTCTGTGGCTTCGTCAAGATAGTGATCATAACGTTTGGAGAAGGAATGGTAGAGCAAGAAGTTGAACAGCCAGCTGAAGTGGGTGAAAGTTAGATGTACATACTTCCACATGGTTTGCATAATTGTAATAGGAGAATTGAGAGAGTTGAGAGATTTAAATTTCCAGATTGGAGGTGATGGGTGGGATTATGAGGGCCAAGTATGAAGGTATTTATAGGGTTGGACATGGGAAAATAAGAAAGAAGCAGAGCCATGCAATCAAATTTAGGCTAATGTCACTTATCAGTACTTAGAACCAAAATGATTTCTGCACATTATTTTTCGTTTTTTTGTAAACTGCTCAAAAATATAGAGTACAAGTAAACAAGAAAATAAATCTAAACAAATAGGAAATTAATCCAAAATTGGGAAAACAACCCTAGTCTCATTAAAAAAAAGGAAAAGAATCATAATCCTTATCTCACTACAAAATCCGAGTACATATATGTCAAAAATATCGTATTAACTAATATATTTTTCAACGTACACTTTTTTTTGAGGTATGATATTCACACACCTCTTTTTACTTCTCTCACACCTTTTTAGTTTTCGACCATTAGATCATATGAATTGAAGAAGATCAACGGACGGAAAATAACAAAGGGTGTGTGAGAAGTAAAAAGGGAAGTGTGGATAGCACATCCACACACCCTCCTTTTTTTTACCCACTAGAATGAAGAATATAAACAAGAATCAATGGTTATGTGCTCAATTAACACTAAAAACTCAATTATGGAATCATGATGTGACAACACATTAAAACGACAATGTATTAGGGTGAATTACACATACACCCCTTGAGATTTTTTGTGTTTTCACAAAACTGTCTCAGGTTTTCAACATATTACAAACACCCCCTAACGTTTTAAAATCATTTCACAAGCCTTCCTTCATGACAAAAAAAACCCCTAACAGTCATGATATAAGTTGTGAAAATACAAAAATATCCTTACTAAGTTAAAAATAGTGTTTGGCTACAAGTTTTGGTTAGACGATGACTATCATATAAAAAAAACCCGATAATAGTGTTGTCATTGAAACCATCGCAAATAATCGCAAAAAAATTGAAGCTAATGTCAAACAACCTATGGAAGTTTTGGTTGAGTTCAGGGACCCAAATACTATTTGCTGCAAGCTATGAAATCAAATGATGATAATAAAAGCATGTTTAAGTGTTTGGAATTGCACAGGAAGTTTGGGTTGATTTGTATTCTTCTAATGCGCTAACATTTATGGTGAAAATGTTGAAGCTAATGAGGATGAGAACGAGGGTGGACATGGTGACATTAGTGTTGACGAGAATCGAGTACCTGTAGATGTTGGTGTTGGAGAAAATAGGTGTTCCTATTTACTGATGATGAGGACGCGATTTGGCTGACTCGGAGACGATTTGGTTGACGACGATTTTGCTGTAATGCTTAAAGCTTGCTCATCATTCAAATACAATAATGGGTGGCTGACTCCAAAGACAGGTCGAAGAAGACAGTTTGTTCAACGTAGGAGATTGGTGAATTGTGAGTGTTTGGATACAAGTGATATATTATATTCGGGTAAATTACAAAAAACTACCTCAACTATTGGGTCGTTAACAGTTTCATACCGCATCTTTAAAAAGTTTCAATGTCATACATTTGCTTACAAATTTGTTTCAATGTCATACATTCCGTCAATTCCTCCGTTAAATGCTACCATGGCTTGTGACGTGGCATATTTTATATTTTAAAAAATTATTAAAAACTTTAAAAAATATTAAAAATATTAATTAAATATTAAAAAAAAAATTTCCTCTTCCTCCTCCTTCTTCTTCCTCCTTCCTCCTTCCTCCTTCCTCTTCTTCTTCTGGGTTGCACGGGTTCGGGGTTTTTTTTTTTTTTCCTCCTTCCTCCTCCTCCTCCTCCTCCTTCTTCTTCCTCCTCCTCCTTCTTCTTCCTCCTTCCTCCTCCCCCTTCTTCTTCTGGGTTGCACGGGTTCGGTTTTTTTTTTCCCTCCTTCTTCTTCTTCCTCCTCCTCCTCCTCCTTCTTCTTCCTCCTTCCTCCTCCTTCTTCTTCTTCTGGGTTGCACGGGTTTGGATTTTTTTTTTCCCTCCTTCTTCTTCTTCCTCCTCCTCCTCCTCCTTCTTCTTCTTCTTCCTCTTCCTCTTCCTCCTTCTTCTTCTTCTTCTTCTTCTTCTTCTGGGTTGCACAGGTTCGGATTTTTTTTTTTTTTTTTCCTCCTTCTTCTTCCTCCTCTTCCTCCTCCTTCTTCTTCTTCTTCTAGGTTGCACGGGTTCGGGTTTTTTTTTTCTTTTTTTTTTTTCATCTTCCTCCTTCTTCTTCTTCTTCTTCTTCTTCTTCCTCCTCCTGCTTCTTCCTCTTCTTCCTCCTTCTTCTTCTGGGTTGCACGGGTTTTTTTTATTTTATTTTATTTTATTTTAAAATTTTAATATTTAGTTAATATTTAATTAATATTTTTAATATTTTTTTAAGTTTTTAATAATTTTTTAATATAAAATATGCCACGTCAGCATTTAACGAAAGAATTGACGGAAGGCTGACGGAGTGTATGACTGAAACAAATTCGTAAGCAAATGTATGACATTGAAACTTTTTAAAGATGAGGTATGAAACTGATAACGACCCAATAGTTGAGGTGTCTTTTTGTAATTTACCCATTATATTCCAACCTGGAATAGCTATACAAGGTTAATTTTGTCATTTTAAAATTATTTTATGTTGATGTCAGCATAAAACTAACAGAACCCTAACGGAAGGGGTTTTGTGAGATGATTTTAAAACGTCAGGAGGTGTTTGTGATATGTTGAGAACCTGAGGGATTTTGTGAAAATACAAAAAAGAGGTTGTATGTGTAATTAACCCCAATGCATTATGTACAAGTTTGTGATTTAGCCTATTGTATCACTGTAATGCACGTAGGACACGTGATTCACAAAATCAACGACAACATTAAGGAGTTTTGAAATGTAATAATTGTAGAAAGAAATCCAAAAGCAAAACATTTTGGTACGAAATAAGCTATAAACCGACCGGGAGGACCCAATAGTCTTCGTGCACGCAAATGCATAAGTGTCCCAGTCCAAATTTGGGTTTGGTATTTTTGGATCTATATATCAAATTCCTCCTTCAATCATACGGTCACAATCTTATTGACTTGACTTAATTTCTTTTTCTAAGTAATTATATTTCTTCTTTGGGTAAATTACACAAAACTACCTCAACTATTGGGATCACGACAGTTTCATACCTCGTTTTTAAAAATTGACAATGTCATACCGCATCTTACGAATTTGTGACAATGTCATACCTCCGTCAAATTTTCTATTAGTTTTTCTGTTAAGTGCTGACGTGGCTACATGCGTGGCCCGATCACTAATCCAACTAGATTAAAAAATTATTAAATATATTTTTAATAATCAAAAATTAAAAAAAAATCTTTATTTTAAATCTTTCTCTCTCCTCTCTCCTCCTTTATCTCTCGCCCTTTCCTCTCTCTCCTCTCTCTCTTCTCTGCATCCTCGAACTGGGGTTTCTTTTTTTTTTTTTTGCTTCCTCCTACTTCTTCTCCTCCTCCTTCTTCTTCTATTTCTCCTCCTTCTTTTTCTTCTTTCTTTCTGGGTTGCACGGGCGGTTTTTTTTTTTTTTTTTTTTTTCTCCTTCTCCTCCTCCTCCTCCTTCTTCTTTCTGGGTTGCAGGGGGCAGGGGGAATTGACGTATGCGGGGGAGTGGCGAGAGAGGTCGAAGCGGTGGGGAAGAGAGACGGTGGTGGAGGAAGTATGGGGGGGAGAAGAGGAAGAAGAAGAAGAAAGGAAAAAAAAATATGAAACCATACCCAGTTCGTCCCCCCTCCCAACCCAACCCCTTGCAACCCATAAAGAAGGAGGAGGAGGAGGAGGAAGAAGAAGAAGAAGAAGGGAAAAGAAGAAGGAAAAAAAAAAAAAAAAACAGTTCGCCCCCTACAACCCAAAAAGAAGGAGGAGAAGAAGGAGGAGGAGGAGAAGGAGGAAAAAAAAAAAGAAAAAAAGAAACCCCCCGTGCAACCCAGAAAGAAAGAAGAAAAAGGAGGAAGAGAAAGAGAAGGAGGAGGAGGAGAAGAAGTAGGAGGAAGAAAAAAAAAAAAAAAAAAAAAAAAAAAAAAAAAAAAAAAAAAAGAAACCCCAGTTCGGGGATGCAGAGAAGAGAGAGAGGAGAGAGAGATTTAAAATAAAGATTTTTTTTTTAAATTTTTTTAATTTTTTAATTATTAAAAATATATTTAATAATTTTTTAATCCAGTTGGATTAGTGATTGGGCCCCGCATGTAGCTACGTCAGCACTTAACAGAAAAACTAATAGAAAATTTGACAGAGGTATGACATTGTCACAAATTCGTAAGATGCGGTATGACATTGTCAATTTTAAAAAATGAGGTATGAAACTATCGTGACCCCAATAATTGAGGTAGTTTTGTGTAATTTACCCTTCTTCTTTCTATTAAACGTCTCAAAATTCAGTAAGAGATTAATATTTCAGTAGCCTTTTTCCAATATTGCTTGTTTTAGAAGAAAAGTCACAAAATATAAACTGAATTAAGAAGTTGTAACACCTCAAAGTGGCGCTATGATGACTTGAAACAGTAAAAACTGCTGAAACAAATAGCTGCAGAACCATTTTCATATGTGTAACATATTGTATATCTTGCTTCTCTCCAAATCAAATAAATAAAAATGGAAGTTCTGGTTTCAATCGATCACGGATGAGCGGCTATGCGTGGCTATTTTTCCTCCGGTAATCGGCATTCTTCAGAGTCGGTACAATTGATGCCTGAGCTTTCCTGTGCATCATGTCCATCCTCATGCTCTCAGTTTTCTCAATTTCTGAATACGCATTTCTTTTATTTAAAAACCTCAGTTTTGATTTCAGAGTCCCTAAGAATTTGACTAGGCTCCTCATCACCATGCTTGAACCTCCAATCTGATCAAGGAAAAGAGACATATATGAGGTTTTATTTTATTCTTGGGTTTAAACGCGTTCTTGAATGTTTAGATGATTTTAGAGTAAGGTAGACACACTAAATGAAAATGAAAATAACATACCAATTAAACGCAGCCGGACGTACTATTCCGAGGAAGGATTGGAAGAGAGCCGGGCTGGTCGGGTTTAAACCAGTTTGATCTAAGGCTTGAGAAATCATATTAGTTAAGCAGATGTATTAATATGAGTGTTAGAGGGCTGGCTATGCATAATTATGTATAAGCAATGCAATAATCCCATAATTAGCTGGAGTCACGAGAGTGAATCTTGTGTTAGATACAGCCTTGACATAAGACGATTTGATTAAGGAAATCATATAAGCAATGCAATAATTATTTATTCTAATCGTAAATTATTAAATTTAAATTGGCCACCCATAATAAGCTCTTATTGTTAATCAAGATTTTCAGGGTTAATTATAAACTTCACTAACTAGTGTAAACATTTTTATTTGTAAGTAAGAAGTCTTAAGTCACTAACTAGTGTCATGTATCATTTTCATTTGTGAGTGAGAAATTTTGAGTTTGACTTATCGATGATGATAGTTATGACTATCCTATTGTGTAACCTAGACCGCGATCTTCTTCACTTCATTTATATCATGCAGCCTCTATTAACACATCTTAATGGCCCACCGCACACAAAATCAAGCCCTTGAATGCCTCAGATCTCTCTTTTGAACGATTTGAATTTTCGAGCAGACATAAAGATCCGAAAAAGATCTCCATTCCAATCACTCTTCATTTAAAATAGAATAAAATTGTATAAAAATATTATAAATCCCAAGATAATTCAGTGGTTGGTTCCATGAAGAAGCAAACGTTTTGTCAATTACCCTACCAGGCTGCGATCTGTCAACAGACGTCCGTTACGTAGATAGTACCATTTCTCGTGGGAGTGGAAAGACCAATGACTTGTGCAATTATTTTCAGCGAGAGACGTTACCGTAGTGAAATCATTGCATGCATGAGTTGCATGGGAGTTGTGATACCCGTGGGAAACGCTTTGGCGACGCTCTCAAAACATTAAGGTCCACGAATTCCCCATCAAAAAAATAAGAAAAAGAAGTCCGTGAATTCAACACACAAAGATAATTTCTTCTTTTCCTCGATCGTTTGTCCAATTGGTCTGGTGCCACGCAGGCACTTAGTACAAACAGAGAGAATTATTTATACAAGATCGTTGTCTTGTTATGACCCTAGACGTGTTTCGTAAGTTAATTTGTAAATATCCTATTAAATGCATCCGTGCAAAAAATGAGAGATTTTTCAGTGTATCCGAAATGCGGCACGGTATAAGTGGTTGAACACTTGAAAAGAAAAAATTTTAACCACTTATATTATGACACTTGATATACTAAACTATGTTCTTGACACATTGAAAAATTTCTCGCAAAAGACTTGTAAAACATTAATTCATGTTCGAGGTTGTGAGTTCAATTCTTCTTCCCAATATCGTTCCTATAAGAAAAAAAAGGGCATGAAAGGAAAAAAAAAATAATTGTCACTACAAGAAAAGTGACTATTAGGGGCAGACTGTTAGAGGCGGATATAAGAATTTGCCTCTATAAATTATCATTAGGGGCAAAAATATGATTTAGCCTCTACTAATGTAATAGGGACGGATAAGAAACTGCCTCTATTAATTTTAGCAGTAATAGGGACGAAATAAATTTCCCCTAATGATTTTTTTAATTTGAGGGGGAGATGGAAATTTTGGTGGCGTCAAATTTTTGCTAAAATCAACAAGTTTTTCGCAATTAAATTGCCTCTAACAATTTTCAAAAAATTTGGACTCAAAAAAAAATATATTCATTTAGAAATTATGTTAATAAATAAATAGTTAATTACTCTAAACCCTATAACTCTGTTTCTCTTCTTCCTGCGCCGCTTAGTCTTTATCTCTTGATTGCTTTTTTCCTTCTTCCTCCCTCTGTCGTCCCTCCTCCTTCCACCTCTCCGCACTATGAATCCCCTTTTTCTCTCTTCTTTTCTTGCTTCCTCATCATCATTTCATCTTTCTCATTCTTTCTTGCGATATTACCTTGGAAGTGTCCCAGAAAGTGAACAAGATATCAAAAGAAAGGTTTGCATTAATTCAATAGAGGGCAAACTCATTCTTTATAGTCTCATTCAAGGCTATTTCTCCTCTAAATTTTTGTTTTGCAGTTTAATTGGTGGGCATAAGAGGTTGAAGTGCAGTTGGTTATAAAGTCATGAATCAATATATTTAAAGTTTTTCACAAGAAATTTTATTGTAGAAGTACATACTTTCTTATGGATTTTGCTTGTAGATTTAATTGTTTGTGGTATTGAAATTTTATTATTGTTCTATTTGTTTTATAATTGTGGTTATGATTTAGTCTAATAGTTACTCTTTGATAAATTTACACAGTTGCTAATTGGGAAAGAATGCAAGTTGAAATCGTTCGTCGTGGAGGGAAGTTTAGAGAAGAAACGGCTTCGAGATTTATTCTGGACAGCTTCATCAGAGATTAAGATTGAAGTGAAGATTTATTTTTCTGGAGAAGATGAAGAGTTGGATTGGGTTCTGTAACCTATGAGAACAATGAATTGTTCAAAAGAAATTATTTATTATCCAAATAAGTAATATATTATTGATTATGTATATTTTTTTTATTATATTGGAAGTAGTTGGGGCGGAAACATTTGCCTTAAATGTTTGAAAGATAATAGTTGAATATTTTTTAATAAGATTTTCCAACGTGGCAGATAGATCAATAGGTGCAAAAATTTGATACTATTCGCCTCTAATATCAATAGCAACGCCACTTTTAGATGCGAATATATTTTCCGCCACTCTTTTCTATTAGAGGCGGTTTTTCATGGTATTTGCCCCTAATAAATACTTTTAGATGCAAATTTTATTGCCCCTATTACTTACGTTTCTTGTAGTGTGTGAAAGAAAAAAAAAAGTAAAGAGAAATGCTAAGGGACTCTTTTAACGTAAATTGACTCTTCATCGATTTTCAGCCATCTTACAGTTTATTGTCAGTTCACTTGCTAACATTATAAAATTGGGACATTCTATGAACTCTCTGTCACGTTATAGTTTAACGTTAATCCACATGCTAAATTTATAAAATATTGTGCAAAAAAATGTGATGTATCAAAGTCCATTTTAAGAAAATCTGCTAAGCATTTCTAAATTTTTAACATTTTCCGATAAAAGTTTGATAGTTTGGACGGAGAAGGTAGGTACTTTGGGAAGCAAAAGAAAGGCCTTGAGAAAGTTGATCGTTGGTTTCAATCTCAAGGAAATATGGTGCTTAATTTTGTTGAATGTAATCGAATGAAGCTGCTAGTAATGTGTGCCATGTCAGCATAGGATGTTAGGCTGTTAGTATTTGGAGTGCCATGTCTGCATAAGTTGTTAGAGAGTTTGTTAGAAGTTGGTTGTGTTAGTTAGCTCTGTAGCTTGGAGGCTAAGTCTCTAGAACTCTATATAACAGACCAAACTATACAAATGTAATTCATTCAGCATTCATTAATACAAAAGATTATCTTTCTTTCATATGTTTTCTCTCTAAAGATTCTTTTGTTGTTCTTCGAGTATTCTTCAAAGCCTTGAGTTTTCTGCATAATTTCAGCATGGTTATCATGGTATCATTCGTCTTCGGTTTCGATTTCTAGCTTGTTCGTTCAGCTGTGATCTATCATTGGTTGCTTATCTCCGATGGGCTTTTCCAATTAAGAAATGGTGTTTCAAGTTTCGTTTCTATTTCATGCACTCCATCTGTTTGTCTATATGTCGCAGTGAAAATTTGTTGTATGCAAGTTTGTCTATCAAGGCCGATAGCCAATTTTTGAAAGATTGTTGAAGGAATACAAAGGCCGATTGCCATTCCTTTCTGTTTAAAAGATTAAGTCTTGATTGATTTGAGATTTGTTTACTCGAAAAAAGGTCGATTGACAAGAGTGCGTTGATTGCAACAAGCAAAAGTCTATTACTTGATTGAATTGTGTAAAGATTCTGTGTTCTTGAGTAGATATGGAATCCAGTGTTGTCAAAATTGAGTCTTTTGGGTATGGTTACCGTGAAGTTACAAGAAGATAATTTTGTCAAATGGAATTACCAGTTTCAATCTGTTCTTCGAGGATATGATCTTTTTGATTTCTTTGATGGGCAATCACAATGTCCGCTAAAATTTTGTATTACTCTTGAAGCTGGGGTGACAAACAAAATTTCCACAACCTACAAAGAATGGGTTAAGACTGATGTATCTTTGTTAAGTTTGCTCATTGCCTTTCTTTCAGATGAAGCCATAAACTATGATTGGTTGCAAGAATTCTCATGAAGCATGGAAATGTATACAAGAACGATATGCATATGTGTCTGTGTTCAAAGTTAATCAGCTCAAGACTGAATTTCACATTGTACAAAAGGGATCTGATTCAGTGGATAAATATTTGTTGCAATTGAAGGGCATTAAAGATCAATTAGTGGTTGCAGGGGAGAAGATCACTGAAAATGATTTGGTAATTAATGCCCTATCCGGGTTACCACCATAGTTTGAGATGATAAAGACAATAATTCTTGCCAGAGACACGTCAATCTCAATGACAGATTTCAGGGCACAACTTCTGGAGACTGAAGCAAGTATTGAATCCAGAGGACAAAGTTTGTCTCACTCCATTTCTGCAATGTCTGTTCAAGGGCATTCATCACACTCATAGGGTCAATATCAAAGCTATGGGTGGGGTGAAAGTTCAAATTCACAGAGATCACAAGGAAATAGTTTTAATGATGGATATGGAAATGGGAATTTTAATGGATGATCTAATTATAGAAGCAATGGAGGCAGCAACTTTAGGTCTTATTCTAACTTTGAAAACAAATCTGGTTCTGGTTCTAATTTCTCTCACGATAATGGGAAAGGTTCTCAGTTCAATGGATCTCAGAATTCTTCAAATGGAAACAAGCATGTCAATTCTTGGACTGAAAGCACTGATTACAAGTCTGTTATATCTCTTGAGTGTCAGATATGTTCGAGAAGGGCTCACACAACACCTAACTGCGACTACATAACTGATAATAGTCAACCTACTGAAGGATTTGTGATATGTCAAATTTGTGGCAAGAAAGGCCACATTGCATTAGAGTGTTTTCACATGAACTTCTCATAGCAAGGTGCTCCACCTCCTGCATCAATTGCAGGAATGACTACTCAAGGTTCAAATACAACAAAAGATGTCTAGAACATTCATGATTTTGCATCAGCTGATACTTGGGTAGTTGATATAGGTGCTACTCACCATATGACATCAAACTTAGATGTCTTAAACAATCTTGTTCCCTACAATAGTGATGCCAAAATAACTGTTGGTAGTGGAGAAGGTTTTCCAGTTTCAAACATTGGTTCCTCTATCATTCAAACTCCTCAGCATGCTTTAATTTTGCACAATGTCTTACATGTGCTCATAATTAATATGAATTTACTATCTGTCAAGAAATTGTGTAGAGATAATGGATGTTGGTTCAGTTGTGCTGATTTGATTTTCTTTATACATGATAAGGCAACTCGGATGGTGTTGTATTAAGGAAAGAGTGATGATGGAGAACTGTTCCAGATTCCAGTCATTGTGTTTTCAAATTCTTTTGCTGCAAAGCTTGGAAGTAGTGCTGCTTTTGTTGGAAAGAAGATTTAGGGTTCAATATGGCATAAAAAGTTGGGTCACCCATATGAAGAAATATTAAATAACGTGTTGAATGTAGCTGAGATTCCAGTTGTACCAAATTCATGTCCATCCTTATGTTTTGCATGTATTCATGGCAAAATGAGTAGATTACATTTTCATGTAAGACAAGATAGATCAAGTGTTGTATTTGAAAAGATTCATTCAGATGTATGAGGACCTTCACCGGTGAAGTTTATAGAAGGTTTAGATATTACATAAGCTTTGTTGATGACTGTTCCAGATTTGTATGGATTTTCCCGATGATGAATAAGTCAGTACTTGCAATCAGATGGTGGGGATAAATATATGACTAACAGGTTTCATCAGTTCTTAGATAGTAAATGAATTGTTCATCTTACTTCTTACCCACATACACCACAACAGAATGACCTAGCTGAGAGAAAGAATAGGCATGTTGTGGAGACAGCTATCAGTTTAATGTCAGATGCATAACTCCCAACTCATTTTTGGTACCATAGTTGTTCTCATGCTGCTTTTCCGATAAATAGAATGTCTAGCAAGAATTTAGGCATAAAGTCTCATTATTAGGTTTTGTTCAAATGTAATCCTGATATTTATTCATTAAAAGTTTTTGGAACAGCTGTCTATCCTCTTCTCAGACTATTTAATGAGAACAAACTACAATCAAGATCAATACAATGTGTGTTATTGGGATTTACTGGCTATAAAAGGGGTATTATGCTACAACATTCAAACAAATAAATTTATCATCTCCAGAAGTGTGATACATGATGAGGATGTCTTTCCATTTGGGCATATATATGATACTTATGGTTCAAAGGAAACACAGAGAACCTCAGTTTCTCTAGTGATTGTATAAGTCAATGCACCGATATGGGTATCTCAGAATACACATAATAATCAAACCATGGTTCAAGAAAGAAGAGATATATCAGTGTCTGAGAGGAGTCAATCTTTAGGTACTAGTGACAGAAGCACTCAATCTGTTAGTTCAAATAACAGTAGTACTCAACATACTATTGACAGAACTGATAATTTAGAGCATAGTGATTTCGTTCCAAATAACAGAGTCAAATGACAACAGCTTGCAGTTTTATCATACAAATCATCACTCTTCTCCTCATTCTGGTACAACATCAATGTTGCATGTCCACTCAACCAATCAACTTGAGGTAATTCTTCCATTTTCATATACACCTGAACCATGTCATTCTGCTTCTGAATCTACACATTCCATGACAACTAAATTAAAAAGTGGTGTTATTGAAAGAAAGAGTTATGCAGTTTGTTAGTCTCAGTCTCTGAACTTCATTTTTTACAAATTACTGAGGAAGATCCATTCACTAGAGGATATTCATTCTTATCTAAAGTATTTGATATACAAGAACCATCATATTTTAGAAAGGCATCAACAATCCCACAATGGCAAGCAACAATGCAGGAAGAGTATAATTCATTAAGAGCTCAGAGAACTTGGGTTTTGGTTCCATCTCCAGAAGATAAAGCTATAGTTGGAAGCAAGTGGGTCTACAATGTAAAGAAGAATCCAAATGGTACAAACTCAAGATATAAAGTAAGACTTGTTGCTTAAGGGTTTTCTCAAGAACATGGCATTCATTACATGGACAAATTTAGTCCTGTTGTTTGACACACTACAGTGAGGATTGTTTTAGCTTTGGCTGCTATGAATCACTGGAACCTTAGACAGTTGGACATTAAAAATGCTTTTCTTCATGGGGATTTACAAGAGAAAGTATACATAAAGCAGCCTCAAGGGTTTGTGGATGCCTCTCATCCCACACATGTCTGCAAATTAGTCAAATCATTATATGATTTGAAACAACCTTCGAGAGCTTGGAATTCAAAATTCACAACCTATCTAGGAGCATTGGGATCTGTTTATGAAAAAAGATGAGTTTGATATAATCATTTTGTTAGTATATGTTGATGACATCATATTAACTGTTTCTAATTCTGAAAAGATACAAAGGGTGATTCATGAGCTATCTGCATTGTTTGATTTAAAAGACATGGACAAGCTCACATATTTTCTAGGTCTACATATCCAATACAAGGACAATGGTGATATCTTTGTGAATCGGTCTAAATGCATCAAGGATTTGATTCATAAAGCTGGTATAGGACATGTAAACCAGCTCCTACTTCATGTAAACCACACCATCAATTGTTGGAATCATAAGGTACTTTGTTGATAAATCCAACTTTGTATAGGAGTATAGTAGGCTCTTTGCAATACTTGACTTTTACTAGGCTAGACATTGCCTATGTAGTTCATAATGTTTGTCAGTTCATGTCATCACCTACTGAATTTCATTTTGGAGTTGTGAAACGGATCCCCAAATACTTACAAGGGACAATGAATACTGGAGTTTTATATTCTGCAGCAACAATGTCTTAATTAAATGCTTTCTCAGACTTTGATTGGGCAGCTGATTTGAACATAAGGAGGTCAGTAACTCGTTATGTTGTGTTCTTAGGTAATAATCCTATATCATGGCAATCTAAGAAGCAAACCTTAGTTTCTCAAAGCTCTACTGAGGCTGAGTACAAAGCACTAGCACACACTGCAGCTGATATAGCTTGGGTGAGAAATATACTGAATGATTTAGGGGTTTTTTTTGTCTCATCCACCAAGTATTCATTGTGATAATATGTCTGCCATCTTTCTCAGTGCCAATCCAGTGTTCCATTCTAGAATAAAGCATCTGGACATTGATTATCATTTTGTTCGGGAACGTGTACAACAAGAAGATTTGGAGGTCTTGTATATTCCCACTGAAGATCAGACTCCAGACATCTTAACAAAAGGATTACATAGTCTTTCCTTTATTAAACACTTTTACAATCTCAAGCTAAGAAATCCTAATTGAGATTGATAGGGGATGTTGAATGTAATCGAATGAAGCTGCTAGTAATGTGTGCCATGTCAGCATAGGATGTTAGGCTATTAGTATTTGGAGTGCCATGTCAGCATAAGTTGTTAGAGAGTTTGTTAGGCCATCTCTAACCGAAAGGTCCATAGGGCTGAAAATAGCCTCAAAACCGTCTCCAACCGAGGGCTAGGCCAAAGAGCTCGTGGGCCCCACGGGACAAAAAAGAGCCAACCGGCGCCCAACCCAGCCAGCCAGCCAGCCCTAAGGCAGACCATAAATTTGAATGCAACGGTTAGCTGACGTCAACTAGCAGTTATATTTGAATTTTTTTTTACAGTTTTTTTTTTGTACAAAATTTAAAAATTCTATTTTTTTTCCCTATAACTTCCTAAGCCATTAAACAACATTAAATATCATTAAGTAACAAGAAACTTCATTAAACAATACTAAACAACATTAAATAATATTAAACAACATAAAAATTATACAGCATAAAAAAAAACATTTAACAACATGAAACTTAAAAAATATTTTTTTAAAAAAATATTAAAAAATTCTCATTTTTTCCTATAAATTTAAGTTGTTGTAGTTTTTAAATTTAAATAATAAATTATGTTTGGCCCTCGATTGGAGATGATTTTTTGTCACAGGGCTATGTTTGGCCCTCGGTTGGAGATGATAAGAAATATAGCCCTGAACTGTTCATTAAAATATTAATTTCTTGAAGGGTCGGGGGGTCTAAATAACGAGCCATCTGGCGCTCCTTCAATTGGAGATGGCCTTTGAAGTTGGTTGTGTTAGTTAGCTCTGTAGCTTGGAGGCTAAGTCTCTATAACACTATATAACAGACCAAGCTATGCAAATGTAATTCATTCAATCCAAAAGATTATCTTTCTTTCATCTGTACTCTCTCTAAAGATTCTTTTGTTGTTCTTCGAGTATTCTTCAAAGCCTCGAGTTTTCTGCATAATTTCAGCATGGTTAATAAATTCCCCAACCCGCTGCTCGGCTCCACTGACCCGCTCTTTTCCTCCTCGTTGTAGTCTCTGAGAGATTGGGTGGGCGCTAGCTAGTGGGAAAGTTGAAAATTTTAGGTACTTCTGAATTTTCTCAGCTACCAAACACAGTTGGATGCTTGAATTGAACTCCATGTTTCATATTGTGAAAATCTTGATTGAGATGATTTGGAATGAAATCCATACACTAAGTGGGAACAAAGTGGAAAATTGAATTGGGTTGTGAAAGATGCGACTTACCGAGAAGAATTTAGCAACTTTATTTTTAAAACTTGATATGATTTTCTAATGAAGAGTAAAATGATTCGTGTGAAGTAGTAATAGTGGCGGTGTATATAATGTCTTCATTATATGAATTGCGAGAAGGTTCAGTATATCATATCCCTCTCCCTCGTAGACCACAAAAAGGAAGGGTTGGATCAATCAGGGAATAAAGGGTTCAGAGTCCATCGCAGATCATATGTATCGCATGGCTTTGATGTCTTTGATTTGTCTTTGATTGCTGGTGACGTTCCTGGCTTGAATGGAGAAAGGTTGGAGTTTGGATGCTATATGATGGCCTGTGCTCTTTATCATTTTCTAATCGGACTTGCTTGATTATACATGTAATTGATATGCCACTTGGACCTTTTTCTGTGCAGTACCTTATTTCCTCGTGTTTTGCCTTCCCTTACCTGAACAGAACAGGTGTATCAAGATACAAATTGTGCACGACACTGCAGAAGGTATCTTTTGTTCCCTTGTTCTTTCACGTTATTCATCTGTATTATATTTACAATGGATTTAGTGTGATTTTATATAAGAATCAGATTTAGTATGTTGTTAAGATTAGCTAGCTGAAAAATAGAAAAAACTTTACTTTAGCATATAAGGAAAACGCAATAATAAGTGAAGTGATATTTGTGCCTGTTTGTCTTTCTGGTTTGAACTGAAGTTTCAGGGAAAATTTCACGACTCTTGCTTCATATAGTAATACTAAGAGTTGGGAGTGTTATTGGGGCATATGGGGTAGTTCCTTTTTAGTTTTTTACCGTAAAAAATTGTTAAATACATCGTTATTTTTTCCTATGTCAGTGCACAATAAGGTTTTCTGGTTGTGATTTTACCAATTCTTATTGTATCATTTTAAAGTGTGTTTGTATGTTCGCTGCACATTCATGTTCAGACGTGCATGTGTTGTGTACATCTGTCTGTCTACAGATAGATATATGGCGCATACACGCGCACAAACCACACACACCTGATACCTATATATATATATATATATATGTATATGTATATATGTGTGTGTGTGTTTTGATAGTAGATTGCTATTGAACTATTCTCAGCTATTGTTGGGGATATAACACCATCAGATGGCGTACCGAAAGCAGTGAAGAGCAGAATGGAGCAAGCTGCTTTGGATGAAATGTGCTTAGTTCTTGGTGGAGGGATTAGGGTTGATCATTAATTTTTATCTTCCTGCAACTCTTTTTATATCTGCAAAATATTCATTTTCAGAATTGTATTAATTGGAAAAGTTCTTATCTGCAGCTGAAGAGATCAAAGAACTTTGGACGGAGTATGAAAATAATTCGTCCATAGTGGCTAATCTTGGGAAAGAATTTGACAAAGTATGCATATTTAGGCAGTGGAGGAGCCAATGCGGGGGCATTGGGCTCCCTTCACCCCAATAGATTTGTAACTTATTCCTTCAAAAAAAATCTGAAAGAAGCCATCCTTCCTCCCAGCGATCTCTCTTGTTCTTTAGGTCGCGTTCTCCCGGTTCGGCGTCCTTGCTCTGGTAAGCTTCTCTTGTCTGAAATTTTATTATTTATTTCTTTGGGTTTTTAAATTTGGGGAAGGGGAGAATCTGAGTGAAAGAGGGGTGGGAAGAGCGAAGGGATGAGGTTTGCAGTGATTAGTAGAGTGAAATAGGAACTGGACGTAAGGGGTTAGGGCTTTTGCCGTGACAAGCTTCAGAGGGCTTGTTAGGATAACCATGGGATCAGTAATAATAACAAGACCAACAAGTCTCTGAAGTGGAGGAAGAACATGGGTGGCTGCAAACGGACAAACTCCAACAACAGAAATATGATATGGTTCATGCTCATAAATGCACAACTCCCAATCATGAAAGAAACCGTGCATTTTAGTCATACAAACATCATAATTTGTTGAGAGATTGGAACAAAAACAGTACCGCATGTACTGAGATTGGACAGTCAAGTGCAAAAGCCTAGATTTATGTTGAATAATTCCTATTCCTGTGGCAAGCTTCTGTGGTTGTAGACAAGTAGGATGCATTGCAGGATTTATGAGGTCTAGCTGCAGAACCAAAAACTGAGGGTGCACATCGAAATGGTTTTCTTGGCACGTAAAATAGCGCATCAACTCTATAGTGTTAGTTACAGTAGTGCCCGGATCCCATAGAGGCCAAAAGTCAAGGTTACTAGTGAACAACAGAGAGAAATCAACATATAGATCTATAGCCAGAGCATCCAAATCGCTTTCCGGGTGATATATGAAACCAAATAGAGTACCCATATTGCCATCACTCCAACTCTTAGACATTTCATCAAACAGTTCAGCTGCATTCAAAATACCTGTCTCGAATGTGTCCACAAGGTACTTACAAAACCACCCACTGGAATCATTAAAAAACACATCACATGGGAGCCAACAATCATTCAAGGAATTAAATATCTCATGTCCAGTTTTCGTAGTGTCAAGGAAATGGAGCTGATGAAGGCGCATAAGTTGCAAATTGGCGTCTGAGTGTGAAAGCGAGAAACCCATACTTTGTACACCGTTGTCTAAGTCGTTGCAACCACTCAGATGGGGTAGTGCATCGGTGGAGTTGGTGGAATTCGGGACCTACGACAGCCCATGAGAAGGCAAAATAGTATAGGCAAAGGGCGATGAAGGAGAACCAAACATTGTCACAGTGACATTAGGTGGTGCAGGGTGACGAGTGCCCAGGGACATTGTGGGTGAAGACCCAATTTTTGGCGAAAGTGAATCGAAACGGCAGAGAAGGAGCAAGGAGCCTTCGTAACTGACTCCAAATGCGGAATGGAGGTTAGTGGCGGTGAGTATATGAGCGGTCTCGGGTAAGGGTTTGACGGCGTCGATTCAAGTGCACGGGAAGGGTGCAATCCAAGTGTTGAATCCAAACCCTCCAATTGAGACTCTATCCCGTCTTCACCTTCCGTAGGCTGAGTTTGCAATCTGTCTTGGCAAACACGCAGAGAAGACACGGTTTCCGTAACACGCTGAACCTGCTTGTCCAGACTCGCACGATGAAGAACCGGCTCCAGCGATGCCGTTGTGAACTCCAGGACGGCGGGTGTGGACATCGTTAGCCCCTGTAAGTCTGGAGTTGGAATGGTCATGGACGAATTGGAAGGGGTCGAGTAGGCGTGGGTGAAATGAGGGTCGTGGGCTGGTGGAGGGGGCGGGTAGTGGTGGGATGAATGTGGGTCAGAGTCAAAGGAATGGAAAACAGAGCCGTTTGAGGACTGGGGTAAATATCTGGAGTTGGGGAAATGACAAACAGGATGGGGAGAGGAGTGGAATGGCGGCGTGGTGAGAGAGGGGGACGAAGGACTAGCAGCAAAAGGGGTCATCGACGGGTGGGAGGTAGCAATGGGCTGGGGCGGAGAAGTACTCCATGTGGGCTGAGGGAGGGTGGTGGGTTGGATTTTTAGAGAACGGAGCTCCTCAAGACAAGTCTGTTGGAGTTGCTCCTGCTGAGCGTGGTGGATGGCCAGATCTGCGAGGTGGTGCTGCAAAGCATCCTGCCGTAGGTTCATCAGCGTGACCTGGGCACGCAAGTTTTGGATTTGAGTGATGATGTGCTGCTGCCGAAACTGCCGGTCGAGTGCGGCCTTTGAAACGTCGGTCACCGGCATCGATGCCGTGCGCTTGCCCATGGAAGCACACCTGGGCTCTGGATACCAGATGGTAGGATCCATTTCGTAGGAATGGAGAAGAAAAGGAAATGCAAGGAAAGTAAGAAATAAAATAACAGTTCTTTTCATTCATGCCTTTCCCAAATGGTGAAAGGAGGCTTATATACAACCCTAGAGGAGGGGTGCCCCGATTGGAACACATCTCCACCCTCATTGCCGTTGGATGAAACCAACTACTACTAGGATAAGACAAAATACCATAAAGATATAAACCCAATAACTAGGATCCTAACAGGGCTTAGCTTGCCATCGCCGTCGACGGCAAAGGACTCTCGGGTAAGTTGATTTCGTTCTACCCATCAGCTGAATTAAATTTGGGAATTTGAAGTTCATAGTCCTAGCATAATATTCAAGCATCCAAACTGTTGATTCAAATTATCAGAACCAAAAAACAGAGTCTGAATGTTGGGTTTTTTTTTTCTTTTTTTTCAAAGAATGTTAAATTTCAAATCTTAATCTTGGATTATCTCAATTGGGATTATTATGTTGTACTTTTGTTTATGGTAAAATTATTCATTGGACTTTAATGAAGTTCCTTGTATAATTTGTGTTAATTTTTGTGATTTGATTGGGTGTAGTATTGAAATATTTCTTAGTTTCTGCTTTGATTTTAGATGTTGGGTCAGGCTAGGATTTTGTAAAGATTCAAACTTTACGATTTTTGTGATGGATGATTTTATAATGTGTCGAAGTTGATTTCATGGTTGTTTCAATGGAGGATGCACAAGAAGTATCTGATACAATGTCAAACAAAGCTTCTGAGAATATACAGGAAACTCATGATGAGGCACATGTGATTTTCTCATCAAATATGCGTTATTGGTTCTTCTGTTTTAGATTTTCTTGTGATGTTGTATTTGGCTGGTGGTTCCATTGGTAAAGCAAGTAAGATTAACTCTTAAATCTATAGGGTAAATTAGTAGTCAAACGCAAACACACTTGTGGTCGTGTAATATGAAAACTTATCTTCAAGATATTTGAAATCATGTATGGTAGTATTTGTTTCGACCATGACATGCATAAGGCGTTTTCATGCTCTCCAAGAAGTGGTTGAGAATAAGAATGAGGAGTTGTTGTAGTTTCATTGAGGCTGGTGCCTTAAAACTGTTAGTTTTACTTTGTTAACTTTCCCATAAATCATTCATGTCATTCCCCGTTGACGACATGTTTGCTTATACAGGAAAGAGATATCAAAACTTCAGGACAAGGAAACTGAAATGAAAAAGGCAGCTGCCAAAGGGAGCAAGGCTGAACAAAAAGCTAAGAAAAAACAAGTGGAGGAAGAGATTACTCGGCTTTCTGCTATTCTTAAAGAAAAACATGCTGCAGAACTTGCTTCGTTATGCTATAGTGCTAGTAATGGGAATGAGAAGTAAACTTGACACTATAGTGAAGGCCATAGCTGGTGTTTTTGCCACCAGTCAACCTGAGCAGGCGAAGCCCAGCAAGAGTTCGAAGAGGCGAGAGAATAGGGCTCAGCAAGATGCAGCCAGGGAGCAAAGAATTCAAGAAGAGCAGAGTAAGTGATCGAATGATTGAAAGCTATTTTTTGACCCCATTGTCTTAAATTCCGGACTCCACCACTGTATTTAGGCATTCGTATTTAATGTTATATGGACATGCTTCAATATATATAGGCATACAGATGAAATGTCTAATTTAGTTCTTTATGTTGCAACACAAGAAATATACTCATTCCTACTTGTGTGCTGCTTGCTGCGTGCTTATATACAGTGGCGGATCCAGTAAATAATATTAGGGGGTCAGTAAGAATAGCGCGCACATCGCAAATTTTTTTTTACCAGAAATAGCGTGCATATCGTCATTTCATCGAGTCTTGGTAGGTTTGAAGTTATTTGGAAAAGTATACTGCACACCTGTTAATGCTTCATTTGTGAGGGTAACTAACATGTTTCAAGACTGCTCTCATATGAATGCTAAACACACTTATCTTGAACACACTAATAATGTTTGATATCATTACATCCCATTGATATGTTTGTCCAAAAATGATGATGTTGGAGGGTATGTATGAAGCCAACTCTAATCTTCAAAAGGGTAGCACCCAAGGTATCCATGGACATTCAACGCAATTCAGAGGGTCAGCACCCAGGGTATCCATGGACATTCACCGAAGTTCGGGGGTCAGCTGACCCCCATGCCCCTCAATGCATCCGCCACTGCTTATATATGGGCTGACATGAGTTACGTATATAGACCTTTTAGACCTTCCACTATTTCTTAAGATTTCCCTTCATTCAATATGGTTATGCATTTCTGTCCAGGTTGAAATGATTCTGCAAGCGTTGGAATACGAAATGGGTAAAAGTGTTTCATTCTTTGGCTGTAATTCGTTAGCTTTCTTATCTTCCTCTTTTGATATTTTTATTCCCAAACAGAACATGGAAAGGTGGTGGATGAGTTCTTCATCTCGACAGTAGGTAGATTGATTTAGTTTGATGCTAACTAGAGTAGGAAAATTTGTGATTTCTGCTATTTGTAACTACTCTTATTTTTTGTTTGCCTTCTTTTTCCCCAGGCAAATTCCAAACTGAACTAGGAAAGAGTTGGGCAGCTGAGATAATTGCTAGAAGAAATTCACGATTAGGCAAAGAGTAAAAAATGATATTTCTCATGGCACGGTTCGCAGTCAAACCTCCTTGTTGAAGTTGGCCGCCACCCTGCTGCACGTTCCTTGTTAACCATTTTTTCGTCTTCTCGCATGAAAGGCGAACAAGGATCTTGTATTCTAGAGCACCCCCTAAAGGGATAACTCATAGTTAACAGCTTATACAGTTGTATTTTTGTTATAACAGCTTTGTAACTAATCTCTGTGTTAAGAAATTTAATTTTAAGTATAATTAGTTACTAAGCTTAATTAGACAAATGTATATATACTGAGTTGTATTCCTTACACATTAAGAAAGAAATAATACAAAGCTTTCTTTCTTTACATGGTATCACCGCCTTTCTGCTTCACCGCCTCTTGATCCTTATTTCTGCGCTTCACCTTCACCACCTCTTGCTCTTCTTTGATCTTTGATCTTCGGCCATGGCGTCTTCAACTTCATCTCCTTCACAGCCTGAAATTGTTCCCCCCTAATCCTGCAATTCCTTCCCCCAATGTTGCAGCAATGAACCCTAATTCTTCAAATTCTTCTTCGATCTAGTCAATTTCTTCCATAATTGTTCAGAATATTCGTTGTATGGTGCCTACGAAGCTCAAGCGTGATAATTACCTCGTCTGGAAAGCTCTCTTTGCTCCGATTTTCTGACGATACAAACTGACCAGCATTGTTGATGGCTCTGAAGTCTGTCTGCCGCCTTATGTTCCTGATGAATCTGGTAACAACATTCTGAATCCTGCTTTCGAGATTTGGTATGAAAAAGATCAGAATATACTGATCTGGTTGAATTCAACTCTTTCTGAGGATATTATTCTGTTCACTGGTGGTGTCACATCAGCTCGCGATCTATGGCTGAACCTTGAGCATCAATTTGGTGGTGTCTCTGCCGCAGCCGCTCACATTCATCAGCTCCGTTCTCATCTCCACTTTGTGCACAAAGGCGATCTTTCTATCTCTGATTATTTGCAGAAAATTAAAGGCCTTGCTGATTCATTAATGGCTGTTAGAGCTCCTGTCTCTGATCATGATCTGATTGCTGTTACTCTCAACGGATTGCCTGATGAGTATGAGTCTTTCATTGACTTTATCATGCTCAGAATCTCTACCACAACATTGGATGAACTTCATGGATTATTGATTAACAAGGAGGTTTTTATGAATCAAAAGAAAAAAGGTGTGGCCTCTTCTGCTTCTGAGCCTTTTCAGGCTTTTGTTGTGCAGTCTCAACCTCATCTCCTTCCTACACCACCACAGTTCTATAATTTTCCTCAAGCTTATGCGGATCACCAGTCATTCTCTAATCCTCCACCCAAGTTTTCTAATGACAATCGTGGTCGCGGTTCCTTTCAAAGCAATAGCCGTGGTAATTTTCATAAGAATTTCAACAATTCTCGTGGTACATTTTACAATTCTGGGGGAACTCATGGCAATTACAGAAATAATTCTGGCAATCGAAATAATTCTGGTGGTAATCACAATAATGTTGGTGGAAGAACTCCTTGTCAAATCTGCAACTCCTTTGATTATGAAGCTCTTGACTGCTATGAGAGAATGAATCATGCCTTTGCTGGAAAAATTCCTCCTGCAAAATTAGTTGTTATGTGTGCTCACAACAGTTCTAAACAATCTCCAACTACTTGGTTGATGGACTCGGGTGCTACATCCCATATTACTAATGACATATCTACCATTCAATCTCCACATCCGTACTCTGGCGAAGACAAAGTGTATATTGGTGATGGACAAGGTATGACTATCCATCACACTGGTAATTCTTTAGTTTCAACACCACATGCTAATTTCAGATTAAGTAATATTCTTCATGTTCCACTGATGAAATTCAATTTACTCTATGCCTATCAATTCTTGAAAGATGACTATTGTTCTTTGACCCCTGATGGTTCTTAAATCAAGGATCGTTCTTCGGGGATGACGCTTTTTCGAGGGCCAGTTAAAGAATGATTTTATCCCTTTCAAGGTCTCTCTAATGTTCCTGCTACACATTCTGCTTTTATCAGTACTAAAGCATCGTTACAAACATGGCATAAAAGGCTTGGCCATCTTTCCTCTGCTATGTTTCAGAGAGTATTAAATAAGCATAGTCTTGATCACAGTGGTGACAAACTTGTATCTTTCTTTTGCACAGATTGTGTTATAGGCAAAAATCACAAGCTGCCTTTTTCTTCTAGTACTAGTTCTGTTTCTACTAGTTTAGAATTGCTACATTGTGATGTTTGGGGTCCATCTCCAATCACTTCTGTAAGTGGTTACAAGTTTTATTGTTAATTGTGGATGAGTTTTCCAAATATACCTGGTTGTTCCCAATGAAAACTAGGTATGAGGTTTTCTCTATCTTTGTCTCATTCAAAGCCTATGTAGAAAATATGATTGGAAATAAAATAAAAGTCTTAGAGATTAGATTCAGGGGGTGAAGTCACCAACTCTGTGTTCAATTCTTTTCTATCAAGCAATGGTATCTCTCATCAATACAGCTGCCCTCATACTCCAGAACTGAATGGATGTGTAGAAAGAAAACACTGGCATCTCACAGAGACTGCAAGAACTCTTTTGGTTTCTTCTCGGGTTCCACACAAGTTCTGGGTTGAAGCTTTTACAACTGATCTTTATCTTATCAACAGACTGCCAATTTCTAGACTAGACAAATCTCTCTAGGAACTTCTATTTCACAAATCTCCAGATTATTCAAGATTAAAGGTGTTTGGATGCTGTTGCTACCCTTGGCTTAAACCATATGTTTCATCAAAACTGGAAGGAAATAGCACTCATTGCATTTTTCTTGGTTATAGTATTCAGCACAAGGGATATCGTTGTTTAGATCTTCAAACTCAGTGACTTTATATTTCAAGGCATGTTTTGTTTAATGAAGTGCACTTCTTTTTTCATGATGCACAGAAACTTAATCCTTCATCAATGCCACAGTCCACAGTGTCTTCATCTTCTCCAATCATTACTCTTCAATTTCCCATCTCTCAGCATGCTCCAGTACCTTCTGCAGTGCCTTCCTCACAACCAGTACCATCTTCATCCCATGTACCATCTCTACAGTCATCATTTCCACCAGTATCATCTCAACCTTTACCTTCACACATCAGTCACTCATTACCTTTACAATCAGATTCTTCCTCTCAAATCCAGTCATTTATCCCTGCTAATTCTCATCCAATGATTACATGGTCCAAAGCAGGTATTTTTAAACCAAAAGCTCTCTCTGCAACAAAACATCCCATTGATATTGATACCTTTGTGCCTACCACTTATCTGCAATCATCAAAACATGCTCACTAGAATCAAGCAATGTTAGAAGAATTTCAAGCTCCACAGAACACAGGTACTTGGACTCTTGTACCATCATTTCCACATCAAAACATTGTTGGCTGTAAGTGGTTATTTCGTATTAAGCGAAAACCTGATGGCACATATGAAAGATACAAGGCTTGTCTTGTGGCAAAAGGGTTTCATCAACAAGAGGGCATTGACTTTAAAGAAACCTTTAGTCCTGTTGCCAAACCAGTGACCATTCGCATCCTATTAACTCTTGCTGTTCAGAATGATTGGTTCCTAAATCAGCTGGATATTAGCAATGCGTTCCTTCATGGCTCACTGAAAGATGAGGTGTTTATGCAACAACCTCATGGTTTTGTTGATGTTTCTCAACCTTCTTTTGTCTGCAAGCTCAATCAGTCTCTTTGTGGCTTAAAACAAGCTCATCGGGCTTGGTATGATAAACTTGGTCATACACTACTCTCTCTTGGTTTTGCTAATTCCAAATCAGATTGTTCCTTGTTTGTGCATACCTCTCCTCATCTTGTGATTGTATTGGTGTATGTGGATGACATCATAGTTACCGGTCCAAATGCATCTCATTGTCAAGCATTTATTCACAAGCTCAGTTCTTTGTTTCCTGTCAATGACCTAGGGCCTCTCCACTATTTTCTTGGACTTGAAGTTCATGCTCTTCTGAAGGAATTTTCTTGTCACAAGGAAAATATGCCATGGATCTTCTTGTTAAAACAAAAATGGAAGGGTGTAAACCTTGTGTCACTCCACTTGGCACTGCAAAATTAGATCATCTTGGCAATTTGTTGTCGGATCCAAAGGAGTACAGGTCAATCGTTGGTGCTCTTCAATACCTAACATGAACATAGCCAGATCTTTCTTTTGCTGTGAACCAAGTTTGTCAATTTCTTCATTGTCCCTGAGATACTCATTTTCAAGCAGTCAAACGCATTCTACGGTTTCTCAAAGGGTCAGTTGATCAAGGAATCTGGTTTAAAAAGGGTTCTATGCAGCTTACAGCCTTCTCGGATGCTGATTAGGCTGGATGTGTTTTTTTTTATAGAAGATCAACATATGGTTATTGTGTCTACTTAGGTCCAAATCTTATTAATTGGAGTGCTAAAAAGCAGCCAATTGTTGCACGGCCTTCAAATGAGGCTGAGTATCGATCCCTTGCCCTTGCTGCTGCAAAAATCACATGGATTTGTAAGATTTTCAAAGATCTCACTTTCCCACTTCCTCATACTCCTACTTTGTGGTGTGACAATGTTTCTGCCATCTCTTTGGCTTCAAATCTTGTGTTTCATGCACGTACGAAACATATTGAGATTGATTATCACTATATTAGGGAGCTTGTTTTTGCAGATTTAGTCAAAGTTTTGTATGTCAACACTGCGCACCAGATTGCGGATATTCATACAAAGTCATTGTCCAAGGCATGATTCAAATATCTTCAGTCCAAGCTTTCTCTGGGTTCCCCTCCGATTAGCTTGAGGGGTGTAAAGAGATCATAGTTAACAGCTTATACAGTTGTATTTTTGTTATAACAGCTTTGTAACTAATCTCTGTGTTAAGAGATTTAATTAAGTATAAGCTTAATTAGACAAATGTATATATACTGAGCTGTATTCCTTACACATTAAGAAAGAAAGGGTTTATATCACAAATGGTCCCTGAAATTGACCCCATCAATCATGATGGTCCCTGAAATTGAAAATCGATCAATGTAGTCCCTGAATTTTAACCCGCGAATCAATGTCGTCCTTTTGTTAGTGTTCCGTCCAAATTAACACTAAAAAAAGGTTAGAGAACCAATTTTTCATGGTAAAATGACCAAAAATAACCCTGTTACTTATAATTTTACTTGAAAAAAAAGGTGGTACCCTATTTCTTTTACAAGATAAATGATCAAAGCTGGACTTTGGCAGTAGCTTTTAGAGCTAACCCAATTTCTTTTAAAAAAAGGAATGGAGCTAACCTAGTTAGAATTCTTTTTTACTTGATATTAAAAAAAATTGAAATTTCCCACTTTTTTTGTTTTTATTTTAGTTTTAGCACCAAATCCATGAAAAAATGGAGAGAAAAGTGAAGATGGAAAAAGGAAAAGAGAGGTAGTAAGTAAAATTATAAGTAACAGGGTTATTTTTTATCATTTTACCATGAAAAATTGGTTATCTAACCTTTTTTTAAAGTTAATTTGGACAGAACACTAACAGAAGGACGACATTGATTCGCGGGTTAAAATTCAGGATTACATTGATCGATTTTCAATTTCAGGGACCATCATGATTGATGGGGTCAATTTCAGGGACCATTTGTGACATAAACCCAGAAAGAAATAATACAAAGCTTTCTTTCTTTACACCCCCAACAGGATTATAGGATCTCCAGTTGCAGCTGTGGAATCCGAGCATACATCCGTGGAGGCCCTGTTGAAAGTAAAGGTACGGTAATCCCCAAATATATGAAGCTGCTTCAATCTACCAGCTGAACACCACTAAACACGGCAGTTCTTGTAAACTTTTCTCATTTTTCGTTTTTTTGAATTTTCAAATAGTTAGTTTTTCTCCTTCGTATGCCGGAAACACATCGATTAGATATGTCCCGGAGTGTATCAAGTTAGAGTAGCCCTGAAAAATGAACTTCTCTTGCAACAAACTTGCTTAATTTTCAGTGAAGTTAGAGCAATTCCACCCCTAAGACTGGGTGCCAGCGCCCAGCGCATTTATCCACTCAAGTGAACAGTAATAAACCCCAATGAACAGTAATAGACCAAAGCATCTCCACCCCTAACAAAAAATAAGCTAGTCAATTTTATTAAAATATTATTAATTTTTATTATAAAATAATACTTTGATTTTTCAATTTCTGACTTCTTCTCTCTCTCTGACTCCCATCTTCTTCGTCTTCTTCCCTCTTTTTTCTTCTCTCAATCACCAAACAAATTACCACTCCTTAAAAGCAGTCACAACCCAAATCAATCAACACAATTTTGCATCTTTCAACATCTTCCTAATCAAAAAGCAATCATCCTTCAATTAAACACCCAAAAAAAAAAAGAAACCCTTTCAATCTCAGCAACTGGGTAACTCCAAGATTCCCCAAAACGTTGCTGCCTTTCCAGGTCTTGTAAGTCCTGACCAGTTCCGGTCCACCGCAGTAGCACCGCCGTCAGGGGAGGGCCGATGGCGGTGACGCGACTCCGCATCCATCATGTGCTCTCCGGGGGTGGCGTGGGGGCTTGCGTCAATGAAAATGAAACGGGTATTAGCTTCCGCTGGGTTTTTCCAAACCGTGCCACCATCTGGGTTTTCCCAAACTGCCGATTCCGTCCTTGACGTCAGCATGGCGTCATATGGACCGGGTAAGGCCTCAGTCAATTTTGGACTGGGCTCTTGCCTGGCATGGACTGGGTCTCTGTCAATTGGATGGGCTGGAGCAAATGGACAGGGTGCTGGGCAGTTTTTCAGCTGGGTGCTGGGCAAAATGCCCTCCGCTGGAACTGCTCTTAGTTTGGTGAGATGGAGGTTGTCAGGTTAGGCTTGTATTGTGGATCTCTGAGTTTAAGTTAGGCGGATTGGGCTTGAAGCCCTTTGTTCTATTTTCTTCAATTTTGGGGAAAACTTTTTAGGCATTCCTGCGCCTAAAATCAACGTGACCCAAATGGGCAAATTATCAATTAATAAGCTTAAGCTCAAGGTTAGGTAATTTCGTTTGGTTGACTTTTTAACTCTCAAATGCAAGAGCAACTTTCATAGCACGAATATACAACATTTTTTAGAAAAATTTACACATGTCGCATAATTGACATAAAACGTCATGTTAAATAGGTAAATGTTTTAAAACTTGTTACAAAGAAATTTTGATAAGACTCGACAGGATGTAATTGATTTGAGATATTGCAACCGACTCATGTAATATCTTAATTGCAAAGGAGTTCTCCAACTCCTCTGTGTCTAGAAAGTTGAACCACATGTGGCATCGTTTCAATAACGAAGTGCAAGAACACGAGGTCGATGTGCGGGGAGTGGACTTTGGAAACCTTCATGTCGTGGTCGTGGTTGCAACTTGCTTGTGTGTTTTCACTAGATTTCGGCTTTTCTTCCCACGATCTTATCGCTTGGGCAGAATTGATACTGTGCACTCGTGCGCTTCATATTTCGCGGTTTGCTTTTACTTTTCTTCCCCGTGACCACGTTTTTAAACGAGTATTTCTCGTGTCATAAAATAAATATAGGAACACGAAAAATGTATTATAACATATGGAGTACGGTTTGAATATCCGGCATTTGAAAAAAAAAAAATTCATCAGTTCTTATAAAATGTTACCTTTCACAAAAAAATGAACCCACCTACCTACTTACCCATTAATCTCATGCAAATTTGGTTTAGAAATTCGATCTACTTAGTAAAACTCCATATATTAACTTAGAAAAATAAAAGAGCCATTAAAATTTTAAAAGCAATAAACACCGAACAATATTTTCTATATTAGTAATTTAAATTATGGTGAAGAAATTCAAACTTAAATACAAAAGTGAAAACATTCTACTTTAGTCAATTCACATATGCGTGGTCATTCTTTGTCGTAGATAAATCACATTTTAGGATTTAGATTTCAGGCCTCAAATGATATGATGGTAGCTTTGAAGCCGAGCAATCTCGACGTCAAGATCCACAAACAGCAACCGGTGGAGGAGCTTCACGGGCAGCAGCAGCAGAAAAACAGCAACAGACGGGGCATAATTAGGGCCACATGACCTGACCCACCACCTCCTCCACTTTCAAACATTTGACAATTTCTGCGGACATCCTCTGTGAGAGAGACGATGCTCCTCCTATTAAATTATAAAATCACAACACAAAATTACTTCTCTTAATCCATGCCGGGCCGGCCCCACCGCCACCAGATTAAACCCACTATTCAATATATTATATTTCATAGCATCCGATCGCTTGTCCATAAACTAACAGATTAATCCTGCATGTAGTCTTTTCTTTTAATGTGAACAAAATAAAAGATTATGCTCGGAGATTGTCCTTGTTCCCATCGAGAATATGCATATATGTGTGTGTGTATATATACATATATATATATATATATTTTTTTTTTTTGCTGAGTTGCTGAATTGTCGGTTTACAAAAGAGTGGTGTTATATATACACATTTTTTTAGGTTTTTTATATTAGCACTTCACAAAATGTTGAATGTACCTCACATTAAAATTTAATATTAAACAACTTATTTATCTGTCAATTTTGACCTTATTAGGTTAAAAAAAATTCTATATACACTCCAAATCACTTTTAACGTATTATTTATTTTCTTCAACTATCAAAACCCTTCCGACCCTCCATTGTTGAACAAAACACTAACCAATGAAACTACAAACATGTTGATTGAGAAAAATTATTTTTGACGAATGAAACACGAAATTGATGCTTTGGAAGCTTCATATTATTTATTGTTTTAGTGATTTTGACAACATCGATAATTATTTAATCTTGCTTTTGATGCGTTATTCAAGCTTCTATGTTCGTATTCATCTTTTAGGGATCACATGGATTACATGAAGAATTAATGTCACATCCCGACCCGGGGTCCACCACATCCCGGGCCCGCTCCACCACCGTAGCACGATATTGTCCGCTTTGGGCCCCGACTACGCCCTCACGGTTTTGTTTCTGGGAACTCACACGAGAACTTCCCAGTGGGTCACCCATCATGGGAGTGCTCTCGCGCGCTACTCGCTTAAGCAAAACCGTGAGGGCGTAGTCGGGGCCCAAAGCGGACAATATTGTGCTACGGTGGTGGAGTGGGCCCGGGAAGTGGTTGACCCCGGGTCGGGATGTGACAATTAAACACCTAAAATTACCACCAAATATTAAAAACAGACGACATGAGTTTTAATGATGGAATTGAAAACAACCCACATATGCTTTAAATCCCAGACGGTATCTTTTGTCAAAATTTTAGTCGGCATTATTTGTTCAAATTAAAAGCTTTATAAGATTTTAGAAATGTCGGGTGTATAGAAAATATGGAGTGCATATAGAAAATGTAAGTTGTATATTAAGAATGTGGGATGTGAGGGTATTATGGGGAAGTATGAAGATAATTTTTAATTAAAAAAGCAAACGTATGATGTATTAAGTATGTGAGATTTATTCAACAATTTGTGGGGTATTAATATAATAAGTTTTTTTTTATCTTTCACACATCACATCTCTCAATTTTTAACTGTTGAATTGAATGAATTAAAAATGATCAAAATATCAATAAACAAGAATATATGAAAAATAAAAATAAAATGCGTGTAAATAAGCACATTCCTTACAAAATTCTGAACGAACATGCATAAAAATAGAGAGAAAGTTGGACTAAGCTGGATTTTGGTGGCATTAAAGAATGTTGTCAAACTCGTGGCTCCAAAAGTAAACTCCAAAAAACCACAGACTACAGGCACATTATAGTGATTATTCTATTTGTTTATAGTATTAAATTGTGTTAAAGGACGAAATCAACATTTTAGGGAGGTGAATATTTTACTAATTTAATTATCTTAATGATAGAATAATTCCATTTTATATGACAGCTTACGTAATAACACACTGCAAAAACTAATACATATCTCCCATATCTTTTGAAACTAAAAAAAAATTGAGCAGGAAATTTTCCACTGACGTATGATATTGCTCGCGTGAAAATCATTAAAAAATCACAAGAGGAAACAGAATGAAAAACGAAGATTTATTTATTTATTTATTTTTATTTATTTTTTACAATTGACGGCATTAAATGTAGGGGAGGGGGGAATACAACCATTTCTATGGGAAGACCACTGGAATTCGAACTTGGGTGAGGTGGGAAAAGCCAAGATTTTGATAATACTATTTTAAAACATTTTGTTTATATTCAATTAATTGATAGTTATTGTAACGTATCAAATTTTATAAAGACAAATTTATGTAATCTAAAAATATTTGATAGGAAACAAATGGAAAAGGTCCAAACTCCATAAGATTTAAATTGCGCTGACCAAATTGCACAATGCGTTTACGCTGCGTAGTACTAAATGGACGTTAGAAAAAAGCCAACCACATTAATCTGTCAATATTTATGATTATTTTTTCAACCAAAAAAAAAAAAAGAGTTTTAAAAAAATAAAATACCATATAAATTGTCATCAAACAATAATAATTACTCTTTCCGAGTCGTTTTCAGTTTTCGCAGAGTACATTTGAGACCCCACAAGCCGTGTGTTGAACTTCCAGTGCAGAGTTGGGAGATAAGGAAGTTTCAAGAGATCAAAGTTTAGGGTTTTTGTTTGGCCATCTTTGACAAAGTAAAGGTAAGTCCTTTCCAGATTTTACCATTTGGGTTTTGCTTTTTAGTACCAAGTTGTGATAATATTGCTGCTTCTGCTGCATTTGGTCACTAAAAGTTTGGATTTTTGAGTGTTCACTTAGAGAAAGATTGCTACTTTAATATCTGTGAAATCAGAATTCTCTCTCACTTTTTGAAGTTAGTGATCTGAAAAGCCTGTTTGCTGAGTTGGGTTTCTGGGATTTTGATGACAGAAGAATATTTGGATGTTTTGGAGGTGTTGGAGGTGATTGGTTGGTGGAGTTTGGTGTGGGGGAATTTCGGGAATTCCATTTTTTGAAGTTTTTGGAGATGTTGGTTTGACAAAGACTTGAAACTTGTCGCTTGGGTTTTTCTCTAAATTTTGGCTTTTTGTATTGAAAGCTCTGGATATTTGTGAAAGGATTGAAGATTTCGTGATTGATTGAAGGTTGTGGTGTGTGAGTTATATGGTATCCATCACTGGATTTTGGGTCTAGTTAGATGGCAACCACGTCGCCATCTCCAAATTCGTCTCCATCCGCCGTGCCGCCAGCTTCTAATACTACTTTAACACCGCCGTCAACCGCCACACCGACACCGTCTTCTCAGCGTAATTTGGATTCACCAGAGTCCTCTAAGGCAACCACTCAATCTCCGCAACCTGTTGTTTCATCAGCTCCTCCTCCAACCACATCCTCACCACCTCCAACACAAACACCTCCTCCAACTCCACAATCTGCTTCACCGCCAACCTCGCCGCCACCGCCTTCATCCAATGTACCTCCACCAGCTTCTGATTCTTCACCCCCACCACCAACTTCTGGTTCTCCACCCCCACCATCATCAAGTCCACCGAAAAGTTCACCTTCTCCGCCACCACCAACATCTGATCCACCTGCAAGTTCACCTCCTCCGCCGCAATCTCCCGCACCAGTGAGTTCACCTCCACCTCCACCTCCACCCTCCTCAAAGCCGCCTGAAACTTCACCGCCACCTGAGAAGTCTCCTCCACCTCCATCAAGTCCCCCCAAAACTTCACCACGACCGTCACCATCAGACCCACCACCGAATTCACCCCCACCTCCAGCAATTGTGTCACCCATAAGTTCACCTCCACCACCAGCATCAACCCCCCCTGAAAGTTCACCTCCACCACCAGCATCAACTCCCCTTGAAAGTTCACCTCCTCCACCAGCATCAATACCTCCCAGAAAAGCACCCCCGCCTCCTAGCCGTACTACTCCAGCCCCACCTGGTTCTCAACCAACCCCTTCACCTCCACCACCCATCATAAGAATGTCACCACCTCCCCCCTCACAGGCTTCTCCACCAGTTCCTTCTCAAATTCCAAGTCCACTAACAAACACTTCCAGTCCGAATGCACCACAAAGTTCAAATTCCAACGGCATTGGTACCGGAGGTATGGTGGCAATTGGTGTAGTGGTAGGGGCAGTAGTGCTTAGCCTCGTTGGATTGATTGTATGGTGCATGAGGAGGCAAAACAAAAAAGTGTCCGGGTTTGAAGGTTATGTTATGCAATCCACCATGGATTCTTCTCCACGATCAGGTACCTTCAATCATACATAATGCAGTTGATTCCTTGTTGTGTTATTATGAATGTGGGTTTTCTGTTTAATCATATTTCTGAATTTCAATAAGTTCAACATACTATTTTAAGAATATATTTAGCCTCACTCAGATCAGGGTATGGGATAAATTAATCAGCTCATATAAGCCGTTGTATTCTGTCCACAAATTTGAGGCCATTCAAATGAATTAAGAAGGCTTTTGTAACTTGTTTCCAGATTCATCCTTCTTGAAGGCGCATTCTTCAGCTCCCCTTGTTGGAAGCCGTTCTGGCAGTGAGTTCATGAGTCCTCCACCAGAACAAGCAGGAGTTGGAAATTCAAGACCATGGTTTACTTTTGAAGAACTAGCTAAGGCCACAAATGGTTTTTCATCTCAGAATCTTTTGGGCGAAGGCGGATTTGGTTGTGTTTATAAGGGATGCCTACCAGATGGGAGAGAGGTGGCAGTAAAACAACTAAAAATTGGAGGGGGTCAGGGTGAGCGAGAATTCAAGGCTGAAGTCGAGATTATTAGTCGCATACATCACCGCCATTTGGTTTCTCTGGTTGGGTACTGCATCTCTGATAACCGAAGGCTGCTCGTCTATGAATATGTCGCTAACGATAGCCTTCATTTTCATCTTCATGGTATATCTATAACAGAGCAGAGCTTTTAAGAAACACTTAGTGATAATGGTTCCGTAATCTCATGTTTTGCACCTTGCAATTTTCAGGAGAAGGTAGGCCAGTTCTGGATTGGGCAACACGTGTTAAGGTTGCTGCTGGTGCTGCTCGTGGGATCGCTTATCTTCATGAAGACTGTAATTATCTACCCTTAGTTTCTGGATTCTGATAGCTGAATGTTTGGGTTACTATATCCTCATACACTTGTTTTATCGGTTACATAATTTAACTGGAAGTGGTTTGTTGACTAAGTTTGGTTTTATTTGTGTAATGTCAGGTCATCCTCGAATTATTCACAGGGATATAAAGTCGTCAAACATTCTTTTAGATAACAACTTTGAAGCTCGGGTATAACATGATTTCACTCAGAGCACATTTCAGTACTCCTATATTTTGGTTGGGTTGTAGCTCATGGTTTCCTCCTCTACTTTACAGGTTTCAGATTTTGGACTTGCCAAATTAGCGCTTGATGCAAATACGCATATAAGCACACGTGTGATGGGAACGTTTGGGTACGTTGGCATCTAGTGTTGGCCCATATGCTTTCCACTTGTATCAAACCTACTCTTGAGGATTCTAATAGATTTTAATTTATACCATCATCACAAACATACTTTTCATGCCTGATAATGTATTGATTCCGCTTGATTTTCAGATACGTGGCTCCTGAATATGCATCAAGTGGGAAATTGACTGAGAAGTCTGATGTTTACTCTTATGGAGTTGTGCTTCTTGAGTTGATCACTGGACGGAAGCCTGTAGATACATCCCAACCCTTGGGAGATGAGAGTCTAGTTGAATGGGTAAACTTACATCCTCTTTTCATACTGGACATATCATGCTGCAGTGTTTATATTGCCTTGCTTCAATTCGATAATGATGTTTTGATATTTCCGGTTGAATATTTTGAAGTCCCCAATTTATTGAGTGAGATCTTCTGGCCCCATAGTTTTTAAACAAGGAATGCATTGAAACTCCAGAACCGTCTTCCAGAACGATATCTCAATGCATGAAATCTTTTTTACTCTCTGATTATGCTGTCAATATTTGTCTGGATTCAGGGGGCACAATTGAGTCTCGCCTTAGTTGTGAATTCATTTCAATTTTTTCAAAAGTACGTGGATAAATGCATGATAAAGATGTGAGACCGTGCATAGGAGACATATATGTAACAAATTGACAATATGTTTATAGAATGAAATAAAACTGTATAGTTAACCAACTGAATGTTCTAAGGTCAAACCCAATCTTTCCTGACAAGAGACGCATTTTACTATCCAGGCTCGGCCGTTGTTGAGTTATGCTCTTGATAATGAGGATTTTGAAGGCGTGGTAGATCCAAGGCTCGAAAAGAATTATGTGGATACTGAAATGTTCAGAATGATCCAGATTGCTGCTGCTTGTGTGCGACATTCATCTGCTAAGAGACCACGAATGGGACAGGTAATAAGAAGCTGAAATTTTTTCATAATGTAAATTCATTCACTGCACCAGCGTAAGCTAACATATTCATTCTCACTCTCCTCAGGTTGTTAGAGCTTTTGATAGTTTTGTTGCTTCTGATATAAACAACGGAATGAGAGTGGGGGAAAGTGAGGCATTCGACACGGCACAACAATCAGCTGAAATTAGGTTGTTCCGGAGAATGGCATTTGGTAGTCAAAATTACAGTACAGATTTTTTTAGTGAAGAGGTATAGTACACATTCGGAGAGTTAAACACTGAACTGAAAAGGGTTTTGCCAAATTGAGCTAGATTTGGATTCGCTCAGCTGGGACCTGATCTTTCTGCAACTGGAACTGACTGCAGCGGATGTATAGATCGTTCCATCGTTCCTGTGAAGGTCCATTTTTAGCTTCCGCCTATATTATACGTTTATGGACCGCCATTTTTTGCCCCTGTAATTACTTAGCCTATGTATGATGATCTTGTTGCATCCACCAATATTTTTGGTGGTGTTATAAAGGTAATAATTCAATTTTGTTAACCATGGATCCTATTCTTCCCTCTTTTGCTTCCCCTCTTTCACAACTCCATGTTTTGTGATTTATATGCGACAATCTCAGATCGAAAATACGTACCCCTCTTTTTCGAGCTTGTTAAATCAGCCTGCAGGCTGCCCTATCACCCTCAAAAACGTGGAAATCTTGAGTATAGCCGATGATATATTCTTACAAGTGTCTCACTCGTCGCGTGCTAAAATATTTGGGGTACAATGTAAACTGGGTTTGCAAATATTAATAAATCTGCAAGTCTTCCCAGAAATGGGAGAGAACTGTCTTTGAAAGACAGCTCTGTGACAGCTTCTATGGAAATGCTTAAAGCTATCAAAGAAATCTTCCACCAAGGAGACGTAGAAGCCAAGCAAGAACAGCTTTTATGTTTCCTTTTCCCATCCTAAAATTTTAAAATATTGCAGAACGGGATGAGCTTGTTTTCCGTATTTTAGATCAAATTAGAATATCGCTTGAAAAATGAAATTTGATTATATTGGATAGCCCCTATTGGAAGCTAGAGGTTTTTTTAATGTTAGACAATGATTGAAGTCATGACTCATATACACGCCACATATCATTCCAATTGCTTCACCCTTTCTTTTACCTCCCACAAAGGCAAGGAACTTATTCCTTAAACACCACCACCACCGGGGCATGAAGATTTCTTTAAACTGTTTTCTCCACCACCACCACCCCTTTCCTCCCGATTTTTGCAGCCATGGAAGACTGCAACATGATCGCGGCAGACTGCGTCGTGATTTCGTGCTGCTGCCAGTGCTTGATCCTCCAAATCACCATCTTCATCTTGTACAAGCTCCCTTGCAAGTTGATCCGAAAGACGAGAGAGTACACCATGAAGAAGCTTCAACAGAGAAGGAGAAAAGAGATTATAGTGTTGGATACATGTAAAGACGTTGACTTTGCGAGTGTTGTCGGAGAGTCCATGAGATCATCCATGGAGGCAGGAGGAGGACATAGTTGCAGGCGCTGCATGGAGGAGGTGGAGGAGGTGCTGCAGGAGTTTTCTCAGAGAGGAGAGTTTGGATTTGGAAGCTTTTGGGGTAGGGGAGAATTGGGTTGCTCCCCAACTCATCATTCACCAAATCATGATCCATTTGATACTAGTTTTGTACAATATCACTTGATTGAAATGGTGGCTCTGTCATCTATTGATCATAAAGCTACGTAGCTATTCAATCGCGAAGAAACTTACCTGCAACATGTTTCGTATGTTCCTCATTTTTCTGTATTTCTAGTCACGTGACATCTCTCGTCACATAATTCGTCGCGTGACGACAAATATAGAGTGACGGGTACGATCGAAACGGGTTTTAGTCGCCATTGATCAAAATATTGTGGCTCATTCATTTCGTTTTATGATGAAAATGTATGCAATTCAAATGGAACAAATGGTGAAAAAGGTTATGCATATATATGACATCACTAGTTATATATCAAAGGCTTAGATCCTTAAACCTTATCATACATCTCGAATATAATGACATCATGCTTATTAATGTCAAATAATTCTTTATGGTCACGCGTCTACACCACCAAACTATGTCAACTTTGTAAATATATTGTTGTCATTGAAGCTCTGCATATTCTAAGAAAAACAGAGATTCCACACATTGAATCTCGAAGGTTCTTTTCCTAATTATGTTAGCTCCAAACACGCGATGGTAACCAGAGGAACTTGAAATGAATGTATGAATCCTTTTGGCCTTCAGAAAAGTGGATTGTCGTGAAGAAACTATCAGCTGATCCTCTTTTTAAAGAAGAAAGAAAACTGATTGACACTAATCACAGCTAGGCCATGTTCTTGATGAAAACAAAACAAAAGTTGTTAATTAATCCATCATAATCGAAAGTTTATTTTAGTTAACTTTGGACTAAACGCGTTAGAATAAGTTTAACTTTTATGGGAATTGAGATCAAATTTGAGTGCATAGAAGCAAATTGTCACGCCCCGAACCCGGGGTTGGTAATAAAAACTCAAACCCGAATCCGAAACGTGAGTTAAAAGCTTAATAAATAAAAGTACAATTGAAATAACAGAGTGAAAAATAAAATTCCTCTTATAAAACGAAATCAAGAATTCTTTACAAGGCTAAACTAAATAAATACAAAATTATATCCTCACACTTAATCCGATCTCATCTCGTCTACCCTTTTTGACTGTTTAGTTCTTAAACCTGCATAACAATAGAGGGGTGAGCTTCAACAACTCAGTAGGGACATAACCTTATCACAGTAATTGACAATACTAAATAAGTGTCATAAAATCATTTAATCAAGTACCAAATCATTATCAATAACAATGCATGAGTGCAATGCAATACTCTTTATCTCTACCTGTTAATTCATATAATAAAACACGTGGACCTGCACGTCCCATACCGTGCATTTTACCTCTGCAGTGGTGGTTCGAATGTTCTAATATACAAATTAACCTCATGTAACTCAATCATCCCAATTTCCCCTTTTGTTAGTCGTCTTGCCAAAACCCTTCATCGTCAGTCCCGAATTACCCTCAAAGAAACTATGCATTGTGAACTCGCCTGAGACTTGGTACTTGCTAAGAGTTTGGCTCAACCACACAAAAGATCCTTTCCAACTACCCTCATTTCCAGTTCTTTTCTCAACACCGAATTTCCAACTATTCTCACTCATGAGTAATGCATAAATAATCTCATTTCATCATTCACATGTACCACAACATATTCTCAGCGAATAGCATTTCACCACTAATTCCATAACCAATAACAAGTAAACGTACCCAAGAGCAGTATTTATCCAATTAGCAAACCAAATCCCATTAATCAACAACAAGATCAATAAGAAGAATATAATATTTCACGAAATTTAATAAAATTAATCTCTGTAAAGGTCAGCCGTATTTCCCCTACCTGGATTCCAAAGCATTGCTCCGAGATAATAACACAAGAACCACAACTGTGATAAGCTTCTATTCACAAGTAAAAGAAAATTACCAAATGCCTTATATGAACTTTACTTAAAACTCATCAGTTCCACGCTACTCAATTCAAAAGTCATTTGGTTGAACTATAAAGTTGTACAAAATAGTTTCGTATATAGCAAACATGTATAGTGCTTATTCAAAGGTCTTTTGCCTTCAAAACCATTCAAGTAATATGTATAAATTAAACTGTACATAAAACCATTTACCAACATGCTTATTCAATTAACAATAGACATACATCCATACATATACATATATATGCAGTACATGCTTTCGACTCTTCTCTTTGCAATGGAGCAGCATCCAAGTCTCCTAAAGTTAAGTGCCTTTCCAAGAATAGGAATCAATATGATATTGTTATGTAACATGCGAAATACAGAACATAAGAGGCTATCACTAAAGAACAATATGAATAGGAAGACTTTTCTATAAAACTAAATCAGCGAATAAAACTGAAGCAATAACATATTATTTATAGGAGAGGGAAGTCAGCACAGAGGAAGGTGAGATCAGACCAAGCAAACTTACACCGCCTAAAAGCTATCGATGGGTAGTAAGAATATAAGATAAAATACTCAGATATTTATCAATCCTGTTAGGCTAAATATTTAATCAATATTGTAAAATATGATTTTAGGAAATATATAATACGCATAATCACAATAGAAAATTATTATTATTATTATTTGTAATAATACTATATGCATTTTAAAATACTGGCTTTTACACAAATACATCACCTTGATCAACTGACTTAACTCACATATGTCAACGCGTTGAATTTTCTTCAAAACTTAAACATACCCAAATCAACACTCTATTACCAAAATAGAAAAACACATGTTTAAGTCATAAATATAGAGAGATTTTTCATTGTGCCGAAATACGGACTAATATACCAAGTGTCATGATACAATTGGTATGAATATTTTTTTCAAGTTTTCAATCAACTGTATTATGGCACTTAGTGTACCGGAAAATATTCCCGGCACACTTGAAAAATTTATCCTAAATATAGTCAATCAACAAACAACCCCTAAGTAGCATCCCCCAATCTATAACCACGTAGCAAAAAATTGATCAACTCTTAGCAAAAACGCGTTTTCAGTTTTTAAACTTCTAATCCAAACACAAGAAAAATAAAAAAAATAAAAAATAAAAAAACCCAAAAACACAAACCAATCAGCGCCCCACACACAAAAAAACCCAATCCACCCCAAATTAAACTCCCAAAAACTCACAAAATTCAAATCGTCTGGATCTCTCGATCCCTTCCTTTTTCTTCTTCTTCTTCTCGGCCGCCATTATACTAATGATGGCCGCGCTCGGATCCGATCAGCTGAAGCAGCTGAAGGACATCTTCATGCGATTCGACATGGACTCCGACGGCAGCCTCACCCAGCTCGAACTCGCCGCCCTCCTCCGCTCCCTCGGCCTCAAGCCCACCGGCGACCAGCTCCACGTTTTCCTCTCCAACATCGACGCCAACGGCAACGGCGCCATCGAGTTCGACGAGCTCGTCACCGCCATCCTCCCAGACATGAACGAGGAGATTTTGATCAACCAGGAGCAGCTCATGGAGGTCTTCCGGTCATTCGACCGCGACGGCAACGGCTACATCACCGCCGCCGAGCTCGCCGGATCCATGGCCAAAATGGGCCACCCCTTGACGTACCGGGAGCTCTCAGATATGATGAGGGAGGCCGACACGAACGGCGACGGCGTCATTAGCTTCAACGAATTCGCGACGATCATGTCTCGGTCCGCCACTGATTTTCTCGGGATGTGATCGGGTGTGGCGCGGGTATGATCGGATCTGCATGGTTTGACTTTTCTCGTTGACTTTTATTTTTATTAATTTTTTGTTTTTCGTGTATGGGTTTTTGTGGGCATGTCTTTGATGATTTCTTGCGGATGAAGAAAAGAAGGAGGAAGAGGATCTGCACAGACAAGCATATACATTGAGACATGCCCTCAAGGCCCTTTTAGTTAATTAAGATCAGAATTACCCATTAATTATGAACACATCTTGTAAATTTTTTTGTATAAATAATAATTTGTGTTATTAGAAACTTAGAATTAATGTTAATCTGCATGTTATTCTTAATTCTCTCTCATAATATGATTTGGTAATTCGACGTGAACTTGGTTTCATGCATGGTGAGAGAGATTCGAGAATCTGCATGGTGAGATAGATTCGAGAATCTGTCTTGTAACCGGTTGTATATTCCGTGAGAAGTAAACAGAGGGAAATATAACCGAAGATAACTAAGAATCTCTTCATGCCTGGACATTAGAGTACGAATTTACTTTTTGAAGAAAAGGAAAAGGAAAAGGAGAATGGAAAATTTTGGTTTAAACACATAATGGCATTGGATTTTCATTAATGTTCAAACCAGAGATTGCAAAACAAGATATTTTTCATGCTTAGTTCTCACCGCACAAACAGTTTAATAACAATAACAAAGTCTTATTTCACTAAATGGGGTCAGTTGTATGAATTCTTGAATGTCACTGTACTTAGTTTTGCGTCAAGTCTTCCGTTAGCTCCAAGTACTCCATGTCTTTTCTTGGAGTCTCTTTCCAATATTCCTAGGTCTTCCTCTACCCCATTTGCCATAAGCTTCTATCTCATGATCGCATCTTCTAATCAGAACATCGATAGGTCTTCGGTTCACAAACAATTCGTTGTTAAAAAATTAATAGCTCGCTTGATAACCATTTCATTTCGGTTTTTAGGTTTCATTTTCGTTATTGTGAAAAGGAATGGGAGAACTCATGAGAAAAAAGAACAGAAATTCAAGAAGAAAACACAAGTATTGAACACCGCAATAAATTATTTCACTATGTATTACATACATTGGTCAATGACTCAAAATTTACAATCTCTAATTCTAACAGAGCTGAAAACTGCTTCTGTACAGAGTCATCTGGCTACAGGGGCCCACTCCTAAGAACAAATTGAACCAAAAAATCTTATTGTATAACATACATATATGCAACCCATCGATGTACAAAACGCAGCGTTTTTCAAAACTTGGGAGAGACCGAAGCTGTATCCTCTGAGACCTACTATACCAAAGAACAAACTTACAAAGCTTATCTACGGTTACGATGTCTGTCTTTTACACGGTTGGCCCTCGCCGCTAATCGCGCCGTGAAACCAACAGTTTGCGGCCGCAAAGATCTCTGCCGCACCATGTCACAAAATTCGGGATCATTTGATGTGCCCTCGTAGCGTATCCACTGTATCATTCTATGGTACATTGGGAAGAACCGCATTTGAATGGCCGAGCATGTGAAGTATGGAATTAGAGCGGCGATTGGCACGAAGATTGTGAGGAGCCAGAACGAAGGGGCCGGGGCCAGGGCTTCAACGAAGATTTTGTAGGCAGTGGTGGAGAATGAGGGTGACATGGCGCCGTACGCCAAGAGGAAGAGGTACCATAGTGCAATTGAACCCCAGATGAAGAGGTGCTGTATTAAGGTGAAGTAACTGATGGCAAGTGCCATCTGCAAGTTCACAACCCAAACTGTGCAAGTGTACATCGTTGCCCCGAGAATATCCATTCCGGCAGTTTTGCCCTCATTGTTGAAGGCCTGCTGATTTAGCGCTTCCGTGCAGAAGAAGAAAATAATCACGGCAGTTGTAAACCCGTTCAACATCCATCCGAATATTCTACGCCAGCTGAAGAGAACATTTTGCACCCCTTCTTGGTATAATAGAGGAAACTGCCACACAAAACAGGATAAACAATTAATGCCAAAAGTCTCAAAACAAGGCTTGAAATTAAGCATGTTAATCAGAACGGAATTTCACATGTAACCCAGTGAGCTTACCTTGAGACAAAACCGCGCAGATACATCCTGGTCGAGAACTCCCATAGCAATCACCGGAAGTGATGAGAAGAATACGTTAAATAGAGACAAAAACCAGTCGTTGTATGCAGGCTGTCCAGAGAAGGATGTGTTTGCCTCGTATAAGAAGAGAGTGAAACCAAATGCGATGTTCTTGTAGAAGAAGTAGCAAATCTGCAAGGAGAAATTTGCACACACATGAGTTTTAGCCTGTGATAAATTAAATTTTTTTCGCCACATTGTCTCGAAGATTCTGAAGTCTCAAGTTTGTTTCATAGTATATGACATGCATACCATTGATGAGATCCTCCTGTAACACCAATGCCCGTGCACAAGCAGGAGACGCTCCAAGTATCGAAATTGTGCAATCGCAATATCGCTTGACATGACCGCCTGTGAAAAATTAAGCATGAAAAGTTCATAAGAATAAAAGTATAGAGGAAAATACAGTGAAACGAGAATTAATTTCGGTAAAACAACTGGAAGAATCTGTACAATACCTGCATTCCTTCAACACCACTAATTCCAACCCCAATATCTGCTTCTTGGAGCATGCCCACGTCATTGGCTCCATCACCGATCGCGAGTGTTGTTTTCCCAGTTCCAGACTTTACCAGTCTAGTGACCTATTTTACATTTCACCATTGAAAACAAATTAATTCTTTTCTCTTATGCTATGAAGGTACTGAAAAGAAAGAGAAAATTATAATTTGTAAACGTACCAGTGCCTTCTGTTTAGGTGATGAACGGCAGCAAATAACAGATGCACAGCCAATTGCAAGATTTAAAAACAAATGCTTTATATCATCCTCCAAAGCGTAAGCAAGCGATTTTCCATCAATGATCAATGCAAATGCCTCAGAGATCCCCCTCGACGCTATAAGCTGAGCCTTTCCCCTATTTATCTGATCGAGAACACTTCCTTTTGATGCCTGATGATCAATCAGCAAATATCGTATCAGCAACATTACTAAGGTACTATTATATTGTTGAAGTAAACTGTTTTACTTCCTTGAGTATTATGCTACAGATTCCGTTTTCAATACACAAACAAAATCAACTATATGCATATAGTTTTACCTTGGCGATGGCCTCCTTTTCTCCTGCCTTTTCCAACGCTTTAGTCTCTGGAGACTCCAAAGTGATTACAATTTGCTTCATTCCTTGTCTAAGCAAGCTACATGCAAACCCAATATTGATGGCAGTCTCCATCTTATCTCCAGTCAAAACCCAAATCTTAATTCCTGCTTGGGCAAGCTTGTCAATGCAGTCAGGAACCTAACCAAAAAAGAAAGAAAGAACATTAATTCAAAATCTGATATCGTCTATAAAGAAACTTCCATGTTACCCCGTCAATATATGACTACATACCCCATTTTGTAGTTTGTCCTCAACAGCAGTTGCACCAAGAAGAATTAGATCTCTCTCAATCTTTTCTGTTACTTCATCAATCACTGTTTCACGATCTTCACTAATTGAATTCTTGGCCTTGATAAAATTTTGATTGAACTCTTTGTATTCGTCCTCCTCAAGTACACGATAGGCAAGTATCAAGGTCCTCAGCCCTGCATCAGCATACTCATTTAGATGATCCATGGTCTCTTCTTCAAAATCCGAACCATTTTTAGCAAGCCTTTCAAGCATAACACTGAACAGAAAAGAAGTTATGCTGGTTAGAAAAACAGTTTTAAATTTGCAGGTAAGAAGTAAGAAGAGATTCAAGTTTAAGGCAGTAAGCACTTACTTGTCGGCACCTTTGGAAAGTAATAATATTTTTCCTTCCTCACTTCTGACAATCACAGACATTCGCTTCCTTGTGCTGTTAAACTCTAAAACATTGAGAAGGCTATACGTCCTGCAAAAACGACATCACTCAATGAGCATACTCTCTACATTACTTACTAAGAGTACCAGCACAGATTTAAAAGTCCTAATAATCAGAAAAACAATGCAATATACGAACCTCTCAACTTTCTTGCCAGACACTGGATCCAACTCTCGCAGTGATATGGTTGTTTGCGTTCTTTTGTAGAATTCAAAACCAAGTTCTCTTGCTGCAATCACAAATGCTGCTTCATCAGGAGATTCAGCCTCATATGAAACATTCCCAGTAGCTTCATCAACTTCCGGAATTGCTGTATGACAGATTGCTAATAAACTGAAAAACTTCTGGATGTATTCTGCATTAGGCTCATTAACCCAGTTTCCATTCATGACCCTTTTGTCTTTAAAATTAAAGCCTTTGATGGGTGCCTTTGTTTCAGTAGAGTCCTTGAGATTGTCCCCTCCACTTAGTTGATGAACCAATGGTGACCCATTTCGTCGACCCATAGCCCTCTCAACCTCAGTAAAGCCTCGGCCATAAGCTGTCCCGGCCACAGAACACTTAATGAACTCCATTGAGTTGCAGGTCAAAGTTCCCGTCTTATCAGAGAGAATTGTGTCGACTTGGCCAAGTTCCTCGTTCAAGTTTGAGGTACGGGCGTGTGCTGGTTTGTCAGTCTCCTCATAGTACATGTGAACATCTCGATTGATGAAGATGCTCTGAAGAACTTTGACAATTTCTATGGACACATACAAGGAGATGGGGATAAAGTTGTTATACAACATTAGAGCAGTCAAAAAGTGGTAAATTGCTGCATACGGAGCTCTTTTAGCATCGAAGAAAATTCTAGAATTATCTGGCCTGAGATACCACCTTTTCATGATCCCTTTGTTTAGGTCATCTTTCGTTGCAATCCCAAAGAAAATGGACCCAACAAATGCCATCATAAATAAAACACAGAACAAGAAGTAGATAATTTTATCCACCTTCTTCTCAACTCTGCTTCTTTTTGAAGGAGGGTCGGTAGAATTTTGAATAACCTTTGTGTCGGGACCAGTGAAGATAACAGCTCCATATATATAGTCAGTATTTCTGAGTTTAGAGTCTCTCAGGAGAAGCTGTTGAGGAGAGACGGGAAATTGTTCATTGTCGAACTCCATAGTTCCAACAAATGAGTACAAATTTGCATTCGGGTCTTCACATTTGACAACGGCTTTAAAATCGTTGAAGTTAGAATCCTCCTGTAAGGATGAAGTTACTTCCAACGCTTGTTTTAACTTTAAATTCGTCTCCCCATCAAGGTTCATGGTCTCAACGTAGCAAATTGCATCGTCAAAACTGGATGAAAGCAAGAGGAGGTCTGTCGGGAAGAATTCGTTCTTTTCTACCTTCACTATATCTCCCACTCTCAGATTTCTCCACGCAGTATAATTGAAAGCCCCATTACCAGCACGTACTTTAACCTTTCGATTGTTCACCTCAATATCCTGGAAAATCATCGCACTTGTAAGATTATATAGCCGCGGTTGACAGTATACCAGAACCAGAAAATGATACGTAAACTATAAAGCAGGTAAGATACATGGCACAGTCAAATAATTCAGATCGAGCATATCTTCAAGGAAGTTAAAAAATATAGTTTGATTATCCTCCAAGCCTCGGAAAACTTTCATTCAATAAATTTCCTCATCAATTCTAACTCCCAGGATAGTTATAGTAAAATTCAACAGTTAAAAATCCTCAACTACTAATTTAAGTCATTGAAATTTTAAGGGACAAGGAAAGAAAAACAATCAAAATACAGAGCCAGGCTGAAGAAGAAAAGCCAGTACCTGTTGTTTTCGATGCCAATCTTCGATACCCTCTTTCACCATGGTCGCGCCAATCACAATAATAAGAGGGATGATCGCGCTGACAGCGCTATATGGAGCCAGAGCTGTGAATGCCAAAATGCCAGTGACTAAGAAGAAGAAGTTGGCCACCCTTCTGAACTGCTCAAACAAACCTTTTGGCAAGAAAGTAGCAAGTGTATACTTTGTACTTCTAACATAATTGTCTCCGTAATTTTGCATCTGAGCCTCGAAAGATTCCGGTTCATTGCAGTAAACCACTCTGGAAAATCCTGGTCCCCCGATCTGTGAATGTTCATCTCTCATAGAAGATTTACCACAAGTGAAAGAATAGATCTTGCTGAAATGCAGCTTTCTCCTTCTGCCTCCACCCCTCATTTTCTCTCTCTAATTCCCTCTCACTCTACCACAAGCTCCAACCAACACAAACCCAACTTACAAGGCTAAAAGCTGCTTTTGAATTCCAAACCCTCACTAATTAATGCAACTTCTTCAAAAGGAATAAAATCCAAAAGCAGTTTTGAATATGTATCCTAGTGAAGAGGTACCACCTTCTGCAGCTGCTTCTTGAAAAGCAATTCCTCAGTGAAAAAAAAATCAGCTTCTTTCTTTTGAAAAAAAAAAAAGACACCCACAGCAAGAACCCAGTTCCACAACCCCCCAAAAATTCACAAATATTAAACACAGAGACCCAAAAGTGGGGGAAAATCCCAGAAAATAAATAAAACTTTCTCAGGCAGAAAGCTCAGAACCCCAGTACACAAAAAATAAACAAATTTGGTATCCCACAGAGAGAAAGAATAAATAAAAACAAAGAATTTTTACAACCTGAATGGTAAAAAAAAAACCAGAAAAGGCTTACTGTTAAGCACCCTGCTTTTTCCCCTTTGGCACACCCAGCTCTCTAATCTGCACACCCAAAGTTGTAAACTTTTTCTCTCAACAGAAGAAACCCAGATATCCAAACCCACAAATATTTAGAAATAAGAGTTGGGAAAGATTGGTTTTATATGAACAATATTCGGGTATTTGAATTTTCTCTAAAACTTGCAGCTTTGAACGGAGACTTGGTTCGGATCTCGCATTTTGACTAATGTCAAGGACGCGCATTTACCTTTTGGTCTTCTTCTTTTTTTTTTTAATTTGAAAATTGATTCCAAAGACTCAGCTGCTTGCCCAGAAAAAAACAAAACGAAGAATAGGGAGGAATGTATGAAATGGATCTACCGAATTGGAAATATAAGAGGGTTGATGGGGATTTTCCGGGTAAGTTCAGTTTCGCGGGAAAGTTAAGGGGGGGAGCTCCTCGTCAATGGTGGTGACTGTCATGCTTTCTCTCTCTTCTTCTCTCTCTGTCCCCTGTTTTATGCGTGAAATGGTCTTCTCCTTCTAGTCCCTCCCTCTCTCTGGAACTTGATTAGAAAAGTCCACGAAATGATATGCATTAATCTTCTGATGTAATGATTAATTAGCAGATAATTAATTCATTAATCAGAGGGAGGAGGAGAGAGATGGGAAACTGGAAAGTGCTTCAAGGAGATTACTGGAAAATTAGGGTTTTTTTATTTCAGAGTAAATTTCTTTTTTTATCGGTTTAATTTTTCATGGTTTTTCTTAATTGGTTGGAAACAAATTTAAGAAGAATAATACAAATTAAAATTAAGGAAATTTTTTTTTTAAAATTCAAAATTAGGGAAATCAAACGGGATGGGCGGGGGCGGGGGCGGGGGCGGGTCAAACACTCTTACAACAAAGCACTAACATCACATGATGCACCTTCTCTTGTCTTTTTATTTGTTTCAATTTTTTTACGTAATGTTTTTGTACTTTTATACTCCTTGGCACTTTTGTCTGGTTCAAAGACCAGAAACAAAAGCTTTTTCCTAGTCATTCGAAATACAACAAACCACCAACAAAAATGACTCAAAAAAAGATTGGCTATATGAACATTGGAGCGTTATTGTATTCAATTTTGCTTCAAATTTTTCGTTAGTTACAAGTATTCTGTATTTTTGTTAAATCTCTTTTCAAATCTTTATAAGTATTCATTTACCCTTTTCTTCGTCAATGCAAAATAAAAGAGGAAAAAAAACTTTTGTTCCAAGTGCCATGAAACACTTGTATTTTTTGAAGTTTAAACCAAAAGGAGTAAGGTACCGTTTGGTACGTGGGACGAGACGGAACGCAGTGGGACGAGGCGTTCCGTCCCACGTTTGGTGTGCCTAAAAACCGTGGAACGGGTTGTCCCATGGGATGAAATTTGGCTGATTTTTCGTTCCACCTCTCCCCACTGGAACGACCCGTTCCACATCTGTGGAACACAAATTTATAACATTTTAAGACAAAATTTTCCCTTATCTTTTTCAATATTTAAATCATCCGTTCCGTCCCGTCTCGTCCCGTCCCGTCTGCGTACCAAACGGTACCTAAAGGATCTTGAATCGTTTATTTTAGAATATATTTTGGTAAATCTAGGGAGTCATGTATGGTAACAAATCTAGCTCTATTAGCAAACAAACTCGGACAATATTGATAGTATTTGGGAAATGGCCTATCAAGGAGAACTGAGTTAGATGCCACCTTTTCTATATATATATATATAAAAGGATGGACTCCATGGCTATTGTTATGTTGTTGAAACAAATCTAAGTTGACAATTTCCATCTTTGTGAGACAATTATGCATAGTTGCAGATTAATTATGAGACAACTAAGGAGGTGTGAGTTAAAACATATTTACAGATAGAAGAATATTATGACTGATCAGTTGGCTAACTGAAATTTTAATATGACTATTGGCATTCTTGTATCTGATGAGCTTCCTGTTTGTATTAGATCAGCTCTCATTGATGATATTCTTGGAGTCTCTCGGACTCGTTTTGTGTCTGCTGCTTTGGTTTGCTATTTGGTCCCAACAAAAATGTCCCCTATGTTTAGTAATGAAAGAGACCACTGCGTGCACCGCTCCATTGCATGATCTCGTAACGAATGAAATTACACAAGGAACCTCAAGATCATAGAGGAACTTCAAGTGACTCATATCAATCGTCATCTCATCCTTCAGCATAAGGATTAGGTTGATATTTTACAAATACTTATTTTCAGATAACTCAATTGTAGTGACGTAACGTTGTTTTGTTTTGAGTGCATACAATCTACTATGATCCGTTACAAAAAAAATTAGGAATAATTAATAGTTTCAACTTCGTTTGTATCTTTGGACGCGTGTGTTAATTAAGGTGGCCGTGCAGATGGAATATTTACCCACCAAAAACCAAAATGGTACGTAAACGTAGCACGGGCAGCAGGTGGCCGGCTCAGAATATATATGTAACATGCGATTAGTATTACATGCATGCATGCGTGCGTGAATTGGGAAAGTGGCAAAAGAAGCCGTCGAGCCCGTGAAAGAAGACAACCGTTTTGGTAGGCAAAAACTAAAAAAATTGGCTGTCACAAAATCACTTTCATCAGTTCATAGGATAGGACCATACCATTTCAAGTCTTCAATCAGTATATATGTATATACACACCCACATAATATATATATATATAGAGGACGGATTTCTCTACTTGTATAATGACATTTGACGTATGTGTTCTTATTCCAAACACATTGAAAAATCTCTCCATATATTGTTGTTCACTAAGGTTATTGACCAATTAGCTTGTGCCATTTCATAAGAAAATTGTAGCATGCATTGTGTCTTGTTTCATTGGAATTGTCATTTGTGAATCGTCATTAGGGGGATGGTGGTCCAGCATTGGCCCTAAGGAGTTAAGCACTATATTCTATTAACCCTTACTAAAAAATAAAAAGAAAGACAGTCCTCCTTTCCATTTTACTTGCTCCAACTATTAGGGTTTAGGGTGGAGAATGCAACACGAGGACTTCCTAGGAGGTCACCTATCTTAATATTTACTTTATTCTAAATTCGTGGAGAATGCAACACGAGGACTTCCTTGGAATCCAGTAAAATAAAAACTATTAGGCTTTAGGATAAATACTAACATGCATGGGCTCCATAAATATAAGAAGATCATATTCGACAAATTGGACAGAAATTGATTAATCACATTACAATAGGGCCAAAAAGTTTGTTACAAACATATCCATCCATTTCCTTTTCCCTCCAACAACCATGTATATAAGAAATTGAATAGTAAAGTGAAAGCAACCTACTACACATATATTTGTGTGAAAATATACACGTACTGGTCTGCAAGTATATATATCTCATTCAGGACATTGATATGGATGGTCCTGGACTGGTTTGGATAAATTATTGTAGATAAACAGTAAATTACATGATGTATTGTTCTACGTATTATTTTTTATATGTCCTCTTTTGTCGACGTAGATTAATGAAAAACAAATCTATGTAGATATAATGTGTTGTGATCATGTTCCAAATTCATTGAAAGTTGCTCGATATAGCAATAGAAAATAAAATCTCTCATAAAATAAACTAAACGGATCAATGTGGACGGATCATCTTGTTCTATAACTGATTTTGGGAGAATCGCGTGGTTTTTCCCAACGAACCTGGTAGCTATGCTAGAAGTTTCATTCGTAAAATACCGGATGTGACTAGCCCTTCGACTGCTGAGTTTCTTGCAGCTCCTGATGCTGCGCAGCTGGCTTTTGGAAGTAAGTTTCCGCAAGAGGTCCTTGAGAATGATGCTCTTCAAGTTGTTCAGAACCTGGGCAGCATGCAGATGTGTTCTACTCCACTGGGCTTGATTGTGGAGGATATCAAGTCTCTTTTGCAGAACCTCGGAGATGTCCGTGTATGTCATATTCGTAAAAAGGCCAATGTTATGGAGTACATAGATTGAACAAGTTAGCCTAATTTTAATTTTTGTTAATTTGAGGAGGCCCTAACGTGATCAAGGATGCCCTATGATTGTATGTTTCATTCACGTTAATAAAATTGCTGTCGTTCACTTTAAAAAAGAGCTGCTCAAATAATGTTCATCCAAATATTGCGTTATCTTGAAATGGTCGGTTCCTAACAGCTATTGTCTGAACCCGATTGGAAAGCAATTTTAAGATCCAATTATCTGCTTTGACTAATCAAGGTGTGGATTAATATGAGTTAAGTGGATGACATGTAATGTACGAAAGCTTCCAATTGATGTATCATTTGCTTACATGACCAGATGAATTATATAGTGACACGTTTTGGCGACTTGTGCAAGAGTGGCTGCTGCAGCGAGCATTGGGCAACGACTCGTACAAATAGAGCCAAAATTACAAAAGAATAGAAAGAAAAAACATGCAAATTAAGACAAATACATCAATATTATATATCCTTATAATATCCCACCCACTTGATTAATGTAACCCCACACAAATTATACTGCCTTAATTGGAATTGTAACTTGCATAGTAGATTGTCATGATAAATAAAGTTTTGCGGCAGTCTTATTAGATTAGGAATGTGATTATGTAAATCCTAATATATCTTGGAATATCTTTTATATTCTTATTAGGAGTTGATTACCTATTAAGAGTTGTAATTCTAAAAGGGTAAGGAATTAACTTTCCCTACTACTATAAACAAAGGCACAATGAGATGGAATAGAACACAACCCACAATTACACATCTCTCTCTTTCTCTCTATTGTGCCTCCATAATTGTTCAATAAATTATGCCTACAACACGTTATCAGCACGCTCTTAACGCTGCGCTAAAGAGAGTTTGATCTTCAATCAGGGGAGTATTACGTTTTAATCATTCTTTTTATGATTAATTTATTATTTTATTAAATTGATCTACATGTTATTGATTCAATTTAATTTTTCTGTGTTGAACGTGATACAAAATTCTCGTCCTTCCTTGTTTCTAACTCGCTCCTGAAGCAACAAGTGTAGAAAGCAGAAGTTTACCAAATTCTCGGATCTGATTACTACCACAAACGTAAGAGAACGGTATAGACCCAGTTTGGCTGGAGTCTACCGAACAATATAGACTCAGTTTTGCTGGAGTTTACTAAATGGCTCGACCCAGTTCGGTCAAAGCCTACCGAATGGTGATGCACTGCTTCGGTAGGGATACACCGAATGACATACTCTTTCACAATCCAATTTCGAGTTTGTTTTTACAACATATGGTATAATCAGGGTCTGCCAAGGTGTGGCATCATGCCTGAATCATGATCCTTGGTACCTAAGGCCTAAAAACCTCAAGAATAAGGGAAAATATTCCCGAACCTTAACCCTGCAGAATCTACTTTCTTCCCGATGAAATAGATCATTGGTTATGCACATGTTGGTGCTCTACCAATGTCGTTGAGGAGTACCGTTCTCGTAGTCAATATGTGAGACTAATTTTGCTCCACCGAACACCGTTGGAAGAGCAGAATTTTGACATGGATTGCCTTGTTGGCCTAATCCCCTTAGTAAATCATTTACTTTATGAACATTTTTCCATGTTCTTGGATTCAAGTTTGGTGTATGTTTTACTTATGGATAATCTTATTGATATTGTCCTCGAGTATTAGTTAATTGAATCATGTTTCTTGTATACATGTGACCAAATTCAATTAAACACGTGATTAGGTAGGAATGTGAGAAAGTTAGTTGTCTGGATGAATGCGATACTACGCACACTAACTTTACACCTAAATCACATCTCTAACAACGACTTCAGGTTTATCTAACCTGATTAAGAGCATTGGCACACTCCTCGTTGTATGAATGGTACCGAACTACCATTTAAGGGACCTTAAATTCTCCATGTCGTTGAGCTTTTAAGAATATTCGAGAAAACAATGATCATAAATGAACCACTGAAGAAAATAGAGTGAAATATCTTTGCACCACCTCCAAAAATAAGCCTGAAGCTTGGATTTGGGGCCAATGGGTTGTCCCCCAACTGGGAACACGCTACATGTGGTCGACCTGGAGCTGGGTGATTGAGCAATTTACTTGTTTTGGCACGACCATTTGGGACACTTAGGTCGAACAATGATGCTATGACATATCTCCTTACCAAAGTAAGGATCTTGTGCCTACAAGCACACTTTGCCAAGTCTGCTCATTAAGGAAATTAATCTTCTAAATCATCCCTCGCAAAGATACGAAATCACCATTTTTCATAAGTGGATTCAAGGGAATATATGTGGACTAATCCAACCAAAATGCGGACCATATAAGTGGATTCAAGGGAATACATGTTTGTCCATACACATTACTGCTAAACCTTCAGGCCAATTAAGGGTTCATCACCCTACTTATCCCTTAAAGTCCGGGAGACTAGATAATGCCGAAAAGTTTATATCGACGGTTTTCGATAAAGTATTGCATGTATTTTGGGTTTATAATTGAATATCGAATTCCCATGTTTACCCCAAATAGCCTTCTCGCCTAGTGATCATAAAGCGCAATTTCAATTATCGCCTGGATTTTAGTAAACGTATCAAGTTTTCGGTTTCTGCCTAGGGTTGTGTAATCTTATACGCAACTATGTTGGTCTCGCCTTGAGGCCCATTGCCACCCAACCTATTTGACATTATAGTTGGATACTAGGTACGAACCTGACAATTTTCGTATTTACGCATTTAGCTGTGCATTCCATGTACCAAGTTGCGCCGCTGCAACGTACCAATATGGGTCTTCAAAGAAGGATGTGTATCTTTTTTCGATCATGATTCTCCTTCACCCTAGCTATTTTAGAGCCCTTGCACGCAATCTCTTTACCGCTCATTTGCGGGTTATCACTTCAATGAGACAGTCTTCCCATCGTTAGGGGGAGATAAGAAAGTCAACGTTCTTGTAGAACGGCGCAAATTTGAGTGGACATTGCCCACGATATCTCATCTCGATCCCCGTACCTCACAAGTATGATAAGCAAGTGCGATGAATTCTAGCTTTCAGAATGTTGCCCCAGACTCATTCCTCTGATTTAGCTGAAGTGATGAGATCATATACCAGCTGCAAACATGCCTGCAATGATAGAAGTACTTAACGGACATCGAGTCAGCATCCCTAGAGGGTGTGCCACCCCTGTTGGACGGTTTGGATGCCCCTGTTGGACAGTCTGGTACATCGGTAGATAGTCAATCAATCTGTCTTGGCCTGGAGCACGACAGATAACTCGGTTCGTAGGATTCACTTCCCTAGAAGCGGAAGACATGACACAACAATGAATCCATACATGATCGTTGTCTCAAACCATTTCCATCTCATGAGATTAATCCATATTACTCCCGAGACTTGAAGTTCTTGGTCCAGTATATTAGTTTAGATGAGCTAAATGGAATTGAAATGAGATTACCATCGATGTTGTTTTCACTTATATGGTAGCTACCGACATAAATGAAAAGTGATGATATTGAACCGTGTTTTGTTGATTAAGTGACAATGTAGAACTGATTGGACAACCAAAATTACAATCCAGGTCACATTCCTTACCAACGTGTGTTTTGGACCTGTCGTTCCTACACTGCCCAAGGTAACCCTGTTGTGTTACAAGTGGGAAAGAAAGCGTATTGAGATGAATGAAATAGTGTAATATGATGCACGCCTTACGGCGCAAGGTTTCTCATAGATACAGAAATTGACATGTAAGTTCCCGAAGAATTACATGGACTGGTTCAAATAGTTCCAAACCACGGAACACCATCTTAACTTATTTGAGACATTCACTTATAATGCGACGGATGTGGTATACCCGTCTAAGTGATTATTTGATCAATCAGGGATATGAAGTATGCCCTTGTGTGTGAAACTATGAAGTCTTATTCCAAATTGTTAGAGTTACAATTTATGTCGTTAATACGAATCTCACTAAGACTCCGGAAGAGCTTGAGACAACTGCCTCACAACTGAAGATGGAATTTGAGATGAAGGATCTTGGGAATACTCGTTTATGCCTTGACCTGAAGTTCAAGTGTTGTTTTGACGGTATTTTGGTCTACCAGTCGAAATACACCCCGAAGGTGTTACTTTTGAGTATACCTTTGATCGTTCATACGTTATATGCAAATGAGACTCTTGAAAAGGTTATAGAATCCGAAATTCCATATCTAAAGTTCAACTTTGCGTACGTAGTACTTAGCTCATTGTATTAAGATAGGACATCTCTTTCGTTGTTGATCTTGGTAAAGATGCAGCACCGCGCCTGCATGCAACCACTAAATTGGTATTAAAGACGTACCCTGAAGGTACTATGAATTTGGGCAAATCAAATCCCAACGCATCTTGAGCGGATCCAACCCCCTGACTCTCAGAATGATGTTTGCCTTGTTTGTTATGCTGAAGCATGTTACTTATCAAACCCGCACAAGGTAAAATTCCCAAATGGTTATGTCTTTACCGTTAGGGATATCGCAATATCTTGGAGGTCCACGATATAACCTGAGTTGTAAAATCTTCGAATCGTTCCAAGACTCACTTTACTTCATTACGCCACAAGTGAGACATGGTTAGAAGTTCTTGTTGAGTATATTCGAAGTATTTGCTGTATTTTCATCCATCATTGAGTCCCAATGATGATCCATGAAGATTATGCCGCATGTATCAACCCGACCAAGCAATGATACATCAACGAAATCAACACCAAGACATATTGCGCCTACATCTACATCAGCAAAGTATTAGGAGATTGAAGTCATGCAAGCCGATCTTAGACACCCTTGCCGACCTCTACATGACGTCATTGCCGAAGTCAACCTTCTAGAAGCTTATCCGAGGAATTGGTATGCCTAACTATCATATGCAATACTTGTAGTTCTCATTTGGAAGTTATGTCAAACTCAAGGACATTATCCAGAAGTATACTCACTTGATCTTAATGTACTATTTTCCTCTATGATTAGGAGCATTTTCCCATTGGGTTTTTGCTACCTAACTAGGTTTTAACGAGGCACCCATCCTGGGCTGATCATACCCTTGTAAGCTCTTCTACTTGCGTCCAAAAGACGTATAGTTTTGACTTAATGCAATTTCTCACTTTCTCCTTAGTCTATGGGTTTTTCTCCCACCTTGGGTTTTACCATAGTGAGGTTTTGTGAGCTTTACTTTTTTATGCATTCTTCCATTGATCTGAGACTCGTATTCGCTCATTGTGCCGACGACTTCATCAACTTTACTTGCTTCATCACTGAAGACCTGATGCGCCATTTACTTGAGTATTTACACACTCAAGGGGGATTGTTGCAGTCCTATTAGATTAGGAATGTGATTGTGTAAATCTTAGTATATCTTGGAATATCTCTTATATTCCTATTAGGAGTTGATTACCTATTAAGAGTTGTAATTCTAAAAGGGTAAGGAATTACCCTTCCCTACTACTATAAATAAAGGCACAATGGGGTGGAATAGAATACACCCCACAATTACACATCTCTCTTTTTCTCTCTACTATTGCCGCATCCCTCTCTCTAAGGCCTCCATAATTGTTCAGTAAATTATGCATATAACAAGTTTTTATTTTTAACATATATTTTGAATTTTAATTAGTTTTTTTTTTCCTTTTCTTTTTTGTATTGTTTAGAGTAATAATGTTACTTACATTAAAATAAAATATAATAATGGACATGTGGTATCTCAACAAAATTATACCTATGAAACAAAGTAACACATTTGATCAAGGCTAAAACCTCACGCGTCCATGAGGTGGGAGGTTGGGAATGGACCTCCGATGTGAGTCAGTTTATCTTAAAAGAATGAGTGTTTTGGGTTTGTATGCATAGCAGAAACTTACCAAAAATTGGTGGAGATGAGGTATTTATAGGAAGGTGGCGGGCCTAGCTGTAGGACTTTGCTCTACACATGGCGGCTTCCCATTGGCAAGGTGAGTTATTCGTAGGATGAATGAAGAAAGAATAATCTCAAAAATATTAATTATGAGCTAACATCTTCGGATGATGATGGTAGTATGATTAAGTGTGGTGAGGATTCGTTACTTGTCTTAGTTGGTCTTCAATTAAGAGAGTATTAAAGATACAATTCTTATCTTTAATGCCTTTGACTTTTCTCCCTTGCTAGGACAGAAAACTTGGTGGTGTCATAGTTTGCTGGTCAAGCCTCCAATATTAAACTCATGTGCATGAGAATATTTGTGAGTCTTGCCTATTTAATGAGGTATTCTTAAGAAGAATTCATAATATATTCTTTAAATTGGATTTTACTAAAGATAAATAGAAAAGTAAACCCCAATTCCGTGACCTTTTATGATCAGATTTCCTGTACATGTTTTCCCACACAAGGAAAAAGAAAATTCATATGCATATTTAACGCGTGGAAAGCTTCGTCTACAATTTTTCTTTTTTTAGTATGTAGCATGCCTTGTCATTCTACTCAAACAAACTTATTATTTATTAATATACCCTAAAACATGGAGAAATTGTTTTATTGTGCCTGGAATACGGGTTGTTAAGTCTTAGATTTATTGTTTAGTTTCCCTGGTTAAATCTTGTAATTGTTACCGTACATGCACATAACTTATATTTAGGGTGCAATGCTAATCTGGAATTACTAATGGGAATTGATCATGTCAAAGCACCAGCCATCTTCACTACAAAAGGGTTTGTATCATGCATTATATTTCCAGATTCCTTTTGTCCAGTGTAGTTGTCTAGTCAGAATTTTCGTCTATTTTCCAGCTGTATGGCACACAAATTAAGAAAGCCCATATGGGCCAACTGCATGTTTTCCCATGCGTGGATCTCTCACCCTTGATCTAGGAAGGTCTCTTTGGCTTGTGACATGTGTCTCCTTGTCGCTCGGGTCTGAAACATCCAGTTTCCATTAAAAGGGTTTCCAAGGTCTCATTTGTTCTTTGGTTAGGATTTTCACATTTTCAAGAAAATAGTGTCATTTAGCCTAGAGCTACCTCTTAAGCTTCCAAACCGAAACCATAGCCACAAAACCATCTCATGCACAAATACTCAATCACTACATATTAGGGTTTCATTGTTTTCATGGTTTTGCATTAATTTCTTAGTCTAATCTTCAAAGTTTCATATCATTCTTAGACTAAGCAGTTGGATTCATGTTAGGTTCTTCTTCAACAGTTTGACTGGAGAATTTGACTAGTCGTTGAATCCTCATTTCATGAGCACATCATATCATTTCATTGTTCGTGTTGATCTCAGTGCCACAAGGTGATGAGCTCAGGAGGAGCTGCGGCTTCGTGAAGACCGAAGGAGTCCGTCTCGTGTAAGCCAAGGTTACACAAAGGTAAAGCTACTCCATAGATAGGGATCTAGGAATTGAGCTTGTGTGGTCTTTGTATGAACCTTGTTTACACTAGTGGATTAGACTTAGTGGAGAGTCCCCGGTTTTTTACCTAAAGGTGGGGTTTTCTAACCAAAAACTTCCTTGTGTGTCAATACTTTGCAAAGTTACCTTTATGTTCAAATAATCATTGTTAGAGATAAACTTTGTAGGGTGTGCTAGTATTGACACTTTGTTAACTAAGTAAACTTAACTCAAGAACAAAAGCTAAAATAATAAATGGAGATCATTTGTCTTGCTTTATCAATAGGGAGTTTTAACGAAAAGCCCGCGGTACTGTTCACTTTAACAAAAAATCACATTTTTACACTAAAAAGTCAAACCTGGTACTATTTACTTTACCCTTTATTTTGTCCTTATCGTTGGTTTATATGCTTGTGGATATCTAACAACCTATACTCAGTTGACTAGTTCATCTGACTAGTCAGTACAGTTGCTTCTAAGTTTTTATTGTAGGACATGGTACACCACGTGTCATTATATAAGTGGAAGAAAGTTTTATTTTTTTAGTTATTACACAAATATCTCATTACTTGTATAATGACACATGATATATTATTTCATGTTCTGAGCACACTGAAAAATTATCTCCAAAACTTATATACTAGGTCAAGATCTATTTTTTTAATGTAGGTCCTTGGCGTCAAAGTCAAGCACCAAATAGAAGTTATAACATTCTCATGGTCAAGCATGACTCGGAGATGGAAAGGTCTGAGTGTTTTTTATTGCATACACATGTATCGGTTTTATATTAACCGCGTTTCGGAACTCGGAAGCTTCATATATGCCTAGTACTAGTAGTAGTGGAATATCCACGATTATTTCATAACCTAAGCTTCAAGAAATGTAACGTGCATGAGTTGTGAGCTAGCTAGGGTTCTGGGTTTGAATAATTTAACTACTTGTTAATTAGGTTGTATTAAAGTGCGTTAGCCAGGGAGCGAAGGGCCATGCGGCTCTTGATGGAATGGTGAGTTAGGAGAAATATTTCAAAGTGTAGAAAATAAAATTTGGTATGTTAAGTGTAACAATACAAATAGTTATAATTTTTTTTTTTTCAAATTTATAATTAATTATATTATTACACTTAGCGTATTGGGCCGTCTTTCTTAAAACACTAAAAAAAATCTCTTGTCAGTTGGCTGCTGGTCGTGTAATATTATAAAGTTGTGTGGGTTATGGGTTCTTTTGCTTTTTCTACCAACTTATATAAATATCTATTTTACTTCTTACACATATTTTGTTAATTTTTATCTGTTGATTTTCTTCAATTTATCTGATCCGACGGCCGAAAATTAGAATGATTTGTGAAAAATAAAATGGGATGTGTGAATATCACACCCCTAAATATACTGTGCACATGTATTTTAAATTCTATTGGTTGTTCTCAATCAATCATACAATTTATATATGCACACATAAATTATACATCAGTCTTTTTTGTTTTTGGTCAATCATATTTAATATTCGCTAAGTCTATTCTTGACGTATGTGCATACGTAATATTCATCCTACACAAATTCTATTATGTTCTAGTTTATTTTATACTTCAAATTTTTTACCATTAAATTTTAATCAATGATAAGAAATTTCAATGTACAAAATAACCTGAAAGATACTACAAATTTTCCATTTATCATACTTGAGATTATGCTAATTAGTTAATGTTCCCTTGTGTGGAATGTGGAACAAAGTGGACGCGACTTGCATGTGAAAGCAGACGCAGCTCAATTTCTAATGTGGTGTGCTTGTCGAGCTGAGGTTATATCATGCTATGTGTGGTTTGGCAACCTTATGTCTAGAAGAGAAGACTTATTAGAAGGCTAGGATTGACAAAAGAAAACAAAACCAACTAATTCAATTTATTTTCCTAAATCAAATCCCTCAAGACGTGCTCTACTCAGAATCTCTTAAAAGTAAGTTCAATTTGAACTCGGTAATACCTATATGTTTTGTCCTAAATAAAGATAAATAAAGTGTTATGTTTCATTAGGTTTGGGGGTTAATTGTTGTGCAGATGATGTTAATTAAGATTGAGTAAAAATTTCGGATGACAACTAACTATACACCATCCAAATTTGAAGGACATGCTGGTAAAAGAAAATGTATCACTCTTCCAATCCCATGTATAACCCCGAAAACTCTCTAGTGCTTCGGATTATAATTTTATATTTTAAAATTTTTAATCGTTATATTTTGATTCTTGTATATTTGACAAAAAATAAAGATGTAACGGTCAAAACTTCGAAATATACTAAAATAATTTGTATTACGTCTAGAATGAAATCATGAAAGTGTCAATATCAGGAACAATATCCATCCAAATGCACAGGTAGAAATTTTTTTTGGTGTTGTCATTAGTTTGATCGAAGGACTTCCATAAATATTAAGGTGACCTACCAAACATCATCCAAGGCAGAAGGTCTTTTGTGGCGTTACACATCCACCAACCATGCATGGAAAAATATGGCAACTTGCACTCTGGAATTTGAACAAGTGTAGAAACCCTAGAGGCCAAGTTTATTTTATCTTACAAATCTTTTTGAGTAATGCTAAATTTGTAAACAAGATTTTGCAAACTAAATGACATGAAAGTTGATAATTGAATTATTACTTAATTATTGATAAACGTGTTTATTCTTATTGATGACATATCATTTAATTTTGCAAATTTTGTCTATAAATTTAGTCATTCTAATATTACCCAATATTTTTTTTTATACATGTTACAACATCGGCTCAAGCACGATTTAAATAATCATATTATATAAAAATGTTTATATCATGTAACGTAAGAGGGAGAGTTGACATTAATGGATGAAAAATAATTGGTGGAGCTGGTTAATTATGGAATTGTTCAGCTCAGTTGCTTGTTTGGGATTGTTTATGGGGTCAGTAGACTGTACAGATGGGGGAAGCAAGCCAAAGTAGTAAGTAGAAAGTTGCTTTCATATTACGATTAAATATTGTATTGGTCATTATTTTTTTTATTAATTTTTATTTATCCTTTCTTCCGTGATTGATTGATTGATTAAAATAAATGATGATAGATTATTGATATTTAATTAGTTATATTCATCGAGGGGCAATCCATTGATTAGAAGTGAATTTCATGTTTGTATTCCATACAACATGTTCTGTTTTTAATTCTTGATGCATATGAATTACACGATAGTAGTTAGGAGAGGCTGAAAAACCTCTTTGAATTTTCCTGATTCCCCTGAAAGAGTAAACTGCAATGACGAAGCTACAACTAATCCCTTTTGGAAAAAAATAGTTATCTTCCCACCCTCCCCTCAACTCAAGTTATCTTCATACTTGCGATAAGCAAAACTGAAAATATGAGTTTAGCCCTTCAAACTCAATTTTCTTCGTATAAAACCCTACATAACTTTTTTACTCAAAGAAAACCCAGTGACTAAGATCCACATAAGCGAATTCATTAATTTCATATTACTTCACACATTTTACATTTTTCACATGCCTAAAATACCCCTATTACATATTTGATGTAGACAATTAATTGTAAGGAGAGAGTAAATGATTTTGCAACAAGAAAAAAAAAAGAAATTAATGTTAAAAATTTATTGCATATTAATTTTTTAGAAAGGCTTTGAATTTTCATAAAACTATTCGATTTAGTTTTTCCACCCTACTCTTGAATTTATCCTTTTTTTTTATTAATATATTAGAACATTGTATTTCATTATCTACATGCACATTAATTTACCTACAACAATTATACCATGGGTGTAATATAATATCTCTTTTTTACAATGATGCAAAATAATGTTTATACCAACAACAAAACGTGCCTAACATATGTACTAATACATGGAAAATAATTTACCTATATTAAGAAGAAATGTAGTTCGATGCATAGTATTAAAAATACTATGTTACACCCATGCTTATACAACAATAAAGTGTGCCTAACATATCTAACAATACATGGAAAATAATTTACCTACAAATTAGAGAAATGTTATTTGGTTGGGTGCAGTATAAAGTTTTTTAATAATTGGAAAAAATTAAATATAACTAGGTGTAGTGTAATTTTTTTTATTATATATAATTAGAACAAATTAATTTACCTACCTACTATTTGAAATGTTCATTTCCAATGATGCAAAATGTTCATTACCTAACTACAAATTAATTTCCAATAATTTACCTACAACAATTATACCATGGGTGTAATGTAATATCTTTCTTTACAATGACACAAAATATTGTATGTACCAACAACAAAACATGCCTAACATAAGTACTTGTACGTGGAAAATAATTTACCTATGACAAAAGAAATGTTGTTTGATGTATAAAATCAACAATATTATGTTCCACTCATGTTTATACAACAACAAAACATGTCTAACATATATAACAATACATAGAAAATAATCTACCTACAAGTTAGAGGAATGTTATTTGATTCAAAATATATAATATAGGTGTAGTATTTTTTTTTTAAATAATTGGACCAAACTAATTTACCTACCAATTAATATGGATAAAACTACTTTTCTAGTTTGACATGGATACAGTTAATGCAAACACTTTTTACATTTTATTTCACTTTTTCTACTACTTTTAATTTGGCATAAATTTAGGGATTTGGGAAAGGGATCATAAAGTATGAGTGGCATGGGTGTAAATAAATTGTATTAATAGGTCAATAGTGTTATCATATGTTTGCAAATTTTAAATTTGGGCTTAAACTGGATCTTTAAAGATAGATGAGTTTTTATCTAGAAATAATGAGCTGTAAGGACCAAAATCTAAAGCACCCAAAAATTAACTTGGTCGGATCGGATCCATATTAATTTTGCGTTTGCAAGTTTGAAGATTTCGACTCCAATGTCATCATAACACCACCGAAATAATGGTAACGAAAAGTTTGCATTTTTATGTGGGTTGTTTGCAAAGTCAGTCGTTATTAAAGAACTCACATAAAACTTCTTAGATATTACATAAACAGAGACAAATGTAATAGGATTTTGTTGTTGATAAAGTTACTTGGATGTCTCGAGAAAATATTTCTGACTTGGATAATTCTTTCAATATGTAATATATATGATTAAGTGATATTGGATGAGACTGATACAAAAAGTTTCCTATTTTTGTGATACAAATGATGAGGTCAGACATCCAAACACGAATTTTTTTGTATGGACACGGGCTCTTCCTGCAAATTGAATTACGGTCATAAAAACTTAAAATTAATGAGCCCAATGAACAAGAAATTGGGTTCATTTGTTGGTAACTTAGTGTCCACCATGCATTAAGTTTAAGCCAACTAAAAACCAGCACTAACCTTCCATCCAATATCCGGTCCAGAAAATATTGTGTCAAAAACCTACTCGGCCCAAACAAATGTTTGAGCGAAACAATTGACCGAGTTAGTGTACCCAACGAGTCCACTCAATTGTGAATCGTCTCCTAGGTGGTTCTGTTCTGCTCTCATTCATTTTCCAGCTTAGCAATCTGGATTTTGATCCACCCAAAAACCACACCTTTCCTTCACTCGGACCTTCACTCTCACGAACCCTCCAAAACCCACTTCTCAATTCGAAGGTAAGCTTCCTCCTCTCTCTCTCTCTCTCTCTCTCTCCTGGCAGATATGCAGAACACATATTTTAGCTCAAGTTTATATTCTGTGAGAAGCCAAGGCTCCCTGTCCTATTCCTTCAATGATTACTGTTACTTGTTGAATGAAAGATTTGAAAGGAACCCAATAAACCCAATTCATTGTTCATCATCCAAATCGTGTTGTTGTTGTAATTGTTGTGAATTTTCAATCCGTAGAGTGCCCATAAACCCGTGTTACTTGTATGGTTTGAGGCAATCCACATTGCTTCAATGGTCAGCTTCTAGAAGGTTGGTTTTGGGTGGTGTGGACCGGTGTGGTTATCGTGTTCAGGAATGTAGGCCTGACTGGGGTTGCTGTGAGCTCCCTTGCTCGGTTAGGGAGAGGAGTGTGTGTGATAGGAGGGTGAGGAGAAGGAAGGGGAGGTGTAGTTGTGTGGTTGATGGGGAGGGAGAGGGTGGAGTTTATGATTCGGGTGATCTTGATGATGCTGAGGCTATGCTCAGTTTGTTGAGTAAGGAAGTGGGTGAGGAGTGTTTTTGGAGAGGGGGGAATGGGGTTTCGTTTAAGAGAGTGGAGGTGGAGGGTAGGAGGAGTTTGAGTGGCCGAGGGAGAAATGTCAGTTCATCTAAGAGAGTAGAAGAGGAGAGTAGGAGGAGTTTGATCGGTAGAGAGAGAAAAGCGAGTTCGTCGAAGAGAATGGAACAGGAGAGGAGTTTGATTGGTAGAGAGAGAAATGAGAGTTCATCTAAGAGAGCAGAAGAGCAGAGTAGGAGGATATCAATTGGTAGAGAGAGAAATGTCGGTTCATCCAAGATAGTAGAAGATGAGAGTAGGAGGAGTTTTAGTGGTAGAGAGAGAAATGGCAGTTTGTCTAAGAGAGTAGAAGTGGAGAGGCGGAGTGTTGGTGGTAGAGAAAAAAATGGGAGTTCGTCTAAGGGTGTACAAGTGGACATCGAACAAGACAATAGTAGTGAGTGTAACAGTAGGAAGAAGAAAAGTAATGTTAGGGTGAGTACTTCGGAGAGTAATTCGAAGCGCCAATTTGGATCAGCCACGGTTGATTTGAGTGAAGGGGATTTCATACAGAAAGAAGAGAGGGGAATGATTTTGAGAGGTGAGAATCGTAGTGGAATGAAAGGAGGTTCTAGTTCATCTTATTACTCTTTGTCATCTTCAGGCGATTTCGGAAGAGAGGCAGATGCTCAGGATAAGCATGGCCTCTTTGGGGAATCAGCTTCAAGCGTGTACGAGGATTCAAAATTTGATATTGGAGGTAGATTTGATGGGCAGGTCATTGAAGATAACAGGAAGTATAGAGATGATTCCGAGGGCAAAGGAGAAACAACAAAACAAAGAAGTGCTGTAGTTGATGGTGGTGTCATGTGGGATTGGAGGAAGAAGACAGAAAAGAAGCTTACAGAGGTAGTAGCTGAAGAAACTGAGGCTGGTGGGAAATCCTCAGAAATGCATTCAAGAGTGTCGAAAACCAATCAAAGTGAGTTAGGAGAGGCCTCTGGATCCCTCAAGCAATTTGATGATGAGCTAGAGAGTTCATATTTGACTAAGGGAACAAGAGAACAATATAGTCAAATAGGGAACCAAGTTGTTGGGGTTGGTGTGACTGATTCTAGAAGAAAATTTCAAGAGCGCAATGAATCAGAAATCCATGGAAGTGAGGTTGAAACAACTTTCTTGTCCCAGGAGAGATTCAGTGGAAGGGAAGAAAACCTAGCGATAACACCAAACTTGGTGCAGGAAAGACAAGAGGAACGTTACAGCACAGCTGGATACATCGGTCAACAAGAAGAGTTAAACATAGACCACCAAAAGATTTCAAAAATCTCACAAATTCGAGTTGTTGATGTTGAAAGGATCTCTGATAGGCGGAGGGAGACTGATATAAGAAGGATTTATCAGGAAGAAAAAGCAAATATGTTGTCGAATTCAGCAAATGAGACAGATGCGCAACGCCACGAAATAGGCCAGCAAGTCATTGGACTCGTTGACTCGGGAAGAAAGTCCCCACAAATCACTGAAGTATCAGAAACTTGTGACAGTTGTATTGAAAGGGCCAACATTGTTCAGACTGAAACTAGAATTACAAACCAGGTAGGGCAGTCAAACTTGGTTCCTAATCCAAGTGGAGAGTCATCACAGCCATGTCCCAAAATAGACGAGAAAGCTTTTCAGAGAATTCTATCCGGAAAAGGAACTGCTGATGAAAAGCGCATACAAGTTAAACCCAGAAAAGATGCCCAAAGTGACTCGGGAGAAGCCTCTAGTTTCCAAACATCTTTGGATGTGGTTTCCCAAGCTACAACGCAACCGCATAATGTTGAGGGGCATAAGAGAAGCCCACGGGCAATGCTGCTGCCTCCCCCTTCTCAATTGATAGCTAGAGGATCGCTGCGCATCGAGTCATCAAGTGGGACGGCAACTCAGGGAGTTTCTGAAGAAATTCTGGATAGTGGTTCACCTGCCTTGCGTACTCATTCAGGAAAACAAACTTCTGCGTTGCACCGAGAATCATCCAGTGGAAGTGGAAACTCCGAGACTCAAGGGGAGATTTTATACCTCATTCCTGAAGATGCTCTGGGTTCAACTTATCGTTTGGAGAAATCATCTTCACAGTTTGTCGGGGGTTTTGTTCAGAAAGCAAGACATGAAGTCTCAACTTCTGAAAACCAGAACGAGAATACTGTCTCAAGTAGCGGAAATGGAAACACGCAGACTCAAGGGGAGATTTTATACCTCGTTAATCCTGAAGATGCTTTGGATTCAGCTCACCGTTTGGAGAAGTCATCTTCACAGTTTGTTGGGGAGTTCTCTGATAGAGCAAGACATGAAGTCTCAACTTCCGAAAATAAGGATGCAAATACAGTTTCTGAAGCAAAATTGGTGCATGGAGGTGAGAAGAATGGGCAAGTGGATTTTAGTCAAAATAGGTCTGAAGACTCTCAGACGAAGGGACATGACACGAGGCATTCATCTGTAGGTTCTGGAACCAAGGGGCCTGCAGATGAAATGTGGGATGTGACAGACACATCTGTTCTTAAAAACCCCAAGTTAGAAAAATCAGAGGCTACTACAACAAGTGGGGATGCTGTTGTCAAGAGAACTGGCAGGTCCATATGGAACATTGTTGCAGATATTGTTAGGCTGAGGTGGAGTTCGCATGCTGAGACCCCTCATTCTGCTGTGAAGTCGGGTGGAAGGATTTCATCAAATGAATCTGCAAGTAGTGAAGCATGGTTTTCTGGCCATGAGACCGAGGACAACAATGAAAAGAACGCAAAAAGGGAAAAAGACGTGCAACATCTGCAACCGTCTAAATCATTTCCTCAAAGTGGAAAAATGAGATCAAAGGACAAAGTAAGATATCTTGAAGCAGGCACGCATCCTTCTCCTTATAATGAAGAAAGTGGGCTGACCTCAAAAGTCATTTCCACATCTTCTAGTGAGAGATCTTTGGGTTCAAAAGAGAATCGAAAGAGTTTTCGAGGTTCTTCTTCTGGCATTGAAAAAGTCGAGTCATCTCAACCACTAACTGCTAGTGGCGTAAAGCCTGCTGTTGTAGAAGAAATTTCAAATGCCGGTAACATTGTCTCTGGAAGTGGTTCAATGGAGCGCATGGACCAATTTGGCAGTCAGATGTTGAATGAAGGAGTATCAGACAATGTGCAAACGGGTGGGGAATTGAAACAAAGAAAGTTTCAGAGGAGTACGCAAGTCCTCAGAGACAGATCTGACGAATGGGAAGAAGCACATACACTTGAAATTGAACAAAGAAAAAAGGATGAAATGTTTATGAGAGAAGCACTTCTCGAAGCTAAGAAGGCTGCTGATAATTGGGAGGTACCTGTCGGGGCTGTTTTGGTACAACAAGGGAAGATTATTGCACGTGGATGTAACCTGTGAGTTCTATTAACTTATATGTATATTTTAGAGTTAAATGCTTTCTTCTGGATATTTACACTGATGTGTGTATCAGAGTGGAAGAATTACGGGATTCAACAGCCCATGCAGAAATGATATGCATACGGGAAGCTTCAAATGTTCTTCGGTCATGGAGGCTTTCGGTAATTTCTCTGTTATTTAGTTGTTAGTACCCATTTCAATATATATACATGCATGGACATATTGTAGTCATGGAATCATGCTTTTCTTCCTCTCCTCCATTAAAAATTCCCTTCTGGCTTCTGTGTTTGCATGATGATATTGCAAAGTTAGAGAGCAGTCTTTCTTTTTTCATTAAACATCAAATATCTGCATTTCTATTGGATATTAAAAAACTCCCTAAGTTGTAAAATGGAAGCGATGTCAGTCACATTTATCATGAAATTTATACAATGATAACGACATTCATAACTGTGGAAGTGTTTTGTTGGCATTGGTTTATATGTAACTCAATTTACTACTTACCGATGAAGGAAGCCAGGCCATCCCACCTTAGACTTAACTCTTGTTTTCTGATGTCTCAGGAGACTACTCTGTATGTAACACTTGAACCGTGCCCGATGTGTGCTGGAGCAATACTCCAAGCAAGAGTCGACACTGTTGTTTGGGGAGCTCCAAATAAGCTTCTCGGAGCTGATGGCAGCTGGATAAGGTATGCGAGTTGTGTCCTTCTTCGTAACCCCTAACTGGATAAGGTATGCGAGTTGTGTTCTTCAATTGCTCCTTATCTTATCAACCTGTGAATATGCTTGCAGACTTTTTCCTGATGGGGGTGAAGGAAATAGCTCGGAACACTCAGACAAACCAGCTCCTCCTGTCCACCCATTCCACCCAAATATGACAATCCGACGTGGCGTGTTGGCATCTGATTGTGCAGATATAATGCAGCAGTTCTTCCAGCTGAGGAGAAGGAAGAAGGAAAAGCAAGCAGACCCAGCAGCAGCGCCCCCGCGTCTTCATCGAATTTCTCTCCATCCATCAAAGTTACTTACGAAGATGCATCGCATCTTCCACATAATGTTCTGTTTGTAAGAGTTCAAAAACTGTTAGTTTGATGAATGTACAAATCTGTGTCGAATTTTGGCGAAATTTAGTTGTCTCTCTCTCAGTTTTGCCAAAATATATCTACCAGTATAATTAGATTTCACTGGTGATCCGACTATGTCACGTTTATGATGTCAAATGGGATGACTATAGATTATGGGACCATCCGGCAAAATTAAAAAAAAAAAATACTTGAAAATTATAAAAGCACTTTTCGAAGAAGCACTTATCAATTTGTTTTAAAAAACTATATGAATTTTTAATAAACATTTAATTGCGATTTTAACAAAAGCATGTGCCAAAAGTACTTACAGAAACCTAGCATTTACAAGCAAGGCCACGTAAATGTGACAATGCTCTAGTGTACTTTCTTGTGTGAGTATTCAGTTCTTCGGATATTTTAACCATTAGATATTTGTTTGAAAATACAAAAATAAAGATCTAAAAACGGTTAAAACGTCCAAAGTACCTGATATACTGGAGCACCCAATTTTTTTATATATTCTAGATAGTGTTTTTTTTTTTAAATATAGCTTTTATTCCTGATATTCACGTTGGATTATTGTTGGGGATGTGATATTCATACGCCCTATTTTACTTCTCACACACCTTTTTAATTTTCAACCGTCGGATCGGATGAATTGAAGAATATCAACGGACAAAAATTATCAAGAGAGTGTGAGAAGTAATTGTTGGCCTTTGCTTGCCCATCCTTTGTTTTAATCACAGTGCCTCCTACCTCCCTTTGACGGTGATATATTACCAAATGAATAATAAACAAACAAATAAATGCACTTACGGTCATCTTGTGCTTAATAAGAGAGTAACTTACATGACACAGTACTGCCATCACAACGTCCCGTGTTACGAAATGTGTTGAACTGAAGGTTGAGGACCTTGCTTTCAGAAAGGACTGATACCTCCTACCAGAGTTAAACTTTGCTGTTAAGATCAAAAATAGACGTTTCTTCTAATTGTCGCGGACATTTGTGCCACGAGACTTTGTCAATTTCTTGGGCAGCTTCTCAACTTCATTAACAAGATTTGCTCGCCAAATGATTAGCAGAGAAGTTCCCATCACATGAAAGTTACATCTCTCCCCACTTCAATTGTTTCACCAAACTGCATTTTTCTCTCCTCACAAACCTAATATATAACCGACAACCCTCCGATGTGTTCACTGGAATTCGTCTTCCAAAAATGGTTTCGATTTTGCTGGCTTTCGTTCTATGTTGCCTCAGCTTTCAAGTAATCCTTACCGGTGCACAGACACCGGCAGCCGCACCCTCTACTTTACCAGCTGCAACGCCCCCGCCTACTACCACACCTGCTGCACCGGCTACTCTGCCGACTACAACCCCACCACCTTCTACTGCACCAACCGCAGTAACACAACCGCCTGTAAATGCAGCAGCAACCCCGCCAACCACCACACCTGCATCACCTTCCCCTAAGGTAGCACCATCCAACAGCCCAGCAGTCCCACCCCCGCTACCCCAAAGTCCACCTGTGTCAACTCCATCACAGCCACCGAATCTGCCACCATCACCACCTGTTTCGACACCAACATTGCCACCTCCTGTAGTGGCCCCACCTGCATCTCCAACACCAGTTCAAGCTCCAGCTCCTGTCAAAGCAACTCCTGCACCGGCACCAGCTAAAGTAGCACCAGTGCCCTCACCATTAAAAGCACCCCCAGTATCGGCGCCAGCACCTGTTATTGTGCCACCAGCTTCAGAACCAGTGCAAGCACCGTCACCTGCTCCACCCAAACACAAGGGGAAGCACAAGCACAAGCACAAGCACAAGCATCATCATCATCATGCACCAGCACCTGCACCAACTGTACAAAGTCCCCCAGCACCACCTACGGTGACAGATACAGAGGACGATACAACACCGGCCCCATCACCAAGTTTGAATTTGGTAACGAATTTAACCAGCTCTTACTCTTATTACCATAGAACACCATATTTGCATGACGGACCTCAAATTTTATAGATGTTACTTGACAACTTTAAAGTTTTTTCCATGACCTCTCTTTTTTGCCTCGTAGAATGGAGGAAATGCACTCCACCAGAAAGGAGGGATATCAGGATTCTGGGTTACGATCGGGTTAGCAATCACTATACTGCTGGCAAAGACAGGCTAAAGTTCTTATCAATCTTAGACGTTGAACAATGAATTTATTGGTACAATGCCAGAAGATTTTTCTCAAGAGAATATATTGCAAGAAGATGATTTTTTCATATGTACAACCCTAGATCTAAGAATCAATAATACAAAAGATGAACGATCAACATTTACCACTTTTTTGTTTACTTCGTGTTCAATATATCAAGGGAGATGAATTCCAACAACCACCAAGAATTACTTTATCACAAAGACAACTCAAAAGTAGCATAGAATTCAATGTCGGATCAAACTTCATCCGCATTTGTATCCACATCGAAATCCTCCCTTAAGTCATACTCAACCACAAGGCCAAGATTATAGCACGTGGATGTAACCTGTGAGTTCTATTAGCTTATGTGTATATTTTATAGTTAAATGCTTTCTTCTGGATATTTACACTGATGTGTGTATCAGTGTGGAAGAATTACGGGATTCAACAGCCCATGTAGAAATGATATGCATACGGGAAGCTTCAAATGTTCTTCGGTCATGGAGGCTTTCGGTAATTTCTCCGTTATTTAGTAGTTAGTACCCATTTCAATATATATACATGCATATTGATGATCTGAATGGACATATTCTAGTCATGGAATCATGCTTTCTCCATAAAAAATTCCCTTCTGGCTTCTGTGTCTGCATGATGACATTGCAAAGTTAGAGAGCAATCTTTCTTTTTTCATTAAGCATCAAATATCTGCATTTCCATTGGATATTAAAAAACTCCCTAAGTTGTAAAATGGAAGCGATGTCAGTCACATTTATCATGAAATTTATACAATGATAACGACATTCATAACTGTGGAAGTGTTTTGTTGGCATTGGTTTATATGTAACTCAATTTACTACTTACCGATGAAGGAAGCCAGGCCATCCCACCTTAGACTTAACTCTTGTTTTCTGATGTCTCAGGAGACTACTCTGTATGTAACACTTGGACCGTGCCCGATGTGTGCTGGAGCAATACTCCAAGCAAGAGTTGACACTGTTGTATGGGGAGCTCCAAATAAGCTTCTCGGAGCTGATGGCAGCTGGATAAGGTATGCGAGTTGTGTCCTCCTTCGTAACGCCGAACTGGATAAGGTATGCGAGTTGTATTCATCAATTGCTCCTTATCTTATCAACCTGTAAATATGCTTGCAGACTTTTTCCTGATGGGGGTGAAGGAAATAGCTCGGAATACTCAGACAAACCAGCTCCTCCTGTCCAACCATTCCACCCAAATATGACAATCCGACGTGGTGTGTTGGCATCGGATTGTGCAGATATAATGCAGCAATTCTTCCATCTGAGGAGAAGGAAGAAGGAAAAGCAAGCAGACCCGGCAGCAGCACCCCCGCTTCTTCATCGAATTTCTCTCCATCCATCAAAGTTACTTACGAAGATGCATCGCATCTTCCACATAATGTTCTGTTTGTAAGAGTTCAAAGACTGTTAGTTTGATGAATGTACAAATCTGTGTCGAATTTTGGCGAAATTTAGTTGTCTTTCTCTCAGTTAGTCCGAAAATATATCTACCAGTTTAAGTAGATTTCACTGGTGATCCGACCATGAGCTATGACTATGTCACGTGCATGATGTCAAATGGGATGACTATAGATTGTGGGACCATCCGGCAAAATTTAAAAAACATATACTTGGAAATTATAAAAGCACTTTTCGAAGAAGCACTTATCAATTTGTTCTAAAAAACTATATGAATTTTCAATAAACATTTAATTGCGATTTTAACAAAAACGCGTGCCAAAAGTACTTACAGAAACCAAGCATTTACAGGCAAGGCCACATAAATGTGACAATGCTCTAGGGTACTTTCTTGGGTGAGTATTCCTACTTCAGATATTTTAACCGTTAGATCTTTGTTTGAAAATACAAAAATAAAGATCTAAAAACGGTTAAAACGCCCAAAGTAACTGACACACCGGAGCATTCAAATTTTTTTTATGTTCTAGATAGTTTTTTTTTTTTTTTTAATTTTAATATAGCTTTTATTCATGATATTCACGCTGGATTATTGTTGGCCCTTGTTTGCCATCCTTTGTTTTAATCACAGTGCCTCCTACCACTCTTTGACAGTGAGACATTACCAAATGAATAATAGACAAACAAATAAATGCACGTACGGTCATCTTGTGCTTAAAAGGAGAGTAACTTGCATGACACAGTATTGCCATCGCAACGTCCCGTGTTACGAAGGGCGTTGAATTGAGGATTGAGGACCTTGCTTTCAGAAAGGACTGATAGATACCTCCTACCAGAGTTAAGCTTTGATGTTAAGATCAAAAATAGACGTTTCTTCTAATTGTCACGGACATTTGTGCCGCGAGACTTTTGTCAATTTCTTGGCCAGCTTCTCAACTTCATTAACAACATTTGCTCGCCAAATGATTAGCAGAGAAGTTCCCATCACATGAAAATTACATCTCTCCCCACTTCAATTGTTTCACCACACTGCATTTTTCTCTCCTCTCAAACCTAATATATAACCGACAACCCTCCGATGCTGTTCACTGGAATTCGTCTTCCAAAAATGGTTTCGATTTTGCTGGCTTTCGTTCTATGTTGCCTCAGCTTTCAAGTAATCCTTACTGGTGCACAGACACCGGCAGCCGCACCCTCTACTTTACCAGCTGCAACGCCCCCACCTACTACCACACCTGCTGCACCGGCTACTCTGCCGACTACAACCCCACCACCTTCTACTGCACCAACCGCAGTAACACAACCGCCTGTAAATGCAGCAGCAACCCCACCAACCACCACACCTGCATCACCTTCCCCTAAGGTAGCACCATCCAAAAGCCCAGCAGTCCCACCCCCGCTACCCCAAAGTTCACCTGTGTCAACTCCATCACAGCCACCGAATCTGCCACCATCACCACCTGTTTCGACACCAACATTGCCACCTCCTGTAGCGGCGCCACCTGCATCTCCAACACCAGTTCAAGCCCCAGCTCCTGTCAAAGCAACTCCTGCACCGGCACCAGCTAAAGTAGCACCAGTACCCTCACCATTAAAAGCACCCCCAGTATCGGCGCCAGCACCGGTTATTGTGCCACCAGCTTCACCACCAGTGCAAGCACCGTCACCTGCTCCACCCAAACACAAGGGGAAGCACAAGCACAAGCACAAGCATCATCATCATGCACCAGCACCTGCACCAACTGTACAAAGTCCCCCAGCACCACCTACGGTGACAGATACAGAGGACGATACAACACCGGCCCCATCACCAAGTTTGAATTTGGTAAAGAATTTAACCAGCTCTTACTCTTATTATCATAGAACACCATATTTGCATGACGGACCTCAAATTTTATAGATGTTACTTGACAACTTTAAAGTTTTTTCAATGACATTTCTCTTTTTTGTCTCATAGAATGAAGGAAATGCACTCCACCAGAAAAGAGGGATATCAGGATTCTGGGTTACGATCGGGTTAGCAATCACTATACTGCTGGCAAAGACAGGCTAAAGTTCTTATCAATCTTACACGTTGAACAATGAATTTATTGGTACAATGCCAGAAGATTTTTTCCAAGAGAATACATTGCAAGAAGATGATTTTTTCATATGTACAACCCTAGATCTAAGAATCAATAATACAAAAGATGAACGATCAACATTTACCACTTTTTTGTTCACTTCGTGTTCAATATATAAAGGGAGATGAATTCCAACAACCACCAAGAATTACTTTATCACAAAGACAACTCAAAAGTAGCATAGAATTCAATGTCGGATCAAACTTCATCCGCATTTGTATCCACATCGAAATCCTCCCTTAAGTCATACTCAACCACAAGGCCAAGATTATCAACTAACTTGTGATACTTTTGACACCCTGCACACTGATGAGAAGCAGTGCTAATTTGTCAGATGAACCCAAGACTTGTTTCTTACTTTTAGATTAACAGAACTAGAAGCAACGTTGAAACGGACCGCTAACATAATCCTTAATTTTTATATGCTTTTTTTCTAAGGACCATTTAGAAAAGTATCAAAATATCAACAAATTGACAGAAAAAAAGTTTAACAGGTTTTCATCATCAAGAACAAACAACACTGAATCTTATATCCATCAACAAGAGGAATAAGTACCTGTACGTAAATAAGCCCCCGCTCATAAGCCAATCGATTGACGAGTCTATTTGTCCTTTTACCACACAAATTACAAGTAAATTTCACAAGCAAGCTTCTTCTTGGAAGTTGTATGTCAATCGTAGCATCCTTCGAAAATTCGAAAAGGGCATCCAAGAAACAGAACCCAAGTTAAGAAGTTAACACATCCAAGCACTGACAAAACACACACATACATTGATATGATAATACACATCACATTGGTCTCAAAAAACTTGTAAGAAAAATTAAGTGACTACGAGCAAAATCGATACGAAAAAGACAATGATTCTATAAAATTACACTCGAATCGCATATTTTTTTTATACCGTATTCGGATTATCGGGTTCCCATTCTGCGTCCGTCTCAGAATTGCCACTCATCAACCCAGAAACAGCCAGCACCACATTGCCCCGCTTTGGTGCTACACCTGCCGTATGGGAAATTCTTGAGCTGAAACCAAGACTTAAACTTTAGCATAAACATATATGTGGACGAAGAAAAATAAAAAATTGAAAGAAACCCAGAAGAGTAAATTCACCAGAGAGGGTTTCTTCGTCCGTGGGTTGAGGACCAGGAGAGGCCGACGGTAGGGTTTTTCTGGGAAGCAGAAAACGGTCGGAAAAAGGAAATGGGTTTATTAGGGTTAGTTATGAGAGGCAAGAGGGATGGAATGGCGGGGGAGAAACCGCAGGCGGTTGGTGTCGCCGCCATTGATGTAGCTCTGTAGACTCTATGCAATTTTCTCAGTTCTGTTTCCGATTGCAGTTGCAAGAATGTACTTGATTTTGGGCTTTGATTATTTTGGGCAAAACAATTGGGTTTTTGCCACGTGTTATAAGGAAGAGGTTGAGTTGCACAACCAACGGTCCTTAAACCTCCAAAACCCAAATTATGACGAGATCAAATCTTCTGCACCCAAAATGGGTGTGGCCTCTCTATGGCTCCAATAAGTATTTGACACGTATTCATTATCTTAACTTTTCTTAATTTTATTGCATAAATTTAATATGTGTCGAACACTTATTGGAGCCACAGAGAGGCCACACCCATTTTGGGTGCAGATGATTTGATCTCAATTATGACACGACCCAACTTAGATTCAGAAAAATTTCTCAAGTGAGACCGTTTTGATCATGTGACTTACTAACAAGATGCATAAATTAGTTAATCGTGCAATCACTTGTATTTTTGTCTCACCCGTCCTTCGATTAACTACTCAGCATTTTGAGGTTCCAATGGAACAAGAACAGAATCTACATAGCAGCAATGAGTGAACTGGACAGTACTAATGTATTTGCACTTTGCATCAATCTTCTTTTCCTTTCGTTGATGAAGGAATTTTTTTCGTGTACAAGTATGAACAAACGTTCTCCTAAAATCCCGATCGAACAAAAAGAGATTACACAGTTGATGTGTCTTATTACACCAACTTTGGAATGAGCTCTCAACAAGATTCCTCCTCTTGGAAACATTTGTTCTGAAAACGCGTAAACATCGAATTCTATATGCAACTGTTGCCAATGGGGCATCAGTCTTGATCATCCACTTCATGAAAAGGAAGTGGTACTGTCTTCACTGCTCTAAACTTGCCTGCATTATTTAGATGCTCATTCTCTAACCTGGACATTCGAACGTATCGTGCGTTAGAGATGTTGAAATCGAAAAAGGGTAATTTTAGTTTCATGTCAAATTCTGCATATGGCTGCAGATGCAGACTGATAAGAATAAGAATCGTTGGAATTTAAGGGTTTATCTTTACCTGAAAAAGTTCCACAACCCTCTTCTGATGACTTCAAGAGCTGCCAAAAACAGCCCGGTTACCCTGTAATCTACATGTCCAAAACTTGAATGGAGAACAGTTTGCATCCAAGCTAGCCTGAGAATAAGGTTCAATCCCTGCAGATATGGCATCCAAAACATTCGTCAAACACCGGATTTGAAACCCGATAAAATTTATAACCTAGAAAGAAAACACAAAATTTGTTTCGATGATGTGCGTGCAACTTCTCAGACAACATCTAATCCTTTGCTGTCATGTTGTCCTCTTTGAATAGACTGGGAATCTTTTATCATGACATTTACCAGAATTTTATTTCGAGAATATGTTCATTCTCGGTTGCTTGCCACACAAGAAAAATCTTGTTCTCCAAATTTGTGATTTATTTGAGGGGGACATGGCAATTACCATTGAGATGTAGTATATGAACTTTTGGCGAATCATTAATTCGTTCCTAAGCAAAGGATTCTTGGAATTCATTTGTAGCAAACCCCAATCCTTTACAAAGTCCCAATACAATTGGTAAATTGTTGCGAAAGTCGATATGATCACAACAAGACAGAGCCATCCAATGCTCCTTTCTTTCTCATAAGCTACTTTAGCTACTGCTGCTAACATTGCTGACACATATTTGCCTAGATTCACAAGGTGGCTCGTCTGTCCCTCATCAAACCACCGCCGAGCACACTGAAAATCCAATTAAACAAAATCTTTGTCAGATGTCGAAAAAAAGAGACAGTAAAGATTATAGCAGAGAGCCAAAGAGCCTAATTTTTTTTTTTTTTTTATTTTTGAATTTGGCCTCAAAGTCCGTCCCACTCCAGCATTGCTATCATGGGAAGAGACTTTGAGGAGAAATTATTGATAAACAAGAAAAATACAATATGTCAAGAGCCTACTTAGTATACCTGCATTGCTCTCCAGTAATAAGGTAGGAAGGACACGGCATAAGCAAGATCTCGGTAATGCCCAGCCCTCATGCAGTAGCCATAGTCCTGAGTTTTGTAACTCCCAGTTATGTAGTAACATGCCACATACTCGAGGTTCCTAAGCATCGGTACCTATTGAATACAGATAAATCTAAGTTTATAACTTGAGGAACTAGAATCAATTTTATTTCGAATTTATTTGATTTAGTGCTGAAAGATACCTGACTACAAAGTTGATCTGCCATGAAGAAGTCCAGCATGACAACCTGCAGACAGCAAACAGAAACTAATTAGAAACATGATTTAATTGGTCTAATATGGTTTTAGCTGTGATTAAAAATGTTTTGTTTTGATCATGTTGGAGAGATGCATTACCTTGTACAGAGGTGACAGAATGATGTTTCTTAGGACACGAAGAAGGCGGAAACGGCTTGATCGGTAAATGATGTTGAAGGGGCACACAAGTAGTAGTAAAAACATCTGCACATGTAGAAGAAAAGGCAAATACCTGATTAATATTTACTGTAAAATATGGATTATTTGATCTTCCTTTTATGATCTATCATGTCAAGAGTTGAAGAAATTACCAACAAAAGAAGGCCAGGAATTGCTTGAACTTGGGCATATGAGTAGCCTTTTGTTAGCAGTAACAAATGAACACACATGACTCCCACCACCGTAGTCAACGACATGGTGCAGATCAAGAACACATCTCTGTACTTTAGCTCTTTCGTCTGGGACAGTTCAAAGATGAAACTGTAATTTATACGCGCTTTTCTCCACGCGAAGATGTTGCAACCATATAGGAAGAAGTGTAGAAACATGAGGCTGAACATGCTGCAAAAACAAAAGATGTTTATTTCTTTAGCCTCTCCTTGTTTACATCAAGCATTTTTAAGACTTGTTCAAACTATTTGCAGCAATGCTTACCTAAGTACAGGGTAGGCAGTTTCCATATAGACCGAATTTGGCTGTCGTTTGTACAATCCCGTGATATGAGCCATAATGACATATCCAGTTAAGAGCGCGATAAAACATCCCGTAAATAAACCTAATAATCATAATTAAAGAAAATGAGTCACCTGAGTAGTTAGTCATTGCAGTAATGTGTCACATATTTATCAGTTTCACATGTTATGTATGAGTAGAGGCGTTCATAATGTAACGCAACCTATATTTTGTGTTCCACCTTTTTTTTTTTGCTAGGCAAGAAAACAAATCACATTACCAATATTTTTGCTCGATATTATGATTTTTACTCGAAAATCAATTTCTGAAGACTGAATCAATTCTGATCCTAACTAATTTCTGAAGACTCATCGACATGGGTTCTTAAGCAGTGTACATGCGAGTAGCTTGGTTCCTCACCGAGGAAATAAAATCTTGCTGCCCTCTAGAGTCTAGAGGTTGATCTCCCTTTTTAGGGTTCTACCTTTGTACAATAAAAAAGTTGTCAAAAAAATAACAATGGCAGTAGCGACCTCCGCTTTATTTCCCACTCAAAAAGTGGACAAGGCACAACCTTGTGTTTCAAAACCCTAGTGGCCTATATATTGGTTCCGTACACTTTTGGTTTCTTAATCTTGTATGGTCAGAAAATGGAGAATCTTCGATGTGCCGAGTACACCGTCTGGCACACAAGTGTAGTAATATAATTAGTTGGAAACTTATATTTTTTTTAACTAATTGTATTATGAGATTTGATGTATCGAGCTGTATTCCTGGCACACGAAAAAATCTCTCCACAAAATGAAAAAACTTTTAAGCTCCACGGCTAAAGTTGTGTAAAGGAGAACCACTTAGGTACTTTAATTTTTTATCTTTACAATAATGCTCATCCAAATTTGTTGTAATTTGGGTCACTTTTCATGAAAATACTGTACTTACCAATGAAGAACGTTACAGAATGTGATTCTTTACGCTGAGTCGGTTTAAGATACTTCATGGCCTTTCGCCCGTCTTCTTCAGCAAAGTGTTTGGTGAAAAGCTCCTCAACTTCATCTCCTAAGTTCATCACCTGTCATTTTTTCAAACTAATAAGCAAAAACACTGTTGACTTGCAAAGTCAACTTTTTCCAGTTTACGTATCAGACAAGCATATCTGGGTTCGATTTTTATGAATCTAATGGCGTCCATTGTGCAGTCATAAACTGCAGGATCAATAGCCACTTGAAATTGTCGGGAAAATATTTGGACAAATGATAGAAAGTGGCCAACATTTGAACATGATCCAATCAAAAGATCATGCAAAAATTTATTAAAACATAGCTAGCATGATGGGAATCAGATATTTACTTGGCGTTCGAAAATTCAAACGCATTGGTGTTTTAGAATTCATATAGCCAACTCTATTTAATGGGCTAAAGCTTGATTGTTGATGTTGTTCTTCGAAAAATCGAAAAATTAGGGTTTGTCAAGTACCTTGTCTGAGCTGTTGAAATAGGAACTCTCCACAACTTTTAGATAAATCGGAAGAACTTGCTTTCCAGTGACCTGAAAAAGAAAAGAAAAAAAATCAATTCAATTACGTAAGCAAAAACCAAAGTGCAAATTTAAAAAGATGAATTAAAAGTTATGCATTTTACTTACTTTGTCAAACTTCTTTAAAATCTTTATAAAAGCAAGCATGTTCAAGTTCCTGAAAATTTGACAACACGTAAGCTTCCCCTGCATCATCGAATAACAACTCCAAATCTGTTCATCTTTTGAACTAAAAAAATTTTACCTGTAAGTTTTGAGGTATCCCAACCCTTTGTAGAGCTCGACGAAAGCACCTCGGATCATTTTTTCCGCATGATGCAACTTAGTTTTGTTGATGTGCAGCTTACCAGCGTCTGCGCGGCATTTTTTCGAGGACTGATTCACCAGATCTTCCCAAACTATGTAACTGATCGCTGAGAAAGTGCGGGACGGGGTTGTTAGAGGAATGTTTATCTTCAAGTTCTTCCCTTGGAAGCTGAAAGAACGACTTGACATGCTCCTTAGCTTTCCACTATCTTCACTTAGCTTTCCACTATCTTCACTTTTCGTTCTAATTGATTTTCCCAATTCACATGATATCGTGCCTTCCGAGTATGCCGTTCCTTCCAAGTATGCCACTTCATTTTTCTCCAAGTCTTCTGTGCAGTCTTGCTGCTGTTCTTGCTCTGTTTTTTCCTTAACAGAATCCTCATCTGTATCCAAGAAACAGAGCCATCAGAAACTAAGTATAGATAATCGCTTTTTCGATTCTATAATTTTGGTAAAGAATGAAACGATTTAAGGTACATTTACTGAAATAGATAGCAAACTAGAAATAATATAAATGGAACACAATGATCATTTGTTCTAGCGACAGTCAATCTCCGCTTTGCTAAAAGGAGGTAGTGAAGAAAAATATTCGGAGAAACAATCTAAATGGGATATGCCAAAACGTATAACTAAAATATGTACTATGTATGCATGTGTGTATATGCAGATTTTGCACATTCGACTGAAAATTAAGACGAAATTGAAGATTTACCAGATGTGAAGGAGCCTGACATGGAAATATCCTCCTTGGAATTCAGCGCAAAAGCTCCTTTGCCGCGCTGTTTCTTGAAGGCGGTTTTGAGTTCAATGAGTATATCCATTTGTTTCTTCAAGGACTCCCCTCTCTCCATGAACTCGTTCTCCTTTGTTCTGAAAAACTGATTCACCTTGTTGAGCTGAAGGTCGAGGAATGCGAAAAACTCTTTCGCAGCATTAGTATCAGCAAACTGCTCTAACAATTCAGTTTCATACATGTCTCCCTTGCTTGCTGATGAGGCAAGCTTCTTGTGAACCTGGTACATAATTATACGACTCGCACATTAATTCATACGCATACGAAACCTGATTTAAAATTTAACCAAAAATCAAACATAACAATAGGGTTCAGAAGAGAGAATGAGTACATGTATGAGGTCATGTTCTCTATGTGGATGGCCAAAAGGAGTGAACTTCCTAATGGAAGTGATGAGAGTGTTGGATAAGGACGAGCTATTTTGGTGATTAGTAGGTGAGTTTTTGTTATTGTTAGAGTTAAGGAGATGGATTTTTTTGAGGTCCTTCTTGAGTTGCCAGTAATCGACGAATGCATCCTTCCATTCAGGGACGAGCTGCCCTTCGAATTGCTTGGAGAACTTCACCATTTTCTCACTTTGAGTTTTGAGTTCTGAGAGAGAAGGAAGACGAAGAAGCTCTAGTTCTCGTTGTGTGTGTTCTAATGAAGCCCTTTGTGACATTATTTATGGGGGTTGGAAAAAGGAACTTTTTATCGATGTCTCGTACCAAATTCTCTAAGAGCACATTCTAAAATATCCTTTGCTTTTATACCATCACCATGTGCTTCCTCCACTTAAAAGGGTATAGTAACCAGCTTCACCGGAAAGTAAACCGAATCGCCACCGGATGCTACGACTATCTCGGCCAACTTGTGCTCATGAAGATTTTAAAATGGTGGGAATTCAGAGTGGCATGGAGAGGGGAACAAATCCAATTCAAATATATATAGGGAAAAGAATAATGGACCTTATAAGATGGCATAGTTTGTAATTAAGGAAGATTAGCAAAGTTGTTGTCTTTTTCCTTTTTGTCTCCTTAGTTACTACCAATACCCTTTGTTTCTCAACTATTATGCATATGACCAAAGGGTAGTTTAGACACTTTGGAAGTTGGAAGCTGCAGTGGCCCATAAGATCTGCTTAATTATTTGTGAAAGTGAAGCTTATTGACTAAAATATTTATAAGCACACCAAGGTTAGCTCCAATTAGACCAGCCTGATTCCCACTAATTGAAGCTAACTAAAGTTTCAATAATTTTTCTTGCCTTTCATTATGCAATCAATACTTTTATTTGCAGTATACAAAGTAGAGATTATCATCTTATACAAGATCACCATGATTTTTCTTGCCTTTCATTAAGCAATCAATACTTTTATTTGCAGTATACAAAGTAGAGATTATCATCTTATACAAGATCACCATGATCATATATATATAAGTTACTTCAAATATAAGCAACATTAAAGGCTTCAGGTTGCAAACTTGTAGGCTTTGTTGTATGGATATATATGCCAAAAAAAATAAAAATTATGTCCTTAATTTGTGGAACCAATGTGAAATGGTGAATGAAAATAAATAAATGTATATGAATCCATTGTTGTAGCAGATATGTGTTAGCATTTTGGACTGAGGAAGATCTTGTATTCTAAATGTTACATGTTCACGATGAGACACTTGACATAATATGCAATGAATTAGGTCTTTGAGGTTCTTGGGAATTTTGAAACGTAATTTACATTTTACATATGATAAAATGATTTATATTTAAACAAAACGATTGTGATATTATTTTAAAATAAGATATGAACAACTAAATACACTGGCACATTCTAATACATTATCAACAAATTAAGCTAATTGCAAGTACCTCTACTACTAGTGTGGTGAGTTTTTTTTTTTAATAAGTTGAATGGCTTAGAAGAGATTAGCTCTTCGTCAATGGTCGCGTGCAAGGCACATATCCTCTTCCGTAAGCGTAAGGGTGCGAACAATTACATCTACATACCCCATGCCCGTTCTCCACCATTTTTATTAATAAATAAAAAAAGGAAAGTAAATGAAAAAATTGTAAGCGCGGGGGGGGGGGGGGGGGGTCTAAGCCAAAGCCTGCAATGACCAAATGATCAATGAATAATAAGGACAAAAGGAAATGTCATGAGCATGGGTAGAGATAACAAAATCCGGAACTGTAGATCACCAGTAGTAAGCATAACTATATGTCCCAAATGAAGCTAAATAATCTGCAACTTAATTTTTTTTCTTGATAAATATATGTACATATAAATCACATTAGACAAAGTCAGCCATAGTAGGGTGGTGATTGTAATAAGAGGCTCCATATATGTGATGATGATATATGTTCTATTCCTTTGTTCTAAATCCACTCCATTGTTGCCAACTTGTCAACATGATACCAGCCTCCCACCAAACTACAAAAATAAAAAAAATAAAGACCCGCAGCCGGCCCGTTGCCCTAGCTATAATATTATATTTTGTCATTTTTTCTTCTTCTTAGACATGGATTGCAACATCAACAGTATAATTGTGGAAAATTGACAGCGTTACTAAGAGAAGATACCCCTTTTATTTTCTTATGACATCCGTACAAAAGCACACTATTCTCCCCTCTGTCTTCTGTTCCATGCATATATGCCCTTACAAAAAATCAATCAAAGTTCTAAAAAACGCTAGGCACTAGTCGGGCGGCGGATTGGCGCCTAGCGCCTAGACAGCTAGGCGGGGTCTAAGCAGGCGCCTAGGCGGGGTCTAGGCAGGCTTCTAGGCGGATTTAGGTAAATTTCTTGTATATCTTGTAAATAAGTACATATTGACACTTACAAAAAATTATACTTGTACGAAATCCATGGATAAGATAATAAAAGAATGATAAAATGCAAAAAGAGTAACCAACAAGACCAAAATTTAAAAACACATTAAGCATATATGCCATATGACCATAATGAGAAGTATTTTAGGATGACACATGTACAACAAGTTCACAATTTTAAACCACTTAGACTTAGATAGGATTTTTTTTTATATTTTTTAATTTCATTAACAAAAAAAAAAAAAAAACCGCCTAGTCCCACCTTGCCCCTGCCTAGAGCCCAGCCAATTTTTCCAACCGTTTTGCAAGAAAACGCCTCAGGTCACCACCGCCCAGCGCCTAGGCGGCCGCCTAGGCCCTTTTTTAGAACACTGGAACCAATACATATAATTTCTTTTTTCTTGGTAAAAAATGGTAGTTATATTATGCTGGTGTAAACACTTTTTGTCCCTTACCAGATTTTTGGTTTAAATTTTCACATGTATATATAGAGGGACAAGTGTGAGTTAAACTGTGTGACTTATATTGATAAGCTTACAATGTAATATATATTGATGTCATTAACGTCTTATCAATGACATCGGCATATTAGTTTAACATTGTATCAACGGCATATTAGTGTAACATTGTATTAACGGCATCGGCATATTAGTGTAACATCATATCAACAACATATTAGTGTAACATCGTATCAACGGCATTTTAGTGTCAACGATATAAAAGATATGCCATATCTCAACTACAGTCGAGGAACATCCACTTATTAAGGGACATGTTACCTTGTATATAACTTCATATGAGAACCTAGAACCTATTTAGGTACAATTGTTTAAAATGAAGTGACATACATCTCAACGTGGAATTTCAGTTAAAGGGTTGAGAAAAAAAGTTACACATGAAACCTAAGCCTTTAGGTATATAGAATATAGAACCAATGAAAATCCACGGAAATGATGATCTGATTCGGATGGCATATTTGGGTGCTCCTTGCAGAGTGACTCAACACATCTCTAGTTCTTTCCCTTCCCTAATTAATTACATTATCATCCTTCTCCGATGCGTAGCTTAATTACCAAAAGAGAAAGAAAAAAAAAAAATATATATATATATATATATATATATATATTTGACTGTGCAATTCGGATTTAATTAATTTTACCTTTCCATGAGAGTGCTGTTAATTTCTTTTAATCAACTAAAACATCTGCCTTTTTTCCGTAATTAATTGGTGTTACTCTAAAAGTTTGGCACTGGTTACCAATTAAGAGAGGACTAATTGCGAAACTTTAGTAGTATTGGTAGGTATTTGTCCGGAGAAATTTTGTGACTATATATATAGCATGTAAGTACTATCTATGAAGCTATAAGTTTCCTAAAAATTCAGATATGTCACAATTTTCGGATTAGGGCACAAAATTATATGCTGGTATTTCAGTTTACCCTTTTTTACTCGCCCATACTGGTATTTCAGTTTACCCTTTTTTACTCGCCACAAGTGCATGTATTGTTAATCCTCAACAGCTAGGGCATTTTTGCACAAGGTTGAGCTCATCAAGTCCATGTCGTAGATAACAATATGCTTCCCATTTTCCAGAATAAGATGCCATTCTTCAATTATGCACACCCTTTAGACGTACAATTTGTTCTAATTATATACATGTATTGTTAATAAACAAGTAAAGAAAAAAAAAACAAAAGAAAAAACTAATTTTCAAATTTGAACAAGATGATTATTCTCTAAGGCATACGATGCTTGCCTTTGGCTGTGAAAAAATGCCTTGAAAATTAATCATGTTAAAAAAGAATATCCCCCAATAACTTAATAAAATAATAATCACCTCAGCGAGCCATGCCATCCCACCCCTCATTATCTCTTCAAAAAGCACTGGTTGCTGGTTCAGTGAGAGCACATACTTCAATGAGTACTACTAATAATATTGGTTCATTGAGAAGTGCTAAGGAGATTCTCAAAACATCCAAAGACTCTTTGACATCTCATGTTTTTCACACAATGTTTATACTGCTTACACAGAAATTGACGTTAAACTATGAGCTGACAGAGAGTCCATGGAAAGCCCCACTTTGAGAGAGTATCCTTAGCGTTTTTCTAGTTTCTACTCTTTGGCTTGTAAGGGGTAAGGGTTGACCTAAACCGCACCATTACTGCTTGGATAAGGCGTCTCAGCCTTTGAACCATATGTGGGATGAGTTTGTGCCTCATATAGCTCGGTCCAAAGACCGGGGGGAGTTTAGGCCATCTCCAACCGATCCGGCTAGAGGGTCAGAGAGTCGAAAATAGCCCAAAATGACACGAAAACTATCTCCAACCGAGGGCTAGGCCAAAGGGCTCGTGGGCCCTATCAGGCCAAAAATAGTAAATCAGGCCAACTGGTTGGCCCAATCCAGTTAGCCAACTAGCCCTGGGTCGGCCCAGGATTTGAATGCAACGGCTAGCTGATGTCTAACGCCAGTTAACCGTTGGATTTGATTTTTTTTTTCGGACAATTTTTTTAAAAAAACAATTCTAAGTTGTTTCCTATAACTACCTAAGCCATTAAACAATATAGAAGATCATTAAATAACATCAAACTTAAACAACATTAAACAATATTAAACAACATGAAACTTAAACAACAGTAACAAAAATATTTAACAACATAAAACTTAAACGCCTAGTTCATGCTTCTTTTGGCCCAAATATGTGCAACAAGATCTTGTTATAAGTACTTGTTTGTGGCATGCGAACGTATCATCCTATGGCACCTCATGTACTCATTTAAAGAGATATTACCAGTTCTTGGATTCAAAGGCAAATTAGGCCCATCATATATTCTGCATGAGCCCTTCTTGACCTATTTGGATCCTCTTGGTCGTCATCAGACTCTCCATCAATATACCCATCTCGCTTATCCTCCACAATCATGTTGCACGAGCCCTTCTTGACCTATTTGGATCCTCTTACTCACATATCGTCACATGACACTCGAAATCCGAGACATAAAATTATTGACATTCCAACTCGAAAAATTATTAAGGTAGTTTAATTTAAGTAACCATATTAATTCAAATAAAAATAATAAATTATGTTTGGCCCTATGACCCTTTGGCCCCCTCGGTTGGAGATGGTTTTTTGTCACATGACTATGTTTGGCCTATGGCCCTCTGGCCCCTCGGTTGGAGATGGTAAGAAAAATGGTCTGGCACTGTTCATTAAAATATTAATTTATTGGATGACCATAAGGTTAAAAGGAGCCATCTGACCCTCCTTGAGTTGGAGATGTGAGGGTGGGTGTTTTGGGTGGAGGAGGAGGAGGAGGAGGGGGGAGGGGAATTGTACAAGAGTATTATATACCATGGAACTTTTGGTAGTAATTTTTTTTTAATAATGGAATATTTTGCTGCTGCTAGTATATGCTCTACTTTGCACCCTAACCCTACATATATGCATTACTTTGCATCTTACATATGCATTGTTATCCCTTAGCTTTGAAATGTGAGGCAGAATTTGATTCTCTTAAACGTGCTAAGAGCCATCTAAATTTTCTCTTGTTTATTTGGGTATAAATTATAATGAAAAGTTTGATATGGATGTATGTGAAGTGTTAACTGAACAAGTGACTGCCGGTACCATATGTCGGACTTTTAACGAAATTAATCCACCTTATTAAGGATCAAATCCAATGTTAGGTGCATGTATAGCCCCAGTTAATTATTTAATGAAGCTTAACAGTTTATGATTGCTAGAAACTGACTTGGATTATATTCTCAGATTCTTGATCGATCAGGAACAGTTTATGATTGCTAGAAACTGACTTGGATTATATTCTCAGATTCTTGATCGATCAGGATCATTGTCTTCGAGAGTGTTGGAAAGGAAGGTATAATACAATAATGGAAATGGTCGATCTGATTCTTTCACTACCAACGTAATGAATTAGTACCATATGTCGCCCAAGTTTAATTGGAAGTACTATACATTATACTTGTACTTAATTAAATTTCATCCCAATAAATAAAGTTTGAATAAGCATATACAAACTGTGTAGCTCAAACTGTTAAGAGTGTTTACCTTTTAATGAGATTGCTGGATTTTTTTAAAAAATTATTAAAGAAGAAAATCAACTATATATCAACCATCACATCATGCATGTGGTCTACAAAATATGATTTAAGTATATGATCATTCTAGCATCACCCTTATATAAAATATGCTACACCATGTTAATTCCTTCTAGCCATCAAAATAATATGCTGAAAGCAAGATACTAATCGTGCGTTATATTTAGTGTCCACCCCAGAAGGAGTTTATAGTTTTTATACCTAGTCTAATTCGACATGGATATTATAAGTTGCTGCATAGATTGAGTACTAGATAAGCCGGCTTCTTAATTAAGGGAATATGACTAATGCTAGGGGTGCAACTCGGATCGGTTGGGTGAGTTAGGTGGGTCAACTCAACTCTAACTCAATATTCTTAATTCTTGTTTCGATTGGGTTTAGATTCATGTCGGTTTGTTTGGGTTTATGTTTAAATTGAGTTCAGGTTTGCCCAACTTTTTTAAGTTCAATCTTGCAATACATTATTTTATAAGATAAATCTCAATTTTTGATTCAGATAATGTCAAAACTATTTAAAATTAATTTACACATCATCATCTATACAAAAGATAAACCAAATACTTGTAACACATTTCTAAAGTTTCAACCATGCAAAGTTGAAATTAAATTACACGACAATACTAAAGTTTTAACCAAAAGCAATGTCAAAGCAACATATCAATCATTATTCAAATGAAAACAAACAACAAACTTCAAGCATAGTCACTTAATACTACGATCTAGTGATACTCTTCTTCACTTGTAAGTGAAAGGTTTTATAGGTTCGATTCTCGCCAAAGACGAAGTTGAACCACATTATTATGACAAGCCCATTGTAAGGCTTAGCCCACTATCCCACATCTTAGTGTAGATATTATCGTTTGTTCAAAAAAAAAAAAAAAAAAAAAGACAAACTTCAAGTCTAGCTCTTGTACCTAGCTTAAATAAGGCAAAGCATCAACCCAGCACAATCCAACGAATAATTGGGTTGAGATTGGGTTGGTTGGGCGGATTTTTACTTCATTCTAACACGTCCAATCAGATTTCATCAAATCGAACTACGCATGAGTGGATTTGAATTGACCCAACCTAAATTGCACCCCTTAATTAATGCTTCTTTTTCAAGAAGATGCATAGTATGACTATTAAATATATATGCTCCCATGATCCCAAAAAAAAAAAAAAAAAAAAAAAGATAAAATAATTGGGAATTAGAAGCTTCCGGCTGCCTAATTTGAACAATTTCCACCATGGCTTAATTGGGCCAGTTTGAGGTTTGTTTGAAACTATATACAGTTAAATCTCTTTAATTAGTTGAGTTGAGATGAACAAAACTATCTGGTACTCGAGAAAATTTATATATAGAACGGTATTTTACATTAAAGGACAGGAGATTTGAGTTAAATCAAATTTAGGATTTAACTCGATAACCATTCACATGAGTCGAATTTAGGACTAATAAAGTTAAGAATTTGGTATATTGCCTGCAGTCTCTTCCATTCAATCCAATAACATATCAATTTTCATTTTATTAGCTTGTTTGGTGGCTGTACATTACTATTAGAGGTCCTAATCTTTTTAAAAACCAATTTTGTATGATTGGCTTGGACGTCTGACTCGTAAAAATCAGTATATTTTTAAGTGCATATACTAGTTTAGTCGATGAACCTAAAAACTGAAATCATGCTTCTAAACTTTTTTACCTTTTATGGTCGTGTGTTTCTAAACTTTTTTTTTTATGGTCATGTGCTTCTAAACTTTATAGTTTGGTCAGTTGCCACCACTTGAATTCGGATAAGCGCGCGTAATATAATTGCATGTCGATATCCATATTTTGACTCTGAATCATGTATGACGAGATGGATGACTAACGTGTTCTTATGGATATTTGCATGCGCATGCACCTTTTAAATGTTTACTACGTGCACGATTCATCAGCCAAAACGATCTGCACAATCATAAAATTAACTTGTACTGCCACAATTAGCAGTTTAATTAGTAGTTTCTCCGGCATGGTTTAGCTTATTAACCAATCATGATCAGATCAACTAAAGACTAGTCTCTTTTGGCCTTTTTATCTCAATACTAGTTTAGTAATTTGAGATAAAATGCATATTTAATTGACGTTTATGACCACATGCAATTAATAGATATACTTACCTGATGGACGAACCCCCACTTACATGCGATAGGACTTGGAAATACAAGTCGCATGATGTAACATTTTACGTGTTATAAATGAATTATATGATTGATATGTCCACTTCTATGATATAGTAACAATAAACTCCACACGTTATAATTTGAGTGAAATATTAACGTCATGTGGCCACAAAAAACCGTCTCCAACCGAGGGCCAAAGGGCCAAACATAATTTATTATTTAAATTTAAAAACAACAACTTAAATTTAAAAACTACAACTTATATTTAAAAACTACAACTTAAATTTAAAAACGACAAATTAAATTTAAAAACTACAAATTAAATTTAAAAACAACATTAACTTAAATTTAAAAACTACAACAACTTAAATTTAAAAACTACAACAACTTAAATTTAATATCCATAATCAACATCATCTTCATAATCCGCCATTGTAGGAGTATAGTCAAAGGTAAACAACTGCTGCCGAGTCATGATTTCTTTTTTTTTCCTATCAAAATAGGCCTTACTCATTGGAGTGTAATTCGAAGTGTTCCTTTCCATATTCTTATCATCCATCTCTTCTTGTATTTGTTTGGCCCGTTCTTCATGCCTACACTTCCTTTCTTCCGCCTCAAGGGCATTTTGCTCCGCTATTAATCGCAATGAGGCCGCCACTTCATGTTGAGCGGCGCAATCATCATTTTCCTTGCCCTTTTCCTTCAACCTTCGCGCCTTGTTTCGTCCCATAGCCCTAGGTATGGAACCTTCACCCGTAGACGGATTTTCTACACTTGTTTGTTGAATGGTTGGAGATCCATCTTCATCCATATCTGCAGCTGAGGATGCAGTTCTGAACACCAGCGTATGAGCTCTTTGTTGAGGTGGATCTTCAAATAACACCCACCCTTTACAAATTTCCCAACAACCGTGAAACTGAAAGGGTTTTAAGCTGCCCTCCATATACAATTCCTCCGCTTGGCGTACCTAGAAAATATAATTACAAAAATTAAAGGAAATTAAATGTAATATAATTAAACATTTAAAAAAAACTGTGAAAACACTAACTTCGTCGTAGTAATTGGCGCCGCTTTCATGTCTACTTGCGGCTGCTAACAGTGATTGATGTCATTTATTCAAACTTGGATGAAGATGTTTCTTCCATCTTAAAGAACAACTCTCGTGGTTTTGGGTATTCGGTGGAATGGTGCCTTCGTCGAACTCTAAGTATTTTTTTGACACACGAGTCCAAACACCTTCACTTGTTTGAGAAATCCCCCTTACACTATCTTCCGAGACCCATCTATAAGCCCTGCAAAGAGCTTCATCTTCTTTTCGGGTCCAAGCCTTATCCTTCATTACAGATGAGGCCATTTGAAAATTATTGAAAAAATTGAAAGAAATATTATTGGAAGAGGTAAGAAAATATAATGTGAAGAATTGAAATAGAATGAAGTGAGATAGTATGAAATAGTGAAAATTATGTGAGAAATGGTGTAGGAATGACTTAGGTATTTATAGGAAAAAAAGGTTTAAATTCATAAAAAAAAAAAAAAAATTAAATAAATAAAATTGAATACAACGACTAGCTGCAGTCAGCTAGCCGTTGTATTCAAATTTTTCCATACTATTAGTGTCGGTTATAACCAACATTATTGCTTTTAATCCTGTCGGTTATAACCGACAGGAAATCCGACAGCTTTACCAAAAATTTGGGTCAGCCCGAGGCTGGCTTGAATGGGCCCGCCAGTTGGCCCTTTGGCCCTTTCAGATTCCGTGGGGCCCACGAGCCCTCTGGCCTAGCCCTCGGTTGGAGACGGTTTTCGGGCATTTTTCGGCCCTCTGGCCATCTGGACCCTTCGGTTGGAGAACGAGGGCCAGATGGTTAGTTTTAGCCCTCTGGCCCTCCAAGATATTAATATTTTAATGAACAGTACATGACCATATTTGCCTTCATCTCCAACCGAGGGCCAAAGAGCCATATGGCTTGTTTTAGCCTTGTCACAAAAAACCGTCTCCAACCGATGGCCAAAGGGTCATAGGGCCAAACATAATTTATTATTTAATGTTGTTTCGTGTTACTTAATTTAATTTAATGTTGTATAATGGCTTAGGAATTTATAGGAAAAAAATTGAATTTAAAAAAAATATGAAACAAATTTTGTGAAATAGAAGTTATAGGAAGTTATAGAAAAAAATAGAAGTTACAGAAAAAAAAATTTGTAAAAATAAAATTAAATAAATAAAACTGTTAAAAAAATTCAAAAATAACGGCTAGCTAACGTCAGGAATATACATGTTGTTGTCGGCTATATCCGATAGGAATGCTTACATTTCTGGCCCAGCCCGGGGCTGGCTGGATTGGGCCAGCCGGTTGGCCCTTTCAGATTTTGTGGGGCCCGCGAGTCCTCTGGCCTAACCCTTGGTTAGAGACGGTTTTCGGGCGTTTTTCGGCCCTTTGGACCCTTCGGTTGGAGATGGTCTTAGGATGCATGAATCCCTGTGCGGCTAACTAGAAAAAACCAGACCATCTATACACCAAAAAAATCCAAATTTTAATCAAGATAATTAGTGGTATACAGACTAAGCGTCCATTAGGAAATCCAAATTTGATCAGCTGAATGGTATACAGACTAACACGATTAGGGGAGGATTGAAGATAGTTATCATTTTTCAAAGAAAAACCAGTGGTCAACTAATCTTTTCTAGCTAAGAGTATGCTTGAGATTAGTTGGAGTCAAAAGGTTAGAGAGAGTAGCACACGTTTTAATTAATGTATTAAGTTTGGCAGTATGAAAACGAAAGGTAATAAGTGAAAACCAAATAAAAAATGTAATTAATTTATTTAGTTTGTTTGCATTTAAGCTCAAGGGCCTCAAATGGCCAACAATTTCCATCTAGGACAAGGTGGATACATTTGGCAATCAGTACCATAAAAAAAGTGCACAATCAATATACATTTTATATTTGTGAAATAATCAATATATTTCTTCATCGCACGAAGATGGTCAATGAAAAGTTAAAATATCTTTATAAGTCTTTTCGATCTTTAAAAAAGTAAACAACTGTGACGAACCTCTCTAACTACAATCAACTTCTTGTTTTTTTTCTCTCTCTCTTCATAATCAACTTTACGGAAGAAAAGTTCAGATATGTTGACAAAGGCAACTTACGACTCCTGTAATGGACGGCATGCGTTTCCCCACACAATCAAAAAGTTGCATGGCTAATTAAATTACGCTAACCAAAAAAGATCAAAAAGGAAGTAGCTAGGACTGGTCAGAGTTCACTTTTCATATATTAGTAGCTTAATTACTATAAAGATAACATAAAAATCATTGGACCGTCAGTGTAAACTTTAAACATCTTCGTCACAACTAGAGTGAAAATAAAAAATTAATCAGCCTCTTTGTGTTATTGTCATGTATGGACTCTTCACAACCAACTTCTCAAAACTCAATTTCTTCTTAAAAACATATAAAACAATACTCTGAAAGAAAAACCTAGATTGAGTGTTATTGTTGTGACGGACATTAACATTTAATGGGTAAATAATTTTTGCATTAACTTTACAAGTGATGGATTGTCCTAGTGAATTGATCAAATTCAATCCGTTGTGCTCTATATACTCAAATTGTCCCCCTTTCCTTATACTTAGAGCATCTCTAATGAAAGATGCAAAATGTAGAGATTGGCGTTTTACATTTTCGATTGACCATCCGAATAACCAAGATAAGATATATAAACGGAATTGGAATCCCAAATTTAGATCTCCCTCATTGTTGTAGAACTAATTTCTGACATTTACACCTCTCAGAAATGTAAAATAAAATGTAAGTACGACTTTTACTCTCAAATTTGCATCTCTCCATTAGAGAAGCTCTTCTCAACTACCTTACAAAAGTGCATTCAACGTCTTTTTAAAGTTAAGAAAAAAAATTAGCACTAATTATATCAAAGTCACTCATCGAATCACGTTCAATCTTTCTCTTCTCGAAAAGTGGAGGCAAATCTTAGCCTGTAAGGATTCAAACACTTGAGCTAAAGGCCAACGCAGAGTCAGTGTGTCGTCATCGGTGGCGGATCCAGGATTTTCATATTGGGTGGTCCTAACCACCCAATGTAAAACGTCCAAAAAATGAAATAAACGATAAACTTACAAAAACTAAATATTAATATTTTTCATTCATAAATCATGGTAAAAATAAAGCTAGGTCATCATGAATAAAATCTCTTCTTCTAATTTGTAAATACTTGCCACTTAATATTACGTTATAGTGGTATTCCTCTTCACTTGTAAGTGAGAGGTTTTAGGTTTGATTATCGCCAAAGGCGAATTGCGAACCACATTATTGCTAGCTCATTGTGAGGCTAAGCCCTCTCCCTCCCCTTTAGTGTAGATAATATCGATTGTTAAAAAAAAATATAAATACTTTGATAACTTTTCACAATTTTACGGAAAAAGAATTTTTTTTTTTCTTTTGTTAAATAGAAATAAAGGTAATGGTTCCTATTAAGATCATGTAGTATTATTGTATTAGTAGAGATAGAGTATACAATTCAAGTAAATCTTATTTCTATGAAAAAAATGATTTAGATGTGATTTACAAAATACGGGATTCTTAGCACATAAAATAGGATTCACAATAAAAACTGTGTCCTTGACCATTTCACCCAATAGAAATTTAACCAAAAAAAAAGCTTTTTAAAAGCAATATTTAGTAGCAATGGTAGGCCCATGTAACAGATAAAAAAAGAAAAGAAAAAAAAGGAGTTTCAGTCTTCTGCCTTGCGGGAAAGCTGCAACTCCTCTACCTCCTCCATGGATGCACTGCACCAGAATTTTGATTGTACCACGGTCCATCCATAACTAAGTCGTTTAACAAAATAAATTTCCTAGGCGTAGCCCATATAGTCCTAGGCGTGAATCTGTCCTCCCTATTAAAATATGGGGCTTTTCGATCTAGGTCCAAAAACATAGGTAGTTTTTGAACTAAGTACAGTTATCCAATTACATATTTTATACCAATTTTGCCCTTTTAGATAAAAATATTTAAATTCTTTAATTTTTGTATCATTTATTCAGTTTTTAATTTTGAATATTTGAATACTCAAACTAAAATATTATCTAGTAACCACCTAATGATGTTTACCTACAAAACCGATATAATTTAGTAACTACCTATTGTATAGGAAGAAAAATACTTTATACCAACAAAACAGATGTAATCTACCTGCAAAACAAAAATAAACTACCTATTGTATAAGAAGAAAAATGTTGAACCTCCATGGCAGAACATTAGAATAGAAATATGATATAATATACCTCCATTAAAGGAACAAATACTAAGTTTTAGTTTACCTTTATGATACGCACAAAAATATAATAGAGCAAATATAAATGCATGATATTGTATTATTGCTTGCAATTGATAATGTATTGCTGAACGAATATGTAAAAAAATTGTGAAAGCTATGTAAAAACTGAAATTGTCATGAAGGAATTTGGAGGGAGGAACACAAAATATCGCCCATGAAAGATGAGAGAATAAAGAGGAGGATTGATTCCATGATCTAACAAAGAGAATTGTTTAGAAGAAGGGAAAAAAAAGAGGGATGAAAGTTGAAACGGACTAGGGGTTGAGATTTTATTGCTATTAACTAGTCCTACAATTAAGGGATTAGTTAAACCACAAATAATCATATAATTAAGAAATTTTGAATATTTACTACAATTTATAAGTCTAAGGGATAAATATGGTACAAATTATAAATTAGCTTACGTGGAATATCAATTATTGGACCTATTTCAATGCAATGGACTAATTCTAGTAATGGCTCACAAAATTGGATCTATATCAAATTATCCCTTAAAATATTTGGAGGGTCCCCGAAGGATCTTCATAGGCGTTTTTCTGGCATCCGGATGGTCCTAGGACCACCTTGGTCCCTATATGGATCCGTCCCTGGTCGTCACTCGTCACTGCCCTGCCCATACGCAGGGAAACCACAAACCCTTTTGGAGCACTTTGACATGGAAGCAACAACAATAATGCACCTGAACTTGACTTCCAAATGCTCCAATATTATTCCACTGCAGATTCAGACTGATTAGTTAGTCTCAGTGCATTGGACTGTGGCATGCCCCATTTCCTCAGAGTCAGAGAATGTTGCTTAGTTGGTCTCACCAAACCAAACCCTAAGATATGAATACAAATTATACCAAGATATGTATGTATTTATAGGTGTGACTTTAATGTCATGTATTTTTTTGAACTATTAGATTTGAATTCCACATGATTTTGATCCACAAGGGTTTTGATCTTTCATTTTTAATCTCTATCAATCATTTTTTTCGTATTACTTAGTGCTAAGTATCTATGCTAGCTACCACCACACACAGGAAGTGTATATATGAACTAGTGATCTGCAAATGGGAGATGCATTATTGGAGTGTACTTATCCTAAGAAAAGTGATATAGCATTTTAAAATCCCCATCATCCATGATCTGTTCAATAATTAATCACATCTTTTGGTTGATTTAACATCATTCTTATTTCTTGGCTTTCAGGACCCCATCTGCTTCACTCAATCACAACCTTCTTTTGGATTCTTTTGTGGAAAAAAGAAAAAAATGCTGCCCAAAACAATCGAACAACTGCAATTTGCAACATACATTGCTTTTATTTTTGTCAAAAAAGAGTGATGGGATTGACCAAAATAATTATCAACGTAGCCACAGTGGATGCATGATCATTTTCATGCACATTTGACGAATAATGGAACTAACCAAATAGGGTTTCTGTGCAATAATATGTTATGTTATGTTTGGCTGGTTAACAGCTGAGACTCATTTTTAGCTTTTCTACATTTCCTGTAACACATATTCTGTTATTCTACGATTTTAGAGAAGAAAAAAAAATACTTCGACATTCAATTTAGAAAGTAAATTAATGGCTAAAATGTGTGTGCCAACATCATTCCGTCGCAATGAGAAAATATGATAAATGAATGAAGTATGTCACCCACCATGAATTAGGATTTTTGTTAATTCCTATTATTGTTATGTGAACCATGCTTCGCTACAAAAAAAAAAAGTAATAAGTGCTGCTAAAACCCAATCATAAATAGACAAATATCTAGTAGCGGAGCCAAAAACTCATTCTAGGAGAGGCCTTTTTAAGCCATATGAAATAAATTAGATAAAATATGGCAAATATAATCAATTGGGGAAAAACTGACGTCTTTTCGTTATTCTTGGCAACGAAAATTTTAATAAAATACGATGATACAACTTAAAAAAAATGTTTGAAAAAATTAGTATTGAGATGATTATAGAATAAGAACGTAACTTATTTACAAATTTTAATTATTAAAAAAATTAACACGTTAAATTCAATCACAAATTTAAAGTCATAACTTAAAATTGCTGGAACTCTCAAACTCAAATTGCCAATAGGCCACATGCTCATAGTTGTTATACCTTACAAACAATTTCATAAATACAATTCAGGATGGGCCTGCACCCACCCCAGTCTCTATGTTAGACCTGTTAATATTATTATTTGGGTGAATGCTCAACGGGTCGAGTTGCTAATGGGTAAACTCATTAACAACTCGTTAAATAACGGGTCACTTTAGGTCAACCCGTTAGCATTCGTTATAAATTATTTTGGAATCACTTTAGGTCACTTTGGGTCCTCCGCTTCCTCCCCCATTTCTTCTAAGAAATCTCCTCCCTCGAGCCGCTCCAGTTCCTCCTACGCCGCACCTCCCGCTCCGTGATCCGCAGGTCAACCCTCCTTTCCATCCTCCTTCGTGCAAAAATTAGGAGAGACAGAAGCCACCTCCTGCAAGTGTTTAGGTTCATGGTAACAAACTCTTTCTTCAAAGATTGTCCTGACAAACCTCTGAAATTTCCTAATGTAGCAATTAAAGAAAGCGCGGGTGAGGAAGAGGTGGCTGAAAAATTGTCCTCACTTGCAGAGAAAGATGCTTTAAAGGGAAGCGATAAATCCATGGTTGGAAGAGAAACATGCTTTGAAATTTCATACTCGACCTCCTCCCCGTCAAGGAGCTACGATTAAATGACGACGTAGAAGAAGTCGTCTCCCTTCTCCACACCCAGTGCTCCCGCAACACCATGAAGTCGTTCGTCGATCCAATAGATGACGGCCTCCGCCTCGAGGTCTGCTCCATACTCGACCGCCTCAGGAGCGAGATCGTCCCCGACCACTTCAAGCTCTCCCATATTTTCACGCAATTAGGGATTCGCGACGCTTCAAATTGCAGAGAGGAGCTCGAGAGCCTCCAGGAAGAGTTCCAGAACCAGACAGAGGAGAAATCCAAGTCGCAGCTCGTTGTCGTCAGCACCCTTTTATACATCCTTCCGGTTAATATGTGTAATTGTATTGGAATGCAAGAAAAAAAAATAAATAAATTGAAACGGGTGTTAACGGATGACTTATTAGATTAACGGGTTGTATTCGGATGATCCGTTAACTTTACGGGTCGGATTGAATCCGATCCAAACCTAATAAACCCGATCCGTTTACATGTCTACTCTATGTGGCTCCGCCGCTACAAGTATCCTATCATAGCTTTCACAAGTATCCTATCATAGCTTTCAATTTTAATTATTCAGATACATGTTTATTTGTAATTGATTTTTCAATTGCTCTTCTTTCTGTAGCGAAGCATGATTATTGTTATGTTTTATTCGTGTGCTTTGCTTTCATGAGACAAAATCAGATTCACTCCCTTACCCTTCAACTCATTCAGGTCCACAAACAAACATCTGGTCTGCAATTCCAGGCCCATGGACCTTGACAACATATATTGGAGACAATGAAGAGAAAGCCCACTTACTTGGACCAGCCCGTTTAAACAGAGTTATCCAATTGAAAGTGACAACCCAGTAAATTACCATTCCTTGTTGTTCCAAGAAATTTGGCACATGATTTTTGACCCAGCTACTGCTATGCTATTGACTACAGTCCAAGAAATGCTGACTCATGTACACCTTCGTTGTGATCCAAGCACTTGTAGAGCGATCCAACCTAGGGAATGTTTGGTTCAACATAAAAAATTGGATGAGATTCAATATCGACGGTCGACTCAGGTCTTTTAATACAGGCAAACATAGTGACGCGTTATAAATTATTAACATGTCACTTATATTATTGACGCTGTCGATATTTCGGTTGCATGATTAAACCCAAATTTATTCTCTTGATTTACATGTTTGAGTTTCCTTTGTTTCAAGTTATGCTCTTTCAATTCACCCAAAAATAAAAGTTACTCTTATTCTATTGTTTATTGCTAGTTGTTTATCTAATGAATCTATTTTTTCAAAGATGCATCGAAGGAAACCTCAAATCATTCACTCCAAATTTCATCACGTAATATATTGCAATAGAAAGCAAAAAGTCAGTTTCAAAAGGAAGTCCGTAAAAGATTTGCAGGCTCGAGTGAATACGAGATATCGTGTTCAAAATGAAAGGCCAAACATCTCCTTGTCACGCTCATAGCCATTAAAGTTAAAACAAAGCTAAACAAAAAAGACGGGAGAGAACACAAAAAACAAGAAAACTCAATGGAAAACGACCAATTCCAACTCCTCCAAAATCAAAGTTCAACATCCCATCACGGCAACCCACGTGGCACACAACTGGCCTTCACCAACCCCCCTTCCTCTCTCTCTCTATCCTCTCTCTCTCCTCTCTCTCTGGTTGGCTTCTGCATACCAAAGAAAGAATGAACACTGCAGTTTTTGAGAAAATGGATTTACTTTTCTCCCGTTTCCCGTTGATCTCCAAATCTGACAATTCCCCAGATTTGCCCACTCCCCAATAAGAATTCCCAGAAAGGGGAAACAGTCAGTTATTACAGTTATTCACAAAGCAAATAGCTCATCAGGATTTGCTGCCAAGTTTTGTGTCTCTACAAAATGCCATCCCAACAGATTCTGCCCATAACATATCACCCCCCTTCAGAGAAATCGCTACGCAAAGAAGCAGAGGACGACCCGACAACCCGGCTTCTCTTGTACTCGAATTTCGAGGATGAAGAAAAGAACACGCCTTTGAAGCCCCTTCTCCCCAGGGTCTCCAGCTACACAACCGCCAGCGCTGCCGCTGCCAACAACCACCAGCAACGGCGGCGTCGGACCGCCAGCGACAGCTCCCTTTCTTCCCACTCCGATGAGGGTAGCCGCCACTCCTTGGCCGGCGATGTGGAGCACGCTGCTGCCGAGACGTTCTTGGTGACCCGGTTGAGTTTGAAGCTGTTAAAATATCTTGGGTACTCAAAATTTCTCATCTTTTTTGTGTTTGGATTTGATGATTTAACTGTTTTTTAGATCTTTTTGAATAACCATTTTGTCATTTGGATTGGAACTTAAAGGTCTTAAATTTTGATCTCAAATGAGTTAGAGCTGTAAAAATTGTATCTTTTCAAGTGCCCCGTAGGAAAATTACTCTATTAGCTGAATCTCCTTTGAAATTGGATTAAATGTTGGGTCGAGATGAAAATCTTCAGAAATAAAATTTTAATTAAGGAATAGATTTTGGTGGAAATTTAGATGAAATTATTTATAGGAAATTTGGAAGAAGGCAGATATAGTCTTTTTACATTCATGTAACTAGGGAAACTCGAGCGTCAAGCGATTATGCTCACATAAGAACCAACACCCTCCTAAACATTTCACATTAGAAAGAGAGAAGATTTGGTTTCACAAGTCACTTCTGTTGTGTGTTCTGTAAAAAGAGGGACGATTTGTATATATATCTTGGACTGTTTCTTCGAGATTCTTAATAAAACTCATCCGTGTGGTTAGATGCTTCCTGATCGTATATTTTTATTCAGGGTAGGCTACAGATGGATTACAAGATTTCTCGCCCTTGGTTGCTATTCATTTTTACTTATGCCAGGTTTTATTCAAGGTTTGTTGCTTTCGTACATTTATGCTTGACCTCTTGCATACCTTTTAGACATTATACATGATTTTTTGTTCCATTTCAGACGTTAAATTTGTAGGCATTATCATGACCATGACATAGAGGACTCATAATCAGGGGGAGCATGACTAATCCACCTTTCTTTTTGTAGTTGGCTATTATTATTTCTTCTCCCGTCAGGTTCGCAGAGGTATAGTTTATGGCGATCAACCAAGAAATAGGTAGGATACGAATATTATGTTTTTTTTTAATGTATTTAGGACAATATTCATTTGTGTTGCAGCATTACTACCTGTAGTTTTGTTCTGCAGGCTAGATCTGTATCTACCCAAAAATAGCGATGGGCCAAAGCCAGTCATTGCATTTGTAACTGGTGGAGCCTGGATTATTGGGTGAGTGATGTTGCTCCTTGGCAGTTTAGTTTTTAATAATTCCATGAAAAGTCTAAGCTAGCAGTAGCTTACATTTCTGTTGGTTTTCGGAATGTTAATCTTAAGCAGTGTGGCTGAGAGATCACTTTTCTGGGTACCGTTATTCCTTATAACTGAATTGTAGATTCAGTGTCATAGTTTTGGTTTGTTTGTTCAAATATGATCTTAGTTGCCTTGTTCTCACAACAGATTCCTGCTTATCTATTCTTAACATGTTTTTCGGTAATGCAGTTACAAAGCGTGGGGTTCTCTTTTAGGACAGCAGTTATCAGAAAGAGACATCATAGTGGCATGCATAGATTACAGGTGACTATTTAAACTTCAAGCAAGCACACATACTACAAATAACTGATGTCGGGTGTCCAAATGAAACTCTGTTCTGCTGAAGTTCCTTACTAAATACACGGAGATTTGAGTCTTTCTTAAAAAGTTAATTGACTTGACTGACATCTTCATGCAGAAATTTTCCTCAGGGTACTATCAGTGATATGGTAAAGGATGCTTCTCAAGGCATCTCATTTGTGTGCAATCATATTGCTGATTATGGAGGCGACCCAAATAGGTAATAAAATCTTTTCTTATGTTTGTATAATTTTTTCCGTTGTGGAGGCAATCCTAGTGACTAAAAGTTGTTGTTTTTCCTGCTATGTTTGTGCAGGGTTTATGTAATGGGACAATCGGCTGGTGCACATATTGGTGCCTGCACCCTCGTTGACCAGGCAATTAAGGAGGCCGGCGAAGGAGAGAGCTCTTCTTGGAGTCTCTCCCAGATAAAGGCTTACTTTGGTTTGTCTGGAGGGTAATGACAGTTAAAGATTATTATGACTATTTCTTTGTTCTTTCATTCTAAATTCGAATGTAAGAGTTCTGCAAGGAATCATAATTATTTCTTTATTCAATCTCGTGTTTCTGATTTCACCTTCTGCACTTTATCATGTATTTTTGTTAGTTCTGAGTTTTCTGATTCCAAACAGGTACAATTTGCTTAACTTGGTGGATCACTTCCACCGCCGAGGTCTGTATCGTTCAATCTTTTTAGGGTACGGACTTCTTGGTCTCCTAAAATGTTAATCATACATATGCTCTTATACTCTAATAGTTTTAGTTCGAACTGCATTTAATATTTATGACTTCAAAACCTCTCGCAGCATAATGGAAGGAGAACAATCTTTGCAACGTTTTTCTCCAGAACTCATGATTCAGGACCAGAATGTTAGAAATGCTGCTTCTCTCCTACCTCCTATTATTTTGTTTCATGGTACTGCAGATTACTCCATACCATCAGATGCCAGGTATACGTTTCCCCTGAAAGGAATTATTTGATTGCCTGTAGTTATTTCTTAATCGAAATAGTGCAAATCTATAGTTGGCTCTTCAGAAATAAACTCCTATAGTTCAGTATTTAAGTTTCGTATCGCTTAATATCACTATATTAGAGTGGAAAATATACTATTCAGAATTATGGTTCTATTGCCACAGGCTTTGACAAACTTGTTCTCTGTGCAGCAAGAATTTTGCAGAAACTCTTCAGAGACTTGGAGTGACAGCTGAGTCGATTCTTTATGAAGGGAAGACTCATACGGATTTGTTTCTTCAGGTAAGGGAGCACTAAAAGATGGTTCATTTTTAATTCTCATGCCAGTTTTTCATTTTCCTGTTCGATAAGCCCCCTCATGGGCCTCTCCCCAGGAAAGAAACAAACAACTTGAAAAAGAAGAGTTTCATATGTTAAATTTAGTCGGTGGATGTGTTGTTCAGGATCCAATGCGTGGTGGTAGAGATGATATGTTTGAAGATTTAGTAGCTATCATTCATGAAGGTGATTTAGAGGCTCTCGCCAAAGATGCAGTGGCTCCGCCAAGAAGGCGCCTTGTGCCTGAGTGCATGTTGAAGTTGGCTCACCGTGTCAGCCCGTTCTAGCCAATTTTTGTTAGTCATTTATCAACCCTAAAACCTTTGAGTTTCTTGGTGATTGATTGTATTCATTTTGTACATATCATTGATGACACGTGAAGTTTTTACCCCTTATTTTTTGTGCAGCCTTCAGAATTATCCAATTCTCGTCTCATATCAAAGATTTTCTTTCCCTTATTTTTGTTCATGCCAAACTATCAGTTAGCAATTTATATTTTGTAATTTGAAGTGAAATAGTTTTTAAACTGCGCGTAATTAGCTCATTTACTCGAACATGTTTGCTTAAATTCTGTAATCTCAGACCATGCCTTCGTTGCGGTTTATTTGAGTTTGATTCTAGACAAAACCAGCTCCATAGCTAAACATGAGTTTTTATTTCATTGGGATGGTTTACGTGGATTACATCAAAGTTACAATGCTTACACACCTTGCTGATTACAAAATCCAAAAACACAAAATATTACGAGAAAACGAAATGAAATCGTTTCTTTTGCTGCATGCCTCATCAGCAATTTGGTCAGTTCTTTGCTGCAGATTTGCCACCTTTACCCTGGTCAATTATCACCGGTTTGTTAGTGAAACCAAATTAACATGACTCAAGAAGATGACGGAAATGCAAAAACGAAGCCATGGTGTTTGTGAAAGTAACTGATGGCATATATATATTTATACCTTCTTCTTGGGTGCCGGAGACTTTGGTGCGGCTGCAGCCTTCTTTGGGGTGGCTTTAGATGCCGGAGCTTTGGCATCACCAGCCTTGGCAACGGCAGGTTCTTTCTTGGCCTGCCCAAACAGCTGAGTGCCGACTAGCCTTTCCGCCTTCATTGATGCCATACTTCTCTAAATTACCTCTCTTTTCGCAAATATACGAAAAATTTAACGTGTGTGTTGTGAATATTGGCTGCTTCTGAAACTACCCCTTTTATAAGTGCAGGGCACAAGTGTAGAAATGGAATTAGAATAACAAGTTATGATAAAAAGTGTTTGGAAGAGAATGGAATAACCGGTCTAGGCAAAAAAAGCATAGCTGCACTTAAAAGCTGTTGGCATCAGATGCTTTTGCTTGCTTACTGATATATACTGAAATTATGAGAGATCGAATTTCGCCAAATGGGTTGTGAATGACGTTTTACAGGAATAACATGCGATCAAGAACTAATTATATGATTCTTTTCATAAATAATTGCGTGATTCTTGGACTTTTGGGGTCTTCTGGAATTTCATTATGTAATAGTAAGTGCATTTAGTAGTCAATTACACTAATCAGGAAAAACGACCATGATCCATTGCTCCTAATCCGATCAACGAAACATCTGTAAAATTAAGTAATATCCCAATATTTACATAACTAAATGTTGAAGACTAGTCTTTGGGGCTCAAAAATCACATACATTGGCAAAATTGAAAACCCGTTGAGTGACAGTGTAACATACATTATTCAAGCAAAACTCTAATCTAATCTAAACGACATGGATAGGAATTCGAACTTAGGTGCAAAGGGGTTTGACTGCTCTATCTAGTCAAATTGGTTATGCCCAGGTCCTCGCAGAGTGATTTAAATTAGGGTTTTTATCACAAATGGTCCCTGACATTGATCAAACACATCGTTTTGGTCCCTGACATTGAAAATCAATAGAAATAGTCCCTGAGATTGATCAAACACATCACAAATGGTCATTCCATTAAAAACTCTTTGGGCAATTTTCAAAGCTTCGTAACTCAATCGTTTCTTAACCAAATTCGACTCATAATATATCAAAATGAAGATAGGAAAGTGTAGAACAAGATTATACCTATTTTGAAGCCCAATGGTTGCCGGAGATAGCCGGAAAATAACCTCAAATGTGACTGGTCCGCAGCAAAACTGGAAAACTCTCCGGAAACTGGGTAAACATTAAACATTCATAACTTCTTCAATAATCAACGAAATCGAGTGATTCAAAAACGAAAATCATACTTCTCAATGAGGCAAAGAGAATGGTATCTTTCTTGATGGCTAACTCGCCGTAGTTTGGCCGGAAAACCGCTCAAAATTGGCTAACTCGAAAATGGTTATCCAATTTCGAGCCGTTTTTCGGCCAAACCACGGTGAATCATCAATCAATAAAGGTACCATTCTATTTGTCTCGTCGATAAGTATGATTTTAATTTTTGAATCACTCAATTTTGTTGAGTATTGAAGAAGTTATGAACGTTTAAAGTTTACCCAGTTTCCGGCGAGTTTTCCAGTTTTTCTGCGGACCAGTCACATTTGAGCTATTTTTCGGCCATCTCCGGCAAATATTGGGTTTCAAAATAGGTATAATCTTATTCTACACTTTCCTATCTTCATTTTGATATATTATGGGTCAAATTTGGTGAAGAAACGATTAAGTTACGAAGCTTTGAAAATTGACCAAAGAGTTTTTAACAGAATGACCATTTGTGATGAGTTTGATCAATCTCAGGGACCATTTCTATTGATTTTCAATGTCAGGAACCAAAATGATACGTTTGATCAATGTTAGGGACCATTTGTGATAAAAACTCTTTAAATTATTAATTTCGGTGACAGTATATACAACATTCTCTAAGGGAAGGGCTGAGATGCATGCTCATTTCCATACATTCTTAGTTTCATTTTTTATGAGAAAAAGGAGATCCTTTTGTATGAGTTGTAGAAATGGAGATCTTTATGTATTTCTTTTTGGGTTTTTATGACAAATGGTCTCTAAGATTGACCAAACTCATCATTTTTGTCCTTCACTTTCAAACTCAATCAATGTCGTCTCTGACATTCACCACCGCACATCAATTTGGTCATTCAGTTTAGATTCCATCAAATATTTCTGTTAGTTTGCATGTAGGACCCACAAAGCCAATAAAATGGTGACACGTGGATTACACAAAAGAATGTTTTTATCACAAATGGTCCCTGACGTTGATCAAACTCCTCATTCTGGTCCCTGAGTTTCAAAAATCAATAAATTTGGTCTCTGACTTTCATTATCGCACACCATTAGAGTCCTTCCATTAAATTTTGTCAATAATTTTTATTAGTGTACTGATATGGTCCCACTAGTCCAATCATATGATGGCAAGTGGATTAACTATAAGAAATTAATTTTTTTTTAGAGTGAACCAACTGACGAGTATTCGTGTTGACATTTCTCTTGCATCCCACAATCCCGATTGAAAAATAAGATTCAATCTAAATTTGATAAAATCGAATCCAAATTCAGTTCAAATTTGATAGGATTATAACTAACTAGAGATAATGAGTAGTGAGTTCACGAAGGACAAGAGCTTTAGTGGTGTCATGGTGCCTTTCTTTTCCTTTTTAGCATACCTAGATGAAGACGATGATGTCTTTTTTTTTTTTCCTTTTAGTTTTTGTTTTTAATTTCTTATAGTACTTTTAGTTTTAAATCTTAAATATATATATATATATATATATATATATATATTAATAGTTAATCCATGTGGCGCCATATGATTGGACTAGTGGGACCATATTATCACACTGATAAAAAATATTGACGAAATTTTAACAGAATGACTAAATTGATGTGCAATAGTGAAAGTCAAAGACCAAATTTATTGATTTTTGAAACTCATGGACCAAAATGAGGAGTTTGATCATTGTCAGAGACCATTTGTGATAAAAACATTCTTTTGTGTAATTCATGTGTCACCATTTTATTGGCTTTGTGGGTCCCACATGCAAACTAACAGAAATATTTGACGGAATCTAAACGAAAGGACCAAATTGATGTGCAGTGGTGAATGTCAGGATGACATTGATTGATTTTGAAAGTGAGGGTTTGGTCAATCTCAGGGACCATTAGTGATAAAAACTCTTTCTTCTTTGTCTTAACTGGCTATGAATGAAGAAGGTCCTTGTTATTCTTCTTCCCTATTTTGATTTTTGCATTGATATTGTAACTTATTGGGTTGCATATATCTGATTTTATCGAACAACAGGCCGGTATATGCAGAGGATCTTTAGCCAGCTAGAAAACAAAAGAATAAAGCTTGGTGCCTGTTTTTCATGACAGCTTATACAGCACTGCAGAGTCTCTCATATTTCCCGGTCATACGATGCATCAAAGTTCACAAATTTAATTACGCGTAATCTCATAAATCTGCTTTCTATTTCACTCTATCAATTTCTTTTTACCATATTGTTTTATGTTTTACTTTCAACATGCCTTCAGTTCTGGCATTTATCTGTTGGACTAGTCATCCTTTAATTTTTAGCACAAAATCAAACACCTAATTTGTACCAAGAAACTTCAGTTCTATTGAATTTTGATATCTTTAATTTCTTGTGATCAAAGTTGTTCAGATTCACTTAAAACATTGTCTAATATTAGAAAGTAAATGGCCGATTCTTTTTGGAGGTTTTCGGATACTGAAAACATACAGAATCTGCCGATTTTTTTATATTTTTTAAATGGTTAAACACTTAAAACTTTCTCAGTATCTTCATATTCTGGCACTTGATTCATATTTATAAACCCCTTTCTGAATGTTTTATGTTTGCAAATTAATATTTCATGTAGTTTAAGCAAATACTAAGCAAAGGTTCCTCTAAAATAAAGTTCTCTTTTATTTATCAGGCCAAGCCTAAAAGGAGAGACATATTATTATCAGAATATGGAGGACCACAGTGATTCAGCATCTTCACGCACTCCTCGCCTCATACTGCTTCTTTCATCTAATTCTTGGCTGCAGGCTTGCTTCCTGTTGTCTGATAAACCCGTCGCAAAACAAAAATTAAGGTGTTAATAAGCACATGTTTGGTGCCTAATAAATATAAAAATATATGGATCGATGTATTTAGGCCCTTACCCTCTTCTTAAGCTCCTTTGTCTCAGCCTTCTTAGGGTCGGGTTTGGAGGCTGGAGCTTTGGGTGTGGTACCACAAGCTTTCGGAGGAGGCTCTTTCTTGGCCTGCCCGGCAGTGGGTTGAGTGCAAGTAGGTTTCTCTTGCTTGAGTGATGCCATTTCGGTTTTGTTAATCTTACACGCTAAAGTGTTTGCTTCCTGTTGTCTGGCCTCAAGTGTTACCTCTACTAGGGTTCAACCATTTTATAGTCGAAGTTCATAATTGTGACACGGAATTCGAATCCCTACTTGCAGCAGATATAAGGTGAATAAGATGTGATTGCACATGAGCAAAGGGGGATAAAATGGACTGGTGGCCTGTTGGGAGATGGTGCTGAATCGGATGCTTAATCGAGACATATGTAAATTGACATCATTTGATGCGTATTCGAGTGCGTGTATTGGTAGATAGTTGATTTTGATATGCTTAATTAAACCTACAGAGAAGTACAAACACTTTCTATAAAGAAATTATGTACATTTTCAAATTATTTAGACATTAATCCATGCATGTGGACTAACATGGTTGCGCCTCGTTTGAAGTTTTGGTAAATTTGCAATTCAATAATTGTCTGAAGGTTAGGCGCGTACATTTTCAAATATGAAGCACTGCAGAACTGTTTACTGCATGAAGCAAGTAAAAAGTCAGCCAAGCTCATGAAATGCACCATTTTACCAGAAGACCATATTGCAGCACAACAGAACTATTTATTGATTTAAATAACACTTGAAAATCACAGATAATATAAAACGGTAAGAATATTTTATGAATAAAAACAGAAAAACACTGTCGAGACGAGACGACTATATAACTCGAAGCAATTACATCTTGACAAACTTGTTGTTCTACTATTTATAGAACATCCTATTCATAAAGAAAAACTAAAGCACACCCTAATTCCTAACGGCCGAGAGCTCATAAACTTGATGGGCAAAGAATCATTATCTTTGGCCCACATGAAAACCAATAAAATAATAATAATAATCTATTCTATTCTTATTCTATTAAGAGAAGAGGGCTTGTCAACTTTTTGCCCCATTTTTTCCTATTTTGCCCTCACTTTTAATACATAATGTTGACATGAGAAGGGTAAAATAGTAATTTTGTATCTTTTGAACTTTTTGCCCTTTTTCCCTATTTCCTATTTTGCCCTCACTTTTGATACACAACATTTACATAAGGAGGGCAAAATAGTAATTTTGTATCAAAGTATTTACATAAGATAAAAAATATGCACTTATCAAAAAAAATTATCCTTCCATCATTTTTTCATACAGGTAAGTGAAATCATGATGTTTTTTGGATAGTTTAAATGAACTGAAACGGTTGCTCTTGAGGAGAATGTGGGAGGAGATGGGCGGTTGTTCACACACACAGAGTGTGTGCTCTCTGCTAGTAATAATAATAATAGGGTAAATATAAGTTTACTACCCTCAAGTTTCGTGGTTTTCAACATTTGGTACATGAAGTTTTTTTCGTCCCAGAGTCATACCTAAAGTGTTAATTTTGGGACAGTCTCATACATCCGTTAGTCAAACTGTTAACTGATGTGACACCTATGTGGACAATGACTGGATGCCACGTGTCATTAAGGGGTTCATGTGGAAATTCAAAATTCAAAAAAATAATTATTTAAAGTAAAGTTATAAAAAAAAAAAAAAAAATTCAAAAAAAAAAAGAAGGGCAAACCTAAGTCGTCTTCCCTAATCCCCCCGTGCCCACCCTTCCACCCACACCCAGATCTTCCTGTTGACCCGTGTCCCCCAACCCTAAACCTTCCTTCACCGTCGGAGAAGTAACGCAGAGGGTGGCGTCGGCTAATAGAGGGACTCTCTCTCTCTCTCTCTCTCTCTCTCTCTCTCTCTCTCTCTCTCTCTCTCTCTCTCTCTCTCATGTCGATTCATCTCCTCCATCTCGAATCGGGGAGCGTGACCGCTCGACATCCCTCCTCGCCTCGATCTCTTCGTCAACGTCGGAGAAGTAACGCAGATGGTGGTGTCAGCTAAGAGGGTTGGCGAAGTGGATGTCGCGGTTGCAGGTGATGTAGAGGGTTGGGACTCCCTCTCTCTCTCCCCGAACCTTCTTCTTCTTCTTCAAGTTCTTAATCCCAGCTGGGGGGGGGAGCGGTCCCTCTCTCTCTCCCCGAACCTTCTTCTTCTTCGTCAAGTTCTTAATCCCAGCTGGGGGGGGGGGGAACGGTCGATGGAGAAGATCTGGGTGTGGGTGAGGTGGTGAATGACGGTTTGGGTACGGGGGACACGGGTCGACGGGAAGATCTGGGTATGGGTGGGAGGGTAGGCATGAGGGGATTGGGGAAGACGACCTGGGTTTGCTTTTCTTTTTTTTTTTAAACTTTTCTTTAAATAATTATTTTTTTGAATTTTGAATTTCCACGTGGACCCCTTAATGACACTTGGCGTCCAGTCATTGTCCACATAGGTGCCACATCATCAGTTAACGGCAGAGTTAACAGTTTGACTAACGGATGTACGAGACTGTCCCAAAATTAACACTTTAGGTATGACTCTGGGACAAAAAAAACTTCATGTACCAAATGTTGAAAACCACGAAACTTGAAGGTAGTAAACTGATATTTACCCATAATAATAATATGAAATAATTTTCCAACAGTAACAACTTCTGAACTTTGATCAATTGCTAAAACATGATGGTTTGGTTACTTCACCTAAACAAGCCCAAGTGGCTCAAGTAAACTCATGTAGCAGCCCCTAGAAAAACTGGTATATAGCCTTCAAGTTCAAGAAACTGAGCTCCGGATATGGAAGACCTAGCTACGTACATTTGTACGAAGCTAAATACAATTCGATCAAGAACTTGAAATCAACTCCCTTAGGTTTCGGTTTGTGGTTGAGGACGTTTTGAATTAGACGCTTGATTTTTAAATGTCATAAACTAAACATCTATTCCTATTGCAAATTTGATTAAACATTTTCCTTACAATTTTGGTCCTTTAATTTTATTTCATTAGAAGTCTATTCACGTTAGCATTCCCTTTTTTCCTCCTATTTTCATGCATATCTTATTATGATGATTTAAGATTTTTTTTTATTTTTTATTAAAATATTTATTTTAGTAAATTAAATAGAATGTAACAAAACTCGTTGTTAGGTACGTTTGAATATAATGGTACATTTAGTTACTTGGTACATTTGAATTTTTGTTCCATTTGGCTTCTTGGTACATATGAATTTTTGGTACATTTCGTTTTTGGTACGTTTGTTTTCAAAACATAAGTTTTATTACTTTTTGTCCTAATAATGAGGAATTACTTTAATTATTATTATTTTTTATATAGAAAAAGTCATTAATCAACGGATAATAACTTTTTTGTTAATTCAAAATTATATGATTTATCATTATTATTTAGCATTATCTAAAATAATAAGGATTTATCTCCGATCAACTAAAAGTTTTTCAGAGACTTATCTACCAAAAAACAAGACTATCTAGAGCATTGTGAATGAATCAAACATATTTTTAAACATTCCAAAAAGATGAATATTCATTTTCATATAGTTTATAATTGGGTACGTCTTAATTCGGGGTTGGTACGTTTTTGTTTGACGTTGGTACGTTTCCATTTGGCGTGGGTGTACATTTAGATTTGAAAAGTTTAAATTTTTAGACTTAAATATAGTTGAAATTATTTAAAATATATAGCATATATTTAAATGTAAATTAATTTCAATTAATTTGACGTAGTTCAAATCTGAGTATCTTAATCAAATGTTTCAAAAGCTTAATCAAAACCTCAAAAAGCATAAATGTTTAGTCTACAAAAGTCTAAAATGAGGTATCTAATTTTAATTTTCTTTTTTTTATTTTATATATATTTTTTCTTTGTTCGGATAATGGAATAAGCATGTCATCAGCAAATTGAGTTATTTATTTTTATTTTTTAACAAATCTAACAATTTATCATTACCATCATATCCATTTCCTTGTAACGGAATACAATTAATTACAGTTTCTCCCGCCAGCATGCATGAAATTTTGGTTCACAGTATCAGTTCAAAACCTTCATTATTCGATACAACTGGATATCCGAACGTATGTCATCGAGTTCTCTTGCTGCGATAATATGCTGCATGTCAGTTTATCTATCATCATCAAGATTCAACAAGTCAGTGAGGTTGCCCCATCCTCAATGCCACATAAGCCAAAACCCTATATCCCACCAGCATCACAGCCAATGCAGCTACATCTATCCACATATTATCAAGACCTACACACTTAATACCAGGAAAGTCCAGCACCCTACAATGCACCCCCATCCCACACTCATAAACTTCATGCACCGAGTATTGCACTCCAACAAGAAGCTTGTAGCAGTAATGGCTGTACGAAATGTACTTCAACCAAGCTATGAAAGGCGGCATGTGCTGAATGTAATATCCGCCTACAAGTAAAAACACCAGCGTTGTCACAGAAGCCAGAGTTGTGCCTTGCTTCACATCCATTAGAATGGCCCCTAGTGCTAGCCCTATGCCTTGGGCGACTAGCACATTGTAAAGAACAATGAAAAGGGTTAGTGCAAATGTGACTATTGAAGGCTTGAGACCACTCATCCAATAGCATATTGTTACAAAGACTGTTGGGAGAACAAGCTCCATTGGCAAATCACCAACCGTTCGTGCAAAAAAATAGGATGAGAGACGGTACATGCCCGAGGAACGTTCTTTTATCAGCATTGGTCTTTCCATAGGGAATGATAATATGGCATTGGATAGAGGGAAGAAGCCCCAAAATATGGAGAAGAAGAAAAGAAGTCCCACCTGTTCAAGCTACTTTATTAGTATTGCTTCTTATTATAAGTCCAAATCTAGCCTGGTTTTTGAACTCAGTTTTCATTTTAAAGAAAAACAAAAACTAGTTACTGAAAAAGAAATCTTTAACAGACGAGCAGAGATGAGAGGAAATTGGAGTACCTGATCTTGTATATGCGAAATGTTGGAGTGCCACCACAAAACGCCGGAAATAATTGAAACTGATATGACTTGGAAAATCCTTAAGCGAGAGAAAGATTCATGCTTCCTCTCTTTTAAACCCCTTTCCAGCAAAACGCTAAATTGCTCCCACCAGCTGGTGGTCCATTTGTAATTTCCACTACCTACATACCATATACATGCACAAATGAATATTCCAGCGGAAAATCTAGTTGAAAAATAGAGACTTATTGATTGGAGGTTACCTCTGGATGATGGTGTTCTTGAAGAAGAAACAACTGTGTCTTTATGAGTTTGCTCAATCTCTGTCTTCAATGCAGGGTATAGATACTTTTTATAGGAAGATATTAAGAACTGCTTGGTTGTGTTTTGATCTTCTTTTTGGTCTAATCTGCCATTATACTCTACTTCCTCATCCTGTTTTGCATCAGCTGCTATACCTGCTTGTCAAAAAATATTCAAGAGATTTTTATTAAGACCAATCATCACAGGAAAAAGGATTAAATCTCAAAGAAAGAAAACAATGTATGACCCAATATATTTATATTTCTTAATGGTGAATGGTGGTGATATAAAGTTCTTCATTTTGTTTTTGTTTTGATCTCATCAAATTCTCATGCAGTTGGGATTCTGATGTAATCGTATCTCAAGTTAATAATGTATTATATGTTTTAATCATATGACATCTAGTAACTAATTTGAAATGACACTACCTTTAACATCCTAATTGCTTGTAAATTCTCCTGTGTCCACAACTCAGATACTTACGAGTTCACCGTCCCATCGATTTCAGATGGTTAAAAAAATTGTTAGATGAATGAAAATGATGCAAATTGTAAAACAGATATTTTCGGAAGAGGGGTCAAATCAGACTGTACAAGTTTGTTCATGCATATAGGGGTTGTAGTTGTAGCATTGACTTTGGCAAAAGTTTTTGGTGCTTTGAGTACCGGGTACTCCAAATTTTTATATTTTTAAGGGTTTATATCACAAATGGTCCCTGAAATTGATCTCATCAATTATGATGGTCCCTAAAATTGAAAATCGATCAATGTAGTCCCTGAATTTTAACTCACGAATCAATGTCGTCCTTCTGTTAGTGTTCCGTCCAAATTAACACTAAAAAAAGGTTAGAGAACCAATTTTTCATGGTAAAATGACCAAAAAAAGGTTAGAGAACCACTTTTTTTTGTTTTTATTTTAGTTTTAGCACCAAATCCATGAAAAAATGGAGAGAAAAGTGAAGATGGAAAAAAGAAAAGAGAGGTAGTAAGTAAAATTATAAGTAACAGGGTTATTTTTGATCATTTTACCATGAAAAATTGGTTCTCTAACTTTTTTTTAAAGTTAATTTGGACGAAACACTAACAGAAGGACGACATTGATTCGCGATTTAAAATTCAGGGACTACATTGATCGATTTTCAATTTCAGGGACCATCATGATTGACGGGGTCAATTTCAGGGACCATTTGTGATATAAACCCTATTTTTAATAAAGTTTTAACAGTTAAAATATTTAGAGTACTTAAGAAAGCCTCTTAATTTTAGTGTTTGTTGGATAAAAAGTAAAAAAACCCTATTTTGGGATTAGGCTTTAGGGTTGGCAACAAGTCCACATGTCCATGTGAATCCTCCTTGGCTAAGAGAGTGCTGAAAGGTTCCTTTCAATATTTTTGTGATTTCCAAATGCGATCGACTAAGATTAAGAGTCGTGGTCTGCCTTTGCCCTCTATTCACGGAGCCGCCGTCGGTGAGATGAAGCCATTTTCTTTGTGGACCACTCACTCAATCACTCACACGCACTAATATTGTTGTGAAAAATGGACTCGTACCCGAATGATCAAGTGTTAAAAAGTTCATCAAACTTACATTAGTCATATGTCTAGTTTGTGACTTGTGGGTAAGCCCTGAGGTTGACGTACATGTACTAATTAAGACTTTCATATATGAAATATATCTTTACGTAATAATCTAGGAAATGTTTTAAGCGTGAATAATGTTTTCTTATTTGTGTTTGGCATGTCGATATGTTAATTAAAGATCGACAATCCAATCTTCCTTTTATAAAGTAAAATGTTATTTTGATGACATTGCATGTCAGAATCTCCAATGTTTTTATATATAAAAAAATGCATATTTACCACATTTTGATAATTAGTGCTAGAAACAAAACAGAAAAAGGCAACGCCAATAGTGAGAGAAGAAATTTCATACCGTTAGCAAGATCAAGCAAGACATCAGCCGGGTTGATGAAATTGAACCCGACCTCATATCCAATGGACCCGAAATACTCCATGACCTGACCAGCATGCCCGCTATAAATTGGGTACCCGTCCGACAACACCACTACTTTATCAAACATCCTATATAGCCTGCTTGACGGCTGATGGATGGTGGTGATCACCGTCCGACCACCACGGGCCAGTCGTCGCAACGTCATGATGATATGTTGGGCTGTGGTTGAGTCGAGCCCAGAAGTGGGCTCGTCCAAAAGCAAAAGACTCGGGTTGACAAGCATCTCTTGACCAATACTGACCCGTTTTCGCTCGCCACCCGAAATGCCTCGCAGTAGAGGCCCACCAACTGTGGTATCACGACACCGGTTCAACCCGAGCTCCATTATCACCGTTTCGACTTGCTCTATTTTCTCTTCTTTTGTAAGCTGCTTGGGCAGCCTTAGCAAGGCAGTGTAGGTTAGGGTCTCGAGAACAGTAAGGTGAGGATACAAGACGTCATCTTGCGAAACGAAGCCGATGTTGTGCTTCATGTAGCTTGAGAAGTTCTGGCCATTGTATGTTATCTTGCCAGAGATTTTACCTGGCAAGCGGCCGCCCAGGGCGGTCAAGAGAGTGGTCTTGCCGCTCCCGGATGGCCCCAACATTGCGAGTAGCTCACCCGGTAGAACGATTCCACTCACTCCATTGAGTACAGTGCGTGTTGGTTTTGGCTTATGTGAAGCAACACAACCTCCGTTTGTTGCTTGCAGCTTAATGCTGTATCCAACATCTTCAAACTGTAGGGAAATGTCAGATTAAATACATATATTACACAAATGTTAGCTTAATAACTACTATAATAGTACCACTATTTTTTCTCAAACAATTTAGTTATTACATACTTACCCACGTAACATGTCAAATTATCTAATAAAAATGTTACTCATAAAATATCAAATGCAAATTATCAATAATTGGCCCTTAAGTCTTACCTTAAGTGTTACAGGGCGCAACGACTGGTGCAAAATTGAAGCTCTGTGCGAGGTTGGTCGGGGCTGGTCCGGCATGTCGTCACCCAAACATGGGCTCACATTAGTCCTCGATGAAGCGGAGGGTTCGGCATGAACCGAACAGTTCTGATCAGGCCGGCTCAGATTAGAGAGTATAATGTTAGGTGGAGTGTTTGTCATGCTGTTTTCCTGCTCAATAGGTATCATAATTGCAGAAAATGTTGCACTATGATGATCAAATACAAATAGAGAGTCAATATTAGGCAAACGGGTGTCTGCAGGTCGACCAGCGAGAGGGAGAGAGAGAGAGACAGAGACAGAGAGTGGTGGATGAAGGTAATGGAGGGACTCAGAGGAGAGGAGAGAAGAGGTTTGGCGGGGAAGAGAGGAATTAATAGGGGAAGGAAGGAGGATCACATGCAAGAGAACAAGACATGTGGTGATTCTTATAAAGTGATCGAAGGCATGAGATTTAAGCAAGCAGCTGATCATTACTACATAAATTAAATTCAAAAATATAAATAAAAATGAGTAGTACTGTTTGTTAGTTCGACTTCTACTAGAAAGAGACCCCAACCGAGTTGGACTGAGCATATAGGCCAGGGGTAATGCATTCCAATTAATAAATTAGTGTTTCTTTCCTACTTATTGGCTTAGGTGGGGTACCTGTTCGCAAGGCATTTGTTATGTTCTTGTGTTTTGACATTTCAACTTATACTGCAAATATAAGTTAAAGTATAGAATATTGTTTGTATAAAAACACATAGATTTGTATTGTTCATGCCTAAATTAGTTAACCTCTAATCACTATTTATGAATGATCTGAATTTTATCGGAAATGATAGTGTATATACCTATTTTAACCTTTCACACACCTATGTTTAATCATGTATGCCAGTTTTGTTTAACTTATTCATTTTGATGATTAAAAATAAAGAGAAGTGTGTGAGATGCTAAAAAACGTATGAGAAAATCACTTCCCTTATATGCTGTTTTCTTTTTCTCTCCCATTTCTGATGCTAATTTCAAATCACAACTTGACAAAAATTTGGCTATCAAATTAGGTTGTATGTATTACTATTACTGTATTTTAATACTCCATAAGCTTTGGCAAAGCTAATAATCAAGGGGTATATATATTATATACTAAACGTATAAATCTATGTTTATTTCAAAAGGGACCAAAAACAGGTCCTACTTATAAATTCACATTCCCATTTTTTTTTTTCTTATACACTTGATATGATTTGAATTTGATGTCAACAGAAATGTTGGATGTATCGTAGCTTAAAATTTTCTGTCTAGTTTCTGCTTTTGGTTTGGCCATTAGACTACTTTGTGCTTGAGGCTGAGATTATATACAATAAAGGGTGAGAGATATAATTCAAGAAGTGTCACACTAAGATTCCGTTTCCAAAATTAGAAGCACCAGACAGAGAAAGTATGCATTGCCCTTTATTTCTATGCTGCTAGCTAGCTAGCTTATTTGATATTTTCGAATGCAAAAACTGCTGTGGTCCATAATCTTCATTTCGTACGTCCTATATTATTAGATTGGTCGAAGATGTTCCCTAGATGATTCTTTCTTGTTTAAGATATTTAATTGTAGGCCATGGCCATTGAACAAGTATGCTTGATATTACGTGTGAAAGTTTATATGATGAGATGATCTGGCCGTTAACTATTATTATCTTCAAGTTAATCATCTATGCAAACTAAATGTAAATTTCGTGAAAAAACCTTGTTAGGATTAATACTAAAAGGAGTATTTAACTTCATCAAGTTTTCAGTGTGATATGTTTAACATTATGGCACCAAAGATTTGACACCCCAAAGGCTAATGTATATCATCAATACTGCGTGACTCTGTGTTTATTCGATCAATTAATTAAGATTTAAGACTAATGAAGCTGCTAATACATCAGCATCGTCCACTTATGCGTTGAATTTAACTTTAAATGCATAGAAATTCAAGTAACCAACCCTATATATTTCTTTTTAATTATCTTGGCTTTATTTTCTTTGTAGGGTATCTTCTTTTGTGGTGTGCCTTACGAAAGAAAGAAAGGAAATGCTGGGTTCCTCGTGCCCTTTATTGGTGTCAAATGCCTATTCATTAATACAAGATAGTGGCTCAGATCGTGTCGTCTTTACTATAAAAGGCTTGGTCTCCAGGTGGTGTCACCGTCATTGAAAGGCTGGAGAGTTTTTTTAGTGTGATCGTTACACGAGATGGTACATCATGTGTCGTTATATAAATGGTGGGATATGTGTGTTAAAAGGTTAATAACTTAAAAAATAAAATTTCCCACCACTTACATAAAAACACGTGGTGTTCCATCCTTATTCCCGTCACAACTAAAAATTTCTCGAAAGGCGGCCATGCTTTTCTATATTTTTGTTGGAATTGGAATCACCATGTAGCAATTTGGTTGGTGGTCATTATGCTAATTACTATATATCTCACTAATTTTATTACGTGTTTTAGGCAAAAAAAAGGTAGCATCGATGTGTTGGACCGGCCGGAGAGAAAGTATATATACTATATAATTTCCAGGTCGATTGTATTATTCGACCGATAATATAAGGTAGATATCCGTCGGAAAATTGAAATGATAATCTGTTAAGATCTTTTGCTTTTCAAGAGAAGATTCGGGTGCACAATTGTGTTAAAGTTCTATTATATTTGCCACGAATTATGGCCTTGATATCCATAATGCGACAAGCCCTAATTAAAAAACCTGTACAAGCCTCTTCTTACATTGAAATATACTGAGTGGAATTAAACTAGTTTTTACGTTAATAAAACTTAAGGGTGCAAGTTTGAATGGTGTTTCTGAGATTCTGACTATAAAATTTCCAATTTCGAACCGAAAAGTCTAAATCCAAATACTTTGCAAAAAATAAAACGGAAATTGGAATGCATTTAGAGATTCGAGAATTCCAAAATTCCGATCTGAATTTATCTTAAGTGTTCTAAACTTATTCCAATATAAACTTCTGAAACATTATGATTTTTTTTAGTTATTTACTCGAATTATATATTTTGCAACAATTTTTGATATTTTATTGTTTGTTTTGGATACATTTTGTATTGTTTTTATTTTATACATGCTGTTAACGCAGGGTCCTTTCCAACCCCAACTGACCCAAAGGAACACAGGCCCAAAGAAAAAGGTCCAATGAGCGTGGAAAGATGAAGTCGAACGCTTTAAAGATTCCACGGACTTCAGGCGTCTAATCAGTAATCAACCCGAGCACTTCCCCATAAGGTGATTTCTGAGCACTAGATGGCAAGGTGGTCACTGACAGCTCTAAGGCACGAGGTCGTAGGAGCAGAAAGAGCATGCCTACTCAGATGTCAACTATGAGCCGCCAAAGGAATAGAAGTCTATGAAAGGATATAAAGGCTGACATGTAGGCGCTCCAGTACGAGTCCCCACCAACTCCAAGGCCAAGCAAGGCGGTCGACTATGTCATACCAAGAAAAGACACAAGTGGACCTGCGCAACTGTCACCTCGTTGCCACGTGTCAGCCAAAGAACAGAGGAACATCTAGCAGCTTTAATCTGTAAGATCCCACATCGCCTAGGGGTGTGGATCTTGTAAGCCTTATATGTATATTCTCATCTCGACCTAGCACGAGGCTTTTTGGGAGCTCAATGGCTTCAGGTTCCGTAGGAACTCCGAGCATTCCCAGGATGGGTGACCCATTGGGAAGTTCTGCTCGCATGAGTTCCCAGAAACAAAACTGTGAGGGCGTGGTCGGGGCCCAAAGCGGACAATATCGTGCTACGGCGGAGTCGAGCCCATGATGTGGTGGGGGCCCGGGCCGGGATGTGACAATTTGGTATCAGAGCCAATCCCTGGCAGGAAGTGTGCCGACGAGGACGTTGGGCCCCTAAGGTGGGTGGATTGTAAGATCCCACATAGCCCAGAGATGTGGATCCTGTAAGCCTTACATGTATATTCGCATCTCTACCTAGCACGAGGCCTTTTGGGAGCTCACTGGCTTCGGGTTCCTTAGGAACTCCGAAGTTAAGCGAGAATGGGCCAGAGCATTCCCAGGATGGGTGACCCACTGGGAAGTTCTGCTCGCGTGAGTTCCCAGAAACAAAACCATGAGGGCGTGGTCGAGGTCCAAAGCGGACAATATCGTGCTACGGCGGAGTCGAGCCCAGGATATGGTGGGGGCCCGGGCCGTGATGTGACATAATCTATGCATTCGGCCCATTAAATATGCAAAGGAAGTGATAGACTTGAGCCCAGGAAGGCCGAAGACTCAAAGAAAGCCTATGTAAGGAGGATGAGTACTCCTTAGAGAGGGTTGGACGAATTGAGAGAGAACTTGTACTATATTGGCCGAGCGTTACGTGTAATCTGGTCCTCCATTTATCTAAGAAACTCATAGTCCAGTTTTGAGGGGTGAGCCACTTAAATCTTTTGTCTTTCCCTTATTGTTTGCAAAAACCAAGTCATCAAGGGCAAATAATTGACCAATTCTACTTTTGTTGACTTCACCAGTTTTGAGCGTTAACATATACACTTATATATTAAAAGGGATAAGCATACTAGTATAACAAAAAATTAATCAAATTTTTGCATATACATATACCAAATATTAAGAAAGAAAAATAAATTGCATGAACGAAAATGTTGGAGTGTATTAAAAAACTTATGAATATATAATTTTTCGAATTGTATTCCGATATTTCCGAAATTAGTCAAATTTTGAAATTTCTGAACCAAATTTGAAAGTTGTGATCTGATTTGATCTAATTTCAAAATTTTAAGAGTGTTGATAATCTCACCCCCATTGTTCTACTTTTCCACCATAAAAATCTCAAAAGTATTAATAACATTTTTATAATTTTATAAAAAGACTTTTAAACCCCTACCTCATTTCTCCCCCATCATCTCTCTCCGTCCCCATTTCTGTGTTCCGTTTCATCTCTCTTTTCTCGGCTTATGCACCGATTACCACGGCCAGAAGCTGGAAGCACGAAGGATCAGGAGGAGCAGGGCAAAGTTGTGGTGGTGGAGGAAGGGCAAGATGAGTGCTCTTCTCCTCTGGGGCAAGTCACTTCTCGTTTGGGGCTTAAATTTCAATTTCCATTGATTTGAATGGTTGTGGAGATTGAGAGCGTCATCACGGCGGTAATTAACTTTTTTGTTTGTGGACAAGATTGAGGACAAGATTGAGAAAATGGTATTGGATTCTGGGATTTTGGGTTGGCTAATTGACGCGTTTTGCTGCTAAAGGAAGTTCCAGGGGAGATTGGAGGTGGAAACAAGATAACGATGGCGTGGTGTTGGTGCTGTGATAAAGGTTATTTTTTGGAATAATAGAGGGTGGGAAAATAAGATTTTTTTTATTTTTTATTTTTATAATGGGTGAGATTCTAATGGGGTGGAGAAATAAGACAATGAGGTGGGTCTAGTAACACTCAATTTTAAAACAAAAATTGGAAAAGTTGTTTCCAATCTGTTCCTCCCAAAATACACCCCTAATATTGGGAAAAAAAATACACCCCTAATAAAACTATTTACAACAGATAGTTTTTTGATGTTTTAAAAGAGAATATATATTCGAACAAAGTACCATAAACAAGAATTCCCTAATAATATGCATGTAATCCACCATGCAGATTGAGTATTACTCAAAGCTAAGCTGTATCGAATAATATAAAGGTTATACCCCTAAAGCCGTTGAAAAATCCATTTATAGAAAGTAACACACAAAAATCACGAAATATCAAAAATATTCTCATACTTAAATGTCGTTTTGGGCTAATGAACAATAGAATTCGACTAAATATGGCCATATGCTAGGTTAAAGCATACAATGTCGATGCACACATTATTCTTTTTTTTTTCTTTTTTTTTTTCTGGCAAACATGCACACATTATTCTTTTGTCACGAGAAAAAGAGAAGGGGAAGCCCTTTTTGTATGCTTTTCACCCTTTACCATATACTGCAGTTGCATATACAGTAAATTTGATTCGAACGCACTTTAGAAGTCTTATCTTGGGAGCTCTTTAAGTGCCAGGTGTTGCGGTGCTTTGCTTGGAGCCCCCTTTTAAGACGTATCCTTTCCACATTGCCATGAAGGAATGGAGGATAATTGATAACAACTTTGACGTTAACCCACACATTGCCACGTATACCATTGTTCTTATGCCTTTTTCCCATAATGTTTCTTTTTTCCTTTTTTGCTATCCAAGTTTTGGAAAAATTTTAGTTGTGACGGAAACACAGAAGATATATCACGTGTTTTTATGCAAGTGGTGAAAAATTTTAATTTTTAAGTTATTAACCTTTTAACACACATAACCCACCATTTATATAAGGACATGTGGTGTACCACCTCGTGTGACGGTCACATTGAAAAATCTCTCGTAAGTTTTGATGTGAGTGGCCAATGAACAGCAATTATGATCAGATTCTTTACTTTAATCGCAATTAGAATAAGATCTTAATTTGTCTTCCTGACCATAACCATATAAAGAAATGATAAACATGGGATGTTTACAAAATCTAATAACTTCATTGGTTAGAAAAGAAAATGAGTCATGACTCATCCTTTAACATAATTTGTTTTATCGATTACGGATAAAATAAATATCAATTTACAATTCTAACAATGAAAACATATTTTTTATCATCACCCTCATATTGGACGCTCACATGTGGAGATCTCTTGAGGGAGCTTGGAAAGATTTTGTAATAATTAATCCTTCTTTCACTTTTTTAGGGTTTTAGGTAAAAAATGATCAATCGCTCGAAGTCTGACTTGTAAATTTCGAACAGAAAACGTGTATGCATATATTTTAATTTTTAAGGAAGAAAAGACCCGTTACTTTATCCATACACATATAGAGGGGAGAATGTCAAAATAGTGAAGATTTCATAATACTCAAATTGTCTTTCTCACATTAAAAATTTGATAAAGGAAACTAAAAAAAATATGTAAGGTGGTTACTAAGTTTATTATTTTATAAAAAAAAACAATATTTTAAATAAATAATAAAAAAAGCCAATTACCACATGCTAGTGGACAATAATTTTCAGCACTCATGTTTTAGTGACCTTCAAGTGCACTTAATTAAGAAAATTCTTAGCTTTCCATTTAACCACAATGTGGGGTCTTGATGACCATGATTCATTATGTTCTTGTTTCAAGCATATGATGAATCGGATTCTTTTAATTAGAAGGAAATTAATAACTGTTGTTGGTCAATAGATGAATAAATATTTGTATCAGTTACAGTGTTAAACTTACATCAAACAATAACGAATAATGACCCACATGAGCAATTATGGTTAACATTGTTCAATAACTTCATCCTTTCTGATATTGCGTGTGTATAATGTATGTCATCCTATCAACAAGTCAATTCCATGAGCTATACATAATAAAAGATTATGGGGATAACTAACAGATGGTCTTGCGAGCCCCTTTTTAATGGAAGAAAGAAAAAGTAAGCGAAGAAAAATAAGTAGTGATAAGGTTTGTTAGCATGCATGTTAAGGAAATTAGCGACAAGGTTAGTTAACTTTTTTTTATTGAAGTAAAGTTTTTCCCAGATAATGTTCATCAATAATTAGATATTATTGCAAGCGTATACGGAATCATGTTAGTAATCTTATTAGGATTATGCACGAATCATCGATCGGTCAGTCCATTTGGAAGGAGAGAGTGAGGAAAGTGAAGGGTATCTAAAACGTAATATATTGTTCCCAGTCTAAACTTATGATTTGACTCAAGGAAATTAGTTGCATGCACGCATGCATGAAGCAAATGACAAGGCTACACCTGCACTGCTTAGTAATGCTCAACGAACGACAATTCCAATGTTGAAGAGATGAGACCATAGCGATCCACGAGGTTAAACGTGACAATAAGTGGAGCAGCACCACCACAAGGCTCCACCATGGCAACCACCCATGGCAAGGTCCATGGCACCACCATCGCGGTTCAAGCCGTGTCATCCAAGCTTGTTGTGTCATCCAAGGCCCATGGCACCAAGCAGTGTCACTCCAAGCCTAAAGCAAACCGGCCTGTGCCGCCCAAATCAACCGTGAGCCCAATGCACTGTCAAGCCGAGCCCAAGCCTCGCACCCGCGTGCGCCACCAACCGAATAGCCCACTCCCGTGGGCCCAGCCTGCTCCCACCGAGCAGCCCACTATCGCCTAGTAGCGCAGCTTGCTCCCGTGGTCTAGCCTGCTCCAGTGGCCAAGCCTACTCTCATGGCCCAACCTGCTCTCGTGGCCTTCAAGCAGCCTAAATCGGTCCAAGATTAGTTCCACCATCTCGGCTTCAAGTTTCTGGGCCTACGACTGAACTAGGGGCATTTTCACCACACTTCTATGCGGATTTGACATTCCCCAATTCGAATCTTGCGCTCGGAGTCTAACACACTTCCACTGTTCAAGGAGATGCATTCCTTCCAAGCTCTTCTAATCCGAATGGCAAACAACACTTGTCCCGACAAGTCATAGAGTAGACGAGCGCCTTCGCACAGCAGACAACCTTGGTGAATCAGCTCTTGCAGTGCACCGAGATGTAATGTGCCCTAGATGAGGTGTCTCGAAGTAGGACAAGGGCAGACGAAAAACCTCTCTAGTAGCATCCTGGCAAACAGCCACTCGACCAACTACGAACCGAGCGTTCGGGCAGCGTGCAACGAATTTCTTTAACGCCATAGGAGTCACCAACCTCAAATCAAACCCAATGAAAGAAATTAGAGTAAAAACGTCGGATTAGGGCTTTAAGCCTATGAAAAAAAACTTGAAAATCATAAGCATATCACTAGATTTTTCTATGTAAAAAAATATCAGGATGGTCCTGGGATCATCCTAGTCTTTCCATGGATCCGCCATTGGTTCGGTTGGCCGGATTATGAGATTTTAACGTTGGGGACTGATCATTCCCTAAATATGGCTCTGTTCTTTTAGAGTCAGTAGCATATGGTAATCAGAGGTTTGCATAAGGTGTTGTGTTCAGTCCTCATTTCTCACCTTTTTTTTAAGGATCTTAAGTTTTGGGACCAATGATAGGAGCTTAAGTTTCAGGACCAATGATTGTCTTAACTTTAATGTTGTATTGCTATAGAGTTCAATTGGTTTGGTTGAATATTGTATATGCATTTAGCGATACATGAAATGCATCCCCAACGTCGTACTCATTTGAAATTGCTTTTACAGAAAGCTAATAAGCACTTTAATTAAATTGTTTTCATCATAAATACATTGATTTTTTTTTTTATTAAAAATTCAAGTCCTACATTTGGAAGTGATTCCTCAAGAAGCATTTGGTCGGTGCTTCTCTAGAATGCTATGACCCAAAAGCACTTTTAATATTTTTTGTCAAACACAATCAAATGGCTACATTTTTATAAGCATTTTCAAACGGGCCATTCGTAATAATTTGGACGTCCAAATAAAAGAATAGTAATATTATGTATAATATATATATATATATATATTAAGAGCGTATTCAGTGAACTCCCTAATTAAGCTGGTAGGCTAAAATTTAAGAAGTAAAACAAACAAACTACAATTATGCTTTCTCTCCATCTCCTAAAGGAGGAACTTATTAAGCTCGTAGGTTAAAATTTAATAAGTTAAACAAATAAACTGCAACTATGCGTTACTAGGGAGCATGGCTCCTTAAATTTAACTTAAAAATTAAAAGTACATTGGATATGCTTTAAATTAAATAGGACATATGTGATTATGGAATCTCTCTGTATGTGCTAATTATGATTACTTTGAATTAGAATCCATAAAGGCCACCGCATGCAATGATAAGAAATTGATCTCAAAAGAAAAATTGGCATAAAATCATTGATCCATAAGATCCACAAAATTAATCTTTAAAAGCATATGCGTGCCACTTTTTACTAGCGAACTTCGTTTTAATACCTAATCTAATAAATCTATTATTTGATAAAAAAAAATAAAAAAATAAACTAATTCTTCAGTTTCTCGTGATATATACATGCCATCGTCAAGGGTTTGGTTCCGACATCAGTAGGTAGAGTTAGGCCAAATTGCATGTACTCCTCAATTTAATAATACAACACATTAACTTAAGTAGGTCATAGAGTCATTTTAAGAGAGTTTTCTTAGCAATTTTCTAAGAAAAATAGGACTTAGCAGTGAGCACTACATGTTGGGGTTTGACCATTCTAAAGAAAATATATTTTAAATGGTGAAATTGATGGCTGCCGTTAGTCCACCAGAATATTATATAGGGTAAATTACACTTTACCGTCTCAGGTTTGAGGTCTATTACAATTTCATACAATATCTTCAAAAAAATTCACTTTCATACCTCACCTATTATTTTATTTCAATATAATACATCTGTTACATTTTCCATCCATTGATCTATTAAAAGTTGACGTGGTAGTAATGGACCCCCCAATCCCTCCAAAACTTGGACACGTAGATATCAATATGCCACGTCATAAAAAATTTAAATACAAAATTAAATTAAAACAAAATGAAAAGGGGCCCACCCCTCTTCTTCCACCCAACCACAGCGCCTCCATCTCCTCAAATTTCCATAACCACCAGAGCACCACCCCTCCCAATCCTTAAACCCTCATTCTCTAATTCTCCTAATTCTTTTGATTCTTCTTCTTCCCCAAATCTCCATAAAAAAAATCTCTCTATTTTCACTCTCAATCTGGGAAAAAAAAAAAAAAAAAAAAAACCCAGAAATTTCATGGATTTCGAAATTTTATTTTCCAAAATTCAAAACCATCTTTTCTGCGTCAACCTATCTGAGGACGAGGAGGGTGGCGTGCAAGGCTCTAATCGGACCACGGTGGTGCTAAGGGGGTTAGAATCGAGAATGCTTAGAGATGCGTGATGGGTAAGGATGGGAATAAAAAAAAAAGTGCCCTTCTACTCCGGATCTCCACTGCCTCCTTTCCTTCTCCAACTCCAGATCTGCAATTAGAAGCAACGAACTCAAAAATCAACATCCCAAAATCCTACCTCATCGGACATGAAAGGCGACACCTCGTTGCATGAGGCAGGAGAGCTGAAAGTTGGTGATGAAGGGGTTTCGGTTTCGGTGGCGGAGGAGAGAAGAGGAAGGAGCTGGCGGCTGTAAAAGTCATCAAAGATAAACCAGATTGGGTTTGTTGAGCGATTCGATACGAGAGGAGTACGAAGAGAGGGCTTCTTTAGCACAAATGGATAATGTATAATTGAATTAGAGAAGAGTGAGCGGAGAAGTGGAGTAGTTGATTTGCAGGGTTGGTTTGTACAGAAATGGGAGCGTTTGATGTATGGTCGATTCCAGCAGCTGATTCGGAGAAGGGAATGAAGCGGTGGAGGTCCACGAAGAAGAAGGGTTTTATTTTAAATTAATTAATTTTAAATACATTAAAAATTATTATTTTGCCAAGTGACACAAATTTGGCAGCCACTTCAGCACAAATGTGGATCCCATATTTGCCACGTCATCACTTAACGGATTTTCTAACAGATGTATGAAATTGAAATAAAATGATAAGTAAATGTATGAAATTGAAATGTTTTAAAGATGTTGTAAGGAATTGAAATCGACCCTAAACCTGAAAGGGTAAAATGTAATTTACCCTATTATCTAATATGGTGCAGCTTTTCAGGCACAACCAAACGAATGTTGCCAAACGCATGTATCCAGCTAGAAAAATATAAGATATCAAGTCTCTACATTTAGACTTTATGTAGTTACTAGCATTTTGTTAAATTTACACTATTATAATAATTTAACGATTTAGCGCACGACACATGACACATCTTGACCCGAAATGTTCACTTGGACTCCGAATCGAGTTGTGATGGCCGACACCTGGAGGGTGACGAAGCCATAAAGTGTAGTGTAGTGGGAAAATGATGTGAATAAATTTAAACTTAAAAGTGTCTAATCAAAAGAGTGTGCGGGTGAGCGGGATTGAACCCATTTCACATGTGATATCAGAGCATAAGACAATATAGTAATTAGGATGAAGGTTATACCACTGAAGATAACCATCTCCTGAGATTTTCCAGAATCCTCGTTTACACGTAAGTACAGCTACTAAACTTGGAGGAGCGAAGAACAAAGTTGAGTGGGTCAGCAAAACAACGTTTGTAAGAAAAACCTTTATTTTCGAACATAGTAACCCCTTGCTGTAAACAAGAATAGTTTCCTTAAAATCATATTACGTATAAGTATGAAGATTTAATGTATGCCAACAATATATATCAGAAATATGCCATAACAGGAATAATTCACAATAATAGAAATATAGGCATGTGCTTGACAAATATACTAGCATGCAAGTCGGAGTTACCTATTGCTTATCAATCTATACTAGCACACAAGTCGGAGTCACCTAACGTGACCTGTATGACAGGCTGGGTGTAATAATAATATACGCTCTAGTGCTACGATCACGTGAAGCTTGCGCTAAGTGCAGTCATCTACAAGTCGGAGTCACCTAACGCGACATGTACGACAGGCTAGCACCTAACTTGGATCCAAGACAAGCATGCGGTGCGGGGGGTGAACATACATGTGAAGGCTGGGCCTGGCCCAAGGCGGGATCACTAACACCGGGGTGTAGTAATGATGAGCTAACTATATGAATGCCATACAATTTGAATCAATATAATAACTCTCCTGTAGAATTATTTTAGTATTCTACCACAATATTATATATTAAGCAGGTAAAATGTGTATGAATATGCCATAGCCATTTTATAATTCCAATCACAAAGCAACATTTACCAAACTAAACTAAAATTATGGCATAATAGACGTAAATCCATTTAAATGAATTTGTGGAAACTATAATTCATATATATATAAAAGTAAACTACCTACTCACAGTTACTTGTGATGCCACATTCATTCGAGCTAGGAAGCCGGAACCTCCAATAATAATTGCACATAAGCACATAAAAGGGTCCAATTAATAAAATTATATCCAAACTATTGAATTTGGGAAAACGGATGTCGAAATTAGCCTAGGAAGGTCTCAGACGAAACCCAAAAAGTCAACGGTCAATGTTGACCGATCAAAGTCAACGGTCAACGGTCAACGGTCAACAGTCAGTGTAGACCGGGTCAATGGTCAGACCAGGTTGGTCAATGGGTCAAGGGTCACGGGTCAAACCGGGTCTAAGGTTTGGGTCGGACCGAGTTAGGCCCAAATGGGTTTGGGCTTGGTTGGGTCCTGGGCTTTGGCCCGCTAAGGTTTTGGGCTAGGGTCTTCTGGGCTTAAGCTCAAGTTCACACGACCCAAAAGCCTGAGACTGAAAGGGTTTTGGGTCAAGGCCTTGGGCTTGAAAGCCCGGCCCAATTGTTTTGGGTTTCAGAAAGAAAAATAATTAAATAAAAATAAAACTAGATGGGTTGGGTTTTAAGGGTAACATGCCTAAGCCCCCGGGTTTGGCACGGCCCAAAGGGCCTAGTTTGACTGGGTCTTAGGTGAACCGACCCAACGACTTGGGTTTGATAGGGGAGAGGACACAAGAGCTTCCCCAGCTCCGGCCGACGGCGAACAAAAGCCCTAGGGTTCGATCTAGGCACCAAATGGAAGTACAAGGTGAGAGGAATGTTTTGGTACCTTTGGTTCGCCATGGAAGGGCCGAAGACGACCATAATCTGAGCTCAAAGCCTCGGATCGCCGAAGGCATTTCCCTGGGTTTTCTGAGCTCCGTCGAGTTCCACAGAGGCGAAGGTGGGGGAAGAGAGGCCTTCGTGGGTCGCCGCGGTGCAGCACCGTCATCGGGTGACTTGTGGGTGTGCGTGGGTGCGATCGGAAAAAGGAAGAGGGCTCGAGAGAGAGGTGAGGAAGAACTGAGGGAAGAGAGAGGAAAATGAGATCCGAAGAGTGGGAAATAGAGGGAGAGGGACACGTGGCAAGAATTTGGTGGAGACTTGTGTGAGTGTGGGTCCCATAGACCAATTAATTCACACATTATTTTTAAAATATCCCTCAAGTTTCGTATCGTCCGTATCGTCGAGTACTTCGAGAATACACCAAAATTAATGAGTCCTACGTCTCCCTAACCAAAGGTCAACGAAAGTCAAAGCCCTTGCCTCACGGGTATTTCTATCAAAATAGGGACGGGTTGTCACAACACATCACTTACAATTAAGTTTAATTTTAACTACAATTAAGTTTTTAAAATTTTAGAAAGAAACTGCAAACAGAAGTTAACCCTTTTCGCTGTTTGTAATTCAAATATATTGATGCACACCCTATTCCATTTTGGCTTGATGGGGAGATTGGATTCGATGTCAATGACTCCCCCTACTTCAATTTCTTCCCAAAAGCATTTTATGCATTAGTTCTACTTTGATAATCTTCTCACATTATGTGGCCCAGCTGGCAAAGCCGATTAAATTTCTAATTCCCTGTGATGCTTTTGTGGCAAACATATGTTTGTGAGATTGCAAGAATCTGATGAATTTCTTGTAGAGAATCAGAAGTAGAAGAATGAGAAGAATCAAGAATTTTAGAGAGATAAACTAATACTTTTTGTACTGACTTTTCAGTTTTCCTTATCCAATATAACAGTACAAGTTGGTATTTATACAATTCTATTTGCTTACACATTAAGTAAACTAACAGACTAACTATTACACTTCTTAATCCTTTGACAAGTGTCATGATCTGGAGCTTCCTTTTGATCTTGAGTCTTTACACCTTTACATCCGCCCTCAATCTCATGCGGTTGGGAACTAAGCATGAGATTGGAACAATGGTGTAAGAACAAGGAATTAGACAGACCCTTTGTCAGAATATCAGCAAACTGTTCTTTAGAAGCAACATGCTGCACATGCAAGTCACCCCGAACAACTCTTTCACGCACAAAATGATAATCTATCTCAATGTGCTTGACTCGAGAATGGAAAACAGGATTATAGGACAAAGCAATAGCTGAGATATTATCACAATAGAGCATAGGAGCAGTTAACAATGGAACCTGCAGATCACAGAGAAGTTGACGAATCCAGGCGAATTCCGCAGCAGTTATAGCAAGTGCTCGATACTCAGCCTTAGTAGAGGACCGAGACACAGTATGTTGCTTTTTAGAAGCCCAAGAAATAGGACTAGAACCAAAATAAACCATATAGCCAGAGGTAGACCATCTGTCATTAGGGTCTCCTGCCCAATCTGCATCACTATAAGCTTGAAGATGTAACTGTCCAGGCATGAAATGTATCCCGAAATCAACAGTACCACTAAGACATCTCAAGATCCTCTTAACTGCAACAACATGAGTGTTCATAGGGTTTTGCATGAACTGGCAGCACTAATTTACTGCAAAGGCAATGTCTGGCCTAGTAAAGGTCAGATATTGCAAAGCTCAGGGCTATGATAAGGTTGTCCTGTGTCCTTGAGGAGTCTATGGTAGGGAAGACAAGGTGTGGCACAAGGTTTTGAATTATGCATATCCACTTTCGCCAAAAGATCTTGAATGTACTTTGCTTGGGAAACAAATAAACCAGAGGATTTATATGAAATTTGCAGTCCCAAGAAGTAGTGTAATTGGCCTAAATCCTTCATCTCAAACTCATTAGTGAGCTGCAAAATAACATCATCTACCAAAGAAGAAGCACTACCTGTGATAATGATATCATCAACATAGAGGAGCAGTATAACAGTACCAAAAGAAGACTGTTGCACAAAAAGAGAGGGATCTACAAGGGAGGCTTTAAATCCAATACTGGGCAGGAAACTTGTAAACTTCTCATTCCAGGCTCGTGGAGCCTGTTTTAAGCCATATAAGGACTTTTGAAGCTTACACACATAATGAGATGGATGCAAATCACTAATAAACCCAGGAGGTTGTGCCATGTAAACCTCCTCATGAAGAATACCATGGAGGAATGCATTCTTGACATCTAATTGTCTTAATGGCCACTGGAACAGAGCTGCAAGTGCAAGAATGAGCTTAACAGTTGTTGGCTTGACCACAGGACTGAAAGTTTAAGTATAATCAATGTCTTCCCCTTGACTGTACCCCTTAGCAACCAATCGAGCTTTATGTCGTGCAACAGACCCATCTGGATTCTTTTTAAGTCGATAAACTCACTTGCAGCCAACCAAATTCTTATCAGGAGGAAGAGGAACTAGAGTCCAGGTATTTTGAGTGTGGAGAGCATCAATCTCTTCTTTCATAGCTTGCTGTCATTCCACTACTTTACATGCTGATTTAAAAGTCTTTGGCTCAATGAGAGAGAGATCATGAGAAGTAACAGATGTGATGAAGGCCTTCTTATTAGAGATACCACTTTTAGAGCGTGTTTGCATAGGATGCAAGTTAACTGTAGGAACAACACTCAGACTCTCAGTTTGAAAATCTGGATCCATAGGGATTAAGAACTGTATAGAAGTTGTAGAGACTGGCAGGGGTGTGGGGTGTGGTATAGAAACAAACTCTGAAGCACTAGTGGGAGAATCCAAAGAATCTGAGGCACTAATATGGTTTTGCAAAGAATCAGAAGCACTAGGGGCTGATGGTGAAGATGTTGGTGGTGCAACAACAAGATTGTGTCCTATAACTAACACTGGCAGAACAGTAGGAGACACACTAGATGCTGAAGAGGAATGAGATGCAGCAGAACTAAGTGGTGCATATGGAAAACTTAGTTCATCAAATAACACATGCATAGAGACATACAATTTACCAGATAAAGGATTAAAACAAATATACCCTTTATATTGCCCAGCATAACCCAAAAATATGCATTGAGTGGTTTTGGGTTGAAGTTTATTCATATTGGATGGTTTTAGAAGAGGAAAACAGGAACAACCAAAAACCTTTAAGTGAGATAAAATGGGTGATGTACCATATAAGCATGTGTAGGGAGACTTCATGGACGGATTTTGACAAGGCATTCTGTTAATAAGATAAACAGAAGTTGCACAAGCATGAAACCAAAATTTAGAAGGTAAGTTGGCTATTTGTAAAAGGGTAAGTGCAGTTTCAACAATGTGCCTATGCTTTCGTTCAGCAAGGCCATTTTGTTCAGGAGTGTGAGGGCATGATTTGTGATGTGTTATCCCTTTGTCAAGTAAAAACTGCCTAAATTTGGTACTAGAGTACTCACCACCACCATCACTTTGAAACACTTTTATGGAGACAGAAAATTAGGTAAGAATGAAATGACAAAACTACACAAAAATGTTGAACACCTCACTTTTATTTATTAAAGGAAATATCCAGGTAAACCTGGTACACTCATCTACAAAGCTCATATAGAACTTGAAACCCTCAATGGACATAGTTGGAGATGGTCCTCATACATCACTGTGGATAATGTCCAAAGGGTGTAGAGTTTTATTAGCAGGATAAGAGAATGGCAGTTTAGTAAACTTACCTTCTAGACAACCTATACAAACAGACTTGGATACATCCAAAGAAAAGGGAATGTGAGACTGTTTTAACATTGCAGAAACTACAACATTAGATGGGTGCCCTAATCTTTGGTGCGACAAGCTTGACTTGACTTGTTGACCAAGAAAGCCATGTTGCTGCATGGACAAGTGAGGTTCTTTAACTGCATGATTAAGTATGTGTTGAGGAATGTAAAAGGGAATGGGATACAAGCCAGCTCTACACAGTCCCTGAATAAGCAATCTCCCTTTGACCTTGTCCTGAATCCAGAAATTGAATTCATCACATATAAAAGACACATGTTATCCTTACACAGCCTATAGATAGATAGGGATGCTAAGATAATTTTGGAACATGCAAAATCTTCTTTAATTGGAAAGCATATTATGGAGCATGCAGAATGGAAGAGCCAATATTAGATATAGGCAAACTTGAACCACTAGCAGTAGTGATTGTATCAGTGCCAGTAAAGGGAGCAGCATTAGTGAGGGATGCAAGATCAGAAGTCATATGAGATGTAGCTCCTGTGTCAGCAACCCAATATTGCTCTTGAGGTGCAGATGGTTGATAAGCAGCATGCATGGAAGTCAAAGTAGAAGGTGGACTCCTTCCTTGATAAGAAAAATTGGCTCGATGATAGCACTGCATGGCAGAACGTCCAAACTTCCCACATATTTGGCATTGAACAAGAGATGAAGAAACAGTGTTGGAGGAGTGTCTTTGATAACAATCAACCGCAATGTGACCTTTCTTATTGCAAATTTGACAAACAGGAACTTCATAGCCATGGTCAGGGCAAGTGGAGATATGTGACTGAGCTCGAGCAGGACCAAGAATACCAGCACCATTATGATTAGCAGGAAACCTGGAATTAGCCCCAAATTGATTTCTGCCCCGAGCTCTACCTCGATAATTGTGGCCTCTATACCTTCGGTGTTAAATGAATTGCTAGTAGTAGAAGACTCACCAATGTTGTTATTGTAAGCACTGGAATCGCTAGAGCTTCCATTATGATAAAAAGAGGTACCATGAGAATGAGATTGAGGTGAGGTGGATTTGGCAGATGACCCTTCAGCAAGCAACATGGCCTTACCCTTATCGTTGGCAATCATAGCAGTAGTAAAAGATTCAGACAAAGAGGTAGCATCAACTATAGCCTCTTCTGCAATCAGTTGTGCTCGAAAGTCCTTAAGCGAGATGACATCCTCTCTGCCTCGAATCACAGTTCTAAAAGTGTTATACTCTGCAGGCAATCCTTTAAGAGCTAAAATCACAATATCATCATCTTCAAACTTAACACCAGCTGCTGACAAATGATCTCGTGCATCTTTGATACGTTGCAGATATTGAGACACTGAGTCGGATCCTTTCTTAATATTCTGAAGCTCAGTTTTCAACTGAAAGATACTGGCTTTTGTGATAGTGGAAAATCGATCTTTCAAGCTATTCCACATTTCATGAGAACTAGAACAACCAATAACACAGGACATCGCAGTTGCAGAGAGTGTAGCAATGATTAATTGCATAAGAGCACGATCGTGCATCTTCCAGACTTGGAAATCCTCAGTTTCCACACCTTCTTTATCAGGACTTTCATCAAATCGAGCAGGACATTGATGTGTACCATCAGCAAATTCAAGAATACCATGACTTTCTAGAAGAAGTCTCATTTGATAGTGCCAAACAAGATAATTTGTATCATCAAGTTTTACCGTCACCGAAGTTGAAACAGTTGGAATTAGAGTAGTAATAGGGGATTGTACAAGTCGCAATTGATCAACATTCACCATTTTTGTTCAAACAATTGACAAAATTAGGGTTTCAGAGAACACGTTCTTGAAGAAAAGCAGAGAAGAATCACACTTTGGAGAGAGATAATCAGCAGAAACAATTGAAGAATTCCAGAGAAAAAGATCACAATGCACAATTTTCAGAATATTAGATCGCAAATCAACAGATCAAGAACACGAGAATATTAGATCGCAAATCAATTGTCTCCGCCGGCTCTGATACCATGTGAGATTGCAAGAATCTGATGAATTTCTTGTAGAGAATCAGAAGTAGAAGAATGAGAAGAATCAAGAATTTTAGAGAGAGAAACTAATACTTTTTGTACTAACTTTTCAGTTTTCCTTATCCAATATAACAGTACAAGTTGGTATTTATACAATTCTATTTGCTTACACATTAAGTAAACTAACAGACTAACTATTACACTTCTTAATCCTTTGACAAGTGTCATGATCTGGAGCTTCCTTTTGATCTTGAGTCTTTACACCTTTACAATGTTGTGGATGATGATGAGGAGGGGCATTCTGATTTTGTTTATAAGATTGGACAAATGATTAGGTTCTTGAAATATTGGCTGCTTTCTAATTTAGAGCTCAATAACTAGATTAATTGATTTTATTCTCATAATTAAAGAAAAATACTCAATAGCCACTGATGATGGGGTAAATACGGGAAAACTAACCAAGAATTGTAAATCATAACGGAAAATTGAGTTAACTTATGTTTGAAATTTAATTTAATTTTTAAAATTTCTAATAATTAAAGTTATAGGTGACGTGTCACGCCATAAATCCTTAGATTATTATATGGTGACGATTAAACAAAATGCGAGTAAATGAGCGAAGCCTAAATGTACAGTCTCGGGATCTAAGAAATATAATACTACAACGTCACCAAAACAGTGTGTATCCTCTCTAGAGTTATGGCATTTATACAGTTTAGCCGCTTTACAATTGTTTCTTAATTATAATCTATGTACATATCCTCGATGCTTAATGGGGCTTTAATTATTTTAATTATTCTCTGTTTACAGTTTGGATTAAACGAATAAGAGAAGAAGAGCACACTCAGTACTATATATGTACGTGTATGGTGATAATTGCAGTTGCTTTAGAAATTAGAAACTGCAGTTTCTTAATTTTACTGCGAGATAAGGCCATCTCCAACCGATCCGGCCAGAGGGCCAGAGGGCCGAAAATGGCCCTAAAACCGTCTCCAACCGAGGGCTAGGCCAGAGGGCTCTGGAATCTGGGAGGGCCCCACGGAATCGGAGAGGGCTGGAGGGCTGGCTGTGTTCGGCCAGCCAGCCAGCCCGGGGCTGGCTATTTTTTTTTTAATCTTTCTTATTTCTGTCGGATATAACCGACAGAAATAGTATAATATATATTATTTCTGTCGGTTATAACCGACAGAAATAAGAATTTGAATTTGAAATTTGCAACGGCTAGCGAGCCACTAGCCGTTGCTTCCCTTTTTTTTTTCTTTTTTTTTTCTATAACTTCAATGGCTAGCGAGCCACTAGCCGTTGCTTCCCTTTTTTTTTCTTTTTTTTTTCTATAACTTCAATTTAAACCTTTTTTTTTTCTTTTTTTTCTATAACTTTAATTTAAACCTTTTTTTTTTTTTTTTTCTATAACTTCAATTTAAACCTTATTTTTTTTCTTTTTTTTTCTATAACTTCCTATAACTTCTATTTTACAAAATTTGTTTCAATTTTTTTTAATTCAATTTTTTTCCTATAACTTCCTAGGCCATTATACAACGGCTAGTTGACGTCATGCTGACGTCACTTAGCCGTTGGATTTGAATTTAAATTGTAGCTTTAAAATAATAAATTATGTTTGGCCCTATGGCCCTTTGGCCCTCGGTTGGAGACGGTTTTTTGTGACAGGGCTAAAACGAGCCCTCTGGCCCTCGGTTGGAGACGGAGGCAAATATGGCCCTGTACTGTTCATTAAAATATTAATATCTTGGAGAATCTTGGAGGGCTAGAGGGCTCAAACGAGCCCTCTGGCCAGCCCTCGGTTGGAGATGGCCTAAGGTGGCCGGTGGCCGGGGACAGGTATTGCTGTTGATTATTGTTAATTATCGTGCATTTAAAATAGTAAAATGCATAGTGAAAATTAATGGATTAAGTTGGAGCTTAACCACTGCTTAGTCATTGCCAAAACATTAAGCCCATTAATCTCATCATGTCCATTATATCACATTTTCTCAGTTTCCAACCATCCATGGCTCTGTGTAATTCCTTCTTTTTTGTTCATTGTTGAGGTTATATGAGTGGTACTTCTGGTGGCCGGTTTGACCAACAGAATTTGCCTTATCATGCTCGCCATAGTGCATCAAATATTAAATTTTAATTAGTCAAGCGCACAAACAAGACAGAAAATCTCGATCGAACAAAATATATACCACCATATCAACATTTGCTAATTATTAGATCCTTGTTTACGTTGTACCATTAACTAAGAATCGATGTTGGATTAAAAGGCAACAAAAAGAAAAGAGAAAAAAATAGTCTAAGAAACGTAATATGGTAGAATAGTTTTTCTTATTATCACCGAAAGCAAGGGTTACAATATATATAGGAAACAGATACATTCCTGATCCTAAACTAATGCCTACAATCAAGGAAACCAAACTATAACAGGAAGCAAATAACTAATCACAGATTTACAATATTTACTATAATTAATCTGAGATATCTTCTTTAACACTCCCCCTCAAGTTGGAGTGTATGTTAATGACACCCAACTTGCTGAGCAATGTTTCAAACTGTGTAGAACTCAACGGTTTGGTGAAGATGTCTGCTGGCTGGTCAGTTGTTCGTATGTAGGCCGTACGAATCAGTCCTTCTTGAATCTTCCCTCTTACTAAATGACAATCAATCTCCATGTGCTTTGTCCTTTCATGAAATACCGGGTTCGAAGCAATGTATATGGCTGCTTGGTTGTCACAAAACAACGTGACTGGTTGTGAATGAATCACTTTTAAATCTCTTAAAATGTTCTTTAACCATGTGATCTCACAACATGTGGCTGCCATGGAACGATACTCAGCTTCTGCACTGGAACGAGAGACAGTGGTTTGCTTCTTTGTTTTCCAGGATATCGGTGCTTGACCAAGTTGAATACAGTAACCTGTTATCGATCTTCTTGTGTCTTTGCATCTAGCCCAGTCAGCGTCACAAAAAGCCCTTAACTGCAAAGATCCCTTGGATGGCAAAAATATGCCTTGTCCCGGTGCACTCTTGATGTATTTGAGAACCTTGTGTGCCGCCTCAAGGTGTGGTTGTCGAGGCTTTTCCATAAACTGACTTAACATGTGCACAGCATAGGCTAAGTCCGGCCTTGTTATGGTCAAGTAGATCAGCCTACCTACAAGTCTCCTATATGATGAAGCATCCATCAGAAGTTCTCCTTCTGCTTGCGTGAGAGAAACATTTTGCTCCACAGGGAATCGTGAAGGTTTGGCACCCAAAAATCTCGCATCATCTAATATATCCAATGCGTATTTTCGTTGACACAAGTTGATGCCATTTTTGGACCGTGCAACCTCTATGCCCAAGAAATATTTAAGTTGGCCTAAGTCCTTCAATTTGAATTGTTGCGAGAGAAACTGCTTTGTTGCTTCAATTTCTTGCAAATTATTGCCTGCTAGAATCACATCATCAACATATACCAGCAAAGCAATGAAGTTACCTTGCTGACTTCGGACGAACAAGGAATAATCAGACCATGATTGATGAAATCCGGCAGCCTTGAGAGCAGTGGAAAGTTTGATGAACCATTGTCTTGAGGCCTGCTTTAAACCATATAAGGATTTGTGTAGCTTGCACACACGAGTCTCCCCCTTTCGTCCGAAGCCAGGTGGTAATTGCATGTACACTTCCTCGTCAAGATCACCATGCAAGAAGGCGTTGTTGACATCGAGTTGATGCAAATGCCACTGACGCACAGCAGCAACACTAAGAAGCACACGAACAGTAGTTAACTTGGCAACCGGAGCAAAGGTTTCACGATAGTCAACCCCTTCGATTTGGCTATAGCCCTTGGCAACTAACCGGGCTTTGTACCGCTCGATGCTCCCATCAGGTTGGAGTTTAACCTTGTACACCCATTTGCAGCCAATTTTTGTGATGGGGAAGTGGAACAAGAGACCAAGTATTGTTGGCCTGAAGAGCAGCAATTTCGTGTTGCATGGCAGCACGCCATTGTGGATGTTGGACAGCCTGCAGAAAAGTGGTAGGCTCTCGGATGGTGGTGACATTAGTGACAAAGTGTTTATGCATGGGAGAAAGGCGATGGTAAGAGAGGTAAGTAGACAAAGGATGAGAAGTACCTGAGGATTGAACCAAATTCGAGGAAGAAGCAGGTCGGGACAGGAGAGAGGTCTCGACGTGAAAATCCTGCAAGAAAGAGGAGGGTTTGGTAGGGCGTGTGCCACGACGGGGTGGCGGTGGGGCAGGAGGAGCTGGAGAAGAAGGCGGAGGTGATGGTGAGGGAGACGGTAAGGTAGAGGTCTCAACGGGTAAAGGTGGTGAAATAGGGACAAGGGCAGAGTCTTCTTCAGGAGAGGGTTCTATAGTAGGTGAATGAAGGAGAGTAGGGGACGGATCAAACGATGGCAAATAGGGTTCTATGGGAAGTGGAGCAGGACTTGTAGTGGGAGCAGCGGAAGTATGGGATAATTGATATGGAAAGTGATCTTCGAAAAATGTGACATCCCGTGACACAAAAACCTTTTTAAGTGTGAGATCAAACAAACGGTAACCCTTTTGACCATAAGGGTACCCAAGGAAAAGACATCGTCGTGCACGAGGATCAAATTTAGATAGTTTTTGTGCATGGGTTGAAGCAAAACATAAGCATCCAAAAACACGTAAATGCATGTAACTTGGTGCCTTGTGAAACAATTTGTGATATAGTGTTTGCCCTTGAAGAAGAGGTGTGGGTGTACGATTGATAAGATAGGCCGAAGTGAGAATGGCATCCCCCCAAAAGTGTTTAGGAAGATTGGCTTGAAAAAGAAGGGCTCGAGCAACATTTAACAGATGTCTGTGTTTGCGTTCAGCAACACCATTTTGTTGTGGTGTGTTGACGCAACTGGTTTGGTGAAGGATCCCTTTGAGTTTGTAAAATGTGGCAAGTTTGAACTCGGGACCATTATCACTTCAAAGCACCTTAACTGTTGTGTTGAATTGATTCTCAACCATGTGAATAAATTGAACAAGAAGGTCATGTGTGTCAGATTTGTGTTTCATCAAGTAAACCCAGGTGCACCGTGTGTAATCATCAACAATGGTGAGAAAATATTTTGCACCTGAGAGGGAAGGAACTTGATAACCACCCCAAATGTCAATATGTATTAATTCAAAACATGAATAAGTAGATATAGAACTCAAGGGAAAAGACAATCTGGTTTGTTTAGCCAATGGGCAAATGAAACATTTATTTGAATCACACGATTTATTGTGCACAAAAGGAAGTAACAAGGACACTTTAGGTGATGGGTGCCCAAGGCGTTGGTGCCAAAAAGGAGAGCTCATGGTGGTGATGGTGTTGCAGGATCTCTTCTTTGGTGGTTCGAGATAGTAGAGTCCCTCCCGTTCAATTCCCGTCCCAATCATCTTCCCCGAACGTAGGTCCTGTATGACACAAAATTGTTTGAGAAAAATGGTGATGTAGAGGGAATCATAGGCTAACTTGCTAATGGATATTAAATTCAACCTAAACAATGGTACACATAAAACATTGTCAAGGATAAGGTTGGGAGAGAAGACCACTTGGCCGACATGGGTTACGGTAGCAAGGGAACCATTTGGTAGTTCAACACTATGATTTTCAACACGTTTTGAGGACGTGAGAAACTCAAGACTGCAAACGATGTGGTCCGTGGCGCCACTGTCCAAAATCCAAATGGTTGGCTTTCCATTACGCACAAAAGAAAATGCTTTACCTGAAAGTTCTTCATGTTTCGAAGAATTACCCACTTGATTAGCAAAGGAGGATTTGCTCTTGTTCAAAAGCTGAAGAATCTGCTTACAGTCCTCCGGAGAGAAAGGGAAGTTGGGCATTGTGTCCTTCTTGTCACATGCCGTGACTTGATTGCCCTTGAAAGGCCGACTTTGGTCAGTTTCAGCCGCTGTTTTTCGTTTGCGGCAAAAGTCGAGAGTGTGTCCCTTCCAACCACAAAATGTGCACTTGAGATGAGCACGGCAATTCTTGGTGCTATGGTTGGTCTTGTTGCATTTGGCGCATCGCTGACTACCATATTCTGTCTCGGGTTCTCGACCAGCACCTTTTACTGCGAACACAGCAGCTTCAGGTTGCACGTTGCTGCTCTTTCCATTTGACACTTCGACTTGTTTCTCATGACGAAGGACAAGTGCATAAGCTTTGTTAACAGTTGGCAATGGATCCAACAAGAGGGTGTTGCTACGAACCGTAGCATATGAGTCACTCAAACCCATAAGGAACTTCATTGTTTTCTGAGTCTCAACATATGATGCTATCTCATTCCTCGCTTCACAATGGCATGTCGGGATTGAACATAAGGCATCACGTTCATCCCAAAGACTTTTGAGTTTGGTGAAATAAGAACTCACCGTCATGTTGCTTTGCACACAATTATGAATTTCGTTTTCTCTGTGAAACAGTTGAACAATGTTCACATGAGAAAACCTTTCTTGCAGGTCAAGCCACATCTGCCGTGCGTCCTTGCAGTGTATGACACTTCCTGAGATTTCTTTTGACATGGAACCGAGCAGCCATGTTTTCACCAAATTATTGCACCGGTTCCATTGTTGTAATTCTTCAACCTGTGCATCAGTTGGCTTCGTGATTGTTCCATCAACCAGCCCTAACTTGTTTTTGACCATCAAGGCCATGGTCATGGATTGCACCCATGTGCCATAGTTGTCTTCCACGAGTGGCTGCGGCACAAGGATGGCGCCAGGCTGATCCGAGTGATGAAGGTAAAGTGGATGATTAGGGTTTTCCCACTTCTGATACAAAGTCATGCCTGAAGAGGTTGACTTATCTGGTTTGTCACCCATGGCTATGGTTGCTAGGGTTTAAATTTCTGTCGTGGTTTTCCCAGATCGATCGCTCTGATACCATCTAAGAAACGTAATATGGTAGAATAGTTTTTCTTATTATCACCGAAAGCAAGGGTTACAATATATATAGGAAACAGATACATTCCTGATCCTAAACTAATGCCTACAATCAAGGAAACCAAACTATAACAGGAAGCAAATAACTAATCACAGATTTACAATATTTACTATAATTAATCTGAGATATCTTCTTTAACAAATAGTAACAGTAAAATTCAATCAGAACATTGAAGGAAGAGTATGTATTTCAGCAAACCTAATTTCATTACCGTATGTATTACACCATTGACTCAGGTGGTTTCTGTGCCCTAAGCTAGCTAACCAGGGCCACTGCAGTGATTTGATTTAGATTTTTCTTATCTCAACTGATGTATCAAGGCAAAGATTAATCCACCAAGTATATTGAACATAAAGGGGTGTCTCAAATGATGATAGGATGCACTGTCAAGGACTTTTAACCACACATATATTGTCTTTTAAATTGTATCTTATCACCTGCATAACACGACAAGTGTCGAGGTTTTGTTTTTCACAAAAAGCCTTGGTGATAATAGAAGTGGAACAATTCATTATATATTGTATTTTAGGTTGTCAATCTTTTCATATAATCCTTATATTTTTTTAGGGAGTTTTAACAAAACACTTCCGGTACTGTTCACTTTTAACGAAAAATCATATTTTTACCTTTAACTGATACTATTCATTATACCTTTAAAAATGATTTTTCATTAAAAGAGAAGTTTTTTTTTTTACTTTTCGTTAATTTTCCTTATTTTTTAACACATACGGCATTTGTCACACATGAATTAATGATGAAATATATTAATGGACTTGTGGCCATCCAACAAAATATATATCGATCATTGTCTGGAATCTAAGTTTAAAACAAAAACACACTCTGTGTTAATGGGGAGAAGTGGATATTCAAGGTTGACACGGATGTCACTCGCATAGAATTTAGAGACCTAAAACCAAAGGCACTACCCCCATCAGTGTCATTTCCATACACAACTTGCGTTTCGTACGGCAGCATTACCATGTTGAAAAAACTAGGTTTGAAATTTCAAACATTTTTTAATAATTATATATGGCCGGCCCCTCTAAATCTGAATTTGACAGGGCTGCAGAATTGTTTTTCACTTGTAGTCGTTGGCATGTTGCCTTCACTCGAAAAATAAACATTTTATTTGACTTTTGTCAAAGCTTTTCGATCGATGGTCTCCATGATCGAAATGGCAATTGATAGAGTTAACCTAGTAGTGGAAAATGAGTTGATTATTTAGTAATAGTAGTCCCTAACGGTCAATGCTGCAGCTTTGAGGAATAATAGTGGTGCTCCTGGATTGAAAGTTTCTATATCATTGAAAAAGGGCTGAAACCATAGCTAGAACTCTTTGGAGTTTGGACTGCATTGGATTGCATTATTGAGTGGGATAATATAAAGCAGGGAAGTATGCAAGATTGCACTAAAGTAGCCGGTGCAATGATGTAGAACATATGACTAAAATGATTGAAGCAGTGATAGCTTTGAGGATGAGCGAAGTGTTCGACCGTACATAGTCTCAAAATTAGAAGGCCCCAAAAATTTTGCTATCTAACTCATAGCATTATTATATCCAAATGTGACTGATTAAAATTCAAGTGGGACCTATAATTGCCTCTTTTCCATCTTTCCTACTTTTCTTTGAAATAAACAAAAAAAACTTTTCCACTTTTCTTATTTTTTCAGCAAATTAATAATAATTAAGTGGATCCTACAACAATTACAAATCAAACTTACAATCAAACATGGTGCAGGAATGGTTAAATGGGCTTATTTTGACATCCATTGAAAGTGTGTTTGGGACAAAATGATTATGAAGTTTAATTGATCATTTTGCAGTAAAGTATGCACGAGGAATTATCTTTAAGTGAAACTTTAATGCTGGACTTTTTGAAGCTCTTGTTCATTTGGTTTCTTAAAATTGAACTGATTGTTGATTATTTTGTAACATGGTTGTTTTTTGTAGCCTTCTATGCATTTAATGATATTTAGAAACCGACATTATTGTGAGTTTTAAAGTTTGTTTTCAGTTTTACTTACTGCTTTTTAGCATCAAAATATTGTTCAATTTTTTTTTAAAAGATTGTCTTAAGAATGGCCCTTTATGAATTCCACATAGGGCTCCGAAATATCAGATACGGCCTTAGATTGATGAACGGTTGGAAAGACATACAATCGGTTGTAAAATTCAAGCATTGCATACTTAGGCTCCGGTGTCTGATATGGGCCCCTAACACACTGTTATGTAGAATACGACGACGTCAGGAACAAAGCTCGACGCTTTACTGAGATATATGAGCATTTTGATCGAATTCCGTTGTTTACTATCCAAAATGGAATTTTAAGATTATAAGATATTTTCGATATTTTTCTATTTCCTTAATCGTTTCCTATTTGTAATTCTACAAAGTCTAGAGCAAGTGATTTAGGGCGATAGGGTTGTTATCTCTTGATCCATCAATAAATTTGAGATTTTCTTATTTCCTGAATGATTTCAGTTTGCTAATAAGATTATAGCTTTAAGGTATTTCGTTCAGTTTCTATGTTATTATATTACGTTGTGTCATGCTTCTAGATCAAGATGACCTAGGATTCTGTTTGGGAAATCAAATCCGAGGCATGGACCTAAAGCTGTCCGGTCACGGAAAGTACTGAAATATTGCAAACACACCACTTTTTTCATTTCAGATGCTAGCTGAGAATTTAACACCTATAGCTAACTGTTAGTAAAAAAAACCGACCTGTAAGCTTAATTTGACACAACATTCTCACAAGTCGCTTTAGCGATTAAGTTCCACTTTGGTCATGGCTAGCAGCTGGTTCGCATTTAGGCCTGGTTTGGTACTGAGGTGATTCTGAAAAAAGTGGGTTGTGTTTGGTAAACATTCAGCTTCAACTTTTTTTCACAGTTTTGGGTGAAAAAAAAGCTAAAAACACAAAGCTGCAAAACCCAGCTTTGAAAAACCGGTTTTTTTTACATCTGTTTTACATAAAAGTTTACCAAACACTATAATACTGTTTTTTTTTTTCAAAAGCACTTCTACAAAAAAATTTATCAAACACTCTGTTGCTTTATTTCACAACTGCTTATTCTCACAACACAGCAAAAGCAACTTTTTTTCAAAGCACAGCAATACCAAACCAGCCCTTAGTAACTTTCCAAATGAAGAAATTGTGCTCGTCAAAAGAACAGATTCCTCAAAATTCTATCCTATTTTTCGTGAATCAAGATCATGTTAGCTAGCAGCATCAAAACAAGATGGAGCCCTACCTAGCTAGCTTTAGTTATAAAATAAAAAAATTAGTTAGGCCGGGTCGCACGGCACCAGCTGTATATGTGATGAACATCTTCAATCATACAGTTGCACGTAAAAGTCATTGAATCTAATTGTATGGCTTGGTGAAGTTTATAATGGAAGGCAGAATCCAAGAAAGAAAGAAATGAAATGACTTCCCACCAACAAAGTGCATAATACAAAACAGGCTGGTACAATGCTGTATAATTGTGGCACTACTAGGGCTGGTATCAGCAGTTTAGATTCAAAATTGGGTGTACAGCACTACTATATCGACGTCAAAAAAGAATGAATTTGTGGTTGCTCCAGGAAGCTTCAACTAGATTTTTTTTTTTTGGAGGTGTTGATTGAACTCACTTCCACAGCTGCAGGCATGGTATCTTCTTTAAGCAACATTTAGCATCTTGTAAATTTAAAAGAAAAGTTTGTGAAGAGGACAAGAGCTTGTGGATCAGGTTCTGATTTTAGTGGACAGTACAGAAAGTCTACTTTCCAGAGAAGATTGTAACTCAAGTAAACATAACTGGCAGGCTGCTTTCTCTGTGTTCGTACCGGCCTTTTTATTTTGTTTAATAAAATCTGATCACCAGTAACCACACTAACCACAAAGAGACAACATTGCTCCAATGGCTTCCATTATGAAATTCACTAGGATTTAACAAAGCTTTTGCTCAAGTGCTATTAGATGGGGTGGGCTGAGAATGGAAAATCTTTTTCTTTCTTCCGACACAACGATGTTCTAATTACAATAATTCACGGGGAGGGAGAGTCGAATCCAAATACAAGGGGACATGCGCATTATCCTGATCAACTAGTCTAATCACATTTGCGAGAATGGTAAATCTTGGATTTAATTCGTAATGTGGACTTTAATTGTCTTTTTCTTTCTTTTTATTTTTATTTTGAAAATGGCCCATGATAGTAATAGGGCTTTGGTTACTATTGAATTGGCTTCAGTCTCGAGCTGGAGTTTGGTTGGAAGTTTGGTATTTAGTTTCAATGATACAAATGTTTAACAGTAGATTTGTTTTCAAAAATTGTTAAGCCTTTTTTGTTCAATCATAACTGTTCTTTTTTCGTATCATTCAAGCAAACTTAAAGAAGTTTGGGGCCTTCAGTTCTCAAAGAAAACTTTGTTCTAGACTTGTTTTTCATGTTTTAGCTACCGTGAGAAAATGAAAAGAAAATATTGTAAGCGTATCCAGGTGCAAATAAAAGAAAACATTTCAACATTTCGCCATTGCAGTAGTACTATCTGTATAATATGTCCATGAAACCGACTGATCGATGCATAGAACGTTTCTCACGGACTTAGCCTCAGAATTACAGCAACCACATCCAATGGCTTCACTCAGCCTGTGTTTCTCATCCCTGCGGCGATCCCATTTATTGTGATGAGCAATGCATCCCTGAGTTTATTGTTATCGTCATCACATCTCAGTCTCTTGAGTACCTCAACTTGCAACATGTTCATAGGATTGAGATAGGGGAGCCTGCTTTCAATCAGCTTCCTCAAGCTCCGATTATTCTCAGATAGTTTCTCGTGCCCGCTAACAACCAATACATACTTCTCTGTAGTCAAGAGCTCCTTTCGCAGCTCAGAACCAAGATGTCGCCTGCTTTCTGAGACAAGGACTTCGTCGTAGTGTTTGGCTATAGGAGCGTCTGCCTTCCCCAAAATCATCTCTATAAGGTCAAGGGTACATTGAAAGAAAGGCCATTCTTTGTACATGGCTTTTAAGTCTTCGGTGTGTCCCTTCTCACAAACCCCCCTTAAACCTGCTCCAACTCCGAGCCATGACGGAAGAACAAATCTGGTTTGGGTCCATGCAAACACCCATGGAATTGCACGAAGATGTCCGATTCCTGTGGAGCTCTTTCTTCTCGTGGGGCGGCTTCCTATGTTGAGGAAGCCAAGCTCAGCCTGAGGTGTAGCCTCATGGAAGTAGGCAAGGAATTCTGGATTTTCATAGACTACACTCCGGTAGTTCTGGCAACTGATTTTTGAGATTTCCTCCATGAGATTACGCCACTTTTCTTCACGAGGTGAGTGTGGAGGGCGTATGGTTGCAAGCAGCACAGCTGTTGTGTATATTTCTAGCTGCCTGACAGCAGTTTGTGGCAGCCCAAATTTTGCCTGAACCATCTCTCCTTGCTCAGTTGACCGTAGGGTACCCTGGAAATTTTAGAACCATTGTAGGTTATACATCATTAAATAGAAACTATAAAGGTTTGTGTATTTATTTAACCATCAGGCATAAGGTTACACAAATTCCAGAACCGCAGAAAGAATGTACACTACAGAATCAAACCGAGACAGATTTAGTTGAGTACACGAAGATATCAAGTTATCGAGAGTGTCCAAGTTCCAAACATAAATAAAAGTGTGAACTGAAGTAGGTTGCAGATTGGAGTAAGTCTATTCAATGCAGATCCTGATTGAGCATTTATCCCTTCAAACATTTTAAAGCTAGAATGCAATCAAGATACAGCAGACTAATGAATGAAAGAACAAGAAAACTTACCATTACAGAACCAGGCGGTTGGGATTGAATGGCAAGATATGTAGGGCCACCTCCTCGACCAATACTTCCTCCTCGCCCGTGGAACAGGGTAACCTTAATACCGAATTCATTACATGCGGCCACAACATCCTCTTGGGCTTTGTAAAGTTCCCATGCTGCAGTAAAACGCCCAGCATCTTTACCAGAATCGGAATATCCAACCATCACCTGCTCAGTATAACTTCGTAAGCTCCACGAGATTGATGGGACCCTACCAAAGTTTATTCAAAACTGATGAGATAATTACCTCTTGAAGGCCATTATGGTTCTTGATTATGTGATCCCGGTACCAATCAATGGATAATAATTTTCTGATCGCCGAGCCAGCTTCTCTCAAGTCCTTCACAGTTTCAAACAAAGGAACCACCCGCAGCCTATACCAAGATGCATGAAATCCAGTTGTTATATTCATTCTAAGTGCGATTTATGCAGTAGGAAGGGCATTCCAGAACAACTTAAAGGATACAAATCAATTAATTTATTACCCTATACATTAAGACAGCATCTCAATGTTTTTACTCATAAGAGTTTAAGATGGTAAATAAACTGCTGAAGTAATCTAGCAATATCGACATAGAGGTGTGCAAACTTACGTCCCACCAGGACACGGCCTTCCTAGCCCCCCACTAACAGCAAGTCGCGCATCTTTCTGCAAAAGCTCGACCGCGAGAACATCACTTGCCTGCCAGTTATGAATTGAAAGGCAACATTGATGTCAATTTTATCACTCAAACACATTTATGGAAACACTAATCTTGGAAGGAAAAAATCTCTTAATTTTAATGTGCACAAGTTCTGCTTTATAGTGCACAACTTCAATATGAATCTGGTATATAAGTGGTATGACATACGTTTGATGCCATAGAAATCACATACGCTCCAAGGGAATCGCTCCCCAGCTCAGCAGCAATGCGGAAGGTATCAAGTACTTCCTTAACATCAGAACCAACCTGAAAAGATTTTCATGAGAAAAGCCTAAGTCTCACAGTGAAGCACGAGCTCGGCAAATTGACAGGTAAAGAGTGTAAATTAATAATACGAAGGTTCATGTTCAAGGCCTGCATCGCCATTGTTCGAAGTATACATTTTCAACATTCTCAAAACTCTTGGAATGAAATTTTCGATTGAAGCAATTAGGTTAGTAATTCTGAATTACTTTAGCACAGTTATCCTGATGCTAAGAACCTTACCTCCATGCTTTTTGGAACCAGTGGTCTCTTCCCTTTGAGCTCTTTAGTAAGAAATTTGAGTTTCTTTTCTTCATCCCACTCACTGTATGTACCCATATCCAAATATTTGGTAACAGCATCAAGTGTTTCAGCATGCCTACCAGATTCCTGTCTCGTTTAAATCTTCAGTTAAAATATGTTACCAGAGCAAGATACAAATTATATGCCAACATAAGCACACCTGACGCAAGTCGAGCTTCATTAGTACCATCCCAAACGTAGCAACTCTTCGGATCAGATCAGCAAGCCGACCGTCAGCTAACACCCCAGATCCACATGATTGCTGCAAAAAAACGATGGTTGTCAGTATTAGATAGAAGTTTGTACAAATGTTCTGCAATCGTGTGTGTGATGCAGGTGCACAAGAGAGTAGTAGAGAAGGGGAGAAGGCATGAGTTAAAGAGAGATTACCAAAGACTCATAGCATAGGAGCAGCGGTTCTAAAAGTTGATCTGAAGTGTCATAGCAATCCCATGGGTCATAGTCACAAGGAAGATTTTCAAGAAGAAGCTCCAAACGTGTTCGTGTCTTCATAAGCTGAACCCGCGGAACAAATACAAGCATTAATAATCGCCAGAACATACAACGACATAATAGTCAATCCTTTTGAATAAAGCCTAAACCAACAGCACAGGAATATAAATAGAAACTTCTCTATGCAGACAACGACGACATACTTGACATAATTGAAGAATGAGTTGATAAACAATACCTTATCCTTTACATTACCAAGAACCACCCTATACGGAGCAATTCCAGATCTCTGAGGAGGCCTTGGCTCTAAAAGCTTTTGGAAACTAGACCTTCCAATCTGGGACTCTGCAAACATTTTCCTTTGGTTAAGGAGTCGACTTGAATTAGAAGAGGGAGACCCTGAAGATCCATTTGATATTGTATGCCCATTGCGAAAAGGATTCTGGGATGAAGGATTTGACATTGGAGAGTCCTGACCGTCCTGTCATAAGAGTGATATAAAAGTTAAAACAAAGAGACTATTTATAAGTAACTAAAAACCATGTAAGAATCAAAACCGATGATAGACTCAAATGCCAGCATCATAGAACTTCTTCACCTGATGGTTCAGCAGGTAATTAGCCCTCGGAATTTCTATTCGGGGAATGCAGATCAAGGGAAAAGCAAGAATCAGTAGTATGAAATATAGGTGAGAGGAAAAAGTTAGCTTGCTATATTACAGACACTAAATAGTATTTTGTCAAAATTCGATTCCCTCCACACTTGATAATGAATTAAACTCCAGTGGGATCATTTTCATAAGCACTGCAACGATGAAGTATTACTCTGGGAATTGATGTGGGTTACTACATGCATGATTTATTGTATGATGCAGAACTAAACAATTGCAGTTTTAAGAGGATAATTAGATGTCACCTGTGCACGAGGGTTGATCAGCTCTGGCTGGAAGTTGTGATGGAAGAGCCGCACCTTGATGCTTCGACTGATGTCTACCAAAGTACTGATGCCAATTCTCATGGCGATCCTCGGATGAAGTTTCTGGAGAGAAATTTGATTGCCTTAATAGTTCAAAGTGAACCACAAATATTGTGAACATATATATACAAAAAGGACATAGTGAATCCTCAAGCATTCCAATGGAGATGACCAGTAGGCAGGATAAGCAGGTCAGATTATGTATAGTTATGCTACATACAGAGTATTGTAAACAAAAGAGAAAAGACCACAATTCATCAATTTAATTACTCTCAAGTGAGTAACCGTGCAGTCTATCCCTGACATAGTGAAACTAAAGTATGCGTTTAATGGCATATCAGTGTCTCGCAACATTTTTCCTTGTGCGTGACAGAGATTTACAATTGTTGATCAGAACATCAAACTAACTCAATCAGGCAACACTGTTACCCCCCTCCTCTCAAGCTAACGCTCAAGTAATTGAAATCTTATTGTAACCGCAAGAGAATAGAATTATTGACGTAATCTGGTAAGCAGTCGATATATCAATGCAAAAGAACTGTAACATGCCAAACCTTGCTCTAGAATTTCATCTGCCAGCCTTGACAGTCGATCACTGCAACGGTTCATGGATAGCTCAAATTTGAGGTTATCAAGTTCTCGAATGTAGAGATCAATAGCCATCCACTTAGATAAAAGTGAGACATCTTTTGTGACCTGACAATAAAAAGAGAGCAGATCAGTAGTCGTCCTCCTAAACGAAAAATATTGGGCTACCTTACAAAATTTTCGTAGGAATAACGTATTTATTGACAGAATAGACTCGTCTTGACTTCAAAGGAACAAGTAACATAAGTACGAGAAAATTTACAAATCAGAAAACATTCGGACCTAGAATTACCTTTGCTGTTACATTGGGATTTCCATCTCTGTCACCCCCCATCCAAGACCCAAATTTGATAGGTGTGCAAGTTAATGGAAGTGGTTTTCCAGTATGCTGACAAATATATCAGAGAGAAAATCTTGAGATAAAATTCAGAAAGACAGAAGAGAGTGTATGCACAAAAAGAAACTAGTAATAACAGAAGAGAAATTGAAGACGAACCTTCTTCAAAGCATTGCTGACTCGACGTAAATAATGAGGTACAGCTTTCCAAAGGGATTGCTCCACAATGTTCAAACCTGCGGTATGATGTATGCAACTCTGTCTGTTAAGAACCAAAGAACTTGAATACCAATAGATAGTAGATACAAATCTAATATTCAACTATCTTACCTGCCCTAGCTTCATCAACCGGCGTAGGTTTATGGCGCCTAAGCTCATCTGTTTGCCATATTGAAGTTATTTCTCTCACCTTCAAAAGCAAGATACATTAGCCAAACGGAAACTTAGAAATATGACATTTCTTCGTCTTTTAGAATAAAGGAATTAGGCTGGAAAAACAATACCAGATCTTCAATCAGCATTTCTTTGTCTTCATCGCCAAGATCAGGTCGGTGCTTGTAGTCTAAAAGATGCTGCAGGAAAATATATATCATAAATCCATATAAATGTTCGACATGTTTAAGATTAATGAAAAGCCGCAAACTACTTACAGCAATTCTTATATGTTTGTATTGTAAGGTGCGACGATTAATTTGTGTAGGATGTGCGGTAAGAACAATTTCAACCTCCTGCAGCAAGACAATGTTTGAGATTGAGAATAAATAGACTGATAACTCTTTACCACAAAAACATTTAAAATGCACACGCAAGGAAGATTAATACAGGACTATGCCTTAATCGCGCGAGTTCAACGTATACTCAGAGACCCAATTGAGCAATATATACTCTTTACTTCTCAACCAAGGCATACAAACCGAGATGAAAAGAAGCTGGAAGCAAAGGAAACAAGAAGACACCTGCTTGCAAACAGTATTATAAAGCTCGTCTGGGGAAACACCACCATGAACAAGCTGATTAAATATATCGTCACAAGATTTCGATAGAGATGCCTCATTCGAGTCATTTCGCTGCTTGCGAACCCTACACAAAGAAACAAAACTCCAATAATAATAACCATAAAGCTTATAAAACTCAAAGATGCAAGAAATTTAAGTAGTTGTCTTTTCTCCAAGTCAACATTCTCTTAATTTTCCTATTTCATTACCACAACTGGAAAAGAATGAAACTTGCATGTAGTTATAAGTAACTGGGCTACTCCCCGTATTGTTATATGGTTATATGGTGGAACCTCAACTTTCTAAACAAAACCGCGGATTTCGAGTAGGCGAAGAGATTACCTGTGATGGGTTTCGGCAATGCCCATCAAATTAAGGTAGTGGCTGAAAGTACGAGCGAGGATCAAGGCCTCCTCCAAGCTCATCTTTGATATTTCCGACGCCAGTTGCTTCTCCAGCACCTCCGCAACGTCCTCTATCCCCGCATTCCTCATAGTACAAGCACTCTGAAAACACACACGCAAACATTCAAACAAGCAAAAAAAGCCGATTTAAGCCTCTGTTTGGTTGCTAAGAAAAGCCAGGAAATGCGAGGAAAGTTGTCGAAACACAATACTCTCATCCCCATTTTTTGTTTTCTTTAGTTTCCTCTGTTTTTCTCGGCAACCAAACAAGGTTCAGGAAGTTTCGAAATGCAAAGGGAAGGAAAGAGACAGAGAGTGTGAATTACCTGAGCAAGGATTCGGGTCCTTTCGACTTTCTCCATGATTTGGCTTCGGACCTCTCGCTGCAACACCTCCTGCAGAAGGCTACCGAGCATTCTGCAGTCGTCTTCGAAGCTCTGGAAGGAGATTTCCTCCGCTATGTCGTCCGTCGTGTCCGTCATGGTTGCAGGGGATGGAGTTCAACAGAGAGAATGGGATAGTGGAGTTCTAGAGAGAGAAAGTGCGGTTGTATAAGTGTATGAGAGTGTTTCTGTGTGTGTGTTTTAGAGAGAGAAAGTGGAAGCGGGAGAGGCAGAGGAGGAGAGGAAGATGGTAATGGTGGAAGTAGTGGTGGTGGCAGGAAAACAGAGAGAGCGAGGGACAGAGTCTCTGCGTACGGATACTCTGGGGTGAAATTCGGACCCAGTTTTACCGAATGGAATGCCAAGGCTTGCTCCCAAGTGGCACTCTCCTCGTATTTTAAGGACTCTTCTGTGAGATCAAATCTTCTGCACCTAAAATGGGTGTGGCCTCTCTATGGCCCCAATAAGTGTTTGACACGTATTTATTATCTTAACTTTTCTTAATTTTATTGTCATAAATTTAATATGTGTCGAACACTTATTGGGGTCACAGGAGGCCACACCCATTTTGGATGCAGAAGATTTGATCTCCAGCTCTGTGGCTCCGTGCCCACCTAATTCGGGAGATATTTTTATTTTTATTTTTATAATTCGAAATTAAAACTACTATTAGACAGTCGAGAAATGTTATGTGGATTAATTAATATTTAAATAATAATTCATACTAACGGTCAAATATGCGCTTGGCTCAATACAATTTCTTTTTTCTTTCAATTCGTCTAACTTATTCTAAGGAGTACTTATCCTCCTTATATAGGCTCTCAATTGAGCCCCAAGTTTCTGGGTTCGAGTCTTCCACTTCCTTTGCATTTAATGTGCCGAATACGTAGACTTGATCTGCTAGTTATCCCTCATTTCTTTAATCAACATGTGACAACGAAGCGACATTCATCCAAGTCCACTTGCATGTTTTCTTGAGACAACGCGTACCGAGCGCCTTGCTCGGCCCTAGGTTGGAGAGAATCACACTCGAGTGCTTAATGTGTCAGCCTCTACGTTCTTTCATAGGCATATCCCCTTGTTCTCTTTGAGAGCGCTTAATATGTTAGTCTCTATGTTCTCCTTGATAGCCGTCACGTGACTTAGAGTTGATGTCTGAATAGGCATATCCTTATATCATAAGGACATCGTACTATAAAGTTGTCAATACCGACTCGATGCCGCTGGTCGAAAAGCACTTTATGGAGAAGCGCTTGGTTTCATTGTAGCAAACAAACCAAGCTGCTTAGCGGTTGTCTGTAGCACTTGGGTTCATCCTTCCCAATTATGTTGAGCCTTGGTCTTTCGTCTCTTGGACCCTTCTTCCTTTAAGCATGTATTCCTTTAAGACTCTGGGGGTAAGATGGACCCCACATTAACACGCCAATTATCAATAACTATAATTTATAAAATTTGGCATATATAATTAGTCTATGTAGCGTTACATTAGATCACTAGACTTAAGAATAAGGAGCTTCGGATCTCTTCTACCAAGATCACCAGATTAAATGATCCGGATCTTTGAAATTTCATCAAAAGGCCAAAAATTATTATAGAAGGGGTCAAAACAAGTGGGTCATTGGATAAAATTTTAAAGACACGGATCACTTAATCCGGTGACCTCAGTGAAAGAGATTGGGAGCTCAAGAATAAGTGACTGGACAAAATCTAGTTTTATTCATAAAATAAATAATTCAACAAATAAATGCAGTGAATAAATATAATTAAAAACTGGTGGGATCATACCGGTATATTCCTAGCACAGATCTTATCCTAATCAACAAGTTTGAGAGATAATTGAAAGGAAAATAATCTTTCTTTTTTGTTTTCTACTTAAAAGATACTAGCTTACTAATTAGTAATGAAAAACGAAAAAAATAAAAAAGAAATGTTGTATTTAGAGATGGAAGGTTTTTAATTTTATTGTTTTTTTTAAGAATATTTTTATTGTTTATTGCCACCTATATCCAACTCTAATTTACACTAAAATTAATATGTTAAACTAAAATATTTATGTAGTTGAAAATATCAATGTGTAAATTTATAAAAATATTGATGTTGATATCAATACTGGTTGTTTTCAACAAATTATGAAAATTTGCAATGAGGCAATATACCAACTCATTCAAATTTAGTAGAAACTAAAGAAAATTTTCTAAAACAAAAATCTAAAAGTTTGAAATCTGTAATGACGCCAAAATTTTCTGTTGTGAATCGATAAATATAATCAATGTTCACTAATTTTTCATATCTCATCAAATAGGGTGAAGTTTATATTTCACCTTTTATTTTTGTATTGATCTTTAATCTTTAAAATATTTCAACGGAAGAAACGACAATTTTGTAAATATTTTAATTATTGGTTGTGACTTTTATTTTATTTTATTTTATCACAAATAGTGGTTGTGACTTGAGTGTGAAAAAGTTGGCTAAAAGAGGACGTGAAGAGCTAGTCCTCGTGATATATTTGGTCAATAAAGTACTTGCATGCATTCAACTGCCAAAAACAAAAAATATGTGATCAACTTTTTAGATATTTATTTTGGATGCAGCCACTTGGCAAAATCTATCAACCATTCTCGATCAAAGCTGAAGAAAAAAGATTCGGATTCTCTTTGGAAGATCTTGAAAAAATTTCAATTATATTTGTTTATCGTATATTTTGTGATTAAAAATCACTGTAATTTTTTTTTATTTAAATTTAAATATAAACAATACTTGATAAAAATTGACCACACAATATACGATGAACGAATGTACTTAAAGATTTCCGAAATCCTCACAAAGAGAATCTGACGAGTATATTAATATCCGCAGGAAGAAAGCGACTGTCTCTGACACCTATTTGGACGGGCATTGTTTATCCTTCTTTTGGGTAAATTGGGGCTCCAGGCCCAACAATCAAAAAGTCCTTGACAAGGCCCTTTTTAGTAATTTGGTCTTCTTCAACCACTAGGTACGTTGTTCCAGGTTTGCCAAACTCAATTAGTTAATTAGTTAACTAGTTAACAAGTCTCGGAGCAAAGCACGACAACTGATAGTCATACCGTTGTATACTGCTGTTAATTTACGTGTTATAATAAGATTTGATATCTAACATCAATAACATCATGTGACACTATTCAAAAAACATATGTAAAATATTTGAACCTTTAAATACGTTAAAAAATGAATTAGCATGTAGCATGTCACAGTCATGAGCCATTTTTTTTCACATTAAACATTATTTGGTTCAAGTCATACAATGGACTCGGTACAATTAAATATGAAATCTCCATTTCGCTTACAAATAAAAAAAGACCAAATGCTAATTTTCTCAAACATTTTTCTAAAAAGGAAATTAAACTTTGTTAGTGGGGTTGGGTAAGTCCAAAAGCATTTTTGCGTGTAGCACAAGCATGACGAAATGCACAATAAATACTTATTTTTTGTTGGACTGAGTCCGGATCCTCTTTATGAGTATTCTGGGAATTCGTGAATCATGTTCGTTCATTGTACATCATGCGATCAAAAATTATTTTAAATATTTTTATTTAAAAATAAACATAAACAGTATTTGATAAAAATTAACCACACGATATACGATGAAAGCCCTAAACCTAAAGCAGAATGGGGTCGAAACGACATCATTAAACAGCGTTTTGACCGAAAGGTCCCCCACAAAACAGTGAATCAGCCTTGCTTTTAAAGTGAGTCCTGCCGTCAGGTCAGGTGCGTGGCGTACAAGAACAGAAGCAAAATGGAAAACGGGACTACAGCCGCCGCCGCGAAGCCTAGAGTGGCGGTGGTGGTGTTTTTGCTGAGAGGCAAAACGGTGCTGTTAGGACGCCGCCGCTCCTCCGTCGGCGACTCTACCTTCGCCCTCCCCGGCGGCCATCTCGAATTCGGTAATTCTCGCATGGGTTTTCTCCCCCTTCTTTCTTAATCCCAAATTAATTACTTAATTTCGTTGAATCAATTCCAATTTTTCAAATTTCAACTGCCGCGTTTTGTAATTTTTGCAGGAGAGAGCTTTGAGGAGTGCGCGGCGAGAGAACTGAAGGAAGAAACTGGGCTGGACATTGAGAAGGAGAAGATGGAGTTGCTGACGGTCACGAACAATTTGTTCTTAGATCCGCCGAAGCCGTCGCATTACGTGACGGTTTTCATGCGCGGAGTGGCGGCGGATCCAGATCAGGAGCCCCAAAACCTGGAGCCAAACAAGTGCGATGGCTGGGAGTGGTACGAGTGGGACAACCTCCCAAATCCCCTCTTTTGGCCTCTGGAGAAAATGGTCAGGACCGGATTTAGTCCTTTTCCCAAAACAGTGGAATAAATGGGGATTCAGCAACCATATGTATTGCTATGTAATTTCACATGCAGGATCACGCATGTGTATTATTGTACCATTTTGAATGCTTATGAATCAGTAAAAATTGAGGGGTTTATTTTGTTTCAAGATTTGGACTTTACTTTTACAACCCCTTATTTTTATGCTCGTAACCAGTTGAGTTGCAAAGCGTTTGCAATTATTAGTTCGCTTGGATCACAGTCTCTGATTGTGATACTGGTCAAAGCCAGAGTTGGTCAATCATCAAAGGGATTTCGGCCGTATCGTCACGTGGTGTTACATTTTGGCCATGTTTTACATATTGATATTGTATTCAATAATACGAACTTATCGTTGCGGATTAGTAATATCAACGGTTTCCAATCAGGTTTAGACCATGTCCATACAAAGGAACATTGCATCAGATGATGTGAAAACTTCATCTCGTTTTCAAACTTTTTTTTTTTGGGAAAAAGCTGAAATTCATTAAAACTTAAAGCAAATTACATAGCCTACCAATATCCCAAAGAAAACAGTGGGAGGCCCAATCCCACACCGTCAAAGGCCTTAAACAGAAGACGTGCCACATGTAGAAAAAACCTAATCTCCAACAGGGAGAAGCAGCCACCGAACTGTTAGGATGCCAAGTGGCACCATCTAGGTTGTACAAGTGTACGACTAGGATGGATAGCTATGTGATAAGATTGTTAGTATTGTTGTAGAATTGGTTGGAAGTGTAATCGGTTAGTCGGTTAGTCGGCTACTCGCACAGCAAGTGGCGAATTAGTATATAGAGAGAGAGAGCTGTATGAGGAAGGTGTGTAATTGCTTTGTGATTGAATGTAATACAGAGATTGTATACAATAAATGAGGAAGTAGAGTTTGGGTCATAAGAGAAGACTTTAGCTGATATATTCATGGACGTGCTGAGGGCACTCTCTAGTCATAATCTTGACATCAGGAGGACGCCCCTAGACATTGTTCTTAGCTTGGTTACTTGCACAAACATCAATGAGCTTGTTCTTATTTTGAAAAGGGAAGTTGTCAAGACTCATACTGGAGAGCTAGAAAAGAATGGTGAATACAGGAAGATGCTTATTCAGGCTATTCACTCTTGTGCAATAAAGTTCCCAGAAGTGGCGAGCACAATGGTTAAGTTGATGGGGCTGTTGTTGACAAATAATGGCATAGTAGGGAGTGACAGAGTAGTCCAAGCTGCTTGTGCGATAGTTGACGCCATTGAGACTGAGGTATGCGAGCTCACTCTTTTGAATCAAAAGGCAGCAATGGTTCTTCAAAAGCTGTTGTCTGCTGCTTTTAGCATCAATTCAAGTAGCCAATTTTGTTCGGATATTCGCAGGAAGTTAGAGAATGACTTTATGATCTCCCGGCAATATGTGGTAAGAGAAGGGGGTGAACTGCAGCCTATTAGGCCATTGCCTTGGTACCCTGAGAATCATACTGATTTCTCTGTGTTGTTCACTAGTAACCTCGACTTTCAATTGGTATGGGATCCCGGAGATGCATCGGCTAAAGCTTTAAAGCTAATGCTCTATCTTCAGTGCAAGGATGGCAAGCGAATGGGTACGAAACAATCATGCTTTTGTTCGAGGCAGTGTGGTGGTGATTGGCATCATGAAGCTATGCCATCACTAGTCTCTTGGGTTATAGTTAGGTGGGTTAGGACATGGAAACCATCCCATGCCTATCAGTACAAATTGCATAATGACAAAAGAGAGAAGCACATGGATAATATTTTTGATATTCAAAGACTTTTGCACTTGCTAGCAGTTTCTCGGTACATAAGAGTGGCATTGCTATATAAGATTGAGCGGTACAAAGGAACACCTCAGTTGAACAGCTTGGTTATCTTGCCATCCAACTCCGATGTTCGGATTTCAATATGGAAATAAATAATGAACTAAACTGGTCCAAAGAGCACAATGGAGTAGATATTATTGTAGCCATGTTCCTTATTGTTGGTACAAATGTTTACATTGTACAAGAGAGCTCCATTCCCCAGCACATTGCTGATTTGGCCAGGTACATGAGGATGACTATGGTTTCTTCTGTACCAACATTTCCTGTCAGTATTGGGAAATCTTATAATTCCACAAAGATAGCAATGAAGGAAATGGATATCATCTCCACAAAGCTGTTTCTAGCAAGTGAAAGCATGTGCCCTGTTTTGAGGTGGAGATCTAGTCAACCTGATAAGCATTACAAAAAGCTGCTTGCGTCCAAGTCTCCTGATGGCCCTTCCAATGAAAGAAAAATTGTTACATTATGCAAATATGCTGCCAAAAGCTCTTTTCAAATCCTAAAGATTGCCAAATCCCTTGAAGATAGGAGCTACAAAGAGCTTAAACTCGAGCACAACAAATTAATCAATATGGTGGTGCAGATGGCATATTTTGCAGTCAATCTGGTGAATGTGGTTACTGAGCTCTTAAACAATTCTAAGCAAGAGACTATGCGCATGTTGGGATGCCAAACACTGATGACTTTCATCTATAGTCAGACATATGGCAATTACACACATACCATTGAAGTCGAAATGTGCTTTTGCCCAAGATAAAGTTGAGTATTTAGGTCACATTGTGTCCAAAGAAGGCGTGGCTGCTGATCCTTCCAAACTAGACTCTATTGCAAAATGGCCTCTTCCTACTTCTGTCAAAGCCTTGAGAGGGTTTTTGGGTCTGACTGGTTATTACAGAAAATTCATCCCTCATTTCGGAAGAATCGTGGGTCCATTGACCACCTTAACAAAAAAGGACAGTTTCCGTTGGACTGAAGAGGCTACCACAGCTTTCAATACTCTCAAGACTGCTATGCTATCACCTCAGGTCCTTGCCTTACCTGACTTCACCAAACCGTTCATAATCGAAAACTGATGCTTTCGGTTTTGGGATTGGAGCAGTTCTACAACAGGACGGAAGACCGATAGCTTTCACTAGCAAGGCTTTGTGTCCAAGGAACCAACATTTATCTGCGTACGAAAGAGAGCTGTTAGCCATTGTTCATGCAGTCACCAAATGGCAATCATACTTGGTTGGTAACCATTTTATTATTCAAACTGACCACCACAGTTTGAAATATTTTCTTCAAGGGCGAGCCAATACCCCATTCCAGAAAAAATGGGTGTCGAAGCTTATGGGATTTGACTATGAGATTCATTATCGACAAGGCAGTGATAACCTAGCTGCTGATGCACTGTCAAGGAATCCAGAGGGTATTGAATTAGCTGCGTTAGAATGGTTAAACCCTGCGGAATGTTTGGCAATCTCCTATCCTTATTTTCAGTGGATGTCATCGGAAACGGATCCTTGGATACTGCACAAAATACAGCAGGTCTTTACCAACCCTGAAGCTACGGAAATTGTGGGAAATCTCAGATACCAACTGGATAGTGGGTTTTTGAAATTCAAGCACATAATTGTTCTCAGTCCTCAAAGCTGTTGGAGAGAAACAAATTTTGCAGAACATCATGCGAGTCCTATTGCTAGCCATGAAGGCTTTCTCAAAACTTATAAACGGATCTCTCGATCTTTCTACTGGGAAGGTATGAAAAAATACATTAAAGAAATGGTGTCTAGTTGCTCAATCTGTCAACAGAACAAGTATGAGACATTATCACCTCCTGGATTACTGCATCCACTTCCTATCCCTACCAAAATTTGGGCTGACATTTCCATGGATTTCATCGTGGGATTGCCTCCTTGTAAAGGGAAGACCGTAGTATGGGTGGTGGTTGATCGATTATCTAAGTATGCCCACTTCTTGGCACTTGCTCATCCTTATTCCGCCACTACGATTGCTCAACTGTTTGTGGATCACATCTTTAAATTACATGGGATGCCTAATTCCATTATTAGTGATAGAGATCCGGTCTTCATGAGCAAATTTTGGAAGGAGTTCTTCACAATTCAAGGCTCTAAACTGTGTTTCAGTTCGAGTTACCACCCTCAAACAGATGGCCAAACTGAGGTTGTCAATAGATGCCTTGAGACATATTTGAGGTGTTTTTGCAGTCTTCAACCAAGGAAATGGGCTATGTGGTTGTCTTGGGCAGAATGGAGTTATAACACAGGTTATCACACGGCTACGAAGATGACTCCGTATGAAATTGTTTATGGTCAATCACCTCCACTTGTTTCCTTTTACGACAGTGGCACTACTAAGGTGGCTTCAGTTGATCAGACCTTACAGGAACGAAATCGAAGATTAGCGGTATTGAAGTCTAATTTGCAAGCTGCACAAAACCGAATGAAGGTTCAAAGTGATAAAAAGCGAACTGAGCGGGTTTTCGAGGTGGGAGATTGGGTGTACCTTCGACTTGTACCTTATCAGTTCATGTCCTTATCCTCTCACTCAGTTCACAAACTGCAACCCCGATTCTATGGACCTTTTGAAGTCGTGGCGAAGATAGGACCGGTGGCCTATAAATTGAAGTTACCAGAGACCTCCAAACTCCATCCTGTTTTCCATGTTTCCTGTCTAAAGAAGCACCTGGGTGATCAGGTGCAATCCTCTGTGCACTTACCAGTTATTACTGAATCTGGCATATTACAGGATGTACCAACGGCTATTTTGGAAAGGAGAATGGTGAATAAGGGTCATACTGCTGTTTCAGAGGTACTCGTGCAGTGGCAGAATCACACCACCGAAGATGCTACATGGGAGAATTACCATGAACTCAAATCCAAATTTCCAGATATTGTCCATTTATAAAGATCTGTGTAATGGCTTCTCAATGTAAGCACTGTGTTTCAATTTTAGGATCAGTTTGAAGGGGGGGTATTGTTAGGATGCCAAGTGGCACCATCTAGGTTGTACAAGTGTACGACTAGGATGGATAGCTATGTGATAAGATTGTTAGTATTGTTGTAGAATTGGTTGGAAGTGTAATCGGTTAGTCGGTTAGTCGGCTACTCGCACAGCAAGTGGCGAATTAGTATATAGAGAGAGAGAGCTGTATGAGGAAGGTGTGTAATTGCTTTGTGATTGAATGTAATACAGAGATTGTATACAATAAATGAGGAAGTAGAGTTTGGGTCATAACACGAACTCTCGTCAACAACCACTGAAGTGATAGCCATGTAGAAACCAAGACGAAGGGAGGATCCGCAAAGAGTCAAGCACAGCTAAAAAAACCAAAAAAAAAAAAAAGAAAATCCAGTGCAAAAATCAGAACCCAGAGCTCTGCAATTGACCAAGTCATTTAGATCCGTACGCCGAACCACCACACATGTAAGAAGAGAACCAAGTTGACACAACACGGGGATGAGAGGGGCAAGGGGATGTGTAAAACTCCCTTACTATGACGATTGACAAAGGCTGCAAAATACTTCGCCCAAGGAGGTTGCCATAACAACTAGAGAGGAAAAGAAAAAAGGAGGTTGCCTGCCAACCCCAACCAAAAGAAAGAGTTGGCGGCGAAGAGCAGGGAAGTTTTCAGTGTGAGAGAGAAAATGAGCTTTTTGGGCGAGAGAGCGGTACATAATTTTTTTGTGAAGGGTTAGTGGCCTGTTTTTCAAACCAAATTTAACTTTCAGTTTTCAAATATTCAAACACTAACGCGAAAAGAAATTTGTAAATTTGACGCAAACAATTTAATTAGTATTGTTGAGAGTATATCCAATATTGAAAACAAAAACCCCTAGCATAAGTGCTTACAAAAATCTTGTACAGCTCCACTCATTTTCAATTTAATTTGTTTCGAATTGAATACTTGTATTCTGACAACTAACGCGTATAAATTATTAAAAGTTTAATTAATTCGATTTAAATGGAAACATACGTGAACACATCAGTTTTGGCCTATTTTCTTGAATTCGTATTAATGCAAGCCAATCATGCAACAACAATAATACTCTGTTGTGCTGACATGTGAAGTTGCCTAACAAATCGGGCAATATCCAATTTAGTTTATAACATGATGCCTCCATTCCCATTTAATTTGAGTTAAATTTAATTTATAAATTTATTATTAATCAGGCATTCTCGAATTTATTTATCATTATTTTTTCTTTCATCAATATTCTGTCGGATCTCGTTTTCGTTCTCGTCCAGCGACAAAACTCTTAATATTGTTTAGCATTCATATTTAGTCAATTCACATGTGGAAAAAGTGTTATACACAATACGGCAGTACAAAAATCAGTCATGAAATGGCATCAGGACGATACCGTTCCGGACCGAGTTTTCCTCTTCGGGGTTTGACTGACTCATTGAGCAGTGAGCAGTCCACTATATATAGAAGGTGAGGCAGTTAGGCTGCGACATCCAGTGCAAACTAAGACACAACAAGCATGGATGAGCAAACACAAAACGTGCAAAACGGGATTGCGGAGCCGAGAGTGGTGGTTGTCAGGTTGTGGTGTGCCTGTTGAAAGGGAAGAAGGTGCTCTTAGGACGCCGTCGTTCCTCCATTGGTGACTCCAAGTTTTCCCTCCCCAGTGGTCACCTCGAGTTCGGTAAATCATTCTTTCATTTGAATACCTGCACAACGTACTATACCGATATTCTGTCGCAAATATTTGCATCTTACCAATTTCACAACACGCGATTTTGTAACAAAAGACATCTCACTAGTATTAGGAATGAACTATTTATTGTATATTGTAGTTATTCTGTCAATTATCCAATATGAAATTCGTCGATTATTCAACATCTATTGCTTCCATGTGGGATTTTCAATTTGTTTCTGGTGTTTGTGCAGGTGAGAGCTTTGAGGAGTGTGCAGCAAGAGAACTGAAGGAAGAAACTGATTTGGACATCAAGAATATAGAGCTGTTGACGGTCACAAACCATGTGTTTCTTGAGGGGAGTATGATTCTCTACTCTCTTTTTTTCCCTCCTCTTCCCTCATCTTCTAATTGAACGGTCACGGTTAAGTCACGTCAACATCTTATATTAATTTTTTATAGTAAGAGAAAAACAAAATAAGAGAATGTGAAATAAAAGAATAAAATATGATTGAAAGATGAGGAAAGAGAATTCTAGTCCTTTTTTTTTTTTTTTTTTTTTTTTTTTTGGAAACTAGATTTCATAGAAACCTGGCAAAGATGCCAAAGGGAAACACGAGAGCTTACAACCGAGCAAACAAACCGAGCCTAACAACTGAAGAGAAGAAAGAAACGAGAATGGAAATAAGACGATGCACCTAATGCTAAATCGTCCCAACTCGCCCTAACACAACAAAAATACTTAATGAGGGCAGGGAAGCCCGTCATTACTGAGAACATGAACCAGAGAAGATGGGGGTCTATCAACCCAAATGAAATCACATGCTTCCCTACAACTTCGCGAAGCAAAAGAGTCCGCCACTGAATTGGCCGATCTTGGAATCCAAGACCAGCGGCAACATTGAAAGACCTCACCCAAAGCTAAACACTTACTTAGAATGGGAAAGGCTTCCCAGTTGCCAGGAGTACACCGGTTGTTTAAACTAGCAATAGAATCCATTGAGTCAGATTCAATGCACACCGAAGACCATCCTCTGAAAACCCCCAGATTGCATCCATGAAAAATGGCGAGAGCTTCCGCTTGAGCCACATTTGCTGCCATAATTTTGTGCCGAGAAGTAGCAACAAATCTGCCCCTGTCATCCCGAGCAACAATCCCAGCGAAACCCCTGCCATCCCCAGCCAACCAACTCGCATCCACATTTATCTTGATCATACCATGGGTTGGGGGGGTCCAACTAGCCTCACGGTCCACCCCCCGAGGGAGGAGCCCCGAAGCTGGGACAGAGATCAACCTAGAGGCATGAAAAGCTGAGATAGAACGAGAAATAGCCGCCAGAATTTGAGGAGGATTAATTCTTTGATTTTTAAAGAGAAAGTCACACCTTGCTTTCCAGATATGCCAACACGAAAAGGCGATGTGAGACAACAAGCTAACCATCTCAACCTTGGAACCATTTTCCTCCTCACAGATAGAAGACAGCCACGGGGCCCAGGAAATCCCATGATCCCGCATCGAGCGGTTTGCAAGCCTCCCTCCACACCATATAGTGGTCACCCATGAACAACCAAGGAAAAGATGCTCAATAGATTCATTATAGGATTTGCAGATAGGACACAAAGGGGTCGGCACGGATCTGCGTTGATAGAGGCCCTCCATTGTGGCAATAGCCGAATGGAGAGACCTCCACATAAATAATCTGATCTTAGGGGGGTTTCCAGCACCCAAATAAGCTTCCAAAGCTTGGAAGGAACACTCCTCAAAGAAGTTGACCGAGCATGAGGACCCAACAATTTATTCAAGCACCAAAAGTAGCCCGATCGAACCGAATAAGAACCACTCCTAACTGCCGGCCAAACCAATCTGTCCCCACAGTTGTGGTCACCCACAAAAACCTCAGAGATAGCCTCCAGCTCCCCATCGGACAAGAAAGGCTTTAAAAAGTCGAAGTCCCAACTTCCAGACTCGGGACAAATAAGAGAGTTCACCTTAAGATTTAAGGATACACGAACCGGTCCCAGGGGGGAAGGATGACCAACAGGAATTGAGGGGAGCCATCTATCCACCCAAACCCGAGTATCCTTGCCATTCATAATCTGCCAGTGGGCGCCCTCCTTGATCACCTCCCTTCCCGCCAAAAGGCTAGACCAAACCCAAGAAGCCCGTCCCCCTTTCTTAGCATCAAGGAAAGAGCACATAGGAAAATACCTAGCCTTGAGCATTCTAGCCCACAGCGAGTTAGGCTCCTGAATCAATCTCCAACATTGCTTAGCCAATAGAGCATCATTAAAAGCACCCAGAGACCGAAGCCCAATACCCCCTTCACTCTTCGCACGGCTCAACGTCTCTCTTGAGACCCAGTGAATCCGACGCTCTTCCTGAGTCTGCCCCCACCAGAACTTAGAAATCATGGCGTCCAATTCGTTGCAAAAGGATTTGGGAAATTTGAACAAATTCATAGGGTATGCCGGGACAGCTTGTGCCACCGCCTTAATAAGAATTTCCCTCCCTGCTTGAGTCAGGGAAGACTTCTTCCAATTCTGGAGCTTCTGAAGCACTCTTCCTTTGACATAGGCAAGCCCGGCCTTCTTGGATCGCCCCCATAAAGCAGGAACTCCCAAATAAATACCCGGATCATCGACCATTTCCATCCCAAGGGTGGCTGCAAGAGAGAGAGACACGGCGTGCGGCACATTTGAACCAAAGCAAACACTAGACTTTGATTTATTGACTTGCTGGCCCGACGCCATGCAATACTCATCAAGCAGTTTAATTAAATTTCGACAGTTCTCCTCCTCAGCCCTAAGGAAGACCAGAGTATCATCGGCGAAAAGAATATGAGAGATGCAAGGCCCCGTTGGGTTCAGCCGAACTCCCCGAATCCTTCCCCAATGGCTCGCTTGTTGGATTAGCAAGGAGAGAACCTCGCTCACAATAAGAAAAAGGTAAGGGGAAAGGGGGTCACCTTGTCTTAGACCACGAGAGGGAGCAAATTTATCACCAGGCTGCCCATTAAATAAGATTGCAAAACTTACCGACGAGATACAGCCGAAAATCAGCCTTCTCCACCTTTCATCAAAGCCCATTTTCTCCATCACCGCCATTAAAAAATCCCATTCCACCCTATCATAGGCTTTATGCATATCCAGTTTAATTCCCAGTTCAAATTTACCTTTAGCTTTCCTTGTCCTGAGAAAATGAAACACCTCATGAGCAATACCAATATTATCTTGAATTTGTCGCTCCGCCACAAAGGCATTCTGATTGGGAGAAATTAAGACCGGCAAGATCACTTTCAGACGATTTGCCAACACCTTAGATAAGACCTTGTAGGAGAAATTGCATAGACTTATAGGTCGAAATTGAGTAACCAAGTCAGGATTATGCACCTTTGGGATGAGAACCAAGTGAGTGGCATTAATACCGTGCGGGCTAACTGAACCATTCATCAAAGCTCTCACCAGCCCATTGACATCTTCAACTAAAATCTCCCAGTTGGATTGGTAAAAAATTCCCGGGAACCCATCAGGTCCCGGGGCTTTGAGGCCCCTCATCTGAACGGCAGCCCTCTTCACCTCCTCACAAGTTATAACTTCCAGCAGGGACCGGTTCATATCCTCAGTGACCAAAGCATTCACACAGTTTAAAATGGAACCCCAGTCGCGCATTCCAGAGGAAGTAAAAAGATCCATAAAATAGTTGTCAAAAAGACTCCTGACCTTACCCGGGTTGTCAGTCCGAGTCCCACTACTATCCATCAAAGAGACCACTTTATTTCTTCTTCTTCTCTGCAAAGTGGTTTGATGAAAAATTTTTGTGTTGGCATCCCCTTCCCTTAGCCATTGAACTCTAGAGCGTTGAAGCCAGTAGCTCTCTTCTTGGCTCCAAAGGAGATCAATATGCTTCGAGAGGACACTGATACCCCTCGCATTATGCCCCCAATCCATTTGAAGATGTTCCAGCTTCTCCATCATGCCCGCCAACTGGCTCCCCCTTTGCTTGAACTTTCTCTTATTCCACCTTAGAAGAGCCTCACGGCACTCCCCCAGTTTTCTAGTCCATCTTTGAGTAGGATTACCCACGGCGGCCTTCTCCCAAGAACCCTTAATGATCTCTTTGCATTCATCATCTTTTGCCCAGAACGCCTTAAAACGGAAGAGTTTCTTACCTCTTGGGCCCTTCTGAGAACACTCCAGTACGACCGGATTGTGGTCCGACCCCAACGAGACTCCATTAGTGACCATGGAATTCGGCCAGAGTGATAACCATCCCTCATTCACTATAGCTCGATCGAGACGACATTCCACCAGCTGCCCATTTCTGGTCCCCCTCCAGGTAAACATTTGGCCTTTACATCCTAGATCCATTAAAGATGTCTTATTCATAAACTCTTCCAAATATCTCGGCCGATTGTAGCGAACTTCAGCTCCTCCTACTTTCTCATGCTCCCACAGAAACTCGTTAAAGTCTCCCCCACACACCCAAGGACTATCGCACGGATCAAACACATGAATCATGTCTCTCCAGAAGCTCTCTTTTTCCTCCCTGTAAGAAGTTCCATAAATACCCGTGAACCTAAAGTTCACATTCGACTCAATGAGACAGCAGCTGGCATCAATGAAGTGCTTAGAGGAGTCGTTAACCTGAACCCGAACCGAATCATCCCACCACAGACTGAGCCCCCCTGCTCTACCAATCGGATCCACATTAACACCGTGTAAATAAACCATCCGTCTTCTAACTCCAAGAATTCTAGTCCTTTTGAGGAAGCGAAACCGTGCCAGTACGTGGCCATTGTCATCAGAGCAGTGTTGGCAGATGAAGATCAAGAGCCTTGTAATATGGAGCCAAACATGTGTGATGGTTGGGATTGGTATGAGTGGAACAATTTCCCTACGCCACTCTTTTGGACTTTGGAGAGGGCGGTGCATGCCGGATTTAATCATTTCCGTCCATGATTGAATTAGTCAAAAATCATGATGGTAGATAGATCTGCTCTGAATTAGCATTGGTGTGTTATTGTTTTATTTTTTGGTATACGATAACATAGACAGTTTGTTGCTATTGGTTTTTTGAAGAAATTAATCCCTCTCGACCGAGACTTAGATAAATAATCAGTTGGCCTCGACGCAATGCTGTTTATCTAAACTGAAGGTGCTCCGTGGTCGGCTGATTCTACGGCAACAGTGTTGTTTATCCTCCAAACTGAAGATGTCACCGGTTGTCTGTGCTATTTATCCAAACTGAAGATGTGTTGGCGAAAAAAAAAAAAAAATCTCAAGGTTGTTGAGAGATTTCGCGTAGAACGAAGGTTTGCGCAAGGCGGTTTGTGTGTGGAGTTAAAGGGGCCCTGAATGATGTAGCGCACCTTATATTTATAGCATTCATATTTTCTGCTTGGCACGGCCAGATACTTTTGTTGAGTCCAACTGCAACTCTAACTTGCAGAACTGAAATAGTGATATATGCATAGGCTAAAGCCTATCTTCCAGATAGCTACCCGCGACTTTCTGATAAAATAAAAGCCTATCCATCCAAAAGTCTTCTTATCTCATAAATAAAAGCCTACCCACCTAGGTTTCTCATCTCACATCATAGCCTAGCCCACCTAGGCTTCTTACCTCATCATCAAAACTCCATCAATAGTCTTGCTTTTTCTTTTATAAGATGCCACTTTGCATAGGAGTCCTAATGATGCTCACGTGGCCCAAGCAATACCACAAATGCAAAACATATCCCTAACATCTTTCCATGCTGTTCTCTGATGCCGTTCCCGCATATCCCATATTCCATTGAATTGGGATTTAGACAAATATTATGTTTAAATAATTTTTAATATATTACTGGAAGATAATATCATGATTAAAATCATAATATTATTTTTCAATAATAATTTAATATCATTTTAACCATTTTGTCATTCAACGGTTTAAAATTATGCTCATTCAACGGCCTCGATTACTTGGGCCGATAAATATAAAATCGTATCCAAACAGTCACATACTATAATTTTTTGCCATTTTTAATTCGCTTTTGCCTTGAAAATTAATAATAAAAGGGGTGAATTCTGGAGATGAATGGACCTAAGCACATTTTCTATCCCTTTCCTTCCTATACCCTTCCTCGTTTCTCTTCCCCATCATTTTCTCTGTCAAATCATGCATCAGTCTCAATTTTTCTTCTTCGATTAAGAGAATTTGTACTGGACTTTTGGAAGCCAAATTACCTCAGTGTCAGTGTCAAAATGCAGAGTCTTTGTACAATCAAGATCTGGTTTGCATACTAGAAGCTTTTCACAATCAACATCCAAGTCTTCCATCTCTCTCCCTTGCACTTGAAATCTGTGAGCATATCTGGGAGATGGGGTGAGTTCGTGGTTTGGAGGTCTCAACCCTCCGATTTTCAAAATTCTCAAATCAAATAAAAAAAATATCAGCCCTCTCGATTCCAAGACCCAACCCTCTCGAGAACTTCTTCGATTTTCAAAATGCCAACCTCTCGATTCCAAGCACCATCGACGGCCTGGCCACGGTGACGCCGCTGCAGAAGAAGAAGCGGAGCCTGGGAACTGGAACTGGAACTAGATGTCGGCCTTGTTTTCGTAGTCCCGCTTAATAACAAGCAAAAGCACAGGGGACTAGCTAACAAGGTTTAGCGAAGGGCGGAGTGCCTCGTAGTCGAGGCTAGTCCCACTTATCCTAGTCCAAAACTTTACCAAACATAGGATTATCATCCTAGTTAGGCTGGTTTGGTATTGCTTGCTTTAGGGCTGGTTTGGTATTTCTTGCTTTAAAAAAAAACTGTTTCTGCTTGGTATTTCTTGCTTTAAAAAAAAATTGTTTCTGCTGTTTCACGTTTTCAGCATATTTTCATCATAAACTGTGAAAATAAGTTGTTTTTAAGTGTTTACCAAACATCTTTTTGAGCTCAGTTTTTTTTATACTTATTTTTTATAAAAACAACTCAGTATCAAACCAGTACTTAAGACAGTCCAAGCCAGTCCTTTCTAAGAAGGTGTAACAAACGCACCTATGGGACCTTTGAAATGAATTTTTCATAGTTTAAAATCTCTAATTTTTATACGTAAGCAATAAATGAAAACAAAAAACTGCTACAACCAAAGGCCACATATATTAACTTAACTACTGTGTTTTTTTTTTTTTTTTTTTTGAGTTCTTATGAAGGGTTACACTTCACTGTAATTGATAAAAATCATAAGGAAAATTATAGAAGTATGGGATAATATTTTTGGATTGCCAATAACAACACTTTATTTAACAAAAAAAAAACACCTTAAGGGTTCCCATACTTTGTCACAATCCTACTTTATTATCCCAGTCAGTTAATTGTCGACCACTCTATCATTGAGCTACTAAGGAACAACGAACTTAAAGAAGCCGACTCTCGTTCTTGGACCAACCTTTCCTCTGAATTCATCGTCTGCTTTGGATTTTATCGATTGCATCGATCTTTCTTTTCTCTTGGTGAATCAGATCTCAATCTTTTATTTCATATTAATGGTTTCCAGCAGGTTATTTCTTAGTAGTTCGTTTTATATTGACACAATCATGTGAACCTGAATTTGCAAGTAAATTCTAAATGAAAACAAAAAAAACCATACTGGAAAATGCCACATTTAATAACCTAATTACTGTTTATATGTTATCTAATGTAAACATGAAAAAACAAAGAAAAAGAAAAGCGAAACTACCCCTTGACGTTGAGAGCGGGAATTAAACTTGGTGGTCGGCACGGAAACAGAATCCTCAGAAAAGCACTCTTTCAAAAAAAAAATTTGAAAACAATGGACGTTTATTTATTTTTAGCGCACGAAAGCCTACAAAGAGGCTAACACCAACAGACGAAACATAAAGATAGCAGTAAAGAGGAAACATCAGAAGACACTTCCACCACATGAAAGCGTCACCCCAACCACTACCACACCAAAACTAATGCGGATACGGAAGACCAACAATGAACGTTTATTATTATACAAAACAAAACAAAACCTTATATGTATGAAGCAACATAAATTTTTTTGGGTCCCTTCGTTCTTTGGGGCCAGAGCGGGCGCCCTTGTCGGAACATTGTATTTTCTCATTCTTCTTCTCCGCCTACCGCAAGTAGAATAGCTTCGCCCGCAAAATTTGTCTCCTTACCAAAAAAAATCAAGCTCATAATCAGGCGACACTCATAGTTGAAGTGAATTTTTCGAAGATAATCAAAATTTCGTAATCGAAACCATGCATTTTCTTAATTCTCATTTAATAATCATCTCTATAAAATTTTAATCGAATCGGATATCATTGAGTCATTGAAGCAAATCAACGATGTTGGTATCAAGTAACATATTCGTGAATACCAACAATTTATTAATACATATAGATGACTACACGGTCTCGAGTTCAAATGAATTTTTATAAGAATTTTTTTAAATGATAATGAGAAAATAGATTATTTTGATTATGAGATTTAAATGATTAAAATATGTTAGCTGCAAAGAAGAGTAAGATGGCACGCCCATGTGTTGGATGCAAGTTGTCCCTAACTTGATACCAGCTTATTATTGTGACACTTGTCCAATAGTTATCCAAGAAAAATTAGAAACCGTCCGTAAATATTGTTTAGCATTCACATTTAGTCAGTTCACAAGTGAAAAAAGTGTTGTATACAACATGGTACTACAATAATCAGTCATGAAGTTTTGGACCAAGTTTTCATCTTCCGGATTGACTGACTCATTGAGCAGTCCCCTATTTATAGAAGGGGAGGCGGTTAGGCTACGACATCCAGTGCAAACTAAGACACAAAAAGCATGGTTGAGCAAACACAAAACATGCAAAACGGGATTGCGGCGCCGAGAGTGGTGGTTGTGGTGTGCCTGTTGAAAGGGAAGAAGGTGCTCTTAGGACGCCGTCGTTCCTCCATTGGTGACTCCAAGTTTTCCCTCGCTAGTGGTCACCTGGAGTTCGGTAAATCGTTCTTTCATTTGAAAACCTGCACAACACTAATACAGATATTGTGTCACGAATATTAGCATCTTACCAGTTTCACAACACGAGAAGTTTGATAATTTTGTAACAAAAGACATCTCATTAGTATTAGAAATGAACTATTATTATATATTGTACTTTATTCTGTCAATTGTTGGATGTAAAATTCGTTTATTTTTCAAAACCTATTGCTTCAATGTGGGATATTCAATTTGTATTTTGTGTTTGTGCAGGTGAGAGCTTTGAGGAGTGTGCAGCAAGAGAGCTGAAGGAAGAAACTGACTTGGACATTAAAAATATAGAGCTGTTGACGGTCACAAACCATGTGTTTCTGGAGGAAGCGAAGCCGTGCCACTACGTGGTGATTGTCACCAGAGCAGTGTTAGCAGATGAAGATCAAGAACCTCGTAATATGGAGCCAAACATGTGTGATGGTTGGGATTGGTATGAGTGGGATAATCTCCCTAAGCCACTCTTTTGGCCTTTGGAGAAGGCGGTGCACGCCGGATTTAATCCTTTCCGTCCATGATCTAATTAGTCCAGGGCGGATTGAATATGTTAACAAAAAATAAAAAAGAACCAATTAATCAATCTACGTAAATAAAGATGCTAGAGAGTTCTGCTCTGAATTAGTGTTGTCTGTTATAGTTTTTCTTTTTTCTTTTGGTATATGATAATGTAGACAGTTTGTTGCTATTGGTTTTTTGAATAGATGGATTCTCGAAGGTATATTTTTACTTCGAAGAAAATCGTAATTGGCTACGGGGCTTTGGAAAAATCCGATGATGATTAGGAAAAATTGAGACAAATTTCATGATCGTAACCATATATATTTTCTCAATCTCCATTAATTTTAGAAAAATATTTGCATTCACTACTTAAGGTGTCTTGACTGATGAAATTGAGGTTCCACCATAAAACCAATTGGCAATATGAGGAGTAGCCCAAGACCATTTAAGCACATAGCAAACCTTGTCCCTCACCAATGTGGGACAACTCTCAACACGCCCCCGCACGTGTGGCGGATTTTCAAGCCTACACGTGGACAACAACTGGGTGACGTGGAGTGCGTGTGGCCGTTGGGCTTCACACGTGGACAACCTTGCTCTGATACCATGATGAAATTGAGGTTCCACCATAAAACCAATTGGTAATATGAGGAGTAGCCCAAGACCATTTAAGCACATAGCAAACCTTGTCCCTCACCAATGTGGGACAACTCTCAACATTGACCCTTGAAACTAATGTATGTTAATCATAAAATTTTCAAAATCGAAACAGTATATTTTCTTAATCCTTATTTAATGATTATTTCTATAAAATTTTAATCAAATTAGATATCATTAAGTTACCTAAATAAATCGACGATGTTAGTATCAAACAACACATTTGTGAATATTATCCATTTATTTGATACATATAGATGATCAAACGACCTCGAGTTCAAATGAATTTTCATAGAGAAGATTTTTAAATAATAATCAAGAAAATACATTATTTTAATTATAAAATTTTAGTTGTAAAAAAGTGTTAATCGCAAAGAATGTATAAGATGGTACACCATGCAAATTGATACTGTATAAGATGGTACACCATATGATGGATGCAAGTTGATACTGGCTAATTTTTTGACACATGTTCAAGAGTTAACCCGTAACCCCTTAAAAATACATGTTCACATCCGAACTTTAATTCTTGGGTGGTCTAACTGATCAATACACGTTCATATCGCGAAGAACTGAAAAATGATCATGCCAAAAAACAAATTAATTTGATGTCAAAACAAATTCTTAAACATATATATATATAGGCCTTTTATACAAAGGGATTCCTATTTTTTGTAAAAAATGGGGATTAGGTGTAAGGCCAACTCCACATCGAATTTTAATGATCCGAACCGTCTATTTTGTTAGTCTCGACTCTCGATTCATAGATCATCCTTGCAAAAATTTAATTCAATCTGAAACCATTTGTCTATTTAATTATCAAAATCAAATTTCATTGTTTCTTATATGACAAGATCAAATTTCATTGTTTCTTATATGACAAAGTATTCGTTCATTTCTTTGAACCCAATTAGATGTCTTAAATATTTTCAATTTGACTAATATTTTGCAAGGATAATCTATGAGATACAACAATTGAAAAATAAACGGTTCGAATTGTTAAAATTCGATGTAATGTAGATCCCACAACTAATCCCTATTTTTATAAAAAAAAAAAATGAAAATCTATTCTCTTAAAAGTTTCATGTGTGTGTGTATATTTATATTTATATATATATATGCGCGCGCGTGGAAGTACGAGGATGATATGTCCTTATTATGAATTTATGAGATGAGCAACTAGCATATATGAAATTTTCAACACTTTCGAAAGTTGGATAAAATGTGGGCAAACCAAATTTAATGCCACCATAATTTTGACTTTATTTGGGAACTCGTACGGTGAAAGCCATCTTGCAACAACAATGGCTAAGGTTATTAACCTTGTAGTTGTCGACAGAGAACACTGTGCAAAACGAAGAAAATGATGTTCGAAGATCAATTTTTTAATAATGAACTTAAAACATGACGTGTTTGTAATGTTAAATTTTGCAGTTACATTTTTGTGCTCAGGGCCGTCTTTAATATTTTGGAGGCCGTGTGCGAAATTTATAAAATGACCCATTTTTAAGATAGTTTTTCCAAAAAAAAAAAGAGTAGGGGCAGTATCTTGTTACTAGAAATCAATAACATAACTCAAAACAAATTTTATGACTCATTGATTGTAAGTTTACAATTGTCATTAAATAATAAATAAAAAGAGCTGCAAACATAATCTTCACTAAATAATCAAAAGCAGTTTAATCTTAAACAACCAAATAAGAAAAAAAAGCTTTAAAAACTCTAATTTTAAAGTTTCACTTGAATATATAGCATTATTATATTATAAAATTGAAAAGAAAATAAATTTTTAATGTGTTGTTATTGGCACTCCTAATATCTCATTGTGCAATTCTAAATTTTTATACTTAGAAAGAAAACAAAATTACACTTATAAGAAAAGTAATTTTTTTTTTAAATATATAACATTATTACATATAAATATAAGATACCAATTTTTTTTAAAATCCTGTGCAATTATAGCTTTCACTTCCTCTCAACGCTGCCTCTGAACTAGCTCAGATGGAACTAGTTAGTTTCCAGCCAAGTATTCATTGTCTCAATCATATGATGTGATTTCTAGCCCGACTCATTAAAGCATTACAACATGCAAGAGAGGATTGTCTCATACTTCGAGTCTTCGACCCAAAATGGAAGAGAGGATTATCTCATACTTCGAGTTTTCAATTTTTTTTAACAAAAGATATTATCTACATTAAAAGACAGAGAGTAGGCTTATATTCATAATGGACTAGCAATAATGTGGTTCAAATTCGTCCTTGACGAAAATCGAACCTAAAACCTCTCACTTACAAATTAAGAAGAATACTACTAGACTATAGTACTAAGTGACATTTCGAGTCTTCAATTAGACCGCAATCGGCGCTGGACCATTCCCTTTTCGTTACACTTCAGCGTCAACCATTAAATGTCTATCGATGTCTAAGACCATACCGGTAGCCGTCCAATTATTTGCAGTGACCGGAGAAAACTTGGAAAATGACACACCGACAACAACGTTACTAGTATTTTTCCTAAATGCATACAACTTTTTATATTTTAGTCTTATTAACTTAACCGACGTGAAGGATATATGTTAATAGTTATATGGAATTTTGTGTTATATATATAAACATAATGTATTTTAATCTCATCTTACGTCAAATTGAACCTAATATAATATTAATGATGTGTTGACAACTCTATTAAAGTCTCTCTCATATATACATGCAAGTATTTTTTTTTTCCGGACAAGCACAATACTCTAAGATAGAGTACCTATATATTTACGTCTTACGTCAATTACTGCATGGATCTACGCAAATATCATTGCCTTTTTTAACGGTTATCTTATGCACAAATTAAATACAACTAGGACGATCAAAGATTCAAAGGTTATTGTCGAGATAGAAAATAATAATACAAACGATTACGGTGTTCTGACCAAGAAAGTCCATTTTCAAAGTTCAACTTCTTAACTGGCCAGAAATAGTGGCTTGAGCATGAGCACTCCATCATCTATATATAAGGCCATCTCCAACCGAAGGGTCTAGAGGGCCAGAATGTCGAAAATAGTCCGAAAATCGTCTCCAACCAAGGACTAGGCCAGAGGGCTCGTGGACCCCACGAAAACTGAACGGGCCAGAGGGCCAACCAGCTGGCCATCTTCAGGCAGCCAACCAGCCCGCTAGCTAGCCCATTTTGACTTCTTTTTTTTCCATTTCCACTTGCCTAGCCCGGTTTCTTTTTTGTTTTTTTGTTATTTCAGCCCACTTTAGGGCTTTCAATTTTTGGTCCCAGCCCACTTTTTTTTTTTTTTTTTTTTTAATTTATAATTTTTTTTCTACACCATTTCTTACATATTTTTTCACCATTTCATATTGTCTTACCTCATTTTATTTTAACTCTTCACATTTCATACTATAGCCCTTTGGCCCTCGGTTGGAGACGGAGGCAAATATGGTCATGTACTGTTCATTAAAATATTAATATATTGGAGGGCCAGAGGGTTAAAACGAGCCTTCTGGCCAGCCTTCGGTTAGAGATGGAACCGATAGGAATGTATTTAATATAAATATATTAAATACATTCTTGTCGGTTATATCCGATAGGATTGCTAAGATTTCTGGCCAGCCACGGGCCAGTCCACCAGCCCTTTCAGATTCCGTGGGGACCACGAGACCTCTGACCTAGCCCTCGGTTATAGACAGTTTTAGGGCTATTTTCGACCATCTGGACCCTTCTGTTGGAGATGGCCTAAGGATTGGCAGTCAGGGCACATCCACCGCAAAACTATAACACATACTAAGTTTGATATCAAAACATGGTTAACGGAACAATACAGGGTCCGTGCCGAAAGTGGCAGTGGTGGTGTGTTTGTTGAAGGGGAAGAAGGTGATGTTGGGGCGCCGCCGTTCCTCTCTTGGCGACTCCACCTTTTCCCTCCCTGGTGACCACCTCGAATTCGGTAAATACACAATAATTGCATATGTTATTTTCTTTATCTTAGTTTTTCCGTAAATAGTTATGTTATTTAAACACATAAAATTAACAAGTTAATTACTGACCAACTCACAGGGCCGGCGTTGAGGGGGTGCAAGTGGTGCTACCGCACAGGGCCCCCAAATCGGAAGGGCCCCCGATTTTTCAATTTTGCAAGCATATACGTATATATATAGTAATAAGTGTATAGAATATTACAAACTTGAGTCTTAACACAAGTGGAATTATTGCTTCTTTACATCAGCCTAGGGGATGGGTTCAAAACTCATCTCCATCATTTTTTTCAGTTTATATTTTTATTAAATGCATAACCTTTCACAAAATAATATAAAAATTCTATACAATAACATGAAAATTCGAACTCTGACCCACTAAATAGTTAAGGAAAAACAATACGCCACCTTTACACTTGTTGATTTGTTAAATTCGAAATTCTTAGTACTTTTTAGGGCCTCTAATTCACTTTCGCACATGGCCCCTGAAATCTCAGGGCCGAGCCCTGAAATCTCAGGGCCGGCTCTGCCAACTCACTATTGCATGTATACCCGTTTAAATATTTGTATTTTTGTTTTTGCGTAGGCGAGAGCTTTGAGGAGTGTGCAGCAAGAGAAGTGACGGAAGAAACTGGGATGGACATTGAGAAGATAGAGCTGCTGAATGTCACAAACAACATATTCGAAGATAAAGGCAAGCCGTACCACTACATAGGGATTTATGTGCGAGCCGTGTTGGCAAGTCCCGATCAAGAGCCCGAGAATGTCGAGCCAAACATGTGCGATGAATGGGAGTGGGACAATCTCCCCAAACCACTATTTCGCCCTTTCCAGAATGCGGTGGATTCTGGATTTAATCCTTTTCATGCATGAGAATGAATGGTGGTTCTGCTTATTCGATTACCTCAATAAAAATGCTTTCTCATGTTTAGAATGCTGGTTCTAATTTGTACGTGTTGTTGATATTGGTTTCTTAAAATATATATTATGGTAAATGATAAAATAATTAGCAAATTTGGAATTAGACGATGACATGATCACACGAACGTTCAACATTTCTGTACATACTTTTTGAAGCACATTTGACAGTCCTTTTGTAGGTTATATTTCGTAATATATTTCAACGATCTAAACTGTCTATATTTTTGTAAACATGATCTTTGAGGTAAGACGTAAAAGATAAACAATTAAATCATTGAAATACCTTACAAAATGAGCACTACAAAAATATGAACCGTCTATATTTTTGTAGACATGATCTTTGAGGTAAGACGTAAAAGATAAATGATTAAATCATTGACATCCATTATAGAATGAGCTCTACAAAAACATGTATCAAAATGTGTCCCTCAATCCAAATATATATATATATATATATATATATATATATCAAAGAATTGCCACAGTACGTAGTCAACCAAGTCCTCTTCTCGAAAGTACTTACATATGTTTTAAAGATAATTTGATTCGGATAAAAATAGATGTGGTTAACCAAACGTAATATTTGCGATTGTGCCCGCCATATTTAGCTGGGTTTGCCTTCTTCCAAAACTCACGGGCATGCATGGCATGAAGCAATTATGCAATCATACGCAAAACTAATGGCCTCAGGACTTGATGGAATTTGTCACCTGCAAACAAACAAATAGTGAGTTTAAATGTTAGAGATATTATGTTTTAAGACCAATTTTGGTCCATGATTTTTTTCATACAAAACAAGATTTCAAACTATTTTGACTCGTCGAGAAATTTTTTAACTTGATGCATAAAAAAAACGCTCTAGCCATATGATACTCACATATCTTAATACGGTTATACCACATAATTTAGTAAGTGATGTTTACAAACATCTTCTCATAAGGCATTTAAAAAACATTTTTGGTCTTATTTTTTATTTTTTCTGACCAACTCCTTGTGTATGCTGTTTTATTTCCTTTTCTTCATTGATCGTATTTGTTTTGTTTCCTTTTTTCATAGGGCCTTAGGCCTTTTGTAGCCCAACCCACCATCCCCATATCCTACTCGAATTTAGAGGACTCCTGTCCTCCTCTTTGGCAAGAAAAACCATTTTTCCTTTTCCTAGCTCCCAAAATCAAAATCCAAAACTAATATAGATTTAGGTCAAACCCTAGCAGCAGTGCACCGCTATTTATCACAGTTCAGCATGCGTTTTGTTTTCTTAGCTTCTGCTTGTCAATTTTTTTCCTACTGCGCTCCCTCCGTCTCTTCTTCTCCCAATTGCCTTTTTGTAAGAAGCAGATATGTACACGGAAGTTGACAAGCCAGTGCTTTTAAGCGATATCATATGGTATCAGATACTCCCAAGGCTGCCGGCTGAAGTCGCTGATGCGCTTTAAGTGCGTATGCAAGTCTTGGTTCTCCCTCATCCGTAACCCTTCCTTTGTGAACGCTCACCAGAACTATCACAATAACAATAATACTACAAACCACCTATTCCATAATTATTGGCAGGGGTGGTACTCCTCCGCAGAAATAGTTGAACAAAGTACGGATTCAGTACCTATCACCCAACTTCCGGACATTACTCCACATACTACGTCGACATTACTCTACATACTACGTCTTTCTCCAGTGAGCAAAGTATCAACGGCTTGGTCTGCGTCAATTATGTGCAGGGTTTTATATTTAATCCGAGCGCTAGAGAGTGTATCGAACTTCGCGGTACACTATTAAGCTCTGCATATCATTGTAGTTTCAGTCCTCTTATTAAGAACGAGTATAAGGTTATCGAAGTTTTGGATGATGACAGTGGTGGATTTTTGGATCACTGGGCCCGCCCCATTCTAACGATACAAATACTGTCCCTAATCCGTCAGGTGTGGAGTTTTACCACAAAAGGTCTCGGTATTAGTTAGAGTATGGTAATACTATTCAAACCCCTCCCTTGGTTTCTTTTCACCCCACCGATGTGGGACTTTAACACTCCCCCTCATGTGTAACCTCATTTAATGGTTCACACGTGAAGATTCACATCGGTAATTGAAACTCAAAGATCGGCTCACGTTGGGCCCACTTGTTTTCATTGGAACTCAGCGGTCGTCTCTATATTAAGAGTTCAGACTTGTTTCCTTATGGATTCAAAGATCGGCTCACGTTGGGCCCACTTGTTTTCATTGGAACTCACAGGTCGTCTCTATATTAAGAGTTCAAACTTGTTTCCTTATGGGTGACAAGCTCGTTGGCTTACACACAAGTTCATTGGCTTGCACGAGCCCGCAACTGTGGGCTCTGAAACCATGTTGGATTTTTGGATCGCGCAGGCCCGCCCCACTCTAATGACACCAATACTGTCCCAATTTTTAACACTCCCCTCATGTGTAACCTCATTTAATGGTTCATACGTGGAGATCCACATCGGTAATTGAAACTCAAAGATCGGCTCACCTTAGGCCCACTTGTTTTCATTGGAACTCAGCGGTCGTCTCTATATTATTAAGAGTTCAGACTTGTTTCCTTATGGGTTCAAAGATCGGCTCACGTGGGGCCCACTTGTTTTCATTGGAACTCAGCAGTCGTCTCTATATTAAGAGTTCAGACTTGTTTCCTTATGAGTGACAAGCTCATTGGCTTACACACAAGCTCATTGGCTTACACGGGCCCGCAACTATGGGCTCTGAAACCATGTTGGATTTTTGGATCGCCATGCCCGCGCCCACTCTAATGACACTGATAATATCCCAATTTTACCACCTGCTCAATCCGTCAGGTGTGGAGTTTTACCACAAAATGTCTCGTTATTAGTTAGGGTAGAGTAATACTATTTAAAACCCTTTGATTTTTTTTCACCCCACCGACGTGGGACTTTAACAGACAGGTTTATGTTGAATATTTTTACATTAGGTAGGGATTCATCATAGAGGCTATTGCCGCACGTAGACCTGGATCCTCTAGATTGTCCGTTAAGGAGGAGACTATATATCATCTTAGGGAGGCTAGCGTTCGCCCTTTATGTGCAGTGCACACCGGTGAGCTAGCGTTCGTCCATTATCAAGCTCCGCTGTTTACTCACCTAAACAAATACAACTTCTGACATTGCGAGTTTCTTGTTTCCCCAAAAACCTCTCATATGCTTTGCTAAAAATCACATAGAAAATTGTTTGAAGATCTCTCATATGCTTCTCCAACAAAAACATTTAAAGTGACTTTATAAGTAAACACATAACAGATGCTTCTTCTCATAAGTTCTTTTGATCTTCGAATTATCAATTTCAAACAAGTCCTTAGTTTTACATTGTGGATTGTGATAAAGTCTGTTATTGGTTGGTTAACTAGATTACTATTTCGAGTTCTTCTTGCGTCATCTTTCTCAATGTAACAGAAAATGTGTATACTTTAGGACATCCATATTGTACTATTAAATATATAATGCTCATAGATTATGCTAATAGCACGATGAAGTTAGCTTGTAACAAAAATATTATATTTGTAAGTTGTTATATCTAAATCTGTTATTGTTTTCACTTCAAGTTGTTGGTGCGGATCCTTGTTAGTTGATCCGTGATTATGTCTGGTCGGTCCATATTACAAGTCAGGAATCCTATTATAACATTTCTATGTGGATTAGTGGACTTTTAGAAAAGCTGCCCCAGAATTCAACCATTTTTGACCTAAATAATAGATGGTCCAACTTCACATGTAGAGCATACGCAGATCATGGTGTGTGACAAAATTCTAAGGATTGGCCTCTTACCTAGGGATCTGGCCAATTAAAATTATTCAACATAATTAAGTAGTTGTTAATGATGGCGATAAGTAGCCAATCTAGCACATCCTTTGGCAGAAAGAAGTTTATCGGCTCAATGTTATTTGCCATTATGGTTGGATAATTAGGCCTAGTGCTCAAGTGTGAACCAGGAGACATTGGTTGACCAATATTAGTAGTTGAAAACAACTTTTAGACCCGTATTTCACACATCACGTTTTAGGTTCAGTTTTGGCGTTAGTAAATTACATGATGATAGTTAATGAGAGACTGAAATGCCCATATAAGTCTTCTCGGCCCATAAAGAGTGGATTACCGTGGAGAGGCCACCAGCGGCTCTTTTTTTTCTTAAAAAAAAAAAAAAAAAAACTCAAATGTAGACCTCTGTTAAGTTTTTACAAAGCCTGGAATATGATCTTACTGTTCCTTACGCATAAACAATGATTTATCATTAACTATAATTACGTTTGACATAAAAATCCAAAGAATTTATACACACAGTTATGATTTGTATACAAAAAGTACACACAAGGTAACTACTTTCGAAAAAAAAGTTTTGCTCTCTCTATCTCTCTCTTCCTTTTTCATTCAAATTTGAGAATCACTGCAAGATATCAGATAATCCAAAACTTAAAGATAGGCAGAATCCAACAGCTTCTGAATCTCATAAAACTACTGTTTGTGAACATTGTCTGCAACTCTCAGACCAGTCGTTCTATTGAACCAGAGAGAGAAATTAACAGATATTCAGATGCAAACATAAAAAACAAAGGAAAACTGAAGATAACAAATTGGAACACAAAACATTACGGGGGCTGATGGTGGCTCCTGGGTACGTGTGTTGGTGCATTGTTACTCGTGGTAGGGGCATGAAAGGACTAAAAGGCCAGTACGGTGGTGTGGCCTTAACAGTTTCCCATGCAATAGTCAGTCATTCCATTCCATGTCTACCCCATACCACATAGTCACATCACACACCCCTGATTTCATGGTAATAATTTTTGCTCTCTAATCTGATTTAGGGATACTTTGGATGCGGTCCTTAATCTTTAACATTCTTTGATTAAAACCTAGTATTCAAAGTTTGATCAAAGTCCATTGACTTTGTACACCTAATTATATTACTATTAATATTTATATTTTTATAGTTTTGACATTAATTGTTTGATATTTTATGAGATTTATAATCCTATAAATTTAAAATCCCTAATTATAATACTATTAGAAACGGTTACAATAAAAAATTCAAACATTTTGATTGAATAAATGGATAAAAACTATGTAAAAATAAGAAATAATAAATGGCAAAAAAATGTATCCATAGTGTTAAAAAAAGTGGTACATTTTACAAAAAAAAGTGGTACATTTCACATATAAAAAAGTGGTACATTAATAAAGAAGAATGGGTATATTATAAATAAATTAGGGTACAGATAAAAGATTAAAAAAATTATGACTACAAATGAATTTTAAAAAAAATATAGGCGCTAAGAGAAATTAATACATGGGTACAAAATAAAACTAAAAAGCAAAATACTACAAATTAAAAAAAATGTTGCAAATTAAAAGTGGGTACAAACTAAAAATATAAATATATGATACAAAGTTTAGGCATAAAACATAAATATATCATATGTAATTTTTCTATCATTGACTAAATATACAATGTCACGTGACACACATGGGTACAAACATAAATAAAACTTTAAAAAATATGGGCACAAAAAGAAACTAATATATGGGTACAAATTAAAAATGAAAAGAAAATTGGTACAAATTAAAAAATATTTGCAAAATAAAAATAGGTACAAACTAAAAATAAAAATATATGATAAAAAATTTAGCCATAAATATAAATATACTAATTGTAACATTTTTAACACTAAAGGAATATATTTTAAAATAAAAATATTTTATTATTCAAATAATTAATGATATTATTAATACCCAAGGACATTGATCAAAAATTGAAAATGAATAGGATTTTAATCAATGAAGTAGTAAAAAGAAGGATGTGAACCTAATTTCTTCATGATTTATTATATGGTAATTAATGAGATGATACGCAAAATGCACTCTATTTTATGCATGCATGTGGGCATTTCAGACAATTAACAGTTTAATACATGTGTAGAAACCTTTTCATTTTTTCATTTAACAATTTACTTTATATACGTGTTGGATTGAAATTTATATGTAACAGGTAATGACTCATTAGCCCTAGTGAATTGTGCAATTTGATTGTCAAATAAAGGCTTTAGACTGCTTGAGTTTGATTCGACAATATTTTATTAAAATCATACTCACAAAATTGGGTTTTGAGGGGGGGGGGGGGGGGGGGGAAGTGTTTCCCGTTGTTTTTCGATTCGGGGAAATGTTGTAAAAAGACGCACACACCAAACGAATCCTCCGTAAAAGAGGATGACCTTACATATAAGAAACCAAACAGTGTTCTTTGTACACCCCTTGCCTTCACATGACAGGTATATTTCCTCATCACTCTCATGTGGTGGTAATGCTTATCATCCTATCCAGCATTGTTAAATAAGTTTAAATTTCGATATCTGTGTGGTGGATAGACAAAAATTTTAAAATTTGAACTAATCCAACTGTAATAAATACGGCAGTATTATCACCACTTAAGAGTAGTGAACAAAAATACACTCTTCACGTGACAAAGAATTAGCACAAGGCATTGTCTCCTCTGCTTCCACCGTCAAATTATATCTCAATCATCTTTCCACCCTCTCCAATTATAGTTTAAACTAATTCAACTATAATAAATATAGGGGTGCAAAAAATTATATCAATCATCTTTCCATCCCTCTACAAGTTCACCTTTCACCTATTCCTCTCTCCCATATTCTCATGTAGTGAGCAAAAGTGAACCCTTTCACATGACAGAGTTAGCAAGGCTTTGTCTACTCTGCTTCTACCATCAAATTATATCAATCATCCCTCCATCAATTGTCCATTTCCATCCCTCCCCAAATTCACCTTTCACCTATTCTTCTCTCTCTCTCTCTCTCTCTCTCTCTCTCTCTCTCATATTTCCTTTTAGTTACAGTTTGGTGGGGACTGCTCACCTTCTTTTTGTCAGGATTCTCTAAAGTTAGCCACAGATCATGACAGATAGTGTTACAAGCAAACAATAAAATCACACACAACACAATCACAATCTTCCATCTCCTCTTCTCTCCCATCACTCCCTCTGAGTCAAACCAACCAAATTTATTAGTGTTCCCCTGTTTCACTACTCTCTTCCAAAACTTCCCAGATGAGGACAATCATGGCAGCAAAGACCCTTCACGACTCATCACTCTCTTTCTCCAGGAGGTACTTCCACTGGAAAAAGAAATCCGAGGACGAGGAGGACGACGACCAGGGAATCTTAAACTTCAGCCACTTGCATTTCTCGGAAGAATCATCGGAGAAAGAAAATCACGAGGAGCTCAGAATCCCAGTCGTCCCGGCAGAAACTGCAGTAATCCCACCAAAGAAACACTCTTTAATGTCGGTCTCCAAGCTCCGCTCGGCTCTCACGGTGTTTGGAAAGAGCCACCGCTCTCACCGCCCCGTACTCGGCCGCAGAGTGATGGGCACTCTGTTCGGCTACCGCCGTGGACACGTCCACCTGGCATTTCAAGACGAACCCAAGTCCGCGCCCGCCTTCCTGATCGAGCTGGCGACGCCGACGAGCGTTCTGGTGCGAGAAATGGCATCTGGGTTGGTGCGGATAGCGCTGGAGACGGAGAAGAAAGCGGAGAAGAAGGGTTTGAAATTACTGGAGGAGCCGCTATGGAGGACTTACTGCAACGGGAAGAAATGCGGGTTTGCTATGAAGCGGGAGTGCGGCGGTGAGGAGTGGAAGGTGTTGAAAGCTCTGGAGGCGATTTCAATGGGGGCGGGAGTTCTGCCGGCGAGTGACGATGGCGTTGGGGCGGAGGGGGAGCTCATGTACATGAGAGCTAAGTTTGAGAGGGTTGCGGGGTCCAAGGACTCTGAGGCATTTTACATGATGAACCCTGATGGCTCTGGGGGTCCTGAGCTTAGCATTTATTTGCTTAGAGTTTAGCTTAATTTTGTGATTGAGTTATGAAAATTTGGAGGTTGGGTTTTTCTCCCATGTATCTCTCTCTCTCTATCTCTCTCTTTTCAAATTTTGGTGCTAATTAAGAATGTGGGATTGTGGGTTTTTATGTATAGGTGTTATGCTTTACTACTTATGAGAAAGAAGCTCATGGTCTTTCAAGTTTGAATTTTTTTTTGTGTTCTTCAAAATCCAAAACCAACTCATTTTAACTAAGTTCTAACGGAGTTGACGAAAATGATCATAGTTAAACGTTTTGATGAGTTAAGCGACCAATAATCATGAATTTTTAGTTGAGGGATGATTACTCCGGTTGAGTTAAAGTTAATGGATCATTACTATAATTTCCTCTTTATGTAAACTACGCGAGCAAGATCCGAATTCCAGTGTGGAGTTAGAAGCACACTAACTTATTTTACTAAGTTCAGATCCGCTATAATTTTGAGTGTTAAAAATCTTTGACATCAGATTGTATTAATGTTGGAAACTTAGAATTCAACCCTTTCAATTTTGCAAGTTAATTACCACTACCGCACTACGTAGTCTCTCTCAATCTAAGAAAGTGATACAATGGAAAGAGACTTTGCCGCTTTGGGATGTTTATGCAGGCTGCAGCTCTCTTTGTACCTCTTTCATAGTGCATGATGGGAAAATCAGATGATCATGGGAACTTTTGTGTAATTATTTGAATGGAAAGTTTTACTTTACAGTTCATATCATGAATCCAGGATAATCATGGGGTTCTTAAAAAAAGATAGCGTAGTGATTTAATTTTTGCTCTTGCACGTCTTCAGCTTCTGTTTATGCGCTTTTCCCTTGTACAAGTTATATTAGTTTCTTAAGTCTCCGGTTTATTCAACCATGCAGCTAGAAAGAAAAAAATGAAAGAGTGCGGGAAATGCGAAAATCACTTTAAGTTATCACTACCCATGATTAACAAGCAATGCTATTTGCAATTACTGCATCAGGGACTATGGAACTAATTATAAAACCAACTGATTAATTAAGTCATCGGATCACGTTAATTATATTCAACACTCAATGACAATGTGAAGAGTGGCCAACTATTAATCTCCTTTATTTAATTGGTTATTAATATAGGTACTAATTAGGTTAACAAACTCTGTCCCAGTCTCATTCTGTGTCTACATCTCTCTGTCTCTATCTCATTGGAAATTTGAAAGAAAAAAGGAGAAGGTAATTTTTCAGGGGTCGTTGGTTACAGGCAGGGCAAACAAATCCATTGGGATTCCCCTCAGCAAGCTTAATTGGTCAGGGACTGTTTGGTTGGAACTCAATTATTTTCAAAAGATACTGCTCTTCGTTTGTCTCATGCTGAAAAAGCTGCCATCTCTGCCTTCGCTTTATTGTCACCCTGCAGCATGCCTACTCAGTTCATGACTTCTGCAGCAGCAGCGGCCTAACCTAAATAAAGCTCTTTTATTTATCAGTTTCACCAAAGTTAAGAAGCAAAATAAAAGTCTCTGGTGATGGCTTTAGGGTGAGATTTCCATGAAATGCACATGAGTGTGTATAGAATGCACTAATGTTTGTACGGTTAGATTGAGATCGTTAAAATTTGTTTGTGCAAAACAATGTTTTAGAAAACGCGCCTAGGCGGCTTTGGAGGTAGGGGTGTTGGTGGAACCGCCTCTGCCTAGTAGAAGGCTTAAACTTACTTAGAAGTGGTCGAGGTGCGCCTACATTTGACTTGGCGTCCCAAGACCCTTCATCGATCCACTACCCAATTCTCCCATTCACAATTCATCCAATCCCTAATTCCTCAAACCCTAATAGCGTGTTTACGTACCCGTAATGGAAATCAAAACAAGGAGTTGAATTTCGATTACGAAGTATTGAACCGTTTACTAATTTTGGAGGAATCAAAAGTATGGTGGGGCCCATACGAAAGAGGGATTCCAACTCCCCAAATTGGAGGAATTGAACTCCCTACATGGATGTGGTATTTGAGTTCCAAGAGAGTGAGGTAATGGAAATGCATTTTTCTTGCCTATCATGCCCTCTGATTATTGTTTAACTTTCAAGTTGCCACTCAACTCACCACTCCCTGCGCACTCTACCTTCATGCGGCACACCTCACCTTCCAGTTCCACCTCCCCGTACGACCTTCACTACCCAACACACCAGCTCACCCCCGTGCAACCTTCACTACCCAACCCACCAGCTCAAGAACCCCATCCATGTAACCGGATTAAAAAATCAATCACCCAAACTCTGAAAATAAACAATTCAAACCAGTCCCAAACCCACAAATGCGGGGAAACAACCACTCAAAAACCCAAAAAATTATGAAATATTGTGCATGTAAGATTGTGAATGATAATGAATGTTGTATTGGATCATTTTGTTGTAAGCCCATTGTCTACCGAGTGGTTAGCAAACAAAGTGATCCAATAATCCTAACCTAATAAGGATTATGGAGTCTTATCCCTTGCAATTAACCTAGAGGAAATCTGATAGATTTATTACGAAGATACCGTATCATGGTGGGACTCCAATTTATTTGGAATATCCCTTTGATCAGTTAATAGGCCGGATTAAAGGAAGGAGCATCTATATATTAGGAGGTCCCTGCACTCACAGTATCATCCTATTCTAGTGCAAAACCCTATTTTGTGCACAAGGACTTTCGGCTGCTAGAGTGTAGAAGTTCCTCCTTGAAACCCTAGCAGTCATGCTTCTTCTTCTTTCCCTGCTTTGGAAGATAAGTTCAATATAATTAGTCGATCTCTATTTCATATTGATTTGATTTATTCGTGATCCTAATGTCTTGTTGTTGTGATTTCAGAATATGTCTTACATGTGGTATCAGAGCCACACAACAAGTTTAGGGTTCGAATTAAAGGTAAACAATACAGAATATTGTTTTGGTTGGCTGATTTCTATCATTCTATCCTATGAAATCAGTTAACATGCTTCCGAGATTCTAAATTCTATATCAATTAAATTTTCGTAAGTTTATTACGTTTATATTTTACGGAAAAATAAAAGTATTTATTTATATATATAATCAAAGTCACTATTGTTCTAGTACTTCACCATTAAAAGAAAACTTCTTTTCGAATTGCAATATGACATGGTTTCTTTTCGAATTGCATGAAATTTTGTAAACTAAGTGCAGGTTTTGATGGCGTTTGACCAAACCTAATGTTGGATGATATTTGGATTTATTATATAATCCTCTTATATCAATTTAGTTGCGATAATTCTATTTCATTATTATTTAAAAAAAAAAAGTGAGAGAGGCGTTGAAACAATACGGGGTCTTCTCTCTTGCGTGTGAAGTCTTTAGCTCTCTTGCAAAACTCCTCAATAGCGGCTTTTTGGATCGATTCGGCGTTATCCGGTAAGAATTCTCTCCTGAAAGGTATGAAATCGTGCAATTTAATCTACCTAATTTGGTTGAGTTAAAATTAAGCTTTTGGTTCCAACTAGATTGAGAATTAAATAAAGATGATGTTGATTCTGGGCAATCAACCTTTATTTTCTTATTTATTTCTCTATCTCAAAATTGATTGAGTTGAGAATTTACGCTTCCGCTTATTGTATTGTGTTGCAAAATCTAGCCTTTTAAACAAAAAGAAATTAAATTTTTGGTTAGTTTGCTTATATTTTGAACTGTTCTTTGTTACGATTCCGTTAAATTATTAAATTAATCCTTGCAGATGTGAGTTTTTTTTTTTTTTTTTGGATGAATATTGTATTGGATTTCATGCTTTCATGATTTAAAATTTGGATTTGGCATTGTTAATTAATATGTTCTAAACAACATTCCCAATTTGTTTGTTTTTTGATGAACCGATAATGGTGAAACTATTTGGCAACTTACGTATATATAAACAAATTATTGTATTATGAAGGATTGCTTGCTGTCATAATTTTGATGTGTGGTTAATTACATTATTATGAATTGCTTTCAGTCGGTTCGTATTGGGGTTTTCAATTTTTTTTTAATAAATTGATTCAATTGTGGTGTGAATTATTTCTTGCCAAAACTTTTGTCAAAATTAATCATGCTAAATTATAGTCTTTTCAAACTATAATATTATAGGGGTATGACTCCATTAAAGTCTCATTAAAGGGAAACCCATTCATGTCAATAACCTGGGCTTGATAGACTTCCATAACTCCAAATATTATGAAATTCGGTCATGTCGTAATATAAATGGATTGTAGATGCTGGTATTTTTCCACGTTTTTTTGGCAAGAAATGGATTTATGGTAAAATTTTAAGTGTGATACCATGCTGCGAAATTCTATAGACTTCTGCAGAATAATCTGTTTGTGATATTATTTTGATATATCTATGTAACTCCTAAATTCATGAAATTTTAGTATGATATACATTGAGATGTTTATTTCAAATCTGGAAATTTTCACAAGCATTGGTTTCACAAATGAATTATTGGTGAATTTTTAATGTCGGGACAGTCCTGCAGAATTTACGCAGCTTCTGCAGCACATTCCATTTCGATTTTATTTTAGCCCATTTTTAAGATTGCAAAAATTATGGAACTTTTTGTGACAGTAAATGTATATGTCTACTTCATTCCTGGAAATTCTCATGCATATTGGAGACAAATTGAAGTTTTGGTGAATTATTTAGTCTCGGGTATATACTGCAGAATGTTTTCCGTTTCTGCAGCACATCCCATTTCGAATTTGATTTTAGTACACTTATTAAAATTCAAAAATTATGAAATTTTGAGAATTAACAGATTTGTATGTTTACTTTATGTCTGAAAATTTTCATACATATCGGATGAACAATGAATATTTGGTGAATTTGAAGTCTCAGGTCTATACAGAATATTTTCTGCAGTTTCTAAAGCACCTCTCTTTTCAAATTTATTTTTGGCTCGCCTATAAAATTTTAAAAATCATGAAATTTTGCAAAATAGTAGCCATATATGTCTAGTGCATAACTAAAAACTTTCATGACAATCTAAAGAGAATTGAGTTTTTAGTGAATTTGCAAACTAAAGTAGTACTGCTGAATTTTGGTACTTCAAAACTAGTGATATTGTTTCACTGATTTGTGCACATCTACTGGTACCGATTATTATACAAGGTTATGGTTCCAATATGTCCTTATTTTATGCAAATTCTCAATACTAATGAATTTTATAGACAACACTGATTAAATTTTGATTTAAAGATGTATTGGTTTGTTTTGCTTAAACCAATGTTTTGTTTGGTCATCAATTTTGATTATGATGATGATTGTCTTTTGAGAGAAAATTGGAAAGTGACATCAGTTTACTAATTGATCATTTTGGTCCCTATCAAATAACTGAATAACCATGTTTCCTCTTTCGAGAACTCTATTGTTCAATGTCAACAACGACATACTTTTGTGTCTGATTGAATCTTTTGAGAATCATTAAATATCCAACAAAACGGTTATTTAATACTGTTCTAAAGGATTATTTTGAAAAATCAGAATTCTAATTTATATGGTGAATACTTTTGTCCCAATGGGAATTTCAGAAAATCACTCACCAATTATAAATTAGTATTATAGCAGATCATAAAGTACTTCTAACATATTTTCATCTGGCCAAAGCTGTTGAAGCTATATGTATTCAGTGTATTTTATGTTTTGGCTAGCTATGCAGGTATTTTTTTTGCATGATTAGTTTCTGCCCAAAGGTGTAACAATCATGCAATTTGCAATTGGTTCGATGCTCCACAATTCGTCTACTTTCATAATGAATCTTGCAGAATCGAGAATGAGTAGGTAAATTTGCTAATCTTTTGCCTTAATTTTCTGTGAGTTCTAAATTGGATTAAAATTATTGTTGAAAAATCGATGTTGTTGAGATATCTATGTGTTTACTTTAATCGACTTTGTTTTAGAATTAAAACATAAATTTTGAGTTTGGAATCTCTTATTAGGTTTCATTTTAATGTATGACCTAATCTTTAACACATATGTGTCTTCTCTCTTACACTAAAATAAATTTTGTAGCCATTGGTTTATCTAATCACTTGTCACTTTTATCGATTAATGATGTTGAGATATTGTTCCTTATATAAGCCTAATTTTGATACATATAAATTGGTTTATTATGTCCAAACCAACTATTTTGTGACTCAACAAATTTGTTTTTTTTTGTGTTTTGAGCATATTAAAGATTGTAAATTGGTTTTATTTAAATTATGATTAATTCTGAAATTTTGGTAGAGCTTACACTATCTTTATTGATTCAACTAGCCCATATTTTGTTATATGAAAACCACTTTCTCTAGTGTTTAATCTTGCAATTTTGAGTGTTTGCCCAAGTGGGAGAAATAATGTATTATGGGCTTCACACTCATCAATTTTGCATGCTTTTAATGGTCATAGTTTTGGTAGATAAAATGTACATTATCATACTTGTTTATATTTTATTAGTTATGTATGCAACTAATCTTGCAGGAAATTCAAGAAGGGTTAATAAGTATATTCTGCTCAAAAGTGTTTTGCTTATTAATTCTTGTTTGTTGTTCAAGAAATTGGACTTGTGATTTATATGTTATTGAGGAATAATTAATCTGCTCAAAAGTGTTTTCTTATTCAGTACAACTATAAATCAATGTATATTGAAGCATGAAATTGACAAGATTGTATATACTTCATCTGCTCAAAAGTGTTGAAGCTATATACGTTTGCCCTTGTATTTTATGTTTTAGCTATGCAAACCTAATATAATTAGTTTCTGTCCAAAGATGATTATGGAATTATATGCTTTTGATGCCATAAGAAAACATTTAGTTAAAGTTTTCTATTTCTGTCAAATGTTAGATGAACAAAACTGACCAAATGATTTTGTATAGTTTTTCAGTCACAATAGTCACTTCCCTACAGATATCTAGAATAAAGATGTTGAGCTCACAAGTTTTATGTTTTAGATCCCATGACTAATGTTTTGCTAATGGGAGTATTTCAAAGGTATCTATTTCATTTTGTAGACATTTACAAAGTTTTGTTTTACTCTCTTAATCAGTGGGAGTAATAATAAGTTATCTATATAATTTTGTCTCTGTTAATCAGTGGGAGTAAGAGATTACCTTTTGTGTTAAAAATTTGAAGTGTTAGTGGCTGATACTTTAAGAGTAAATTTGGTTTAAATTTTGTTCATAAGTTTTAATAAGAGGTCCTGATTTTGTAAAACAGTATATCGTATTTTACTTGTTCTCTTAATATATTCTAAATTGACAGAAAAGTTGGATGTTGTTACCAACGTTGTTGAATTCTTTTGTGAACTACTTTTGTACTGAAATATATTTTCATATTTTTAGTTTGACTATTGTGAGCTAATATTTTGACTATTAGCTCTTGACACCATGACTTCGTTAGTAACAAAGTACTTTAAGTTGAATGTGTATGTAATCCTGGAGTGCAATGGACAGACTAAGTTGTCCTTTGTTTTCTTTGGTTCTGCATTCAATTCAAAGTGACAGGTTGCTAGGAAAGGTTATTGCATACTTATGAAGACTCAGTGATCACCATGAGTTCTTATTTTGTTAGGATGAATCATTGACATTCAAGTGGGAGAATGTAAGATTGTGAATGATAATGAATGTTGTATTGGATCATTTTGTTGTAAGCCCATTGTCTACCGAGTGGTTAGCAAACAAAGTGATCCAATAATCCTAACCTAATAAGGACTATGGAGTCTTATCCCTTGCAATTAACCTAGAGGAAATCTGATAGATTTATTACGAAGATACTGTATCATGGTGGGACTCTAATTTATTTGGAATATCCCTTTGATCAGTTAATAGGCCGGATTAAAGGGATGAGCGTCTATATATTAGGAGGTCCCTGCACTCACAGTATCATCCTATTCTAGTGCAAAACCCTATTTTGTGCACAAGGACTTTCGGCTGCTAGAGTGTAGAAGTTCCTCCTTGAAACCCTAGCAGTCATGCTTCTTCTTCTTTCCCTGCTTTGGAAGATAAGTTCAATATAATTAGTCGATCTCTATTTCATATTGATTTGATTTATTCGTGATCCTAATGTCTTGTTGTTGTGATTTCAGAATATGTCTTACAGTGCAAGGATAAGAGGTGGTGGCTATGGGGTAGGGTGAGTGGGGAAGATGGACGTGAGGGCAGGGATAAAAGATGCGAATAATTGCAGAGAGAGATGAGTGTTCTATTCAACTGGGTTTGAATAATGGCATTATTGATATCACGGGTCTCCTCGACGAAGAAAAGAGAATCGTGGCTCTGGTCAATAGCACAGTCAGGGAAGGATGAGATTTGTAGAGATTTTCTAATAAATTTGTATGCAAATTTAATTTTTTTGAAGAAGGGCATTATAGTAATCACATTGATTTTCATTCTGATTCAGATGAATTAGTAAGCAACTTATATGAATTCAGTACTATTTTTATTCCGATTCCAAAATATTTAAGCAAACAACTTCACCATGAATCTGATTCTAACTCCCCCTCATTTCAATTTATCCTGTTTTGATTCCAGGTTTGAAATGATCCATGTTACGGAACGAAGACAACCTTATAAAAAAAATAAAAAAATAAAAAAGGTAGTAAACAACTTCAACATGAATCAGATTTTAACTCCTCCTCATTTCAATTCATCCTCAATTTAATTTCTACTGTTTTGATTTCGGTTATTTATACGAGCCATAAATTCTCCCCAATCACATATTTCAATTTTACCCCAATTTCATATCTCAATTTGTTCCAAATTCAAGTTTGATTTAGTATTCTAATTTTAATTGGGTCACTATTGGGATTTAGTATTCTAATTCTAATATTATACATATATATATATATATATATATACACACACATGCTCTTTAAGGGAAGAGATTCCTATTTTTCAAAAAAAAATGGGAATACCTCTCTTGACCGTTAGATTTGATTTTAATAAAATTCTGTGGTTGAGATTAAATCACAGGCCACACAATCTCAATCACAAGATTTAATTAAAGTCAAATCTAACGGTTAAGTGGATGTCCCCATTTTTTTGAAAAATGAGGATCCCTTCCTTTAAAAGCTATATATATATATATATATATGACTCGCGCACTGTCGTTTGTTATATCTACTGTATATCAGAGTATGAGATGAATTACTGTTAAAACGGCTGGATGGAGACTCTCGTTAGTCAGTTGTCATATCTACAACTTTTTCATGGAAGAAGAAGAACAGAAAAGTGGAAAGCCTGTTTCCAGTATCTCTGTTGCTGCTTCCGCAAGGCCAAACCAGATAAACAGACAGATGGGAAAGTAGAAATTATTATTGTTTGATTTGTAACTTTTGTTTTAACATATGCATATGCACTTGTTTTTTAAATTTGATGGGGTTTGGTCCAAATCGATTATTTATAAACATTAAAAAGGACAATGTTGGAACTTGGGACATTCAAACTTGTCTCTCTATTTGACCAAAAAAAAACTTGTCTCTCTATATATGTATATATATATATATATATATATGTGAATGGAAAAACTTTTAGTTGTGACGGAAACACAAGTGGTATACCACGTGTTTTAATAAAAAAAGTGAGAAATTTTATTTTTTAAGTTACTAACTTTTTAGCACACATATCCCACGATTTGTATAATAACACGTGATGTACCACCTCGTGTACCGGTCACAATGAGCGGAGGAAATGTGATGTGGTGAACTTGAACAATTAAAAGAGTAGTGTTACATTTACCATTTATTTGTACAATTAGTATCATTTCTTTAATTGAAATAAGATTCGCAAACACATGTAAGTTCTATCTCTATTAGCAAGATGATACAAGTGATGGTACAAATATAAGGTAATAATAGCATTTTTGCAATTAAAAACCCTCCCTAATCACATGTTGGCTTTGTTGGTCTTTACCAATGAATTTCAATCCATTTGAACAAAGGACTGTGGGCTGCCGAACCAACACAACCCAAGTTTGAAGTCTCAGGGGCCTGACTCAACCTACTATGTGTGCAGGTTAAGCTTGGGCTAAGCTTGGTGAACCAACCCATTTTCATTTTGGTTTGGGTAAAAAATGAATCATTGTCATTATACCACTATTATGGTTTTAGTTTTTAACAAATGATATTTTAAACTAATATAATTTACGGACAAAGAGTAGACTTGAGTGAGTCTAATCAAACTGGTTGAAGTAATGTGTTCCACCGCCTACACCTAAATTTAAACTATCTTCTTCATAGTTATTTAGTGTATGTCATATTATTTCTCAAAACAAAAACTACAAACATAAGAATACAAACTCAAGTGCAAAAGAATGAACACGCTAGCCAACTAGCCTAATCCATATTGCATGTCTTCAGTGATATTATAAATTAGAATAATGTCAACCGGAATGTACCGTTGCAGATAATGAAATTAGGAAAAATCCAATGACCACGTTTAAGCCACAGACAACAATCCCATCACACCAAGAGAATCAAATGAAAAACTTGTCACCGCTTGCGTTTTGTTTTGGCAACTATAAAACGGCAACAGCTGCATGCCAAGTTTATCCAACTGTACCTGATTTGCTCTCCCCATGTCTGATAAGATGGTAGCTGGCTCCTGCATGCTCCAGTAGATTATGTCAAAACACCAAGACAACCTACTAATACTTTAGCGAAGATACTTGGCGCTTTCGCTTGGGATTTTATGAAAGTAGTTGTTTTTCCTTACCTGCTAATTACAGTTTGACGTGGTCGAAAATTGTTACGCTTCTATTTGAACAGTGTACTGACTCTGTACACGCACTTTGACTTTGTTCTTGTCGGTAAAACACACGCACTTGATTTCTTAACTTGATCCTTAAACAATATCTTCTCTCTTTTATTTTATTTTTTAGTTTTTAATCATAAGTAAACAATGAGATTTGTGTACACATTTCAAACTTTGATGATCTGCAAGTAAACGATTTTCTTTCTTTTGATAAGAAGAATGGCATGGACTCATAGCTCGTGCACATGTGCAGACTTTCCATGCTGCCCCCATATGATAATAAACTTAAAAATTATAAATACAAATAAAGCATTCCGATCAAAAGTCGTGGCATGCAGTAGTAGTTTGTATTATAAATAGAATAATGCTTGTGTCCGTTTTTTTTTTTTGGTTAACGCTTGTGTCCGTTTAGTAGGGACTTACTTGTCATCTTATTTATGATTAACGAATATTTATCGTCCGAACATCATAATTAGAATCGTTCATTCTCTTTATCATCACCTAAGCATCATATATGCAAATATTTATTTAATTGGAAAATCTTTTAGCCATTTATATGCATAAAACAAAGAGATGATTTATCATGAGGACGCTACTTGTTATCAAAACTATTGATTGGTTTAACACGTATGGATGACTAAACTATTTTCAAATTGAATGACTTTTTGTAGATATGATCTTTAGATGATGATAAGGAGAATGAATGGTTCCGATTATGATATTCGGATGATAAAGGTTCATTAATTGTAGTGATCAGGGACAAGTAAGTCCCTCCATGGGAGGACACAAGCATATTATCCTTAAAAATAAGGATAATACTTGCATTCCCCCTTGGGGAATAAGCCCATTCCCCAACTTGCAAATAACGAATTGTTACCGTTAAAACTTCATAATCGTCGTTCACTCTAATCTTCATTCAAAGATCACCTCTACAAAAAAATTTATTCAAATCGGAGATTTTTTAGCATCTACACCGTTGATATATTTTGACACATAGGAATTGCTAAACAATCTCCAATTTGAATGATTTTTTTAATGAATCATATTCAAATGATAATTAAGAGATTGAACAGTTCCGATTATGAAGTTTTTACGATGAAGATAATTCATTATTTGTAAGTGAAAGAATGAGCTCATTCGAAAAAGAGGAATATAAGCATTATCCTAAATAAAAATGATATTATACGTTCAAGAAATTAATTTCATCCCTTGTATAAAAACAGAAAGGCCTTGCTGTCCTTCAGATTGGCGGTGTTTAGGATAATATCATTATTCATGGAAGTCCCATGTCCTCAAAGTCAAACAGGAGTTGCTTCATCATACAAATGCACAAAATGAAAAGATATTGTCAATTGCCCAATGTAACTTTAAATTAATCTGCTTAAACTTTAAATAAAAGTGCTTTTCCTTTTCTCTTTACAAAAAGATAATGCTTGTGTCCATCCCTTCAAGGGATGAGCTCATTTCTTTTATCAAAATTTATAATTGGAACAGTTCAATTTCTTTATTTTCATTCAAATATCATCATAAAAGAACAAATTAATTTGAATCAGAGATCGTTTAGTCATTGAAATGTATAGAACAAATCAACGATATAAGTATCAAGTAACATATTTATGATAAACTCTTCATTTATTTGATATGTTTGAATGATTAAATAATTTTTTATTCGAATGATTTATGGTGAAAGTGATCTTCAAATGATGAAGAAGAATTTAAACTATCCCAAACTTCTAGTCGTCGAGTTTATATGCTCAAAATACATTAGTCGTAAATAAAAGGACATGTGCATCCCCTTATGTGGATGCAAGTATTATCCCTGCACAAATATATTGCAAATGAAATGTTAAAACTAATCGTGCACTAGTTATAATATTCAAATATGAAGAGTTTTGATTTTGCCGCCAAGAAAGTTCCTCTCGTTGAGATACAATCAGAATAACTTTCCTCATGCAGAGAGAAAGTTCCTCACCATTTTTACGGTCCAACTTGCATGCAACTTTATCCTTTTACTCGCACAATTTTCACTTTTGAGGGTGAATGTCAATGCCCTATTACTTTGTCAACTCTCTAAACCTCGTGGTTAGATTGGAAACTAAGAAAAGAAAAAACACCGTACAACGAACTCCACATGAGGTGAAACAAGGAAACAAATCCCAATGAGTTTATGAATTTTCGCAGCATATTTTGATATAACTGCTCCTCAAGAAAACAATATGACCATGAAAACCGTCAATCACAATAGTTTGCTGGAATTTAGTTTCCACGTTTGTAGCGCGTTTACGTATCCGTAATTGGAATGAGAATGTGGAATTGAATTCTGATTATGGAGTATTTTGGTGTTTACTAAACATGGAAGAATAAAAAAAGCAGTAGGGCCCACACAAATTTTGGAATTCAATTCCTTATATTGGTGGAATTGGATTCCCTAGATATAGGTAGTAATCCAATTTCTAATTGTTTGGGCAATCGGAATGACACTTTTGTTTCCTTTATGCCCTCACTTATTTTATTTATTTCCAAGACTATTCTTTATAAACCCATTAGGGTGCGTTTGTTGCACCTCCTTAAGAGGGACTGGATTGGACTGTCTTAAGCAAGACTATAATCCCATGTTTGGTAGGTTGTTGGACTAACATAAATGGGACTCGCATCGACTGCGAGTCCCGCCGCACTTCACTAAAGCCGTTTATCTAATCCCAAGCTTTCTCTTGGTATTAACAGGGACTAGAAAGGAAACGAGGCCTACGTCCAATTCCCAATTTTCGCTTCCTAAACCCAGACACCCAGTCCCTCTGCGCTCCACCTTCTTCTTCTCCGACGTCGTCACCATAGCCAGGCCGTCATCGTAAGCTTAGGGACGACGACGACTGGCGCTGTAGGAAAATTTCGATTGATTTGGCTGTGTGGGTTTAATTTTGAGCACCGACCGTGGCGTCCTCCTCGAAGCCTCAAGCGCCCCACTAGGAAGATGCACCCACAAGTTTGTCGCTTTCTTCTGCAAGATCAATTGACAACGATTTGCAAAAATTGAATGAAACGAATTTGTACATCCGACGAAGCCTCTATAAATTGAAAAAAAAAGAAGGGATTTTTCTGTGTTTGATTTGAAGAGAAAGAAATTAAAAGAAGAGAAGGTTTGAATTGAGAAAGAAAATGAAATGAAGAGAGTAATTTTTCTGAGTTTGATTTTTAATGGGAATGGGAGCAATCTGGCATGCGAAGAACATGAAGTAGATGAAAGAAAGAAGACAAGTAGAGAGACAGGGGAGAGAGAGTGAGGGAGAGTCAAATTAAAAAAAGTGTGTATAATGATAATAAATTATTAAAAAGATGAATTAAAAAATGACAAAAAAATATTTGATCTGCAAAAATAATTGAGTCCGTGCTTTAGTCCGATACTGCACCAAACGTTTCACTATCTTTATACTACTTAGTCCATGCCAAGCCAATCCAGCTTAGTCCTTCAAGTTAGTCCAGTCCAAGATAGTCCGGTACAACAAACGCCCCCTTAAAGTATATAAAATATTTGATTTGGGATAAGGGCATTTTAGTAATCATACTGGTTTATATTCAGATTCTGCTGAATTAGTAAGCAGCTTTATGGAATTCTATTCCGATTACAGAACATTTAAGTAAACAGGTTTAACATGAATCCGATTCTCACTTCTCCTCATTCCAACTACTCCTCAATTCAATTACTCCTATTTTCATTACCGTTACGTAAACGTACCATTGAAGTTCTTGAGATTTGGATTTCACGTATAAATTCGAGAATGGTGAGGAATGCACACATTTCCAAGCTTATTTTGCCAATCACAAGTTAAGGAACTAAGACCATCTCCAACCGATGACTGGCCAGAGGGCTCGTTTTAGCCCTCTGGCCCTCCAAGATACTTCAAGATATTAATATTTTAATGAACAGTACAGGGCCATATTTGCCTCCATCTCCAACCGAGGGCCAAAGGGCCAGATGGCTCGTTTTAGCCCTATCACAAAAAACTGTCTCCAACCGAGGGACAAAGGGCCATAGTGTAAGGCCATCTCCAACCGATGGCTGGCCAGAGGGCTCGTTTGAGCCCTCGAGCCCTCTGGCCCTCCAAGATTCTCCAAGATATTAATATTTTAATGAACAATACATGGCCATATTTGCCTCCGTCTCCAACCGAGGGCCAGAGGGCTCGTTTTAGCCCCGTCACAAAAAACCGTCTCCAATTGAGGGCCAAAGGGCCATAGGGCCAAACATAATTTATTACTTTAATGTTGTATAATGTGAGATTCCACATCGCCCAGGGGAGTGATCCTTAAATGTATATTCCCATCCCTACCTAGCACGAGACCTTTTGGGAGCTCACTGGCTTCGGGTTCCGTAGGAACTCCGAAGTTAAGCGAGTAGTTCGCGAGAGCAATCCCATGATGGGTGACCCTCTGGGAAGTTCTCGTGTGAGTTCCCAGAAACAAAACCGTGAGGGCGTAGTCGGGGCCCAAAGCGGACAATATCGTGCTACGGTGGTGGAGAGGGCCCGGGATGTGGTGGACCTCGGGTCGGGATGTGACATATAATGGCCTAGGAAGTTATAGGAAAAAAATAGAATTGAAAAAAAATATGAAACAAATTTTGTGAAATAGAAGTTATAGGAAAAAAATGGAATTTTAAAAAAATATGAAACAAATTTTGTAAAATAGAAGTTATAGGAAAAAAAAAATAGAATTTAAAAAAAATTGAAACAAATTTTGTAAAATAGAATTGAAAAAAAATTTGATTCATATGAAAAGGAAAAAAAAGTTTAAATTCATATAAAATAAAAAATTAATACAACGGCTACTAGCCGTCATATTCAAAAGTTTTCAAACTATTAGTGTCGGTTATAACCGACACTAATAGTAATTAATTTTTTTTTTTTGCCTTTGAATAACTATTACTGTCGGTTATAACCGACAATATTAAAAAAACCTTAATTAGTGCTGTCGGTTATAACCGACAGCAATAGGAAAAATACAAAAAAAAAAATAGCTAGCCCGGGGCTGGCTGGCTGGCCGAAAGCAGCCAGCCCTTTGGCCCTTTGAAATTCCGTGGGGCCCTCCCAGATTCCCGAGCCCTCTGGCCTAGCCCTCGGTTGGAGACGGTTTTAGGTCTATTTTCGGCCCTTTGGCCCTCTGGACCCTTCGGTTGGAGATGGCCTAAGATCCCACATCGCCCAGGGGTGTGGATCTTGTAAGCCTTATAAGTATATTCTTATCTCTACCTAGCACGAGGCCTTTTGGGAGCTCCCTGGCTTCAGGTTCCGTAAAAACTCCGAAGTTAAGCGAGTAGCACGCGAGAGCAATGCAATAATGGTTGATCCACTGGGAAGTTCTCGTGTGAGTTCCCAAAAACAAAACCGTGAGGGCGTGGTCGGGGCCCAAAGCGGACAATATCGTGCTACGGCGGAGTCGAGCCCAGGATGTGGTGGGGGCCCGGGCCAAGATGTGACAACTTGGTATCAGAGCCAATCCCTGGCCGGAAGTGTGCCGATGAGGACGTCGGGCCCCTAAGGGGGGTGGATTGTAAGATCCCACATCGCCCAAGGGTGTGGATCTTTTAAGCCTTATAAGTATATTCTCATCTCTACCTAGCACGATGCCTTTTGGGAGCTCACTGGCTTCAAGTTCCGTAAGAACCTCCGAAGTTAAGCGAGTAGCATGCGAGAGCAATCCCATGATGGGTGACCCACTGGGAAGTTCTCGTGTGAGTTCCCAGAAACAAAACCGTGAGGGCATGGTCGGGGCCCAAAGGGGACAATATCGTGCTACGGCGGAGTCGAGCCGAGCTGTGGTGGGGGCCCGGGCCGAGATGTGATACATAGGGCCAAACATAATTTATTATTTAAAAACTACAACCTAAATGTTGTTTAAGTTTCATGTTGTTAAATGTTTTTTTATGTTGTATAATTTTTATGTTGGTTAATGTTATTAATGTTGTTTCATGTTACTTAATTTAATTTAATGTTGTATAATGACTTAGGAAGTTATAGGAAAAAAATAGAATTAAAAAAATATATATGAAACAAATTTTGTGAAATAGAAGTTATAGGGAAAAAAAATAGAATTTAAAATAAAATGAAACAAATTTTGTGAAATCGAAGTTACAGGAAAAAAATTGAATTTAAAAAAAAAATATGAAACAAATTTTGTAAAATAAAAGTTATAGGGAAAAAATATGAAAAATAGAAGTTATATGAAAAATTTTGTAAATAAAAAAAAATAATAAAACTGTAAAAAAAAATATTCAAAGCATTCCTGTAAGTTATAACCGATAGGAAATCCAACAAAAAAAAAATGGCCAGCCCTCTAGCCCTTTGGCCCTTTGGCCTGGCCCTCGGTTGGAAACTGTTTTCGGGCTATTTTCGACCCTCTGGCCCTCTGGACCCTTCGGTTGGAGATGACCTAATACTCTTTAATTAATGGTCTCAATACAACAACTTGTGATATTTATTTTCAAATTAAAATAACGAGAATCATATCTCGTAAAAAGTAAGAATATGTATGGCAAATGAATAGTGTTTAAATTTTAATGAATGATCTAACACAGACGATGTTTATTTTTGATAATTTTGTCATCATACAATTGTTTTCAAATGAGTCCATTTAATGATCTAAAATATTACCATAAATCTTTTAATCGATAATTGGGCCAAAGAAATAGCTTTAATTTAATAAGTTTTTTTTTTCATATATTTTTTGCTTTTATTCACAACTTGACTGTGCCTTTCTACGTCTATTCTTAGAATTTAAACAAATTAGCATTCACAATTATCTATAACGTCTGGGCAATAAAATATTTTCAGGAACAAACAAATTGTATGCACCGTTACGCATTGATTATAATCACGAAATTGCCCAGTTCAGCGCCTATTAGTTTCATTAATTAGGCAGGCCAAAAAAATATGTTGGGATGCTTCTAAGAAATGGTCTTTAATTTACATTTAAAGTTCAACAAAGCCTACACAGCTTCAAAAGTTCATCATGTCAAAATTAAGCACATTGGTAACCCCCGTTTAGGAAATTAATAAGGAAACGTATCTTCTTTTTATCAAAGATGTCCTCCATTTTGTATATTGTTTTAATAGATTTTCTGTATATGATCATGGACCTCGTGATCAAGGTGACAAACATGGCAATGGATTAAAATATTCTCCTAATTTAAGTGATCAATTCTCGAGAATTATAAGTACTTATTTAATTGCTCATTTTTCTTACCTTTAGACAATAAAAAACCATATTGCTCATTTTTCAGGCTGGGTATTTGGTAGGTTTAATGAGCAAAAGGTTGTTGGAATAAAATGGGGGTTGGTAAGTAGAATTAGGGTAGTTTTGGTACCATGATGGAGTAACTGAGTAAACCTACCATTTTTTTTCAATTGAAGTTTATGCCACTCTTTGAGGGCCATGCGCCTGCACAAATTAAATTTCAGTACATCGTAGGCCTTTTCTAAGACCAAACTTCATCAAAATTTGAGACAATGGCGTCATACGAAAAGAAATTTGTGCTAATATTGATGAACTCAACATTGCTATTTTTGTTTTGTTTTGAATTTAAGCGACAGTGTAAAGATCTAATTTATCGAATAAAAATATGATATTAAATGTTAAAAAATATAAATACTCTGTCTTGATTAACTAACTGAACTTCCTTCAACTTTTGATCAATTTTTCTAAAAGATGTGATTAGACATATTCCATGAAAACAAAAATCATCTAATGAATGTTTGAAGGCTAAAAAGTGGCGGGCCAAGCAACCAAAAAGTCTAATACCAAAACTAAAAGGCAACTGTGTGGTTGGGGACCAATATTATAAGCTATTATTCTCAATCAACCAAAACCAAGGCGAAGATAGGTCCAAATGCTGATGCGTGATGCATCACAAGAAGTCAAAACCAGAGAAAGATGAAACCTACTCTGCTAAGAATCCGAGAGATCTAACCGTTGAAACCTCAAAATATCGATACTTCGAAGAATCATAGAATTCAAATCACAAAAAAAAAAAAAAAAAAAAAAAAGTGCCGGCATTAATTTGAAAGGTATTGCAACTTTCTTTCTATTGAATTGAATATAACATTTCAACAAATAAAGGTTTTCTATATACAGTATACTGGGAATTATCACAAAGCTAGAAAGAAAAAACGAAGAAACTCATCTCCTTCTGATCTGATCCCACCATTGAGGTTCAAATCCTATTCGGAAAAACTTTGAAACCCTTTACTAAATACAATTCAACAAGTAAGAAAAAGCTACAAAAAACAGAAGAAGTGTATATAAAAACTTAATTTCTAGGTGTAGAGTCCACCGCTGAGTTGTGCCTTTTGGAAGGACCAGAAGGAGGGATGGGAGTCCCTTTGGGGAAGTAGCTGAATATCTGACCTCTGTATCGAAAACCCGTCTCGTGTTTTCGGGGATTAAACGTTTTCGCGTGATCCAGATTCACCAAAGCCTTCCCATCCAGCCTCACCACCAGAGTCTTCGCTAGCCTCGTTGCAGTGCAGGACCCCGTAAGAAGATTGAGAACGAGAAGAACAACAAACACGGTTTTGCACGACGAAAGGTGTTTCGATTTCGATGAGGGATTCGAAGCCATTGCGGAGATTGCAGTGCGGACTATGATCTTTGAGTTTTTGATGTAGTTTTGCAGGGTTTAAGGAATGATATGAGAGAAGTTTTAGGTTTTTTTTATTTACTGAGGAGGGAGAGGGGGGTTTGGTGTATTTTATATACATGTGCATGGGGAAACAGGAAAGAGTTTGGCATTCGGCATTGCAAAGACTGGGAAAGAGAAGGAGGGGAAGGAGGAGTGAATTGCACGCTAATGACTAATGGGAATTTTGAATGTCAACTCTTTTGGAATAATATATTGGCACACAAAGTATATTTTTGGTGCCGGCTAAAGACTTGGCATTTTGCCTTTATTTCTTTTATATATATTTTTTTTCAATATTTCACCTTCCAAATTCCCAATTTCTTTCTTTCAGGTCAAATATGAGTGAAGATTAGGAGGAGGAATTATTACACACTAGCTTTGAAAAAAAAAAAAAAAAATATGAGTGAAGATTTTTCTAGGAAAACACCACCCACTTTGTGAATTAAAATTGTCAAAGTTTTGATAGAAATGGACCAGCGGTTCAATACTAATCACACTAATATTGTTCTTAACTTGCATATATTATATGCACAGTACGACATGTATGAGGTTTTATCTCGAGAGATCACCATAAGGTTAGTAATAAAACAATTCACAATATATTGTATTTTACTTTGTTGATTTTCCGATGTATCGATTTTTACATTCTTCAACAAAAATTTGGACCACTTTGCTTAGATATGCAGAAGAAGTGCAAACAATAAGTGTGTTGAAGTGCACTTGATTAGGCCGCGATTTGGGCAAGGCTGTTTGTTTGTTTGTGTGTTGTAACTTTTCAGCTCTGAACCAAAGAAAAATAATAGATAATAATAGCTTTTGGGTGCTTGAAATAATGGAATTCCTTTACATTTTTCTAATTTTTGGGGACAGGAAGTAATCTTGTCTCACACGCAGCAAAAATTGGAATTCAGGGACGGCAAGTTAGCATGCCAATATTATATGATAAGATGATCAACTTATATAATGAAGTTAGTAATTAACCTCCATATTGGCCCTCTAATTAATCACTTGATCACATTTTCAACAGAATTAATGAAACAATTACATATGTTAAAGCTTATGACGACTTAATTAATTAACGTACGTAGATGGTATAGTCCAAGTCCCTCAGCTTTGGTATAAATCATCATTTAATTATGATTGTTATGTCCATAATTATGGCTTAAATTATTATCAGGAATTTTTAACCGTTATGAAAATTCTTTTTCAGAACGATGAGTCATATGAGGATGAGGGATGAATGGATGATGGTGATGATCTTTTGCGTGCGAAGGTCTGGCAAGAATACAAAACTTGAACGGGTCCACTAATTTCTTTGTTTAACTTTCATTCGTATGACACTGACGGATACCTGTTTTTGGTACATAATCTCACTTGTGAGTTGAAATAACAATACATGTACAAATAAAGAAAATGATTAAGTTGCATGTTTTCTTCTGAACGCAACTTTCATTCTTTACTGTTAATATATGGCGTTGATAAGTTTATAAAATATGTAAATTACACTTGGATAATCAATACAAATTTAACATTAATAACACGTCCTCCGTCCTTGATTTACATATATTTCATATGCATGCATATCCATTTTGAAAGTAGATTCAACAGTCTAAGTAATACACCTTAATTGACCAAAATAATGTTGTATCTAGCTGACTATTATTTTCAAAAATAATGTAAGACGACTCATGGACTGATGAATATATCAACAAGTCAGGTAAATGGGTCGAAATCAAAGACTTGGGAAGGAGGGTTTGCGTGTTGAATGTGTGACAAATGCCATCTGGGTTGGTAATGAAATTTAAGATTAATTAAAAAAAATCCATGTCAAACGTCAATGTGATGCATGCTCATGAATTGGTGCTAGCTGCTGCTGCTCAACTATATATAAATTATCAGTTTAATTAGCCAGTGTTTGGCCACCGCATTACGTTTAGGATTTGGATTAGGGTTTAAATAAATCCAAAATCAAAGAAAAATTAGACAAATGGAAAACAATGTAAGATACCTTATCTGTTGAGACCGGCATGAAGAGAATGCAGGCCAAAACCGGAGATTATGGACGCTGGGTTTTGTTGTTGTTCGTTGACACTTGACAATAATATTCAAAAGGGATACTTTGGATGCAGTCCCTAATCCTTAACATTCTTTGATTAAAACCTTAATAGTATTCAAAGTTTGATCAATGTCCCTTGACTTTGTACACCTCATTATATTACTGTTAATATTTATATTTTTATAGTTTTGACATTAATTGTTTGATATTTTATGAGATTTATAATCCTATAAATTTAAAATCCCTCATTATAATACTATTAGAAACGGTTACAATAAAAAAATTCAAACATTTTGATTGAATAAATGGATAAAAACTATGTAAAAATAAGAAATAATAAATGGCAAAAGAATGTATCCATAGTGTTAAAAAAATTGGTACATTTTACAAAAAAATTGGTACATTTCACATATAACAAAGTGGTACATTAATAAAGAAGAATGGGTACATTATAAATAAATTAGGATACAGATAAAAGATTAAAAATTATGAGTACAAATGAATTTTTAAAAATATAGGCGCTAAAAGAAATTAATGCATGGGTACAAAATAAAACTAAAAAGAAAATACTACAAATTTTAAAAAAAAATGTTGCAAATTAAAAGTGGGTACAAACTAAAAATATAAATATATGATACAAAGTTTAGGCATAAAACATAAATATACCATATGTAATTTTTCTATCATTGATTAAATATACAATGTCACGTGACAGTATACACATAGGTACAAACACAAATAAAACTTTAAAAAATATGGGCACAAAAAGAAACTAATATATGGGTACAAATTAAAAATGAAAAGAAAATTGGTACAAATTAAAAAATATTTGCAAATTAAAAATAGGTACAAAGTAAAAATAAAAATATATGATAAAAAATGTAGCCATAAATATAAATATACTAATTGTAACATTTTTAACACTAAAGGAATATATTTAAAAATAAAAATATTTTATTATTCAAATAATTAATGATGTTATTAATACCAAGGATCTTGATAAAAAATTGAAAATGAATAGGATTTTAATCAATGAAGTAACAAAAAGAAGGATGTGAACCTAATTTTCCCTATTCAAAATCGTCGAATAAATAGCGTAAGTTTTGGTGTAAACCCTAAATTCACCAAAATTCAAAAAGTCAAAGTAGATTCATACTAGTTAGGATTAGGGTTTCCCCAAAAAGAAAGTTAGAATTAGGGTTTTGGGACCAGACTCGTACTGTGTGAAACATACCATTTGGTGATGGCTCTTCCTATGTGACATATTGTCACACCAATCTAGCATGAATTGGTTGTGTGCATAGTGACTAGAGAGTATTATGAAAAACAAGCCCCCATGGCCATCAATGTGGTAGTTTGCTCACTTATGGACCGTCCATTTCAATACTCCTGTTTGTTGAGTAATTTCTCAATCAGTGTGGCAGTTTCACTGTCATGTAGTATTACAAATTTATTCATGCATGTACATATTTATATATATATATACTATAACTTAAGTCAATGGCGTATTAATCGTGTCGTCTATAAATCTTTTATAACAAATGAATTAGTTATATTACGTGGTCGTCTATACTCCTACTCCGTTCATTTCTCACAAAAAAAAGGATCATGCAGCTACCCACTACTATATTTTCTTTTTCTTTTTCTTTTTTTTTGGGGGGAGGGGGGGCGGGGTGGGTTGTTTCTTTTTTCTAATATGGATATTCACACTTCAATTAGCTATTTCATTTATGGTGTTAACGTTGCTAGTCAATTAACCTGCATCCATGTGTTTTTCAAAATTTTGGTGACTGAGAGCAACACCACCACCGGTACTCTCATACATATATATATCATGATCATATAAGTTTATGAAGGGAAATTGTTTGGCTTTCTTTCTTTCCTTTTTTGTCCTTTAGAAAAGGGACTTTGAGTTTTGGATTAGAAGATTAATGTGATTCCCTGACTAAAACAAGAAAACAAATGCATTATGGCAAGTGTGGTCCTTTAGAATTTTATTTTATGACAATCGATTTAAAACAAGAACTATTATTAACACTCCAAAAAGAGATGGTTCAACCTAAGTATGTAGAAATATAAGAAATAAAATACACATCATATGAGTAGAGAAAAACTTTAATTTTGAAGTTTTGATAAAAGCTCCCAGCTCAACATAGAATTAAATGAAAGTTTTAACCATCTCCCAGCTCAACATAGAAACAATCTATTATTTCACATCTCATAGATATAGTAGCGTTCAAGCGCTAACCAGTTGATAAGTTAAAACGACGCTAGCTAATTGTTTGGGATCGTGCTTTCGAGACTAAACCCTAATCTCTTGTTGCGGAATGTTGGTCTAAATCAATGCTCCAAGATAGTTATGTGGCAGGAAGGAAGGAGACATTTTCAGCTGGCCTGGTGCTGGTGGTGGAAAGATGGCAACAACGACAGTCGTGTTAATCTTCAAATGTGAATCATGGGTTTGTATTGCTGTTTAGAATATGGCAAGTCACATCTCCGACTTTTTTGCTAATAATTCACATCCGCTCCGCCTCAAATTTGGACCTGGCATTTCTGAGGCAGCCCACGACAAACCAAATGGATTAAGTTGGGCTGATTGGTGAAGCCCAACAAGGCCCAACACAAAAACGCCATAAACTGTGTAATCCTTTTTGTCTTCCTCAAATACTGAATTTTCTTCCATTAAAAGTGATTACACATCTAAATATGCACCGTTAGGTCCAGTTATGAAAAATGATTTAATAACTTTTATTCTAATGTGTAATTTAATTGTACACTTTTAATGTGCATTAGAGAAAGCCTCCCCAAATTGTACACAGTTGACATTATTATTAGGATAGTGTTGTTCACAAACTCATTTTTACTTCTCACACATCCTTGTTAATTATTAAGTCGAGACATCATGTATTGACCAAACCTGTTGCATGCAAGTTTATTTCATTTCAAAGATACAAAAGTCAATAATATACAATGCATTCTTCTACCAAAACACAAAAAGATTGAAAGAGTGGCTTCTCTAGCAATATCTAATATTTCCAATTTGGAATTTTATTGGACTTTTAAGTTTTAAGATAATAAGGAATCAAAACTTTATGGAAAGCCACATCATAAGTTTTAAGATAATAAGGAATCAAAACTTTATGGAAAGCCACATCAAAATAAGCTTTAATAACATCGACATATCACCTAACTCGCATAACATAATTCAATGTACTCCACACTAGTATTTTATAACCACCACAGGATGGCCAGTGGTTTATGACGAATTTTAGGTACGTATTTCACATAGCATGTCTTGAATTCGATTTATGACGCTAGTGAATCACACGATGGTGACTATAAGAGGCTGAAATGTCACTATGAGTCTTTTCGGCTCTTGAAATTATGGACTGACGTGACAAAGCCACCGTATGGTCCCTTTTAAAAGAAAACTTGTATTTTATAGCTTTTACAAAAAGCATTTAAGCGTTTCAATTGAATTTTCTCAATCGCATTGTCAACACGTTGAAAATGATAGAGTGCAATATGTACTTATCAGGAAAGCAAGTTTTCAGTGATTAATTATACTCTCGCCTCGCACTCCAAGGCTCTCGTAATTTCTTAGGGGAAGTGAGTTCTCCACTCCAGTTTTTTCTTTTTGCATTCCTACTTTTGTTTTTTAGCTCTTGGATTGAATCAATCAAAATTGAAAATAAATTGAAATAAAAGATGAAATAGTGTCGGAGAAAACTACGAGAACATGAAAATTACTATCCTACTATATAAATCTCTTTGTAGTTATTATACTTTGAACATATGAGCTCTTGTATATAAATGATGCTCATGTTTAAAGAAAATGCTTTCAATTATGCGGCAAAACCATCAGAAAAGCAGTACTTAGTAGCACTAGGGCAAAAAAGAGAGTAGTAGTAACAACGTTTGAAAGAGAAATTGAGCCTTGTTTTAGTAGACTAGGCTTGGTAGGCTTGAGCTATTTAAGTATGCTCGCTTTTGCCGACGGGTTCATCTTGGCTTTGGTAAGTTGTGCAATTTCGGCAGGAGTCGATAGTTGGGCACTGGATCCCTTCGGACTTGGAGAACGAGTAACGTTGGGTCGGGGTTTTCCCCGTCGCGTAGAAGGGGAGAATAATCAACAGATACTGGGTGAGCGAAGCAGGAAGATGATGGATGTCAGAGCGGTTGAAAGAGTCGCTAAAAGGAAAGCTGTGGAGACGGGGGACTCGAGTCAAGCTGCTGGTGTGGTTGTTTTTCTTGGTGCTGTTATTTTCTTGCGTTTCAGAAATTGTATACGCTCGGTCATGCAATGAGAGAGAAACTCATGCACGTATACAACATGTTTGTTGAACTGAGCGTATTAAGTATTGAAGACTAGGAAAGACATGGAAACCATATAGTTTCCCAAAGGGATATTCAGCTTCTCCCACAGAAGCAACTCAATCAAGCCCAAGAAAATCGAAAGACACTGACCTCACCTAGGTCCTAGAACAAAGAGAATGGTGGACACAGCATTTACATTCAATTGGGTCTGGAATTGTATTTATGGATCCAACCTAATAGTCAAGGTCCACAAAAGCACTTCTGTGGACAGTGCTTCCGCAGCCTACAAAAGTCTACCCATTGCCACAAGATTACGAAGCCATGCAGGAAGCTGGAAGCTACAACTTTTAATACCTAGCAATAGTGACCAAAATTTCACTTTCAATGTATTAAAGTCGGGCCATTATTTGCACCTTTTTATCCTTTCTATAAAGCAATAAAAGGATCACACTTGCCCATATTTCCATTAGAGAGATTTTTCAGTATGACCGTCATACGAGGCGGTACATTACGTGTCTATATATAAATGGTGAGATATGCGTGCAAAAAGGTTAATAAATTAAAAATTAAAATTTTCCACCACTTATATAAAAACACATGATGTACCATATGTATTCCTGTCACAACTAAAAATTTCTCATTCCATTGAAGTCACTTCCTCTGCCGGTAAAAATTCCCATCATTTACAGTTAATTGGGGTTGCTCTGTTTAGCAAGAAACCCAAATGAATTTTTGCCATCTGTATATTGGTTTGCAGAGCAACTGCCCAATCATATGTTCTTATTTTCTGTGATACCAGATTATCCTTTTTACATGTGCAGTAGAGTTGGCATCCCGCTTCATATACTAAGGATGGTCACGGTTCGATTTGAGTTAGTGTCCTCACCAAATCACGACTAAATCTATTAACTGTTAAGTGATACGGTTTGGTTTCATTAAAGATTACACATTTTATGTTAAAATAGAGTCAAATTCGGTTGGTTCTGTGTCCATCCCTAAGTTTGGCCGGTTGTGACCAATTTTTTTAACTGCTAAGCAATGCGAATTTCTTTAGTCCAATATTATGATTTTAAAGTTAAAAGCGAACCAAACCACTCACAATGGTCTCTAATTCAGTCGGTTTTGTGTCCAGTCCAAAATTGATTTGATCGAGAACAGGAAAGCATAAATATTGATTTGATTCATGTCAAGAGGCAAAATAAAGCATTACAAAACGAGCAATAAAATTCTAAGCTACGGTTGCTTCTAACTAGAGAAGTTATATTCTATAGTTCTAAAAAGAAGGGATATCTTTATAAATCAAGTGACCTCCTCCCCCTCCTGCTGACATGGCCTCACCCCAATTGGGACATGCTCTGTTGGCACCATTCCACTGGTGTAGCAGAGATTAGGGTTGTTCCAAGCACCAAAACGACTCCCCATTTTGTGATAAAACGACTCAGAGAATTTAAGCTCCCCTGTCAGGTTGTTGCCGTGGAGGTAGAGTGCACTGAGGCAGGGCAAAGTTGCAATCTTTGGCAAGAGGTTGCCTGTGAGCTTGTTGTCACTTAAACCCAAAAATCTCAATTTTTTTAGGTTTGAAATTGAATCTGGAATCTCACCAATTAGACCTAATCCGGAGAGGTCTAAAAATACCAAACTCTTCATGTTTTGCCACTCTAGGGTTTTGAGGTCTCCACCAATTGGGTTGTTGGATAAAACCACTTCCTCCAAGGAATGCATTTCTTGAAGTGATTTGGTCAATCCACCTGAGAAATTGTTGCTCCTGAGGTCCAATAAAGTCAACTTCTTTAGATTACCAAACCCTATTGGCAGCTGCCCTTCCAGTTGATTGCTGCTCAAGTCAAGCTTCAAGAGTGAAGTCAAACTTCCAATGGTGATTGGCAAAGGCCCAGACAGTGAGTTCCTATTTAAATCAAGGATTAGCAGCTGATTCAATTCACCAAACCCATCGGGGATTTGGCCCGTAAACCAGTTTCCAGTAAGAACTAGCCGCTTCAATCGGACTAATTCACCGATATTTGTTGGTAATCCACCTCTTAATCCGTTCTCCACTAGTACCAATGATTGGAGCTTTCTGAGGCTGCCAAAGGTTGTAGGAATCTGTCCAATGAGGCCCGGGTTCGATCGAAACTCTAGTGATTCTAAGCTGCCGGCAACCTTCCACCAGTTTTCTGAGGGGATCGGAACTGGATGCTTCTGGGGTGAGAGGAAGCAATTGAAAATGGACAGGGACTTTAGGTGCTTCAAATCAAACAGTTGCGGTCTAAATTTTGCACTTGGGGAACAACCAAGGGAGTTGTCAAGAATAGGTCCAATATTCATGGAGGTCACATACCAAAACCCATCATACAAATCACAAGACACCCCCTGCAATAGAAATTTAAAACCTCATCGTATCAAAACTAAAACTGCTTAAAACTTTCGACCTGTTCCGAACCTGCAAAATGTTCGCTGACTGAACCCTAACATTGAAAATATATATCGACTTCAAATGAAAAACCCGTATAAATAATTGGGACTTGTTTTAAAATCCTACTATACTATCCATTGTCTTTTAAGTGATTCGGGTTGACCCGTTAACTTGAAACTCTTCGGTTCACATCCAAACGTTAAATACAACATTGCCATTTACCCTTATGTCAAGTACAACTGTACAAGTAAAAACCAAAAAGGAATATATAGCTGGTAAATTTGGATATAAGCAATGTTGCAGAGAAACAGTACATAGTGGTGGTGGTGGGGGCAAAAAAGGAGTACCTGTATAGGGGTCCACCCACAAGGATCCGGATAGAGGTCTGAGCCATTCCACCATTTACCCACAAAGCCTTGGATTGCAGAGTACAGAGCTAATTGCTCCGTTTTCTCCATTGGAGATACACCTTCATCTGCTTCCTCAGAACTCCAAGCACCCACAGAGAACAGAAAGGTTACCAAAATCACAACACTGATGGGAGTAAAACCCTTCATGGATTTGAGGTAATAGCCAATACAAAAGGGTAAATCCAGAGGGAAATTTGATTAGAACAGCGTGAAAAAACAGTGGTAGTAGATGGAGTTTGTGGGAAGAAGAAAACATGAGAAACTGAACCAAAAGAGAGATGGATTTAGGAAGAAGAAACTACAAGCATAGATGTGATTTCATGAGAAATATCGACGCGTCCCTTTTATATATATGTGTGTGTGTACATGTATATATAGGAGGAAAATCACGCGTGGTTTGGAGCCCAAGCAGAATGTGAGAAAGATCCAAAAGGGGTTTGAAGGAAAAAGGGTAGAAGAGAGGAGGAAAAATACAGAAGCAGAAGCAAGAAAGCTGAGCTCTCTAGTCTACTCGTTACGTTTACGGGAAAGCTAAGAAAGTGTATGGAGCAGACACAGAGAGTGAGTGAGAGAGAGAGAGAGAGAGAGAGGATCGAGAGCACAGTTCTCGAAGAGCATCAAAGAAATAATAGTTATTATTATCAGAAGACAGTAGTAACTAAGGACTTGAGGAGAAAGCGAAAGGCATTCGGCTCTTCTTTCAATCTCGTCATAGTCTTGTCATACTTTTAATTTATTGTTATTGATTATCCTCCTACGTTAATCCGAATAATATTCTAAATTAATTTGAATTAAATTATAAAAAATAGAGTTTGTGTTTGAGTTCAAGGAAGTATCACTCTAATTAGTTTAGTGTTCTAGCCAACATAGTTACATGACAAATTCATGCATTGACTTCGCATGCATGCGTTTAAATTCTTTGTTTGAAACAGTGAGCTCATCCCATTGCCTTCAAGTTCATTTCTTTCTCGTAATTGAGACAGTTTTCAAAAGTAAAAGTTAGTTGCCTTGTATCATCATTATATCCATTAAAAATCGTTACTTTAGTCGGTTAAAAGGGTGTGGTAGTTGGAGGTGGGTGTTAGGATTGTGAGATTAGTTATGGTAAAGGGAGGAGGATTTCTAGGGTTTGGCAGGATTTAGGGCATAGAGGTAATAGGGGACCAACGTCCATGCAAAAGACAGAGAGATGAGGGAAAGAAATCCTATTCGGATCATTTTCACTAAGTCATTCCCATCAAATAATTCTAACCCTTAAAATTTGAATAAACGACTAAGGTCATTTTCAACCGAAGGATCTAGAGGGACAGAGGGCCGAAAATAGTCTGAAAACTGTCTTCAACCGAGGGCTAGGTCAGAGGGCTCGTGGGGCCCACAGAATCTGAAAGGGCTGGCCAGAAAATGAGAGCATTCCTGTTGGATATAACCAACAGGAATGCCAAGCCAAATTTTCAAATGCAACGGCTAGCTGATGTCAGTTAGCCGTTAATTTCGATTTTTTTTTTTTACAGTTTTATTTACAAAAATTTTCCTATAATTTCTATTTTTTCACTTTTTTTTAAATTCTATTTTTTTCCTATAACTTTTATTTTACAAAATTTGTTTCATATATTTTTTTTTAAATTCCATTTTTTCCTATAACTTATATTTTACAAAATTTGTTTCATATTTTTTTTTAAATTCCATTTTTCCTATAACTTCTATTTTACAAAATTTGTTTCATATTTTTTTTAAAATTCCATTTTTTCCTATAACTTCTATTTCACGAAATTTGTTTCATATTTTTTTTAATTATATATTTTTCCTATAACTTCCTAAACCATTATACAACATTAAATTAAATTAACATGAAACAACATTAAATAACATTAACCAACATAAAAAAATATTTAACATGAAACATAAACAACATTTTTAAAAACATTTAACAACATAAAACTTAAACGCCTACTCCATGATGACGTCACTTAACCGTTGAATTTGAATTTAAGTTGTAGTTTTTAAATAATAAATTATGTTTGGCCCTATGACCCTTTGACCCTCGGTTGGAGACGGAGGCAAATATGGTCATGTACTGTTCATTAAAATATTAATATCTTGGAGGGCCAGAGGGCTAAAACGAGCCCTCTAGCCAACCCTCGGTTGGAGATGGCCTAAAGTTATTATAACTTTTAGCCCCTGTTTGTAACCGTTTGATCAAATTTTAAAAGCCCGAATTAGTTAATGAGAATGACTTGGTGGAAGGAATCTGGAGATGATTCCTTTCTAGAGAGGAGGGTGGTGCACGTAAGTACATGCAAGACAAAAAGGTGGGTTCTTAACTCTCAATGCTGATTCTTGTCTAGGTTGGGTCTTTCTGCTTTTGGGTTTTTAAGTGCTTTCTGAAACACGGAGGAACAAGACAAAAGCTGCATTGAATCTCCAAAATAAAGGATGGGGCACGGCTCGAGATGGGTCTTAGAAACAGCTTCAAGTTCATACTGTTATGGTGTATCTTGGAATTGAACCATGGTATTTACCATTTGTTCCACCTATTCCTTTCTTCATTACCAAAACCAAGAAAACAACATCCTTCCTTTGTTTGAAATAAATAATTAAGAGTGACCCCAAGCCAACAAGGGCTCCCGGTTTTGCTAGAGTTAGAGGAGGAACGTCTATCGTATGCAGCTTTACTTTTGCTTTGCAAATAGGCTTTTTCAACGACTCGAACGCGTGACATTTTGGTCACTATGAAACAACATTTCCGTTGTGCAAAGACTCATTTTCATTTAAAAGACGTAATTATACAGTTAAAATGTGAGAAAAACAAAACTTTGATGGTATTCCGGTATTCCAGTATTCCAAACTAAATAGACATTGGCATACTTTTAACTTTCTAGTATAATAGTTAATTTCTGGAAAAAAAAAATATATAATAGTTAATGATTAGCTTAAAATACCGTTATAAAAGGTGGCATATAATTTTGTCCTAAACATATACCCCTCTTGGAATGTTACAAACTCATCAACATAATTGTACTACTTACTCACTACTCCCATACCAAAATGGAAAATAATTAAAAAAAAGTACTTTCTCTCCGTGTGTGAGAGCTTTTCTCTCCGGGTGTGAGAGCAGTTGCCAAGCTAACGTTTTTTCCTCTTGTCGCCGGCCCTAATTCTGATTAGGGTCGGTGGCAGCCCTTCCTTCTTCCTCTTAGTTTTTGAGATTTGAAATTTATAGAAGTAAATCCACCATCAATCATTTTGGTCATTCCGTGAAAAATCTTTGTTAAAAAAGGACCAAAAGACAAAAATACCCTCAATCTAATAAACAATGGGCAAAATGATTTGACAAAAAATGAAGATATTTTTGTCATTTTATTCTTATTTAACAGAGATTTTACAAGGACCAAAACGATTAATGGTGGACAAACTTAAGACCATTTTTTCGATTTTCTATTTTCTATTTCAATGATCAAGTTATGTCAATCTCATGACCATTAAAAAGCCATAAAATAAAGAGTAAATTGTAGCTATTGTCCCTGAACTTTAACTCAATTCGAGCAATGGTTCCTCAACTAAAAATCCATTACCATTGGTCCCTCAACTCATCAAAACGTGCATCTATGGTCCCTCAACTAAAAATTCATTACCATTAGTCCCTCAACTTTAATTCAACTGGAGAAATAGTCCCTTAACTTTAACCAAATTGTAGCAATGGTCCTTCCAACATAACTCGTTTTGACAAAAATTTTGACGTAGTTGACGAAAAAGATCATAATTACACACTTTGATGAGTTGAGGGACCCTAATTATATAAATAGTTATTCCAACATAACTTATTTTGACAAAATTTTGACTAAATTGATGAAAAGGACTATAGCTATACATTTTGATAAGTTGATGGACCATTGCTCCAATTTGATTAAAGTTGGGGGACCATTGCTACAATTTACTCTAAAATAAATGGAGTTTTAACAAAACACTTCCTGTACTGTTCACTTTTAACGAAAAACCATATTTTTACCTTTACCTGACACTATTTACTATACCTTTAAAAATAAATTTTCATTAAAAGAGAAATTCTTTTGGATTTTTCATCAAGTTTCCTTAAAATAAAAGCACTTTTGGGGTTTTTAAGGGGATGAGAGGAGGGAGGAAGAGAACCAGAGTGTCCGACTAGAGAGAGTGGGATATAGGGAGGGAGGGCTATAGGGCTATCAGAAGGCATAGGCCGAACTCTACTTAATTGCTTTCTAGGCAGGCCTAGTACAATAGGATGGTAAGTCCTTTTCTGCGCAAGCTTTTGTAGGTAAATGCGAAGAGTAGCTACGGGTCTTTAATTTGTAATTTCATCTTTCATGTTTGTTTTCACTAATCCCATTAAATTAGACTCCATAATTAATGAAAATGATCATCTTCGGATCCCTTCTTCCTAATCCACCAAATCAGAAAATTTGATCAAACGGCTACAAATAGGGTTCACTTTAAAATTTATAATAATTTCAGCTGTTTGATTAATTTTCAATGACACGGATTTCTTAATTTGATGAACTAGGAAGAGATTCGAAGATGATCCCTTTTCATAATTAATAGTTAGAGACTTTCTTTATTGGTATTTGTTTGAGGATTGTAATTATTGAATAATTATAAGGTTTTTTTTTTTTTTTTCATTAGTTTGTGTTGGTAGATGGACGGAAAGATCTTACACTCGTCTGAAGTTTACAACACATGACATTATATTATTGAATCGAAATTCCAGACGCTACTTAACAGTAGACCCGTTACAAGCTGGTAATAATATCTTCAGCCATGTTTCCACCCGTCCAAAAGAAGAGAAAAAACTAAAAAGACTTGAAAAGGCGAAGAAGTCGCCATTTCAACATTGGAATTACAACGAAAATGAGAAAACAAAAAGCAGCTAAGAAATCACACAAACTGAAGGTAGTCATTACAAAGTTTTCCGTAAAATGGTAAATAAGAAACTGGTTTTCGCCATCACGTCGTTAAGAAAGTCCAGATCTTTTTTCCTATTGACTTCTCGCCAGGACGCTCTTCAATGTCCTCGTCATCATAGTCATCGTCGCTCTCGCCATTTGTATTGTTGCCGCCACCAGATTCCGGTGTACCAATATCTTCCGCGCTCATATCTGTATTTTCAACTGATTTGGCTGCATCGGCTTCAGCATTGTCATCAACGGTGGCTGTTGGTGTTCTAAACTGCAGTACAAGAAACAGAGGTTAACAGACCTTATTCACATAGTTTTAGACGTTTCAGATATAACCGTCACAAAGTACAAGACACCGTAAAAGGTAAGGGGGACATTACCCTCACAACCCGCTCCTGTGAGAATTCCGCACCTTTTAACGTAGTGACCTGCATCAACTGTGTAGTTTGCCCATTCTCACCAGCCGTCCCCAACGATGACACAGAAACGGATTCAGGAATTGGTTCTACACCACCACCTCCAGTTTCTTTCTTGCTTCTCTTCTTCAGGTCAGCCGCGGCTGGTGCTGCTGTGACTGATCCTGCACTGATCAACATTCATAGATAAATTTAGAAAAACCAAACACTTCCTCACATGGTACAGTATAGAAAATGCCCACACTCGACACATCATGCAAGATCCCTTGATTTGAACAGTTTATGACAGATGAGGTCATATGTAAAACCGTAAAAATTCACGTCTTCCACGTACAGATACTTCGGTAGTTCAATGATTAGCTGTATAAGTTTATCCCTGTTTACCATCTTCCTTTAATTTTTTTCTACGATTATATACATTCCCAAACTATCAGAAAGAACCAAATGTATTCTCCATACCAATATAAGTACAAATAACTGAACTAAAAATTTCTCTTTTTAGACAGAACTTCTGAATGATTTTCCCCGATCAAGGAACAATAATTTCAGAATAACGGTCAGTGAAATTGTCATTCCAGGACTAACCCGAAGCTGGTTAGGAAAACAGAACGTGCACCTAGTGAAGACTATTGGATAGATTATTCTGGGATCTAACAAACATTCTATTTCATGCATTAACTGAAAGGACCTGGACAATTGAAGTGCTCAGCTAATATTCCATAGCAAGAACAGAAATGGGTCAAAGAACGGTTCTTTGTAACCCTAAAAGGAAAAGAATCAAATAGACTACAGTGATAAGATTTACCAGAAGTTTGACATTCAAATCCGCACTCGGTGTATCCATCAAAATATCAATATTCTCAAACTAAAATTGATAAGGGAAAAAAAAAGCCAAACAATTTTATATAAACATAACCACTCAAAGCAAAAAGATATATCCAGCGTTCAACCATGTTGATATCCAATTGTCGTTAAACCTTAAGTTGATTGGAAACAAATGCAACAATGCATGAAGAATGAGAGACTGACAACAAGTCTATATCGATATACAACCTTGACCCAAGTTGGCCCTAATATTATGATCACGCCACAGAAACTGCAAACACTAATTTATTATTTACTTCCACATTTAGCCGTCACCGTGCCATATAATTTCATACACACATTAAGCAACTTACGTCTTGCGATGTCTGAGGTTATATCGCTGCTCTCCAGGTGTTTGCACGGAAGAAGCAATGGATTGTCGCCTCTTCCTGCGCCCACCAGCTGTTGTGACACTGCCCGAACGTCCTTCGCTGTCACAATCATCTTGCTCACTTTCAGTAATCCTAGAGCTCTGAGCACGCCTTCGTTTTCTCCCAATGCTACTATTTGCTTTCTCAGCAAGACTGGAAGCTCCCTGAATTTCTTCATAATTGTAACTACTATCATTAGGCAGCATACTTGCATTTGATGGTTCTTCTGGAGTATTTCCGAGAAATTTCTTTGCCTCTTCAACTGTTGCCTTCACTGTGCGTGTCCTAGACAGTCTGGACTTGCGTCCCCTAGCCGGTTGTTGCCGACCACTCTTTATCTCAGATTGCCCGGAATCATCTGGAACATCTTTAACCTTACTGTCAATGAAGCTATGATCATCAATTGATGGAGCATACCCATCATCCACTTCCTTGGTGGTGTTATCAGATGGTAGTGGTTGAGCACTAGAGTCATTAAGCATCCTAAAAGATGGCCCAGGCTCATCTTCACGACCGATGTGCCCTCTTTCTCCCTCATTGATAAGCATATTAGATTCGATTCTTTTCTCTTCAACATTAACCTGAATAGCGGATAGTGGGGGCAACTCCGAAGACCCTGCATCAGTAATATACTCCATTTTTTTTATTGGAGATACTTTAGAAACCATTGCCTTGCATTTGCGCAGCAAAGACGTTCCCCATCCTGATTCTGTGTATTCCAAATCATGAACACCTAAATCAGCCGAAGATTTCTTTAAAAGTTCATCATTGAGCCTTGGCAGAGAAACAGCCTCAACTTGGTACATTCCTGGTACTTGGAGATCAGAAAGTACAAATTCCCTTGTCATTTCTCCACAGTCCTTGCAACTTTTAAGCTTCTCAACAAAAGAAAGGAAGTGTCGTCTTTCCTCAATAAGCTGTTCCCGCTGCTGCTTGATCTTCTTGCTAAGCATAGCAAGCTGACCAATGTCTTTGCGCATTTCAAGTTGGTTAACTTCTTGTTGCTTCTTGTTCAGAGCAAGTTCTTCCCTTTCCTTTTCCATTCTATGCCTTTCAGATCTTAATTCTTCCCTTTGCTCATCAGTGACTCCCTTCAAGTAATTAATTTTAGCATGTTCTCTATCCGTCTCCTCCTCAAATGCTCTCTCCATTTCCTGCAGGCGTTTCTTCATTTCCTGCTCCCTATTCTGCATATCAGCCTCAAGATCCCTCTTCTGTGACTCAAAATCTTGAACCATTTGACTATGCTCAAATTGGGCCTTTTCAGCTAACGCTAACTGCTCATTCCTCATCTTAGACGCAAATGATTCTTTCTCAAGCTTGAGACTGTCTCGCTCCCTCTGTATGTAATTTTGCATTGCATCTTTCTCCTTTTTCAGCCTTTCTTCCTCCATGCCTTGTAATTTTTCTAATTTTTCTTTCTCTTCAACAATTTTCTTCAGATCTCTGCTAATTTCAGCTTTTCTCTCATCCAAATCCTCCCACTCTTCCTCAAACTTTTCCCTCTGCAGCTTTAAATCTTCAGCTTCCTTCAAGAGCAACTCATTTCGAAGTCTATAAGTCTTTATTTCCTGCTGCAATTCCGACTGCAAACGGAGGTGCTCTGACCTCTCTTCCTGAGTAAGTACCTGCTTCTCTCTCTCTTCACGAATATGGAGCTCCAGTTGAAGGTTTTCATCCTTTATCTTCTGAATTTCATCTCTAAGATTCTGAAGACACTCTATATCAGCAAGTAGTTGTTGCCTTTCCACCTCTAAAGTTTTCTCATCAACTTTGATGGTTTTCTCGTTCTCCTTCAAAGTTTTCAGCTTTGTTTCAAGTTCCTTATTTTTCTCATTCAACCTCTCTGATTTCTCATGCAGCGCTTGTTCCCTCTTCAACAACTTTTCTTCCCTGTGGCTGATTTCCAGCTCCTTTTGTTCCACCCCGTCAACCTTCATCCTTAGTTCCTTGTTCAGAGACTCCCTCCTTTCTTCCATTTCCAACTCAAACTCTTGCATTTTCGTATTGAGAACGGATCTGTGCTTGTCAAGCACCTCTTGAATCTCCACCTGTGAGAGACCATATCAGATTTCTAGACAAACTGTATGAAAATAAACATTCAAGCCCTTCTAAACAGAGTATTTTTTTTTTTTTTTTTTTTTGACAAGAGGCATCAGGTCTCATAAATGTAGCCCATTTACATTGCATTCATTCAATACGTTTTACAAGAACGTACCCATTTAGAAAACAAATATATAACCCTTTGAAAAACAGAAGATATAATTTTATGAGTCATAAGTCACATAAAAATAAATATCAGGAGTTTAAGAGTTAGGACTCACATTTTCTCTCGAACTTAGCTTTTGCTCAAATTCATGTAATTCCCTCTCCTTCAACTCTAATATGTTCCTCAAAGAATTAGCTTCCTGCAACCAAATTGACATCAGTCAAATGAACAAAGCTGCAAATATACATTTCTGAAAAAGAAATAAATGGAAAAAAATAAACTCATCTATACGAGAGACACCTTTTCCTTTGATACTAAGTCATCTAGCCGTTTATTCACATCCGCTTCCTTTTCTTTCAATATAGTGTTCGAAGCTTCAATCTTCCTTTGCGCTTCTTCGATGTCCTTCTCTTTTTGCTTCATAATCATTTCATTTTGATTTGACTTCTCCTCTTTCTCATTCAAAATTCTCCGAAGCTTGTATAACCTCTCTTCCCCTTCTTGTAGCTTCTTCTCCCATTCTTTCAAGTCTTCCCTTTGTTTGTAAAAAGTTGTCTTGTGTACCTCTTGCCTAACAAAATTAGAAACAAGTCAAATTAAATTTAAAAGCCAAATGCTCCAGAATATAAACACAGGACTACATCATAAATGGAAGATGTCTCGCATTCAGCAAAGAACAGAGCAACTATATATATTAGGATCCTGCATATCCTAAATGCAAGTGTCATGGTCGTAAAAGCATACTCTGTACTTAAGGAAAGCTTCTCTCTTCGAAGCACACTTCCACATGCCTCCACCTCCTCCAATCTCATCTCCAACTCTGAACTCTTTCTATTGACCTCAGCAAGCTTGGCCTCGGCAGCACACAACTTTGCATCTGTCTCCAAAGACTTCTCTTCAATTCCCACAACCAATGAATTTGCATCAGCCATCTTTGCTTCAGACTCAAGCTTTATTTGGGCATGCTCCTCATGCATTTCACGCAAAGTCTTTTCCAGCTGCAGTGACAAAAAATTAATACACATTGACAAACAAAATTTCATTACACAAATTGACAAACAACAAAGCTAGCATACCTGAGCTACACATTGCTTCTCAGCAACCAATACTCTCCGTAAATTCTCCTCCCGCTTCTCAACCTCAGATATTGCAATTAAGTGTGCAGATTGTTCGCGTTTAAGAATCTCCTGGGTTTCCGCCAATGCTTGACTCAATTCTTCGTTCTTCGATGCCCACTCTTTCTTCTCAATCAGGAGAAGCCCCATATTATACTGGTAATCAAAAAGCTGCCCAACAACAAATATATCATTAAATATTCAGAATATTACAAATTTGTGTTGTGTACAAATGTTGCACAAGAAATTAATAACGGTTCTTTCAATCTGATTTGATAAACCAAAAATCAAGTGGCTAACCTCTGTTTGAAGCTTAGAGACCTTCTCGGCGAGCGCTTGGTGGTCCCTGCGCTCCATAGACGCCTCATCGAGGAAGCCAGCCTCTTTGAACGCTCTCCAGTCGTCCATATCACCGGTATCTAATCCCGCAGTCGTATAAGGCCCGTTCTCACTCAGCGAGCCCAATGGCGGAGGCGGACCATCGACAAGCGCCACCGCTTTACCCTTCCCAGTATTCCTAGGGTTCGAAACGACGCCGCCGCTCCTCGGCGTCAGCGACAGAACCGCCGTCGACGCCTTCCTTTGCGGCGTGAACATCATCCGCCACGACGAAACCCTAATTCCGTATAACAATGAGTAGCAATACAAGAAATTAAATTGGGCGAATTCTTGAAAACCCTAATTCGAATGTCCGTACAACGGCTATTGGAATTTGGATTTTTCTCAGTGCCTTCGACTCTACGATCGCAACGGAAATTAGTGAAGAATGCTCTCCCCTTCCCTGTTTTGAATTCGGCTTGCGGTTTTTTATCGCGATTTTACCCTCAACTGACACCACTAATTGATGACAGCGCCCATGAAATTTAAGGGTACTTGTGTCATCACAGTGTTGATGTCCCGATTTCTCTGTTAGTTGCTATCCTGATGATTTTAAGTTGAATATTGACCAAATAAAAAAAATATATTAATTTGTAAAGTTTTTTTTTCCAAACGATAGTATTTACATTAACCGGTGGAGAGCGTAGATTCCATGAATTTCTCAACCCAATCTTTTCTTCTATAACTTTTCCTTTGAAATAATATAAATTTCTCTAAACTGAGTTCTACACTAATCTAAATGAATTTGATGCAATTTATCATGATGAATTGACACGCTATTATGCACAATTAGATTTGTTTAAGAACATGTTTAATCTAAACTACCTAGTCTTGCTTCATTTTCAAATCCTACTTACAGTTAAATTCAATAAATTAGCCAATAACGCATTGTCATTAAATTAAATAATTATTTTGTTAGAATGAAGAGAAGTGGTTGGAATCGAAACAATCTACATAAACGCTCTGCTTTGTTTTTAAGAAAGATTTTTCATGTAGTGTTTCGCATCGTACCTGAAGAAGCTGAAAAATCTCACGCATTTTAGATGTGCGTACATCCATTCCACCTCTAATTGGCGGGCCCACCGGCAAAGATAATGTACAACTATGCATACCAAACAGAGACCGTAGTCATAGATTACGAACATTTTCGTCAATGGACCGATTTCTCCTCAGTTTCCAACCAAAAAGACCAACAAGTCCCAAACCACCCACGTGTCAAATCCTCATTGGCCAGAGCGTCATTATCATCAAATTACCAAAAACGCAAAAAGTCACAGGGCTAAAATAGGCAGGCAGATCTCCCTCTCTCTCCCACGAACAGAGAGAGAACCCGATAATCTCAAAGGCACCCCCAAAACCAAAACCCTACTTTCTCTCTCTCCCCTCCCTCTCACTCTGTAATCTGTATGCGCTAGGGTTTCGAAATCGGAGGCCATGGCTACGGAGACTGCTCCGAGATCGAGCTCGGCGGCCGATTCGTACATAGGGAGCTTGATTAGTTTGACTTCCAAGAGTGAGATCAGATATGAAGGCGTGCTTTATAACATCAACACCGAAGAGTCCAGTATTGGACTCAGAAATGGTACCGTTTTACTCTCTCGATTTTTAATTTTGATTATTGTTGTCTGGATTCCGTTTAGGTCTTGTTATCTAGGTCAATTTGATTAATTTAATTTTAGTTTATCACTAGTTAATTCGTCTAGATTGGCATTTTTAGGGTTTAATTATTAATGATTTCAGATTTTTTTAAATTTTCGGCAACTGTGAAATTGCTATTGAATCTGACTGTCAGTGGCTCAATGTGCTTCTTTGTATTTTATTGCAAAATTTTGTGACTCCTTGTGAAAATGTAGAATTTTGTGATTCTAAATGGTTGATCTTTTCTATATATAAATGGTTTTTGTTTTTCATGGAACCTTTCATTTTTCTGTATGTACCATTAGATTAAACCAAATTGATTTGTTAGTTTATTACTAGTTCAGTCGTCTCGATTGGCATTTTGGTTTAATTATTCTTGATATAGGAATTAAAATTTTTGAAATTTTACTCAATTGTGAATTGCGAAGACATGTATGCGTGTGAGTATGCAAAGTATGAGATTCAGGAATTAGCGTGTTCTTAGAATTGAGTTTGAAAGTACGATATAGCGATGAATTGATGTGGCTCAATGCGCTTCTATGTACATATTGCACAATTCATCAAGTTTTGGGATTTCTGTAGAAAATTACAAAATTTGATTATAAATGGTTTATCTGTTCTGCAATTGCTTCACAGGGTTACGGAAGAGTTGTATGAATAGTTTATGTGACATGGATAATATATGTACATATATTGTATCATCAAGTGCTATCGTTGAGATATAGAGAGATGTATTGATGCTAATTTGTTACTTTTTACATGGCAGTGCGATCTTTTGGAACAGAAGGAAGAAAGAAGGATGGACCACAAATCCCACCGGGAGACAAAGTTTATGAGTATATTTTATTTCGCGGGAGTGACATCAAGGTAGGTACTGAGATGCATCAGATCGGACTTCACAATGAGTGTTCTATATTTTTGTCTGATAGTCTAAAAAAAGTCAAAACCCCAAAATGTGCCGACTTTATGAGTTTAAATTAATCAGCGATGGTATTTTTTTTTCAATTGTAGCAAGGACTTTGGTTGTTTAGTAATTGTAAAAATAGAACCTGTAATGTTGCAATTGGTGTTGACTACTCTGACTCTCTGATGCTAAAATTGAAGCTCAGATATGGCAACTGAAGTATATGATAATAATGATATTTGATGAAAATGTAACTTTAATGGGGTGACCAGTTTTGAACTATGTAGCCTAGATACACTTGTGGTTATATTTTCATGTAAATATCCAGACCCTAAGTCTTTCATTATTATCTTTGTTTTCAGGATTTACAGGTTAAGTCTTCTCCACCTGTTCAGCCTACACCACCTATAAACAATGATCCAGCCATTATCCAGGTAAGAGAAGGAATTTTAACTTTTGGATGCATCTAGCCAACCTGTGCTAATTTATTCTCTCTCTCTCTCTCTCTCTCTCTCTCTCTCTCTCTCTAACTCTCTTTCGTCTCTTGCAGTCTCACTATTCCCGCCCAGCTCCTTCAACATCGAGCTTGCCTGCTCCAGCTAGTGGATCTTTGACGGATATTAATTCCCATGCTCCACATATGGGACTCCCTGGTCCAAATTTCCAAGGTAGTTTGCCTTTATATCAACCTGGAGGCAATTTAGCGTCATGGGGTAGTACGCCGCCTCCTCCAAGTGCAAATGGTATGCCAATGTATTGGCAAGGATACTATGGCCCTCCAAATGGGCTACCTCATTTACACCAGCAGTCATTGCTTCGACCACCACCTGGGCTGTCAATGCCTTCTTCACTGCAGCAGCCAATCTGCAGCAGCCAATGCTTCACTGCAGCAGCCACTGCAGTACCCCAATTTTACTCCCTCCTTACCTACTGGAGCTTCAAACTTGCCTGAAGTTCCACCACCTTTGCTTCCTGCTGCTAGTATTAGTTCCTCTAGTTTGACTGCTACTTCTTTATCCCCGTCAACATTGCCAACAACTCTGCCTCCAGTGCCTTCTACAACATTATCTCTTGAAACTCTACCAAGCTCAATGCCTAACAAGGCACCTAGTTCTGCCCCCTCTGCACCTTTGGCAGCCATGCTTAGTGCAAGCTTGCCACCACTATCTTCTCTGGCTACTTCAAGCCCAGATATAACTGTTGTACCACCAATCTCTAACAAGCCTCATGCAATTTCTGGTCCAACCTTGCCTTATCCAAGCGTATCTCAAACGACTTCCTCTGTTGCTGGGGCAGCCAATTCTTTACGCATGGAAACACTAGTGCCTTCTTTGGTAACCCCAGGCCATCTTTTGCAGTCGGGATCCGCTACAGTCTCTTCATCTCAATCTTTGCAAACAGCTCACAAGGATGTGGAGGTTGTACAAGTTTCATCATCAACCTCATCAGAACCATCGGTTCCAGTTTCAGCAGAACCTCAGCCACCAATATTGCCACTTCCTCAACAACCTGCACAGGCTGGTCAAAAGGTTGTTTTGTCATACATGCATGTGTTACACGCTCACACGCACACACACAGCCTGATTTTGATCCAGCCTTTTAAATGACTGAATTGTTGTGGATTGGTGGTTTCTCTTATTCGACCAACTCGGTTTAGTCTAGTGGTCAGGGTTTAGGACTTCAAGTTTCTTTTTTAAAATTTATTATGTTATCTGTGGTTCGATTGCAAGGAGGTCTGACGTTGGCTTCTCCCTCTTTCCATAAATAGGACTATGTGCGTTCTCAGCCAAATGGAGCTCCATACCAAAATCAAAATCGCCAGGGTTATACATATAGGGGACGTGAAAGAGGACGAGGAACTGGGGTAAGGAAGCCTTTTTCCCCCACAATTTGAATTTTTTTGGATATCAATGGTTTGTTAAATGCGAACTAAAATTGAAATTTCTTGATTGGAAGTGTTTAGTCAGAAGAAGTGTTTTTATTCTATTGACTACTTCTAATCTATAGTAAGTGACATATATGATAAAGCCCAAATTATCTACAGATAAGATCCCCCTGATCGGATTTAATTTACTTTCTTGAATTAAGTTGTTGCATTTTCGGCATCACTGACATTGCCAAATAAATAACATGTTGGTGTGCAGAGTTCTCGTCCAATTACAAAATTCACTGAAGAATTTGATTTCATGGCAATGAATGAGAAGTTCAACAAGGATGAGGTTTGGGGTCATCTTGGTAAGAGTAACAAACCTCACAGAGAGGGTGATGGAAATGACACTGATGAAGATGACATTGAAGATGAAGACGAGGCTGAGTTATCGAAGGTTGAAATCAAGGTGGCATTGGCTATCATTGTCATTCTAGCTAGATGAGTTTTACTGTAAGTAATAATCCTTGTATTACTTATGTTATCTGAGTTTGTTTAATTTTGTTTTTGTGCCACAGCCCGTCTACAATAAGGATGACTTCTTTGATACCATCTCGTGCAATTCTATGAGTCATGACCAGAATGGAAGGACAAGATACTCTGAGCAAATAAAGATAGATACAGAGGTAACGACCTTTTTGGTTTTGTCATCTTAGTTATTGGAGTTTCTTATTAATGCGATTGCTTGTTTGGGGGTGCAGACTTTTGGCGCTTTTTCAAGGTACCGGGGTGGAAGAGGCGGCCGTGGTCCTGGGCGTGGTGGCCGTGGTCGTGGTGGCTACTATGGCAGGGGTTATGGAGGTGGTGGCGGCTATGTCCCAAGGGGCCGTGGCCGGGCCATGCCCACTCGTGCTGCCTATGAGAGTTAGTATTGGTAAACATTCAAAGCCTCATCTTGCTCTTCAGAACAGCAAAGAGATTTAGGGCTATGCTATTGTTGTGCTTTTTTCTTTATTTATGCTTGTCCAGAGAATAAGTAGAAGTAAATGCTTTTTTTTTTTCAGTATCAAATTGGCGGTCGGTCTGTATGTGTTTCTTCAACCTGACTTGACATTCCTTTTTATTGACCAAATCAAGAAGCACCGACTCTAGTGAAAGAAAACTTTCTGTTTAATTTCTTCTCGTTGATTGATTCATGGCACCCGTTGACAGTCGGGGGTTGGAACTGACGACCCTTTTGGCATTCGACTGAAGTCGTAGCTGATATCGGTGTCGGTCCTGGTTAAAGTCCCTCGGATAGAATTCTGCATGTGTTCCCTAGCCAACCACCACCCCACCCCTCCTCCCGCACCGGTGTCCGCCTTGCAGGCGACTTCTCAACCATCAGTCACCTCTCTCTCGCCAGATTATCAAACCCAATTCCCGGAAATAGGTTTGAATGGGAAAGGGATGGAGACTTGTGGTGGAAGACTAAAAAGGGAGATAACAATTCGACGGTTGAGATAAAGAAAATCTAATTCAAGGGTTGTAAGAGTTGAAAGCGTATATTGATAAGAAATAATTGATCATGACATTAGTATGACATACAGAGACACCTCACTTTTATAGCGAAAGGATAACAGTAAATATACAATCTAATGGAGGAGATTAAGGTAGGAAAATTTAATCTAATGATTGTAAAGAGTTGAAATCCTATCTCAATAAAAAAAAAATTAATTGATTACGCCATAAGCTATGACAATAATGAAACCATTCTAGTTAAGTTTTTTTGTGAAGAAAAAAATTGACGTATGAATTTATTTATTAATTTTTTTGTTGAAATATTTGCAAAAATATTTTACAACAATGTAATGTTAAATTATTTGAAAAATTTGTACCTATTCAAATTATCACATAAAATCATAAAAAAACTTGAATTTAAGGTTTCTACTATAAGGGCTCTTCCATTACAAGCAACATTCTTTTAGACACAGATTCCGTTAAAACACCTAAATAAGTCTTTAAAAATGGTGGTAGAAACCTAATTAAATAGGGTTAGAAACAAATTCCGTTAGAACACCTAAATAAGTCCTCAAAATTGGTGGTAGAAACCTAATAAAATAGGGTATGCCTTGGGGTTTAGGGTTTAGGGAATCCGAATTCGCCAAGATGCAAGAGTTATTGAAGAAATTTCGAAAGCACCATCGCTGACGGCAGACTTCAAGGAATTATTGAACCACAATATTCCGAAAGCACCATCAACTTATACCGCCACCAGAGACTTGGATTACATATTTGCAATGGCTGACAAGGAAGAAGGCTGATCAATCCAGAGGTGCAGACTCTGAAGATGATTTCGGAAAACGGGCAAGTGGGACGCTGATTGCCAAAGAGAAAGACAATAAGCTGTCTATTAATTTAGGTCAAGGGCAGATTATAGAAGCTGAAGTTTGGAGTTTGTATTTCGGACTTCATATTGCTATTGAAAAAGACATATCTAAGTTAATCATCAAGATAGACTCTTCCTCTGTTGTATTATTGTTGAACTAGTATGTGCAAGATACTTTTCACCCCCTTGCTACCTTTTTGAAAAGTTGCAGGGATCTAATGAGAACAATTGAGCATTGTGAGCTAAAACATATTTTCAGGGAAGTGAACAACGTTGCAGATCAGCTAGATTTTGTATTTCTTGAAACCCTTTAACTGCTTTTGTTTTGATTCATTTTTCTAGCATCTCGGGTGCCAACGAATGCCTTTGGTTTCGCTTGATTCGAACCATGTAGCTTTTCCACCGGGCAAGATGCCTAATATTTACAACGCTCCCCAAAATCCCGCGGAAAAGAATTCACTCCGGGGGGGGGGGGACAGTTATTTGAAACATAATGGTTTCATGTTCTTTCATCGATTGGTTATTCCTCTCTAAGAAGTCCAATGTAACTGGAAGGTGAGGAATAAGACTAGATGCCTTGACCAACGATGGGATGGGGGGTTGGAGTCGGCGTATGAGGCGCAAAAGGACAGATGGCATTACCAATAACTGGATGCAGAAAGCCAAATGGAGCTACAATTTGTACCTTGGGTTGTATTCCTTTCAATTTCCTCCCCAATGGCTTATTCAACATCTAATGGATGATCTTGTTGGCGCCCCTATGGGCCTATCTATTGTTATTAATGGTATGTATTAATTAGTCTACGGTGTTTTCACCCCCTCTATTCACCCCAAATAAAAAAATAAAAACAAAAACAAAAACAAAAAACAAAAAAACAAAACAGAGTTTGAAAGAGAAGGAGAAGAAGAAGGCACTTGTAGATTCATCTCTTGTAATTATTTTCGTCCAATTTATTTACAAATTTCAATTTCACTGAATTCTCCCCTCTTTATCTACTCTAAAATTTACCGATTGTATATGTGCACGTATATAATTATATGTTTCTATCTCTCGTTGAATGGTCATCCAATAAAAAATATCTCCCAAGTTTTATACTTACGTCTCGCGCCATAAGCTTAGAGAAATTTTTAGTTGTGACGGGAACACAAGTGGTACACTACATGTTTTAATAGGAGTGATGGGAAATTTTATTTTTTAAGTTATTAACTTTTTAGCACACATATCCCACCATTTGTATAATGACACGTGGTGTACCATCCCGTGTACCGGTCACACTGAAAAATCTCTCGTAAGCTTGTGAGTTTTAAATCGGGTTATGTGCTATGAAAATGAGACATTTCCACATGTTCTCATGAAAATAGAAGCTTAAGATATGATATAGAGAATGCACACTCCATTTAAGTGTTTATTTCTTTCCCAATTTGCATATCATATTCACTACATGCCTTTCAAGTTCACCAAATTGAATTTGAAATCACAAATTGAGATCTTATTACATATAGCTTATTTGTAAATGCATAGTATGCATAGTTGCATACAACTTTGATGAAAGTAGAAGATATTGTGGTAATCATATCATGAGATCGATAATAGTTCTACTTGCATGTGGCAACCAAGACTCTTCTGGGAGCAAGAGAAGGCCTTCTTCCATGGAGCAAAGCCAGGTTATCAAGGAAGAGAACATCACCCTTCTCCCACTTAAACTGGATGCTTTCTTCTTCGATTATCTGCTCACATCTGTTCACCAGCTCTGCCGGAATCTCAGTCCCGTCCGCCATCAGGGCCGAGCTGATCTCCTTCCCATGCATGCCTACCATCGTGTTGAACCACATTCTCCTCTCTTTTCTTCCTTCAAACACCTTCGTCAGCGACCTCGGTCCTAATATCGTCTTGATTCCCCCATCTGCTAGCCACTCGACGTCCATGCCTAAAGCATTAGCACTGCCACAAGTAAACAAACATTGTCCATTTTAGCTGGTGACAATGATGTCGACACATTATATAATGGACTAAAATATGAATGTTTTACTTTTTTTCAGCTTCTGCACGGTCTGATGCGGCAAAAGTATCCTCCCAACCCCTGCCCCTCATAGAACCTGTGCTGTTCTTACTTGGTGCTGTGAAGGTGTATTTCAAGCCACTTGCATCCAATTCTTCCACAGCTTCCGGGAACTCCTCCAGCATCCTCTCTGTCACTCGGAAGCTCGGAACAAATGGGGTCTGTCCGCCTTCTGGTGGAGGTATGTCACAGAATAGGATGACCTTTTTGGGATATTCCTTAATCTGCAGGTTAATTAATTATTTAGACACAGTCAATTAGGGTTAATTAATTCTAATATATAGAGTCAACTCTTCGAATTTTGGTTTACGATACAAGAGTCATCGGTACATGTTTGCAGGAAACATACTGAGGTTGGAATGAGTCCATGTTTTGACTTGGCTTAAAAAATTCAAGTAAAAAAATGTTTGCTTAAATCAAGATATATGACAGTTAATTAATTTATTAATCTCTCTGTGCAGTGCAGGGGAGGGAAGCAACTGACTGAGTATATGTTTGCAGAAAACATGATCAATTTCACACTTCATAGCGATGAATTCGATACCTATCTCCGATCCTAATGCAACAAAAACGCGTTCTTTTGTTTTTCGGTTACAAGAAACAACCATTCTAGGCCGAGCCTTGTCACCTAAGAAAACAGAAATGAAACTGCCAGAAGACTCCTCCAATATTTTTGACAACCTACGTCCCTAGAAATAAGGTGATTTTTCATGGTGATAGTATATATATATGCACTTACCAAGACCATCTCATGGTGATAGTATATGAACTCTGAGAGAGGTCCTTCATTTGCAGTCCAAACTCGCTTGTGCACATGAGTTCTTGGCGCCGGTCCTACGTAGCGAATATCATCCCAACCGAAGGTTTCTATGATGTCGTTGAACTCCTCAGCGTTCTGCACATTGAAACCTCGGAGAAGGATAGCGCTGTTCTTGAGAAGCATCTGATCAAACCAGTCCTTGTTCTTCTGAAGAGCCAAAATAAGTGACTCCACATCGTTGTTTTCGGGTGCTGGAGGCTGCAGCACCAGTGGCATGGTCTCACCATCCACCACCTTTTGGCCTTCGCACTCTCCTAATTTGAAGTCTTTGGTGAAGGGCTCCATAATCTTTCTCTCTCTCTCTCTCTCTCTCTCTCTCTCTCTCTAACTTGCTATTTGTTTATGGGCGTGTTGGTGTTTAGATTCGAAGGGGTTATTTATAGTGGTGGGGATAGGTTCTCACCGGCCGATTTTAGATGTTTTGTATGTCATTTTGCTTGTTATATGTTGTAATACGACGCAATAATTTTTTTTTATTGGTTTTGTTTGCGGAGGTACCTCAAATTTGAGACCAGAAGTTATAAAAAAATGAATGATAATTACTATGTCAATCACCACCAAACACAATAAAATATACAGAAAAATACTGTACAGGGCACCTAGCAAGGCATATAGATACTTTGATGCAAAGTAAAGACAAGCTGTATAACGTAAATTGATTCTACAATGGAAAATACTTTGGCCGTATCACAGTTCATCAATTTAACGAGTTAGGTCTCGTTTGGGACTGTTTGTGTCATAAATTTTAGTAAAACTCCAAGTGGTTCCAAAAGAGCACTTAGAAAACGCTTCTATGATCCAGAAACACTTTTTAAGTTTTTTTTTGCTCAAATTCAGAAGCATTTTTAGCTGTTTGAAAGTGATTTTAACCCTTTTTAGAAGTAATCTCAAACATACTTTTAATCACTGTGGTAATATATATCAGATATAGATTCGCATGCAAGTAAGAATGACTCCGCACATATAAAATGCCGAATAGTGTCCTTTTCTTTAGCTGGCATGTTACTACAAATCAAGGTTGTATGCTAGCTAGGGTTAACAAGGGTTATCAGCCATCAAACTCCGAGAAGTCGATGAGTAAAAAGCCATAAAGTAAAACAAAAAAAAACACAGAGAACAGCCCTTATACAGTACTTGATCTTTCTTATGCAACAGCTAGCAGACTAACAAATCTTTGTTTGCCATCTCAGAAAGTGCTTTCGAGTTACCTTGATCTAATTTGCGATTTGCCATTCCATTGTTGGAATCTCTGAAGGCCTTGGTATATCCGTACCGTACGAGTGAGTATTTTGATACCTCCTTTCGTTTCCATAACGTTATGGACGAAGCAAAGTGCTTAACCCAAACACAAGTTGACAAATTCTCCTCTTTTTTCTGCTTCAAATTCTACAATGCCTCGACGTCCGCATACAATGATGTAATCAAGCCGGCCGTCCAGCTTTTACATCTGCCCATGCTCCACATGGCAATTTTAATGGCCATGTAGATATATGCTACTTATTTTTTTGTTAATCTTTGTGAGTCCAAATCCTCTTTTTGGTCTCTGTGTACGGAGTTTAAGGACTTAAAAATCTAAGTCGTTGAGCAAACAGAAAGAGAGATTCAGATTTTTGGTTTATGTGGGGTGAGTCAGTGAAGTGAACTACCTATCCATCTGTGTCGATTCCGAGTACAGATACCATTTTGTTGAAAGTTGTTCGAACTTTTCCTGGAAGTATGACATGAATTACTTCAATGCCGTGGCGCATGATACTCGAACATTGGCTTGAAGCATTTTCTTCATCCATTTTTATTCTAAAAAATCATGAGCACCGTGCCTCTTGATACCAATAAAGACTGCAAGATTTAAAAGTTCAAATCTCTAAATTTGTTGGCTTATGGAGATCCGAAAAGGATCTTATTGAATCTTAAAGCTCCCCGTATATATACTGAATATTCTTATATCACAATAGACAAGCTAGCTAACACATATAAATAAATAAAGGGTTTATATCACAAATGGTCCCTGAAATTGACCCCATCAATCATGATGGTCCCTGAAATTGAAAATCGATCAATCTAGTCCCTGAATTTTAACTCGCGAATAAATGTGGTCCTTCTGTTAGTGTTCCGTCCAAATTAACACTAAAAAAAGGTTAGAGAACCAATTTTTCAAGGTAAAATGACCAAAAAAAGGTTAGAGAACCACTTTTTTTTGTTTTTATTTTAGTTTTAGCACCAAATCCATGAAAAAATTGAGAGAAAAGTGAAGGTGGAAAAAAGAAAAGAGAGGTATTAAGTAAAATTATAAGTAACAGGGTTATTTTTGATCATTTTACCATGAAAAATTGGTTCTCTAACCTTTTTTTAAAGTTAATTTGGACGGAACACTAACAGAAGGACCACATTGATTCGCGAGTTAAAATTCAAGGACTACATTGATCGATTTTCAATTTCAGGGACCATCATGATTGATGGGGTCAATTTCAGGGACCATTTGTGATATAAACCCATAAATAAATGATTAAAAAACCACATTAAGAAAGAGTATTTAAAATTTTAATTAAAACATCCCATTGACATGGACAAAGTCCCTAGGCAGCAGCTCTACATAAATCCAGGCCCATTGAAAAATTAGGGAATGTCCTATCCACATATTTTCTTGGGACTTTTGGATCTAGGTCCAAAAACATTAGTAGTTTTTGGGACTGAATCCGTTATCCAATTACATATTTTGATATCAATTTTGCCCTTTCAAATAAAAATATTTAAATTTCTTTAAATTTTTTAATATCATTTATTCAGTTTTTAAATTTTGAATATTTAAATACTCAAACTCAAATATTATCTAGTTTACCAACTATTTATGAAGAAAACAAAACCGTTATAATCTAGTAACTACCTATTGTATAGGAAGAAAGATGCTTTATACCTACAAAGCAGATATAATCTACCTGCAAAACAAAAATAAACTACCTATTGTATTGGAAAAAAAATGCTAGGAACTTACATGGCGGAACATAGAAATATAAATATGATATAATATACCTCCATTAAAGGAACACATTTGGAGAGAATAACACAAAAATATCACTCATGAAAAGAAGAGACAAAAAAAGGAGGATTGATTCCATGATCTAACAGAGGGAATTGTTTGGAAAAAGGAAAAAAAGGAGGGATGAAACGAACTGGGGGTTGAGGTGATTATATGGCTATAACTAATTCTACAATTAAGGGATTAGTTAAACCACAAATAATCCCATAATTAAGAAATTTTGTGTATTTACTATAATTCGTAAGCCTAAGGGGTAAATATGGTACAAACCACAAATAAGCATAAGTGGAATCTCAATTATTGGACTTATTTCAATGAAGTGGACTTGTCACATCCCGGCCCGGGGTCCACCACATCCTGGGCCCGCTCCACCACCGTAGCACGATATTGTCCGCTTTGGGCCCCGACTACGCCCTCACGGTTTTGTTTCTGGGAACTCACACGAGAACTTCCCAGTGGGTCACCCATCATGGGAGTGCTCTCGCGCGCTACTCGCTTAACTTCGGAGTTCCCATGGAACCCGAAGCCAGTGAGCTCCCAAAAGGCATCGTGCTAGGTAGGGATGGGAATATACATATAAGGATCACTCCCCTGGGCGATGTGGGATCTCACAGGACTAATCCTACTAATGGCTCACAAAATTGGATCTATATCAAGTTATCCCTATTTTCTTTTTTACTTTTTACTTATTTCTTATTAATTTTTATTTCTTGATCTATTTGATTCATTCAATCCGAGAATCAAAAATTAGAAAGATGTGAGCAGTAAAAAAATATGTGTGGATCATACTTCAAAATTTATGCGTCATGTGCGCACATTAGCAAACACTCAATGTTTACAGGAAACACATGGCATCCACAGATTAACTTAATTACTTTATAATCTCACAAAATTACAACACAAGGCATGTGACAAAACACAAAGCATCCTATTTAAAGTTGAAACCAGAATTTAAAATCTAAACAAAGAATTTGTTAGAAGCTTCTTGCTTTATTTGTAAAAAACTATTTTTTAGAGGTTTTTTTTTTAACTTTAATCCTTCAAAAAGATTGAAATTTAAAATAAATATGATGTTAGATTACATATTGATTATAATTCATCGATGTGTCCTTAATTCAAAACAATTAATGTGCATTTTATTAATGCCTCCTATTAAATATTTAAATTTATTAGTGTACAAAATTTTATTTTATTTTTTGACCAAAAAAGAGTTTTTTAATTTATTAATCTTATTTAACATTCTTCAAACTTGAAAGACTCAATTAATGTACCTAAATGTTAGTATCGAAATGTGTGTACCGAAATGTATTATATTGAACTAATGTATTTGCATGTTAGTATTGAAATATATGCACCGAAATGTACTAATGTATTTGCATGTTAGTATTGAAATGTATGCACCGAAATGTGTTATATTAAATTAATGTACCTAAATGTATGCACCAAAATGTTAGTACCGAAATGTATTATATTAAATTAATATACCTAAATGTTTGTATCGAAATGTATGTACCGAAATATGTGTACCTAAATGTATGAACCGAAATGTATTATAATGAATTTAATCTAAATAAGGAAGACAAAATACATCGAAATATATTGTATAACAAAAATTAGTTTATCTAAGTGTTTACAACAAAATATATTACGAAAAATGAAATAAAAATTATAATTATAATGAAATAAAATTAATACATTAAAAATTAGGAAGAAAAGGAGAAATAATTAAAAAAATAAAAATATAATTAATAAAAAGTGCTACTAAACACATCTCATTCTCCTATTTTTCCACCCACATTTTCATGAAAATGTTAATGACAAATTTATCCTTATAGAAAAAGACTTTTAGACCCTATTTAAAAATTCTAATGTTAACAAACCCCAAACAGCAAAATGAGCCAACCAAAAAATGATGAACAATAAGAAAGCAACAATTGTCACATCCCCGCCCGAGCCCCCATCACAACCGGGCTCGACTCCACCGTAGCACGATATTGTCCGCTTTGGACCCCAGTCACGCCCTCACGTTTTTGTTTCTGGGAACTCACACGAGAACTTCCCAGTGGGTCACCCATCACGGGATTGCTCTCGTGCGAACTCGCGACAACTTCAAAGTGTTTACGGAACCCGAAACCAGTGAGCTCCCAAAAGGCCTTGTGCTAGGTAGAGATGAGAACATATATATAAGGCATAGATGATCCACTCCTCTGGGCGATGTGAGATCTTACAACAATGGCGACGGATCTAAAATTGAAAATCAAGGGGTCGCTGCGTGATTCTCCTAGCCTTAATTCAGTCGATGTTCTTGATCTTCGTCTCGGAGGAGTCTCAAGCTTCTTCGCGGCTTTTTTATGGAGAATCCAATGCCCATATTAGATTGCATGAGAACCTAATGGCAACGTGGTTGCGCTCAGGATGGAGGCAGAGGCAAATGATAGTTGGGTTGAAGGAGGGCGTGGTAAGGGAGGAAAAACCTGGGCATTTAAATTTTAGGGTTCTCATTAATTTTGAGGGGAAACGTCCAATTTTTTTAGCCAATAGTAGGAATAGTCCAATTTATTAAAATAAGTCCAATTTCTTAAATTTAATTATTTAATTATCAATAATTATCTATTCAATAATAAAATTTATTATAAAAATAAAATTTCTTCCTAATTATCTCTCTGATTTTTTATTTATTTTTTGTTATTTCTTGTTCTTCCTCATGCTTTAAATCCCATTTATAGATTTTATTTTTAATTTTTATAATCAACCTATATCACAGGTTAATTATTTTTATGTATCTATATGACAGATTTTTTTTATAATCAACGTGACACAAATTAATGTGTCTTGCTTATAGGTATATTATGTTTTTTTTACCCATTAATTAGGTTTCATATCTCGCTTACAGGTATAATATATATATTCATATATTTGTTACTTGAGTTAAAGTAGATTGTTTTGTAGATAATTTATGTTAGTATATTAGTTTTTTTTTTGTAAGATATTAATTAGATTTTTTGAAGTTGAAAAATACATAATATTAGAAGATTTTAATTGAATTTTAATATTTTTATAAAATATAAAATGAGTATAAAAGAAATAAAAACATGTAATTAGATAATTGGACTCACTCCTAAAAATCATCTATGTTTTTGGACCTAGATCTAAAAGCCCCAACTTATTTTATTAATCGAACGATTTAAAAAGGTTATTTAAAGAATAAGGTGGGTGGGAAAATAACATTTTAATTTTTTAACTTTTTATGATAGGTGAAATTATAAGGTGGGTGAAAAAAATAAGGCATTGGGATGTGTCTAACACTATTCCTAATAAATAAGTTATTAATGTATCGACGGATTAAAATTAGATTTCGATCTTACTCATTATTTTAATCTAAAAGTTATCTTTACTAAGAATTAAAATGAAATTTTCTATAAAAAGAACATGTTGTGGGACAGTCTTTGAGTGAAAACATCTGTGTTTCTGAATAAAGAATTCATTGCCTGGTATTATTGTACCGAAACTAGATCTGGACTTGGGCTGTCGGTGCGCTGAACTCTCGCTCTCAGAGTGTTGGAGCTGCAAGTATCAAATCCATGGCGACAGTCACACCTTCACTAGTTCCACTCCTCTTCTTTGCCAGAATCTCAGGGCTTGCAATTGCAGCTCTGGTCATCTTCTGGGCTTTCTCCTTCAGGTCCAGCTTCCTTCCTCACTCTTCCCCACAAGAAAACCAAGGCCTCATCTATTCAGTATGAACCCTCTCCACTCTTTCTATTCACACCTCTTAATTTACTCTCAAAACCCAGATAATATCTCATTCGATCATTTCTTGAAGCTAAATTTTGAAAATGGTGGTGGTTGTTTTTGCAGGCTCTTCATCCTCTGTTCATGGTCATTGGGTTTATTCTCATTAGTGGAGAAGGTAATGGAAGTTTTTTTAGCAACATGTTTAAAAATTGAAGCAAACCCTTCAGTTGATAATAAGAGAAGTGATTTCCACACACTCATTTTCTCCATTTTGCGTACGTGTTTATCTCTGGTCTTTCGATTGAATGAATCAAAGAAGAATCAACGGACAGAAATAAACGGAAAATGTGTACGGAAATCATTTTCCATTGATAAAAGGAAGTACTTTTATGAGTTGGGTTTTGAATTTTTGTTGTTGTTGTTGTTATATTTTCTGCAGCAATTTTGATCCATAGGTGGTTGCCTGGTTCAAGGAGTTTGAAGAAATCAGTGCATTTGTGTCTTCAAGGCGTGGCTTTGGTTTCTGGGATAGTTGGGATTTGGACTAAATTTCAAGGCAATAAAGGCATTGTGGCTAATTTCTATAGTTTGCATTCTTGGATGGGGATGATCTGCATCGTCTTGTTTGGAGCTCAGGTAAATTCTTCGTACTTCTAAATTTAACTCATATTTGATGCAATTATTTGATTTATGGGAGACTACATTGTTGTTTTTGTCACTTTTTCGAGAAACTTACATGTAACTGGGACGTTAACATAGCGGTTTAATCGCAAAAGCAATATTGTATTTTAGGATAATTACAGATTTGGAGTTTTAGGAAGCATGTAGGCCATCTTGACTGTATAGTAGCATCAACCCTCAATCATATCAGTGAAATAATTTATCAAATGGGCCAGAGGAAAGCAATTATTAATATAACTTAAAAACGTACTAAATGCGCTTTATGGAGGTGCGTAAAAGTGTTTTTGGATAATAAAAGTGCTTTATAGAGGTGCTACGTGGTGAAGCACTTGAATTTTTAATAAAAATTTTGACGCAGTTGTAAACAGAAGTGTTGCTCATCTTAGAAGTAGCCACAAACATCCCTCGACCTTACTGTTGCCGTGATTAATAGGCTCAATACTTGTTCACGCTCCTACAACAACAACAACAAAGCCTTTTCCCACTAAGTGGGGTCGGCGCAATACTTATTAGATTTCTGATTTGCAGTGGTTGATGGGGTTCCTGAGCTTCTGGCATCGAGGGGAAGTGCGCTCGGTGAGGCTAAGGGTGTTGCCATGGCACATCTTCCTTGGACTCTACACGTACGGTCTAGCAGTGGCAACGGCTGAAACGGGGCTTTTGGAGAAGTTGACATTCTTGCAGACAAAGAGAAATGTGTCTAAACACTGTACCGAGTCGATGCTTGTGAATAGTTTGGGACTGGGGCTGGCATTGATCAGCGGCATTGTAATTTTGGCTGCAGTGTCGCCTAAATACCAAGCCCTTCAAAGTAAACTCATTTACTCATCAGACAGCAAAAAATGCATGTCTTCTTAGTCAAAATTTGTTTTGTTTTGTTTTTTTTACTGCAATCTGGTTTTATGTGTTTTTACCGTCTGTAAATGTTATTTTGTTGGTGATGGTAAATTTTTGATCCAAGTTTGTGTATGAATTAACCCATTTGACAGAACATTTTCGGTCTCGGTGTCTAGGATTAGACTGAATTGGATAACTCACTATTGTTCGAAGTTAGGAGAAAGAAGAAAGGAAGGAGTTGTGGCAGAAGATGGATTACTTATTAGAAAAATTTATCCATTTCAATCTTATGTTGTGAAAAAATCGTTCACTTCAGTCCTATGGAAAAAAAAATAAAAAATTGACCAAGGCGAAGTTTGCTGTCATACTACGAGGGCTGCTAGAATTAGTCGTGCATCAACATTGAAGTCCAATTACATCAATGCCTAGGAATCAATCACGAATTCAATAGGTTGGTCTTGTAGCAACTAATTAATGAGAAAAACTTCGATAGCACTGCTTGAACAGTTTAGTTCTCACATCGGTCGAAGCCAATTTAAATTGGGTAGACCAAATACTTGTGTTAGATATGTGTAAAAACTGTGTTAGATATGTCATAAATTGGGTTGACCAAACAAACAGATGCCATGTTTACCAAAAAAAAAAAAAAAAAAAAAAAAAAAAACAAACAAACAAACAGATGCCATTGCCACCTCCTACTTCCCACCTCCCACTCTCCCACTCTCCGACCCCAAACTCTCTCTCTCTCTCTCTCTCTCTCTCTCTCTCTCTCTCTCTGTGCAATTACAAAGCTTCATCATTTCTCACTTCCCACCGCAAATTCAAAAACCCTAGTCCCCAAATCTCGTTCAGCTATCAATAATCATGTGCTCCTCTTGTGCACCTCCTTCTTCCTCCATCTTCCTTACTTATACGACGCCGTACTCTCTCCCCGACCCTAATTCTCTTGAAACCCAGACTGCGCCTCTCTGCTTCGCTCGCCCAGCGAAACCTCGACGTTTCATGGGTCCCATCGGACCAATCCGCCGACGGCGACTATGGCGGTTGGGTAATTGTCGATTCTCCGTTTCCCCGCAGAAGTCCAGGTCTGAATTAATCATGAATTTAATGAATTTCGCACAACTTCACATAAAAGTTTAAGACTTTTTTATTTTTTATTTTATTTTAAATTTGTTGGTTGTTGCAGGGTTACCTAAATTTGTGATTGGGGGCATTGGGCTTCACTGGCGGTAATAGTTGCCGCCATTGCTCACTTTTCGCGGTCGAAAAGAGGTCTGCATTTTCACTTATTGGCTCTTTTGATGGGTTACTAGTGATTAAGTTTCCTTTTTAGTGAATTGCTGTTCCAATTGGGTTAATTTGGTTACTTGATTTTAGGATAACAGCTCTAGTGGTTTTGTATGGTCGGGCATTTGCTAAATTGTGTGTTGGGCATACTACATTGTTCTATTTTTGTAGGTTTTAAGTTTCAAATTACGAGTCCATTGCATTCTTTTCACGGGATATTGAGTCGGGGATCTGATACTGAATCTGCTAACCAAGGGGCATTGGATGAGGATGCCACGGTCCATGAGGCAAGTCCAGGGACTGTACCTGTTGTTGATAGCGACAATGTTACTTCAGGTGCATTAAATTGAACATTTCTTAAGCTATTAAGAAATACCCTATTATTTTATTTTATTTTTATGTCCAAATTGTCTTTATACTGATGAATTCGCAGAGGTTTTCTTACGTATCTTCTTTTTTTAATTCAGCATATGTGGAGAAGCTTGAACGCATTCTAATCCCTGTTGCTGTGGATTCTACTCAACAGGAAGCTCTAGCAGTTTTGAAGAAACTGAAGGTTTGCTTCTTTACTGAGTGCTGTCAAATCTGTATTGGGTCTTTTAAGATGCTGATATTTATATGTCTTATCTGCATTTTCGATGTAAGGACTAAGACATAAGCTTACAAACTAAACCGGTGCTGAGATATGAGTGGCATGCTCACTGATAGCAAGTTTCTGGAACATAATGTTTAAATATAACTTTGAATCCCCATGGAACTTTCAATCTGTTTTGTAATGTAGGATTAATTTACTTCTTACTATCAGTGACGTTTTACAGTCTTGAAATTTTGGACTTGTGACATGTTCTTGTCTATACATTTAGTATTCTATATGACTGAAGCTCTGGGCCGAGTTCTGAGCATGAATTTCTCAACTGTAATTAAGGTACACAGATCATTGAAGATGATGTCAAGGCTGATGAGTTGTGTACTAGAAGGGAATATGCAAGATGGCTAGTTCAATTAAACTCATCATTGGAAAGGTACTAATTTATACATACACACCTTGAAATAAATTTTATATTTTTTGATGAGATCTTCAGGATGATCTTTCCTTAGATATTTTTAATTTACTTTATAGGAATGCAAAGCACCGGCTTGTCCCATCAGTTTCACTTGCTGGATCCATAATTTCTGCATGTGATGATGTGTGTGTCGAAGACCCAGATTTTGGGTCCATTCAAGGTGAGGGTTGATTCTTTTATCTGCAATTTGATTGGTATTTGTTCTATAAAGATTGTATTTTAATCTTTGCTTCTGCATCCTGTCCCTAAGCTCTTGCGGAGGCTGGTGTCATTCCTAGCAAGTTATCACAGAAGAGCTCCAGTTATGACGGTATAAATGGCTATGGAAATATCAATTTTTCACCTGAGAGGTAGAAAGTATGTTTGATGTTTTTCTTAATATCTTGAGTTTCCTTTTATACTCAAATAGTACATGGTGCTGCAGGTTTATCTCTCGACAAGATCTAATTGATTGGAAAGCCCATTTAGAGTATGACTTTTTGCCAGGAGTAATAGAGAAGGTAAGGAAGACCACAAACATAATCATCAATCCGTGATTTTTCTGATTTTTCCCCAAGAGTAAACCATGCCTCCTAAGTCATTGGTTTGAAAATCTGACTTATTTACAGTCCAGATATCAACCACAACAACTGTAGGTTTTATGGATGTGAAAGGGATAAGTTCAGATGCACCAGCAGGATTATATATTGACATGCTGACAGAGGAAAGTAGCATACTCAGAAAAGTTTTTGGTATTCCCAGTTTCCGTGTCTACTCTAAACTAAAGTAATTTAAAATTTTCAACCGTGCACACATCAACACAAATTTGATGAATAACTTGTGTTTCCACACTTCGAAAACTAACAAGCAGATATGTAGGCTCATAAATGAATGTTTATGTTTTTCTATGTATGGTATGAGGTTTATTCTAAGAACGCTGTGGCATATTATCTTGCAGGACAGTGCAAGCGGCTTCAGCCAAACAAACCTTCAACAAAAGCACAAGCAGCAGTGGCGTTGACAAGTGGCAGGATCGTGGAATCAGTTTCTTGTGAATTGTTGAGAATAAAAGCTGAAAATTCTGCAAGAAAGGCTGAGATGGAAGTTATCAGGTCAGAATTGCTTGACAGGGAAGACATACAAAAGTTTTGGGATGAGAAAATGAATGCAGAGAAAGCACATGGTCTTGAGGTGGAGAATGCTTATCTTGCTGCCCTTCAGGATTTGGAACAGGAGAAGATTTTCCAAGAAAAGAATTTTGCTGAGATGTTAAAGGAGAAGGCAGCTATGGACTCTCAGAGGCATTTACTTCTCAGTCTCAAGGAAGAGGTCAATGAGATGTCAGAAAAGCTTGCGTCTGAGAGGTCTACTTATGTTGCTGAGAGGTGTGATTTGCAGGATACGTTCAACGATTTAGAGACGAAGCAGGAAAGTATGCTTGATACGAAATCTATACTTGAAGCTGAGATAGAAGCTATTCGGATTCTTAGGTATCACTCATCATCACTGCAATTATTCTTAATAATGCTTAGACACATATTACTAGAGTGGGTGTTAAAATGTAACATTTCGAGTTTAGGTTAACTTTATGGCTCTTGACCTTTTCTTTCTAAAGCATGTTTTGCATCAATTAGCTATAACTTTTCTGTTACATACAACAGGACATTGCCATGAAGCTTCATCAAAGACCGAAAACTTTAATCATTTAATGAAATGGCATGGATATATTCATATACGATTCTAATAATTTTGCACAATGATGCAGATCTTGGGTAGAGGATGAAGCAAGAAGAAGCCAAGCTCGTGCCAAGGTGCTTGAGGAGGTAGGACAAAGGTGGAAATGGGATAACCAGGCTCCTTGACGCGATGCAGAGATTTTTAATCCTTGTTTTTTTAAGGTCATGAGTGGAGCGATGCACAAGGAAGTTCTGGTTGTTATTCTGTGCAGGCTTGTACAATTTCGAATTCAGAATGCCATTGGCATGAGCAATGTTCAAGATTTGTGCATAAAGTATAGCGTTTTCCTTTCTTTTTCTCCATTGGGCAGCTTAAAAGTATTACTTTTTGGGTCATAGAAACACAAATTCAAGTGCTTCAAGCAAAAGTGCTTATGAAAATGTATCTAGTAGAAGCACTTCCAACAAAAGCATTTATTAACAGAAGTGCTTTTTGGATAAACAAACTCCACCGGACCCGTAATTTCGAAACAGTATCACCATGGTCTATGAAAATGCATTAATTAACAAAAGCATTACTTAACAAAAGCATTATTTGGATTAACAAAAGTGCTTATGAAAATTACAGTCGCATCCAGATGGGGTAAAGCGGTAAATCCACTCACATGCGTCGGTCAAAATTCAGTCAGCCGTTTCTGAGGACAAAAGTAGAAACGCAAAGCCGGTCAAAAAGTTATTCCCGCTCAGTTGTTCACATTCCTCCCGTTTGCTGCAGTTGCTCTGTCTCTCCGGTGAAAAATCCCACAGCCGAACCCCAGATGGTATTCTTTTTTACCCACCTCCAAATTTACATGTTGTTTTCCCTTTTCATCTAATTATTTATCAACTGGAAGTGACCACAGTTTGTTTTTCATCTGGTGAAAATGCATATTCTAGTTGTATCTTGAAAATCTTCTAGTATGCACCGGGTTTTTGGCCGTTAAATTCTTCGTCAATGATCCAATGATCAATATTTAACGGCCATAAACCCCGGTATATAAATACACCGGAACTCATTATAATTCTGGTATACACCGGAGCATAGTAGAATTTTTACGTATGTTGTAGCTTCCTCTTCTCTGAGGCATATGGAGCAACTAGAGCCCCAAAATCCATGTTTGGATGATGGAGTTTGGCTTCTGGTGGAAGTTGTGGAGTCCACATAATTTATAACCCAGAAAACGATTTTTCTTGTAATTTTCCGTGGCTTTTCATTTGCACGTCTGCAATTTTCTTCTCGAATATTATATCCTCTTCGACAAGTTCACAATCTCAAATTCCTGCGCCAGACAACTCGTTTTCAATTCAATGGATGATTCTTTGTTATGTTGTGGGCCACTTTGCTGGCCACACTTCCCACCGCTAATCTCAGTTTCCAAAATCTTATCTACAAGTTTTTGTGGGCATCCTGCCATAATTTTCCACATTGGGAGTGCTTCTACGGAAGCACTTTTGTTCATAAGTGCTTATGCCAAAAGTGCTTTTATTAAAAACATGTTGAAATGTTTATTGAGAAGTATTTCGTGCTTTTCTAAAAAAACGCTTCTATGACTCAGAAGCACTTTTAACGTTTTCTTTCAAAGGCAGTCGGAAGGCATTTTGGTTGTAAGAAACGCTTTTAGCATTTTCAGAAGCAACCCCAAACATGCCCTTAAAAAGAGTAGACTTTTACGCTATGTGAACAGACTTATTGATAAAAATCATGTCTTGCATGCTCAACACATGATATGCAACAGCTGCTTCCGATTACACACAAAACCAACCACAAAGATACAAGCTTTATGGGAAATGCCAAAAAGGAAAGCAAGTGGGTTTGCAGGTCAATAACCCCAAAAAATTTGGTTTATTTTGCTTTGTATTTGGCTACCTCTGAGGATTGAAATTTCAGTCAAAAAAAAAATTGCTTACTTGAAGTAGGAGTCCTTTGATTTGGGAATTCTGGACCCACCACCTTATATCAAATTGATTTCTTACCATTCATCAGTGTTTGATTTCTGCATATTCTAAGTTTATCAAATGGATCAGATGGCAATGATTGGTCATATTTTGTCTTTTGAGCTTCTGATCAATCTAAAGCTTGACTCAATTAGGTGAGCAAAGCCAAACTGTTAGATGGAAGAACAGTTAACAGAAATAGTGTAACTTCAGTTAACACTTAAAATTTACATTTTCTAACTTTTCAGCTTTGGTTTTTGGCTTGTTTAACAGCTAATGTTCCTTAAAGTCGTTACAGTGACATGTTTGGACCCACCAAATTGTGAACTTTCAATCCTTTTGGAGAAGATTGGCCACTAGTTATTGGCGGTTGCTATAGCTCTTAGCACGAAGAGTTGTGCTGGAATGCTTACTTATCAAGAACTTCCGGTCCAAGCAAGCCTTCTTTAATGTTTGGTCTACAAACCTCAGAAGATGATAGCTGATGATGTCGGGAATGTTTATACTTCATAATTAGATTTGGCTACTAATATACTTATATATGCGAGTTCTTTGAACGGTCTGGGATGTGTACAGTTGGATATGGATATCGGAAAGGGATTGTTTTCTTAATCTCTCTTGGGAATTACAGATTCTGGGTTGCTGTTTCTGCATTTTAGGGGCTTTAATGGTTTGAATTATCAACCATGGGGTGGGGTGGAAGCAGGCGGTGGGGTGTTTCCGAATTTGGTTATCTTTATAGATAAGTGAGAGCTTGAATTTTCCCCATTTGCAATACCTTCATGATAGTCAGGTTAAGCCTCCTGGTTGCTGCTACCATTGCAGCGATTGCAGCAAGGCAGCACAGCATAAAAAACTCTGGTTCATCAGCCTCAACAGGCAGGCATTCAGGTATTCATCTCTATGAGTTCCATTTATGTCACTTGTTTATTATTTTATTGGAACACAAATTATATTGTACAAAAACGGTTACAACTCTTTCATCCGTTGATATATTGCAACTGAGCCATATTTAGTAAATATTGTTTCAGAGACGAGTTATGTTTTACGTCCCCTTATTGCAAATTTTTTATAATCTTAGTTCTTATAATTCTTCTGGTGATATTGTAACTTAGAAAATGGTAAAGCAAACAGTAACCATCAAAGCGAGAAGGAAGACGAAGAGCAACTTACATATTCTGATGATAGCCTCAGAGAAAAGCATGTAAGTGCATAACAAACTTCTATCAAAGTCCCATCTCTTTTGCAACATCGTAAAATTGGCAGCAAAATTTATGTTCCCTTCCTTTACCTATAGGTTTTAGAATTCTTTTACTAAAAAAAAAAAGAAAAAAAAAAAAGAAATCTGTTTTTAGTTAACTAAGAGTGGTACATATTGCAGAAAGAAGAAGAAGAAGAGGGGGAGGAGGAGGTGGAAGAAGACGAGGAAGAGGTTAAGTTAATTAGCAGTATATTTAACCGTGCTAGTGATATTTCACCTGGTGATATCGGAGATGAAGATATTTTACCTGAATTTGAAGATCTTTTATCTGGGGAGATTGAAATCCCATTACCTGTTAACAAGACAGATACAAAAGAGAAAGACATATATGAAGCTGAGATGGCAAATAATGCAAGTGAGCTGGAACGGTTGCGTAATCTGGTAAAGGAATTGGAGGAAAGAGAAGTAAAGCTTGAAGGTGAATTACTTGAGTACTATGGATTGAAGGAACAAGAATCAGACGTTGATGAATTACAACGGCAACTCAAGATTAAGACAGTGGAGATTGGCATGCTCAATATTACTATTAACTCTCTGCAGTCTGAGAGGAAGAAGCTTCAAGAAGAGCTTACACAGGGAGCTTCCGCCAAGAAGGAGCTAGAGGCAGCCAGGTACAAAATCAAGGAATTGCAGAGGCAGATTCAGCTCGATGCTAACCAGACAAAAGGCCAGTTACTGTTGCTCAAACAACAAGTTGCTAATTTACAGGCAAAAGAGGAAGAAGCCGTCAAGAAAGATGCTGAAATTGAAAAGAAGCTGAAAGCTGTGAATCAATTAGAGGTGGAAGTCGTGGAGCTTAAGAGAAAGAACAAAGAACTTCAAATCGAAAAGAGAGAACTAACTATTAAGTTGAATGCTGCTGAAGCAAGAGTAGCAACCCTCTCCAACATGACGGAGGTTAGTCTTACTGCTTTCTTGCATTACGTGCATGTCTTTCTTTTCTTTACGTTTTTCTTATGAGAAGAGGAGAGAAGATTTAAAACATTGGCATGTAAGTTTCTTGTTTTCTTTTTCCAAACATGTAGTTTATCTTTTGGCTCGCTATTTCAGTTTAGGACTTAGCCCCTGACTATTCTGAGTTGAAACTTGAGACTAGAACCTAGAGATGCCATGATTGAATAGTTTCTTTGTTTATCAAAAAGGATTCAGCAAGCTGGTGGAAATTGCACCAGCGGTTTAGCAAGTATTATGAATGAAACAAGTTTTAATCAAATGGCTTCAGTGCTCGTAAACATGTTCGTGTGATTTCATACTTACAGTGCTTTCCCTCACATGTTTCAGACTGAAATGGTTGCTAATGTTAAAGAAGAGGTTAATAATTTAAAGCATGCGAATGAGGACCTATCGAAGCAGGTGGAAGGTCTTCAAATGAATAGGTTCAGCGAAGTTGAAGAGCTGGTGTACCTCCGTTGGGTAAATGCATGCTTGAGGTATGAGCTCCGAAACTATCAGACACCCCAAGGAAAGGTATCAGCTCGTGATCTAAACAAGAATCTGAGCCCCAAATCGCAGGAGAAGGCCAAACATCTGATGTTGGAGTATGCAGGATCAGAACGTGGGCAAGGGGATACAGATCTTGAGAGCAACTTCTCTCATCCGTCCTCCCCTGGAAGTGAAGATTTTGACAATGTTTCTATTGATAGTTCCACGAGTCGATATAGTAGTCTCAGCAAGAAACCTGGTATAATGCAAAAGCTGAAAAGGTGGGGGAAAAGCAAAGACGATTCTAGTGTTCGTTCATCACCAGCTAGATCTTTGTCTGGAGGCTCTCCAAGCAGACCAAGTATGAGCGTTCGACCAAGGGGTCCACTGGAATCCTTGATGATAAGGAATGCAAGCGACAGTGTTGCCATCACTACATTTGGGAAGGTGGATCAGGAACTTAATGACTCCCCTCAAACTCCCACTCTTCCGAACATTAGAACACAGATGTCTTCTAGCGACTCACCTAATTCTGTGGCATCATCTTTCCAGTTGATGTCGAAGTCAGTTGAAGGAGTTCTAGATGAGAAATATCCTGCTTACAAAGACCGGCATAAGTTGGCCTTAGAGAGAGAGAAGCAAATTAAGGAAAGGGCAGAGCAAGCAAGAGTAGAGAAGTTTGGTGACAAACCAAGTGTAAGTTTGAGCTATGAGCCTAGAGCCAAGGCTGAAAAGGAGAGATCAGTAGGTTTACCACCAAAACTTGCCCATATCAAGGAAAAGGCAGTTATTTCTGGCAATTCAAGCAACCAAAGTAATGATGGTAACGCCGATGGTAATGCTGTTGATCCTCAAGCAATAACCAAGATGAAACTTGCCCATATTGAGAAAAGGCCTCCTCGGGTACCTCGCCCGCCTCCTAAGGCATCTGGAGGTGCCCCTGTTGGTACAACTCCCGGTCCCCCAAGTGGAGTACCACCTCCTCCACCTGGTGGCCCACCGCCACCGCCACCACCACCTGGTGGACCACCTCGTCCACCGCCTCCACCAGGAAGCCTGCCTAAGGGGGCAAGCGGTGGTGATAAAGTACACCGCGCTCCTGAGCTGGTTGAATTCTATCAGTCATTGATGAAACGTGAAGCAAAGAAGGATACATCGTCTTTAATATCTTCATCATCATCTAATGTATCCGATGCGAGGAGCAATATGATTGGGGAGATTGAGAACAAATCATCATTTCTTTTAGCTGTGAGTAGAACTTTTTTTTATTATTTCATTTATCTTCTTATCTGAGGCATGAACTCTGGTTCTCAGTACTCAAATGTTTCAAAGATTGAAAATTTATGTGTTGGATACAGGTGAAAGCTGATGTAGAAGCTCAAGGTGATTTTGTTATGTCGTTGGCAGCAGAAGTTCGAGCAGCTTCCTTCACAAACATAGAAGATCTTGTAGCATTTGTGAACTGGCTAGATGAAGAGCTCTCCTTCTTGGTATGCCATTAATTTTCCACTGAATGATTGAATCATATACCTTTCAATTATACGAAAAAAAGGGATAACATTTCACTCATCAGATGGCTAGCAGACTCAACTGCTAAACCATTAATCTGAACTCCTTTGGTATTGTATTCTTTTCAATATTGTATACTCACAAACCCTCCTACCAGACTCACTTAGCCATCTCTTCCTGCCTTTGGTAGGTTGACGAAAGGGCTGTCCTCAAGCACTTTGATTGGCCTGAAGGAAAAGTGGATGCACTCAGAGAAGCAGCTTTTGAGTACCAAGACTTGATGAAATTGGAGAAGCAAGTCTCCACTTTTATTGATGATCCCAAACTCCCATGTGAAGCTGCTCTGAAGAAGATGTATTCGTTGCTTGAGAAGTATGAACTTTCTTTTCATGCATTGAACTGCTGGTTAGAAGAAATGCTTTTCGATGTTTTTCTTTAATCTCAAGTGTTCTGTTATATTTCTTCTAGGGTGGAACAGAGTGTATATGCTCTCTTGCGTACAAGAGACATGGCCATTTCACGGTGCAAGGAGTTTGGAATTCCAGTCGATTGGTTATTGGATTCAGGGGTTGTCGGCAAGGTATGCTTCAAAACTCAAAAAAACTTTAGTGTGCTTACTGCTGTTAATATTTTGTATGATTATGTTATGTATTGTCTCGCAAACTTGAGCTCATGTACGATTTTTACCACTGCAGATCAAGCTCTCATCTGTGCAATTGGCAAGAAAGTATATGAAACGTGTAGCTTCGGAACTTGATGCATTGAGTGGACCTGAGAAGGAACCAAACAGAGAGTTTATACTACTTCAAGGCGTGCGTTTTGCTTTCCGAGTTCATCAGGTATAACTGATTTTTTATCATTCTTTATGTAAAAATAGACAGTAGAATTAGAAATTCCCATTACTCAGTTTTCAAGTGTGAAGGATTTGAAATCTTAGTGAAAAACATATAGAATTGGAATGCTAACTTGGAACCGTTTCCAGTTTGCTGGAGGCTTTGATGCAGAGAGCATGAAGGCGTTCGAAGAGCTAAGGGGCCGTGTCCATGGACAAACAGAAGAAACTAATCAGGAATCATGATTCATTCGAATTTTTTTCTCTGTTCTCGTCTCTATTTTCTGCTGTAAATTTCATCTTGGCCGCTTAATGTCGTAGAATGTATGTTCATATCAATCACGCGTGTATTACGATCAATAATCCATTTCAAGCCAAAAGGAAATTAAGTTAGAAAGATCAATCATACGAAGAGTTATTTCTGGAAGTTGCTGTGTGAGCTTTATTTCATATGCTTAGTAAAATACATAGTCAGAACCACCTTTGTTGAAATTGTAATGAAATCAGCTTGCCTACTCTCTCACAGAGACATCTCAATTGATTATAAAATATGCGAAATCATTAGAATTTGAATACGCTATCGCATTGTGATTACAAGATTTCTGTCCATGAACTTGGCACCTCCAACCTTCCCTTGAATTTTCGAAGGCAGATGAATTACACGTCTTTGATCCCCTGCTTCCACAAGCAACTCAGATCCTCCCCTATACTGCATTTCACAGATTTTTGTATGTTCAATATTACACCAGAGATGCCGAAAATGTGCACGTCAAAAGCCATAAAATATAAAATATAAAATTGAGCACAATGGTAAATGAATCTGGTAATCAGCATACTTGGTATAGCTTGATCTCTGACTTGTCAAAACCTGGCATGAAAAGGGTTACTGATTTTCTGGCTGCATCAAACTTTACCGAGGGCGTTAGGTTACCACTGCCACTTGCTGTCATAGAAAGCAGATTTCGTGCACTTTCACTGAACGTGTCCAGTATGATCGCATTCCAATCTAGGGGGGAACCCAAGGAAATATTTGGAATGCTAGCAAAAGGCAAGGGTGAAAAGTTTTTCTTGAGTCTTTCCTCTGATTCTGTGTTTTTATGTCGTGAAGCAATAGCAAAGGCTCCCGAAACCTGTGCACCAGCTTGGATTGTGCAACCCCAATAGCGTAATGCAGCATGAACAGACACTGGGTTGTCTGGGTCAATCACTAGGAAGCAGCCAAATTTTTCAGGTTCTGAGAAAGCAGATGACCCTCTCTGCGCCACACATAACAATTGCAGGATCTCATTGGATTTACATACAAATTGTAGTTACAGGAAAAAGGCTGATACTTACCTCCAACATTTGTTCCAGACTGTCCCATATTTCTGCACTCATTTTCCCGTTGAGATGAGGTGTACTGCTGCTTATACTCATGGCTTCATCCACAAGTCTCAGAACTGAAGGGCCGGCAAACCTCCCAAGGTCAGTTTTCTCAGCCGTGTTCCGCAGGTATTTCAAGTACAACCTATGCACAGATCATGTGATTCATGTCAATATATGAATGTTAGTTTATGTGTGTGTGTGAGCACGCGTGCGGGTGGGGTGTGTTCATTGACCTTGCTTTTCTAGCTGCACCAATCATCCGCAGCATTTCCTCAGAGCTCATACCGTCATATACTATTACATCAAAATTATCTTCGTTGTGGTATCTTTGTGCCACATTCCTAAAGAATTGAACAAGCCTCTCAAGCGCTAATGCGGAAAAAATAGGGTCCATCCCAGGAAGCACCCCAAGCTCTTCTCCGACAATCTGCTCAATCAAAAAGACAGAAGCCTCATCAATCCCCCCCACAGATAGAACATTCATGTGTAACTAAACCCCCTCAACTGATGTTACATACCTACCCCTTCAAGAACTCCTTGTGTCATATTAAGGCGCGCATCTGCCCGCTTTAGCTGTTTCAGAGGTCCTAGAAGCATCTACATTATCAAGAAAGGTCCAATTCGGGTCTAGGTAACTTGCAGCATATTTCTTGACATACATTAATTATTGGAAGGGAAAATGCGAAAAACCAAAAACGGATTCCGAAAACATACTTTGGTGGTTTCAAATCTAAGAGCAGAGAGGTTGGTGCCGCACAATGTAGGAGAAGTTCCGATTTTTCGGTTTAGAAGGAACTCGGCAGTGGGATCTTGTGTGTGTATCACCAAGCATGTGCTAAACCCTGCCATTGCAAAATGCTGAAAAACCCAACATATAATCAATCAGCCAAATTCATATGCTTGGTGGTCAAATTTCCCAATTGAAAACCATTCAAATCATTAAAAAATTCAATCTTTTCATGATTAAAACTTTGCCCACAACCATAATTCCAACAAAATTTCACATTAACGTTAAATTGGGCATCATTGGTTTCTTCAGTTTTAACTCGGACATACATTGCAGAGACAGACAGAGATACCTGGGCGGCGAAAACGGCGGAGGTGGTCTTTCCGGACCCACCTTTCCCCAAGAAAGTGACCAACTTGGTTGACTTCTGAGAAGAAGCATTATTCTTGTCATCCTCCGAGTCCGAGGAAGACGCCGCCAATGCGAGAAACCGGTGTCTTGTTCTTGTTGTTGTATGTCCTGTCGGCGGAGCAGTAGGGTTTCGAAGAGGGGACAAAGAGAAGGAGATAGGAAGGAGAAGCAAAGCCATTGGAGGAGTCAAAGTAGGTGAGACAGACAGAATGGTGGGAGCTGGTTTTTATGAGTGAGCATCAGAGAGAGGGGTGAATTTGTAAGAGACGTTACTTGCCATCATCAATGGATAATACTTGGGTTACATGTGCATATCTCCCTATTTTTAACAAGGTCTTGTCTGGCAACTCGTACAAAACATCTGATAGAATTAATAATACAGATTACGTCATTCAGTTTAGTGCGCGTTCGTATTAAAATTACGTTTTTATCCTTATATATGTTATGCACATGTTAATTTTAACGATCTTTAAATTAATTGTCTTGAATTAGCTAATAGATGTAAGCACGGATTGTAATTTTGCCAAATTGAAAGCACAGAGACCAAATTGGTTATAGAATAAAACGCAGAGACCATTTTGACATTTAAACTCACTGTTTGAAGGAAAAAAAACATGTTTACCATAATAAATGGTTTTATTACATTTCACACCTTCTCGATGTTGTCGATATTATACTGGTAGGAAATAATCCTACACAGTTTTTTTATATCGTTAAGGATAAATTTCATTCCCAACCATTAAATAGTAATACATAGATGTAGTATGAACCAACAAGAAAAAGAAAATATGACAATCATGGACTTTTAAAAAAAAACCTTTTGATTTGAAAATTTCCAAGGTGGAAATCCACCGAAAGGAAAAAGAAGATATCTACTTGCCATCGCAAGAAATCATCGACTCTGTAGCTCCGTCTCCACCTCCAAAAAGTGCATCAGCCACGGAGGATCCAAGTGCCAACGACATACAAAACTTCTAAATCTTCTACTTAGCTGCTTTGCCGCCTCCACCAAGTTCCCATTCATGCCTATATCGTCTTCAATCTCCAATCCTACACAGTTCAACTAAAGAATGAAGCTATCAAAATGTGCAAATATAAAGTTGAAACACCAATAAAGTTTGAGTTTCTTATATTATATCAAACATATATATGGTACTGTACATAATATAGGTAGGATTTAAATTGATCACCTATAGCTAGCAAGGTCGCTTATCTCTAGCCGCAGGGGAGAAAAAGTTTGGCAAGGGACTGGCGACCCTAGGCGACCTTGGTGGCAGCTCAGAAAGCTGTTTTCCACACTCATCATAATATATCACACCTGAAAATTCAGGTGGCTGGCACTTCTCACCCATCAAAATTGACCTCTGCCACACCCCTCCTTCTCCAAACCCATCATCCACTACTTCAACTTCTTCCCCTTTATTTTTGGAGACGAGTGGAATTGCCTTGTTGCTGAGGCTGGCCACAAGTTGCTTAGGTGCCGCCGTGGGCGACTTAGTTTGTTTTCCGGGCGAGGCACGGCGGCGTACATGGTTGGCTTTGGCACATAGAGCTACAAGGGCAGAGACTGAGACGAACAAGGCGATTGCTAGCGGCATTGAGGCGAAGTTGTTGGCTGCAACCTCTGGTATTGGACGAACCATGTTGTGAAATATAATTGATTATATCAAGATCATTGAAATTAAACCTGCACCACCTTGGTGGGTTTATATAAGAGATGGTATATTAGTTTAATTATTTTGTTTGAATTAGTTGTGGCCGGTGGAAGGTGGGGGGGGTGAACTTGTTGAATATAATTTGTATGCTTCCTATTATACTCTAAATGTGTGTTTTGGTTTTGATTATTAATTAATTTAGTCGTGATTTTCTTGTGTAGTATAGACACATGTGTTTGAAAGTGTTTTTAAAATAACCGAAAACGTTTTTGATAAAAGTGTTATTGGAGCCAATCCTTGATAAAATTACGAGTGAATCTTGAATAGCATTTTAAGTGTACTTCAAGTGTTTTGGAACCTAAAAATATTTTCACTAAAAACGTTTTTAGTCATTCTAAAAATATTTCTAAACAATTATACGTGTCACAATCTTCTATCGAGATGCAGCTGTATTAAATTGTATTATTGTTACTTGTTAGTTTGAAGTTGTAAGTTGACTTAATTTGGATTAGGTTTGCAAAACGTACACATATTCGTCTTTCGCAATTAATCACCTTCCCGGAAATGGTTCATGATGGATAATTTTATCAATTTTCTGAATCGTTAACAGAAATACCTCAGATGAAATATTTATTCTTAATATGGTTATGGCAACGTTGACAAAATCAAGTTCAGAAAATGTTTATTCCTAATATAATTGGAGAATAGAGAAAGTCGGCAGACCCTTTGAAACGTGGGTGGGGATGAGCCATGAGTGGGAGGTCAATAGTGCGTTTGTATGCATGGTCTGGTTGATGGAAACGGGTCATCTCTGCATATAATAGTGCATATACTCATTTAATATGTACACTAACAAAAAATACGTTTTAAGGTTTTAGCGTACAAGTAAGGCTAGAGAGACACTAATTTCCTCCACACCTATACGGTTGGTCTACGGACCGCTCAAGATAGAGATTGTAGATGACATTTAACGGCATTATCAAGATATGTGTTTACGTATTCCACGTTAATCGTTTGTGAAAATTATAGAGTTCAAGATCTAGACTCATAGATCGAGTCTTATGATTTTACGCAATTTTAAATTTACGTTATATTCATAAATTACAGGTGAATGATCGAAAATATGTAGTGTTTCTCGTCTCAAATGAATCAAATAATTGGGACTCAAATCTTACACATTTGAATCTTAATACGAATACAAGAGCATCAAACGCAAATTAAGTGCAATGGTACTACTTATTAGCTAGGTTACTAACAATGAAATAAATAACTATACCTAGCTTGTCTAGCACGCAAGAAGAATATATTTGATCCAAGCACGTATATATGTAGCAATTATTCTTTAATAATACCAGAAAATGGAAAACCGATTTTAAGTGTCGAGCTTAATTTGCCCAAATAATAATAATGGCAACCAGGAATTCTAATGGCATGTTGAGAGATACATTGTGCTTTTACCCCACCATAAAAGTGGACTCTTGAAACAGATTGATGATGTGAAGCGTTAGTTGAGATCATCAATTAGTATTTTTTATATATAGTGCACTAATACATTTGCATATATCGGTTTATATTCGGTGATGTTTCGATTAGAAAATGTAATTATGAGACAGATGTTTAGGGCAAAACGAGTAGAGCAAGATCTAGGAAGATTTGGAACGAGACTTTAAAAAAAGTTATGGAGTACTTAACCTTACCAGAAGACTTGACACAAAATTGAACGCATTGACGTTCTAGAATTCATATAATCATCCCTACTTAGTGAGATAAAGCTTAATTATTGTTGGAGATGCGGATGTTTTAGTTTTACATTCCAAATTTATATAATGCACTAGGACACTCACACTGTATATGTTACGTGTACATACATACAGATTCGTGATGCCAGCCCACTAGCGGATCCATTAATGACCCCCCAAACTTCGATGAACGTCCATAGATACCTTAGGTGTTGACCCTCTGAACTTCGGTGAACATTCATGGATACCTTGAGTGTTGCCCTTTTGAATATTAGAGTTGGCTTCATACATGCCCTCTAACCGACTTCAAGCCTACCAAAACCCGATGAATGTCCATGAATACCTTGGGTGCTGCCCCTTGCATACATTAACATGTGTGTAGTATACATTTTCAAATGACTTCAGGCCTATCAAAACTCGATGAAATGACGATTTGCATGCTATTTTTGGTATAAAAAAATTTGCACGCTGCGCTCGCTATTCTTATTGACCTTCCTAATATTATTTTCTGAATCCACCACTGTGCCAGCCTATTCGTATTCATGACGACATTAATGTACTGTGATGAGTCCGTATATCCAATTTCTAAAAGAGGTGTGGCAATTAAGCGGCACCAAACCCATCACATGTTGGTCGACCTACAATGCAGAGCTTAGTCAATCTGCAATGCAAAGAAAGAAAAAGCTTTTTACACTAACCGACCTCATTAATTAATTAATTAATTAATTTTTTCTTAATTAATGGTTATGGATGGTGTTAGCTATTGCAAATAGATAAAAATTTTATTGTGTCCGGAACACGAATGGTATGTACGATATTGTCGTTATATAAGTAGAAAGAAGTCATATTTTCAAGTTTTCTTTAACTTGTATAATAACATGTGATATACAGATCTCGTATTACAGACACACTAAAAATCTATTTAGCAAATGCTAGACAAATATCTTCTCAAAGCGTGCCGTGCCGTCACAGCTACTCATGTTTCCTTGCAATCGATCGATCTACATAAAATTGTAAAAACATTTACAAGATATCATAGTAATCATGCCCATAAATTGGAGTATTAATTCATTCTTCCTTTTCATTTGAAAACAAGTATAGTGTCGACCATCGACCATCCCTTCATACATGTATGTACAACCCCCAAAAACTCGATAAATTTATATCAAAACAACTCTTTAAAATTTATAACAATGGAGAATATAAATATGTAGTGTATTATTCTATATGTTATAATAAGAGTTGACAAAATAATTAATATGTCTTATTTTTAAAATATATTAATAAAAAAACAAATATACATATCATAATCTAAATAGAAAATAATATCACATGACCATATTTTAAGTGCACCAAAAAATTACCCCTCAAGCTCCTACATTATGGTTCTCTGTTTTCTCGACAAGAAAAATTGAAATAGTGAGGAAAACATCATATGCAAGTAATAATAAACGCTTCAATAATATTAGTATAAATCTTTCTTTTTCTGTATATTTATCTTTCGTTCACTTCATGTGCAGTACTTGATCACCTGAGAAATTAAAGCTGATATGATCAATGGTGCAAAGGGTTTGGACCGCTGGGAACACGTCGCTTTTCAACACCATAACGTGGATCAATCTCCGTCGGATCATTGGCCGTGGGCTCCGATTGTGCTTGCATGTGATGATGATCATCCGGTGAAGTTTTTGATGACTTTTGGCGTTGTTGGTGAGGATGTACAAATGAAGTGAAGTCAAATTTGCTTGCTAACACTTTTCTGCTGATCGAACTAGGGCGACGCTGATGATGATGATGATAAGAAAGCGATGATGAATAAGATCTTATGCTTTCTTTGTGAATGTTTGTGGTGGAAATCTTGGAGTAGTTGTGGAAATATTCATGAAACAAGAACAAGAAGAGGAGAGACAGGCAAAGAATGGTGGAAATAAGAAGGTGATGAGGAATTCTCAATGGCATGGTGGAATAAGAGGAGGAGGAGGAGATAGAGGAGATGGGTGCTAAGGGGAAGCATGGATCAGTTAAATGAAGAACCCGATAGAGAGAGAAACTTCCCTATTTTTCTTGACAGCTTAGCTTGATCAAATTTAATCTGCTAAAGATACACACACACACACACACACACACACACACACACACACACACACACACACACATATATATATATATAGCAAAACTGAGAGAAAAAATGTTTATGTATCTCTAAAAATATTATGTGGTGTATATTATTTTACGTGTTACAAGATGAGTGTATAACATGATTGACATGCTTGACTTCTTAAGTATATTAATATAAGAACATTTGCACATGCTATAAGTTTAATCACTATTCTAAAAATCCTCGTCTAGCGTTGCCTAGGCCTCGCCTAAGCAGCCGATTAGTCCCTAAGCGTTTGAAAGTAAGAAAGTGTGTTTAGACCCGCTTAGGCGTCAGCCTAGCCCGCCTAAGCACCTCCTAGGTTGCGACTCTCACTTAGACAATAAATAAATAATTTTTATTCTGCGTTTTAATTTTCTAATAAAATGTAAGAGACTTGTTGATATTTGGATGAACATTTATTATATGCTTGTTCCCTATGTTTTCAATATGTTACTTTATAGTATATATGTCATTTCATTTTGCAATTTATGTATCCCAATATAACTATGTGTGTTTTTAAGTATAAATACACTTATTTATACAATATATAATAACTTTACTTAAATCCGCCTATTCCGCCTAGGCCCTTGCATTGGCCCCGCTTAGCCGCCTAGGCGCCCAACTAGCGTCTAACGTCTTTTAGAACCTTAAGTTTAATAGAGTAATAGCATCATGTAAACAGTGTTTTGGTTACACTGTAAAATCTATAGAGAAAAGATGAGAGAGAGTAATTGAAAATGTAAGTGTTCTTGCGAGAAAATTTTCAGTGAGCTAGAAATACAACCCGATGCACTAAGTATTATAATACAATTGGTTGAAATTTTTTTTCAAGTGTTCAACCAATTGTATTATTATAATTGGTGTACCGAACAGTGTTCTCAGCACAATAAAAAATCTCTCGGGTTCCTGCCTTTCATATGAGTCTTGCTACTACCTTCCTATGCTAATTTAATGATGAGGAGGAGAAAAGAAAAAGAGAGGGCGGTAGACCCTTTTCCCAAATAAAGTTTATATTATCATTGTCAAACCCTCAATCATTTTTTTTAAATTTTTTTTATTTAAGCTTAAATTTTGTTTCTAGGATGTACTTGATGCATAGGCAGAATGTGTAGTTAGGGTAAGGATTAATGTTAACCTCTCTCAATTAATGGTTGCAAAGTAAAACTCCGTACTGGTTAATTAGTTGAGTGGATTGCAACTAGTTAAAGAGTGAAGGGACATGCAATCTACGTTATCTACAGACAAAGCAATGTGGGATGTGGAAAAAGGCAATTTTTTATCTGATTTTTTCGTGTACAAGTTTTCAATAACATCGCAATTTAAAAAAACAAATTACTTCAAACTCAATACTTTACGAACAAGGAAAGTTTGAGGATCGTAACATTTAGTTTGTGAACTTGTAATTTTTTTTGTTTGAATAAATAATATTATTGACACTAAAGCGGATGTGGTGAGCTTAGCTTCACATTGGGCTATTAATAATTTACAAATGAAAATGGATGCCGTTATACCGTAGTTTCTAATTTAAACATCAAAGATTACATTTTAAATAAATTGAACCCATGATTGACAGACACAAATGATCTCTATATAACTTTTCATTGATTTTGACTGTTTATATAAGTGATTCGCAATTATGTTAAACTATGATTTCTTATATAAAATCATTATGGAGTTTGTTTGTTTATCCCGGACAACTGATTAATATCTGTATTATATTTTTAGCCTAACTACAATAGTTAGCTGCGGGGTGAAAAATGTTTACTACAAGCAAGGGTACTAGAAGTCATCTGCTAATTTTGACATGCAACCGTTGATCATCAAACAAGTAAATATCCATCGGATTTGGATGTGCGCGCGCATATATATATATATATATATATATATATATATATATATATGGAAGTTGTTGTTCATACTTCAAATTTTTTATATTTAAAAAAAATATATGAGCGTAAAATGAGATTTTTGAAGTAATTATAACAGGTGTATATATATATATATGGAAGTTGTTGTTCATACTTTAAATTTTTTATATTTAAAAAAATACATGAGCGTAAAATGAGATTTTTGAAGTAATTATAACAAGTGTGTGTGTGTGTGATAAATGGCCTATATAATATCTCTTCATTTCTTTAAACAAAATGTCACGATTCAAATCTTGACATCCCTAGCTATCAGAAAACAATTCATCGTGATATATATATATATATATATATATATATAACATTTTGATTCATGCATATGCCACTCAAATGTAACTTCTCTCTATTCTAAGTGTTTGGGAAGTGATTTTCTCCACAGTTATAATGTTAATGTCAATTTAATCAATTGGCTCTTAATCTATTAATTAATTTGTTGGAATTTCTGTTGATAGATTAAGAGAACTCTAACATGGAAATCATAATTATAGCTCCATAGAAGAGTTTTATTATTGACTTAAATGACTTTTGTCCAAGTGAGAATGTGAGGATAAAGTTCTACACCAGTGAATAACCAAACACCAAACCATGCAAATATTTATAAGGAGTTGAACTACTCCGCATATTGCCTATTAGTTATATGATGGAATCCATTCTGTTTTCGTTCTAGATAATCTCTCCACGTAAAAATCATAGAGAAGTTTTACATCATTGCATATAGCATATACAACTGTATGCTTGCCCTCCCATGGTACGGACATCAACTCAATTTGATTAACTTCCCTACCATTCTCGTCTACTCAATTTGATTAACTTCTCCACAATTCTCGTCTTTTGTTGCCACCGTATGTTTGCTCGAGCCAAGTCAAATGCTGCTTTCCGTTAAAAATTTGAGGTGATCGCATAAGCATTGTTTCCTAGTATCTTCTTGGATTGGTTCACTACTATGTGACTTTGGTCAACTTTGCATTTGCACTTGTCATCGAGCTCTTTTTGTTGTCAATTATCTTGCTGATCCTCTCATATTTTATACCACGCAAATGCTCTCAACAAGAAAGAAAGAAGATCTTTGAGTATGTTCATATTTTCTATGTCCATATTAACAAGTAATGCTCTCAGTGTATGATGCTCATCAACAACTTCGGCAATCTTTCGAAGCTCCAATGATGCAATGTGGGTCAGTGAAATTTGGTATGCGAATTGGCTGATCTCGTAGCTTTCCCGACTGAATGTGTACCCCACTTGAAAAACCATGAACGTTCGATAAGCCAACAGAGCCCGCATCACATCCCCTAATGCCCAATAAGTAACCATAGCTAACCATTCCTCGAACAGAATGATCAATAGGTATGATCGGTTGCACGGAAGATGCTTGCTCCAATAATCCATGTATATATATATATATATATATATATATATATTACAAAATGAGTCAAACCCAAACCAATTGATTAACTAACCGACTAACTAAACATATCAAATACATGTATAAACAGAATCATAACAATCTACAAGTCACATGTGCTTTACATCCAAAAAATTTAAACTCAAGATACACAATCAATAATCATTAGAATAGAGTACATATAACATAAAGAATCCACGAAAAGTAGGTAAACATAGCAACATATATACCATCTTTATTAAAAGATAGATTGGATCTAAACAATCTACCAGGTCATAATTAAACCTAATGAAAAATTAACCAAGAAACACTCAATTTTTCATCGCCAAACAATATATCCACGTGTTTCGAGACTCCAAGCATATTCACTTAATCTTATTTATCAAAATAGATGAACATTTACTTATTAAAGCACTTTGAAGTTACAAGTTTGTCTCGGCGATTTCTTCACATCCTCTCCAACTATGTGAGGGACCATAACCCTTTGCCTCTAAAAGGGTAAGTTGTTTGCGCCAGACTCTTATACCATGCACCACCTCACCAAGATCATTCCATTCTTGAATGGGTGTCTAGTCAACTTTTAATTCGCTCCAATATCTTGTATCATAAGGTAAAGAGTTTATAACTCAAGTAATTAAAACGTTGGTAAATTAATTTAATTTTCTATATTTGAATCCCATTGCCATTATCATTTGAAAATAAAAAAGCTAACAAATAAGTGATTGGGAAGTATGCGCAAGTTTATAATCTTTACCTCCTTCACAATAAAAACAAAAACAAAGTGCTAAATCAAACTTTAAAAATTGCGTGATGTTGATAAATTCATGTTATTCATTTTCTTACAACAAAATCATAAAAATTGCATGATGTATTTGTAAGAATAAAGTTAAGATCAAGTGCAAGTCATATGAACTACCATTATCAAAGCATAACCAATTATACGTCATACCAATGTAACAAAAGAGACGTACCTGCAGATGAAGCCGAAGAACCAGCCATGATCAAATTCAGCAATAAGATTGCAGTGCACCTTCTCCTCTCTCCAGTAATCACAGCTCCTAACTAATAATAGGTCTTAGTCCAATAATAGAGCATATTAACTGTGAGAGCAGAGGCCACTATATATACACAATATAATCCTCGCCAAGTTCTATAAGAATTCCCCTATTAGAATCCTTATAGACAACCAACATAGTGTTTCAGTATAACATGGATTACAAATCCATTCTCAATAAGACTTCCTATCCAAACTTGAACCAAATAACTTAATCCACGAATTCATACTCATGCTCATATTCTAACATTCTCCCACTTGAGCAAGTATGAAAGTAAATCAGTTCTATCAAGTTTATAATAGGGTGATCACTAAGTCTTTTGAGTTTCATCATAAACATTCTACCCGTGCATTTCAAAACACAGGACAAAAAGCTGTCAATTACAATCATTATGTAAATGCTAACTTTAAATCACATATATTCAATTTGCACTTATAACATTATGACCAAACTGATACGAGCAGACCTTAAACTGTCTACTCCCACTATTTTTCCAACTTAATTCGAAACAAATTAAGTCTATCAGATAGTAGAACTATCAACTAGTAATTCATTCCAATATAATGAATTACCAATGTATGAATTCAACCAATTGCTCAAATCAAATCACAAAGATTCTTAAAGCATCAGAACTGAATCCAAAACACATATATATATCAGCCCAAAATCACTAGTTTCAACAATGATCAAAATCAGAATAGCAAGCACAATATTCTTGCATTCAATTTGATCCTAACTAGTTCAATACCCATCAAGCAAGATCAACGAAAATTTGATAATGTCTGGATATATATCACAACAATATGTCTTGATTAAAACGAGATAATCAAGACCACTATTTCTTCTGGAGAACTCGAAGTTCATCTTCCTCCCTATTTGTGATTTCAACCAAAACATAATAGCTGAAGCATGCATCATAAATGAAATCACAAATTTACATATACAAGAAGCATGCATCAATATGCAACGTATATGCACAAATGCTATCTCCATGTACATATAAGAAATATCCTACATGATACTCGAACCAAAACTGATGCATTTAGTTTATGTATCATAAATAGGAACAATGCCATCCAAATTCCATTAGTTTAATATTTAGAACCACTTAGTCATTAAGCATATATACTTGCCAACATTCATTTAGACAATACGAATTTATGGAGTACACGTGCAGTCAAAATGATTCCATCCCAAGTTGATATTCATCATGTATGTCCCAAAACAAACAGACAAAAGAGAACGATGGGTGCTGTATATGAACAAGTTTTATTCTTCACCAAGACTAATTTAATCAGAACCATAGACTCTTTAATGAAAAATAAAGAGGATACATAGACTAAATGTTACACTAACTTATTTATGCAGCAAAAGATGATTTCAGACATCCCACATAAATCACAAGTTGGCATCCATAGGGATTTCGAGTTTAATCATGCCCTCACATTATATAATTAAACAAGCATACTCAAAATAGCAAAGCCCTAATTCATCATGCTCAAACTCATCACACTATAATCATGCATATAAGAGAACAATTAATCATGCATGATACAGTGAACTAAGTTACCTGAATGCATCACTGGACCCATACTTGTCAACCCGATTGCAATTCCTTGGCTCCATTGCAAATTTTCAAAGTAAATTCGCCATTGTTACAGATGTGCCGAACCAAAATCATCGCCAAAGTTATTGGCCAGAATCTCGTCGGCACCAATTCCAAGAAAAAGATCATTCCCGTTCAAATTTCAATAATATAAGAGAAAACAATAGAACAAGGAATGAGTCAATATCAATATGAAGAATCAGAAAGATAACACGATCTTCATTCAATTAAGACCTTCATGTTTTGTTATTGAACTTTTGACAAAATCAAACAAAACCCAGATTTTAAATCGTGCACTAAGACATATATGCATACATATATTTCGCAAGGTATAAAGCAATTGCAGTCTCATTCATGATTGATCATTCATGGTCTCCAGATTACTTTCGATAATTTCAATAGGATTAGTTCTTCGTGGGTTTCGTTATCGTAATTTTAATTTTTATTAAAAACCTTAACAGAAAACCTTGACCCAATCTATGCATTGAAATATAAAGCAAACATTGACAGAACAATACGAATTATTAAACATACCTCCTGCAGATTTCAATTTGGAACAGCAGAAGCAAATCACAAAACCCAAAACATGTTTTGATCGATAAAGTTGCTAATCAAAACCTGCCACACCAGCTCTTCGAACTTCACAGTAGCAGCACTTCACAAACTTTATTTTGCAACTGTCCTTAATGCAGCAATTGCTCTTTGTAAAACAAAATAACAAACTACTCCTACTGATCAAAAGACTCTTCACATACATTAACTACCTCTTTGCCATTAGCTCTCAGAAAACCAATGAAATCACATTATGAACTTTCCAAGTTCCTGATTTCCTTTTCTTAGTTTATTGCACATCATGACATAAATTCAATATCCATATACATAATCTTAACAACCAAGGTTGAAAAGCACATATAGAATAGGTGAATTTCACAGAAGGTAAAACCCAAAACTGAATGCGGATCATTTATAAACAATCATCAAACTCGGAAGAAAAGATTTATCCCATATATAAACAGTCAATTAATGACATGAAAATTTCCTTTTAATTTTGAGATGCATGTTATCTAGTTCGAATCATCAATCTAACATATGTTATTCTTTATCAAAACAGAAGGATTCAAACAGAACTGAACATTATAATTTCATACTTCTTCTCGGAGTTTCAGAATACATACCTTAAGATGAAAACCCACATCGAGCAGCGGAAACTTAAATTAATAGAGATTAATATGGGTTTGTTTCTTAAATTCCCAGATCCTCACTTTAAAACACCAAATCGAAAAACAAGAGGGGAGAGCAATTGAAAAGGGTAGGTTCTCTTTTCCCAGAAAACCCCAAGACAAAATCTGAGGGATTTTTATCGGTCGAAAACTCATATAATTATCTTTTAACCGAAACGCACCGTTTTGTATAATTTATATGCAACAATAGACAACCAATAGATGTCTCATGCATAATGATTCAACATCAAAATAATATCATCAGAATCAGCAGATCGTGATATTACACGATATGGAAAAATTATTAACATATATTCGATTGTTCATCCACTGCTTAAGAATTCCCAACTCAAACAAAAACTTCGATTTAATTTATGCATTAAATTAGGTATGTCAACACTGATAAATCAACATAAATCATCAAACATACCTCTGCAGATGATTTCAATCTGAATGGCGCAGCGGAGATAATCATCCAAATTGAAATACGAGTTTAGGGATTTTTGGGAGAAAGCCCAGAACAAAAGTAGATGAACACTCTGTGAAATCGAAACCCCAAATTGGGGATAGAACCCCAACCAATAGATTTGTAGGAATTCCAACGGAAAAGGTGGTTTTGGAAATTTTAAAAGGTTATATTTTAACAACCCAATTTGTCGTTATTTACAAAATTACATACCAAAACCCGAGGTTGATTCCTCCAGTTCGCAACATAAGGCATATCTATTCATAATTTATTCAAGCTTTCAAACTCATTAATTTTAATAACAGAATTCATAGACATGCAATCATGGCTCTGATACCACATGTAAGAATAAAGTTAAGATCAAGTGCAAGTCATATGAACTACCATTATCAAAGCATAACCAATTATACGTCATACCAATGTAACAAAAGAGACGTACCTGCAGATGAAGCCGAAGAACCAGCCATGATCAAATTCAGCAATAAGATTGCAGTGCACCTTCTCCTCTCTCCAGTAATCACAGCTCCTAACTAATAATAGGTCTTAGTCCAATAATAGAGCATATTGACTGTGAGAGCAGAGGCCACTATATATACACAATATAATCCTCGCCAAGTTCTATAAGAATTCCCCTATTAGAATCCTTATAGACAACCAACATAGTGTTTCAGTATAACATGGATTACAAATCCATTCTCAATAAGACTTCCTATCCAAACTTGAACCAAATAACTTAATCCACGAATTCATACTCATGCTCATATTCTAACAGTATTGTCTAGTCAACTTTTAATTGGTTCCAATCACTTATTTGTTAGCTTTTTTTTTTTTTTCTTTTTTTCAAATGATAATGGCAAGGGGATTCAAATATAGAAATTGTTAGAGTGGATGTTCCCTTTAGAAGGCAGAATCAAGGGCTTGTTTGATATCTTATTTAAAAAAATTTATAATTTCTCAAAACATTTCTTAAGAATTTTTTTTGAAAACAATTTTCTTTGAGACTCAAAAACTTGTTTGGTATGTGATTTAAAATTTTTAAATCTTACCACTTAAACTGGACAAATAAATCCAAAAATAGGGGGTCGAGAGAGAAAGAGGAGAGAGGAGGAAAAAAAGTAAGAGATGATTGGAGGAAAGAGAAATAAGTAAGAGGATCGGAGGAAATAGAGATGAATGATGAGTGAGAAAGAGAACTGAGGCCATCTCCAACCGAAGGGTCCAGAGGGCCAGAGGGCCGAAAATAGCCCTAAAACCGTCTCCAACCGAAGGCTAGGCCAGAGGGCTAGGAATCTGGGAGGGCCCCACGAAATTTCAAAGGGCCAAAGGGCCAAAGGGCTGGCTGCTTTCGGCCAGCCAGCCAGCCCCGGGGCTGGGTATTTTTTTTTTAATGTTTTCTACTGCTGTCGGTTTTAACCGACAACATTAAGTAAGCAAAGCTTTTTTTTTATTTATTTAGTATTAGTGTCGATTATAACCGACACTAATAGTTTGAGTTTGTTTTGAATATAACGGCTAGCTGAGCTAGCCGTTGTGTTTATTTTTTTTTTTAAATTGCAACTAGCCTTTGTGTTTGTTTTTTTATTTTTTTTTATTTAAACATTTGCAATATTTTCTTCAATATTTTCTTCGAATTTTTTTTCAATATTTCTCAATATTTCCTTCTCAATTTTTCCTTCTCAATTTTTTTCAATATTTCCTTCTCATTTTATGTTTGGCCCTATGGCCCTCGGTTGGAGACGGTTTTTTGTGACAGGGCTAAAACGAGCCCTCTGGCCCTCGGTTGGAGACGGAGGCAAATATGGCCCTATACTGTTTATTAAAATATTAATATCTTGGAGAATCTTGGAGAGCGAGAGGGCTCAAACGAGCCCTCTGGCCAGCCATCGGTTGGAGATGGCCTGAGAGAATGAAGAAAACGGATTGGAGGAGAGACGAAAAAGGTAAAAAAAAATTTTAAAAAAAAAGAGAAGAGGAGAGAAGAGGAGGGAAGAGGAAGAAAAGAGAGAGAGAACAAAAATGAATCACTGTGCGATACAGCAAGGCAATGCTCCCTCAGCTTGCGAAGACATGAGGTCTTGCTCCAGAGGCTCCGTCGTCTGACCCAAACCTCGGCGCGTTGGCCTCCTCAACGTTCCCATCAGATCTTTCCGATGGCATTTCGGGTAATTCGAGCTTTTGAATTTCTTTCTGTTTTGAAGTTTTGGTTTCAAAATTCAAATTATGAAATTTCATTAGTCTGGTTTTGATTTCGTATTATTTCAATTTTAGCCACCAGACGGCGGAGTTCTGTGATTCAAATGCAGGGTCTGATATTTTAGACAATTGTGGTAATCTAGTCAGTAATTTACTGTTAGTTATGTGCCTAAGAAGAACCAATGTGAGTGATCTTTTAATTTATTTCTTGACAGCCAAGCGGAAGAAGAGCATGCACCTCAAAAACCCACGAGGAAATACAAATCCTTCGCAAGAATTCACCGCGAAAAAGCGCGTGAGAATTGTAAGGGGATTTTGTGTAAGAATTATTTTCTTATACAAACTTGTCTAAAGTCGGATTTAAAACTACTAAATTATCGTCTTCAATTGGACATGTTATTATATGAATATGGTATGACACCGTTTATTGAAAATATAGAACACGGGAAATTAAGGAAAATAAATATTGCTTATGCTATAAGTCTACGAGTATGATAACAACACATGAAATTAAATCAAGTTTTGGTTAGTTTGTATGTACTGTTTTCTAGTGTAGATTTGCTTACTTGATGTGGTGTGCTTTTTGCCTTTGCTAATGAGGACTCACTCAGATATTAATGCATATATATATAGAGAGCGCACGTACAAAATCTAATTACCCAGTCTCGGCTTCTTCTGCATCGTCAAAACACAGCCAACAATATCACTAGTTTAGTTTCTTTCTTCCTCAACGAAAGTACTTACTCCAAGAACGCACATGGTCTATTCTGATATACATCTTGAAACACCTATGTCAACCACACACCCTTTTAGTAACTTTTGCAGTGGCCCTCATCGATTCTTGGGAGCATTCCGCGACAACGTTTTGGAATTTGTTCAAGAATTCGTTAATATTGGTGAGTTTCTTCATGGCATGAATGTTTGGTGCAGGCAACTTACAGTGAAAGGACAAAGTGTTATGGTCCCCCTCTACATCATTGAAGAAGATGTGAAGAAACTGTCCAAACGCTCGAATTGTGACCATTGCCGGATAACAGGTGACACAAACTAACTTGCCGTGCTCGAGTAAATAAGATTCATTGTTTGTCTCTGTTTTAGTAAATAAAAGATTCGCTGCTGTGTCAATACGCTTGGAGTCTTGAAACATGTGAATATATTGTATGGCCCGTAGAACGTTTCGATGAAAATTTGAATCTTTCTTGGTTAATTTTTCCTTACATTTAATTATGAAATGGTAGTTTGTTTTGATCCATCAATCCTTTGATAAAGATTGTATATATGTTGATTTGTTTGCCTACTTTTTTTGTCGATTCTTTATCCTGCATTATAGTAGTTAATGATTGTGTATCTTGAGTTTAAATTTTTGGATGTATGTCTTGTTCACTGGCACATCATGGAGTCGTAGATTGTTAGGATCTGTTTATACATGGGTTCAGTTAGTTAATTGGTTTGGGTTTGACTCATTATATACATATACATATATATATATATATATATATATATATATATATATATAGGTTGGAGCAAGCATCTCCTGTGCAACCGATCATACCATGTGATCATTCCGTCGGAAGAGGGTTGGAACAACCCTATACAAAATGGTGTGCTTGATCTACAGAACCACATCATGTATGGGTTGATTCACTCTGATGGTTACGATCATTTATTGGGCATCAGGGGACATGATGCGGGCTCTGCTCATCTTAGTGGCAATGGGATTATGGACTTGTGGGACAGAATGTGTACTCTTCTTAGGACCAGGTATGATTGCGATATCTCATCTTGTGAATGTAATTATTTATGTAATTAGAATGTCAACAGATTAGAATCCTTGTATCTTTTGATTCCTGCAGAGCAATCTGTGTTAAAGACAATTCTATGAAAGCTGGGATGGATCTTCGATTGTTGTTCGGAGTCGCTTGCGGACGTTCGTGGTTTGCCAAGTGGGGATACAAGTTCTATCGTGTAAGCTACGGGATCAGTTGCTTCACATACGTTGATTCACTGAACCACATTGGGTCACTAGAGCTTTCAAAGACCAGTTGCAAGCATTACTTACGCGATACAGGGACTTTCGAACGCTCAAATATCTTCTCTCCCATCTTGTTGGGATGATTCATGAGGCAGAAAATATGAAGAGGAATAGCAGGAATGTTGATGACATAAAGGAGCTCAAGGACAATAGCAAATGCAAAGCTGACAAAATCTGCATAGCGGTGAATCAATTAAAGGAGATACTAGGCAATGGTGCTCCTCCCATGCCCCGAAAAGCTTTATGGGAAGCAGCGGTTGACTTGGCTCGAGCAAACAAGCAAGCTAACAGGCCATCAGTAGGGGCTATCGCCGTTCTAGATCATGTGCTGTCCAACCTAGACAACGTGGTGGTTGATGAACATCACTTTTTTGCCCGTACAATCACAAAGGACGAGAATGGTAGGGATGTTTATCATTTGCAGCTGAAGCAGGTATCATGGAAAGGACAAACATACAATCGTACATGCAATGATATAAAACGTCTCTATGACTCTTATGTGAAGATGGAGGGATTAGCCGGAGCGGACTCAAACGGAGAAGAAAGTAAAGGAGTGTGTTCAAATTATACAGAATTCTAAACATTTTGTGAAAGAATTTGACATTGCTGCACAAGGGGAATCTTTGCCACTGACATTCATATGTCAAATTCCATGGCCAAACATTGATTGGAGAGATGAGCATCACTCCAAGAAAATCCAAGAGGAAAGGGAGTCGCCAATTGGAGACATAGTGGTTGTTGTTCCAGGTGATGCAACTATTGGAGATTTGAAGGAAACTGCACAGAAGGGACTGAAGGACAGTTACTATTTCATAAAAGAATGTTTTGAATTGTCCGACATCTTTGTCGGATTGTGTGATACAACACCAGCTTCTAGGATTCTGAATGATAATCCAGTTAAATTGATAGGGGATGGCTTCAATGCGAAGGACATGGAACTATGGTTCCAAGGCGGTTCTGACCACCTGAAGACGTTCCTATGTAAATGCCTAGTCAAGGAGGAAGACGGTGAGAGGATGGTGGAATGCAACACCTGCGGCAATCGGTGTCATACATTATGCTACAAGATACAAGATGAAGATGTTCCATAATTTCTTCGTTACAAAACTTGCTGCCGAACCGAGCTGGAATCCGACCAATATGCGCACAATTTTGAGTACAACAATAGTAGTACTGAATCTGGTGGTGCATGAGGTTTATTTCTTAGCAACAAATTGATTTTCTTCCCAACTTTTTCTTTTACTTTCTTTTGCCAAATTGTTGGTAACAATAAAAAGTGATTGGTTGCCCAAACCAATCACTTTTTATTGTTAGTTAAGTGCCCAATCCAATCGCTTTGTATTGTTACCAACAATTAGGCAAAAGAAAGTAAAAGAAAAAGCTAGGAAGAAAATCAATTTGTTGCTAAGAAATAAGCCTCATGCACCACCAGATTCAGTACTACTACTGTTGTACTCGAAACTGTGCGCATATTGGTTGGATTCCAGCTCGGTCTGGTGGCAAGTTTTGCAACGAAAAAATTCTGGAACATCGTCATCTTGTATCTTGCAGCACAATGTATGACACCGATTGCCGCAGGTGTTGCATTCCACCATCCTCTCACCGTCTTCCTCCTTAGCTAGGCATTTATACATGAACGTCTTCAGGTGGTCAGAACCACAGTTCCATGTCCTTCGCATTGAAGCCATCCCCAATCAATTTAACTGGATTATCATTCAGAATCCTAGAAGCTGGTGTTGTATCACACAATCCGACAAAGATGTCAGGACAATTCAAAACATTCTTTTATGAAATAGTAAATGTCCTTCAGTCCCTTCTGTGCAGTTTCCTTCAAATCTCCAATAGTTGCATCACCTGGAACAACAACCAATTGGCGACTCCCTTTCCTCTTCGATTTTCTTGGAGTGATGCTCATCCCTCCAATCAATGTTTGGCCATGGAATTTGACATATGAATGTCAGTGGCAAAGATTCCCCTTGTGCAGCAATGTCAAATTCTTTCACAAAATGTTTAGAACTCTGTATAATTTGAACACACTCCTTTACTTTCCGCTCCGACTAATCCCTCCATCTTCACATAAGAGTCATAGAGACGTTTTATATCATTGCATGTATGTTTGTCCTTTCCATGATACCTGCTTCAGCTGCAAATGATAAACATCCCTACCATTCTCGTCCTTTGTGATTGTACGGGCTAAAAAGTGATGTTCATCAACCACCACGTTGGACAGCACATGATCTACGGTAGCCCCTACTGATGGCCTGTTTGCTCGAGCCAAGTCAACCGCTGCTTCCCATAGTTCCATGTTCTTCGCGTTGAAGCCATCCCCTATCAATTTAACTAGATTATCATTCAGAATCCTAGAAGCTGGTGTGATGCATAGACATGGGGGAAAGTCAGCGTATCCCGTATCGAACACGCGAGGATACAGATACGTATCAGAGTGAATTGATACGTTGTTGACTGACGAGATACACGTATCATACTGTCGAGATACAAGTATCCGGTTCAGATACATTTCAAACTAAAATCGGAGGATAATCAGAAAAAATAATAAATTCGCACAGAATCATGATTGATTCAAATTAGCCAAACTAAAACGATTGTTTGACAAAAAACCAAAACGATTTTGAGTATAAAATTTTGATTTACCTATTTTTCCTCACTCGAACCTCATAAATCAAAGTTGTTGTCAATTGCTTCGTCGTCTCCGCAATTGGTCCGTCTGCAACTGTTGGTGAGAGCTTTCGTTTTCACTTTGTTAATAGTTTCGATGGTTTCCTGATCTTACTCCTCAGCTTTACTGATTCAATGAATCTTCGAAGCTTAATCTGATTCCCAAGGCCAAAACTCATCTCTAAAACTAAAAGCCCTTTTTGCTTTTCGATTTTTAACTTCGAAGCTAAAAGCCCCTTTTGCTTTTACTGATTCAATCTTCGAAGCTTAATCTGTTATGTAAATTGGAAATACAATAATAATATTATTATATACAAAAAGTTTTTGTATATAATAATATTATTATTGTATGTTGTATATTATAATATATTATTGTGCAGTGGTCTAGATATTTAGATTATAATAATTTTATGTATATGCTTTCACGACGGATCCTTTTTCTAGGAATCCCGCAATCGTGTCCGTTCATCGTACATCGTACGGTCAGAAATCATTTAAAATTTAAAATTCAAATATAAATAGTACCTAATGAAAACTGACCGCACGATATATGATGAATGAACACGATTGCGGGATCCCTAGGAAAAGGATCCGGCAAGGATCCTTTTCCGCCTTCATGATGCATTTTTTATCCCTTAAGTTAACATAAATTTCTCATGTAATAGGCTCTGTCTCTATGGTGGATTGACTCTTATTGTTTATATGTTTGCTAATTTAGGATGAAGACTAATTGCTTGTTGGATGGACTATCTTTCTAACTGTTTGAAGTTTATTGAAATAAATTTGAATGCTTATTTTATGATATTTTAGATATATTTATTTATTTATATATATTTTTAATTGCCGTATCCCTGACGTATCGTGTCTTTGTTTTTAAAAATTCAACGTATTCTCATGTCGTATTGTGTCGTATTTCCGTATCTGTGTCTATGTCCATGCATCTTAATTTGCTCATATCGATCTCGATCTCGATCTCTGTCTGTCGTCTTCTGAACATTTGCCTATTTTCCAATTTCACATAACTTGTTTCTGCAGAACTTTTTGAGGGATACACTTTATAATTAAGAATTAAGTGATTGCTTTGTTTGGGTACATTTATTTCCATCTGTTGTTCTATATGTTTTTTGCTATATATTCATTCATTTGGTCTGTTATTCTTAGTTTTTTCTCATTAATTTTGATACATCACATGCCACATCATGTAATATCGTTATGAGCCCGATCCTGTCCCGAGCATGTGATATGGTGTTAGGGTTTTTTTTTTTTTTTTTTTTTAATTATCCTTTTGCAGGAATTAGAGGTAAATAGGTTCTTTTAGTCACTATTGGTACTGTGGTATTAGGTTTTTTACTGAAACTTCCCCAAGGACAAGAATGGCTGCCCAGTTGAGAAGTACAACTAGTGTTATGGATTTTATAAATTATTTTCTTTCTAGTTTTTTCTTTTTCATCATGTTATAATTGAACTATGTGATTCACGGTACCTAATTTAACTTACTGAATTTACAATGAAAATATTTAGGTTCTTATTGAATTGTTGAAAAGTACTCATCTTTACATACGTTTACAAACTAAATAACGAAGAGTTATGCATGATGAAATCGAATTAGATGGGTCGAAATTGGTAAATTCATACATTCTTTCCTAAAAATGTGCATAACGTCTTTGACACAAAACATAAAAAACTTCATTTAGGAAAATTTTAAATTTAAATCCAATCACTTGGAGGATATTTGGGTTTCCATATTCTTGTAGGATTGTGAACGACATAAAAGCACGGCTGGGAAACAGTAACTCGATCTCCTTCAATCTCTCTCCCTCCATCAAACCCTCGCAGATTCTTCTCTGAATTTGTGTGCACTCTTGGAATCTCTTTTCTCCAGGTATTTCTAGTTTGTGCAAGCTCTTGGCTTGCACACTCTCTTTACTTTCAACCACTTAACTTCTACACGGCTCACTTTACATGGAGAAGATTATCCTCTTCCCAACTAAAGCATTAACCTGTTCTTTCTTAGACCCCAAGCAATATTAATACATTAACATTAATATTTCAACATTCATGTACTTATTTCCTCTGTTGTGGGAGATTATTGTTTTATATTTTATTTCATGTTATCTCGCATCAATTAGTATTTAGTATTGATATACGAATTTCTTCCTATTTTCTGATTCCGAAACACTATTTAATTAGGTCCGGAAGTTCGTTTTATCGAAAAGACATGGATGCTAATGCTACCTTGAAACGTCGTAGTCCCTCGTCTGCCGACCGGGAGAGGGAGAACATTGGTGCTGTCTCAAAGCGTTGTCGTCTCCCCTCTACCGACTGTAGGGAGAGGAAGAACACGGGAGCTACCTTGAAACGCCATCGGGGTCGCTCATCTGGCGAATGGGAGACAGAGAACGTGGGTGCTTCCTCCAAACCTCGTCGTCACTGCTCATCCGCCGACTGGGCAAGCCTTACCTCTCCGGCTTTCGCTTTGCTGTTGTTTGCAAGGATTGGCATGCTTGTGCTCAAGAATACAAAGATACAACAAACGTTGGCGTAAGGTACTTCCCTTGCTTATGATCCCTCCACGTTTAAGATATATCAAAGGAGAGGGATACTCCGTTCCACATGGAAAGCGAGGGCTTTCCAGCGTTTCTGAAGGAAAAGTGTACAAAAATGTTTTGTTATCAGTGCCTTGGAGTAAAAGGTGTTGTGGCTCCAACCAAGGCTGGCCCGTCTCAGTAGATGAACTAGACAAACTTGGACTCTCTGTGACTCTCATGAACCCTTTCAGAAAAGCAGTGGCTCCCATTCTTCACCCTCCCTTGGATAATCCCAATGCCGATGCCGATCCTTCTGGTCCCATCTATTTCAATGATTGGTTCCCAAAGGTTATCTTATACGGTGATCCTGTTATGAATTATCTATAATTTATAAAAGCCAAGTATACGGAGTTGAAAGATCGGGAGCGATTTGGTCATTCAACCTTAATAGCAGGCCGCCAAAAGCAAAGGTTCGTACAGATAAAGACGAAGCTCAGTGTAACGTACCATTGTTCTAAATTTCTTTACGTTAATTGAAATCTAAAGCCGGATTAGATATTTGTAATTGGATTAGGCTTTTCATTCATTCTCTAAAAGAGAAAATAAAGGCCTAAATTTAAAATCCGATTAGTGATTGGATGTGTGCGACGATCTTTATTGGGCCATGGGCCGAGACGATATTGGGTTTCCATATTCTTGTAGCATTGTGAGTGACAAGGAAAGGCAGGGCCCGGAAACAGTAATACGGCGTCGTTTTTGTCCAATAGGGAAAATTGAGAACCGACTAGGAAAAAGGGGCATCAAAAAATTTCAAGAACCAAAACTTCAACGGGACGATTGAATCGAGCGGACTGGTTGATTGGTCGGAAAAACTTCGGTGAACAAGTAGCAATTCAAGGAGGAGAAAATGGTATGCAAAATTCATCTCTTTTCACCATTTTCAATTAAATTAGGGTTTCCTTTTCGTTCTTGAAGCTATTGCAATATTAGGGTTTTGATATCGGATTAGACGCGTTTTCTTGGGGTTTCATTTTCGAGTTAATTAATCTGAATTTTGTTGACTTGTTGTCGAACGAATTTTTCTATGTAAGATGAGGGCTATAAAGTTTGAATTTTCACGTTCAAATACATCCAATTTTTGGAGTGTTTGGATTTTAATTTTTAATTGTGCACAGATTTGATTCTACTTTCGATTGCCATTTTTCAGAACCTACGATCGCATTGATTCATTATTGACAGTTTAAAAATTAATCGACAATGTTGCTCGTCAAAGATTTTAGGTGACCAATGAGCTCAAAAGGATTTTGTGGTGATGCTGTTTCGATTTTTAAATGTATAGGAGATAAATTAAACATATGGTTCTTCACCAAACAAAAATCGGGATGTTATTTTTTCTATTGTAATTGATCGTTATGAAACAACGGTTACAAATACTTGGGCTTGAGATGAATCTTTTGTATTTTCTTAGTAATATTTAGGATTTCCTTTTCTTTCTGCTTATAGATTTGTTCAATCTGCTAAATGTTTTACCTGGTTCTCTGCAGTCTACACTTGCAGCTGCTAGGGCAGACAACTTTTATTATCCCCCAGAATGGTCGCCAAAGAAGGTATGCTTCCGTTATACTCCTGTTAGAATATGTCATGGTGGGGTGGTTGGTTTATGGAGTTCTAATGTTGATTTTTGGTTCAGGGCTCCTTGAACAAGTTCAACGGTCAACATGCTCTGAGGGAGAGAGCAAGGAAATTGGACCAGGGGATTCTGATTATAAGGTAACAAGTCGAACTCATATATGTTATGTGTTTGTTAGATGGTCTAAATATGTCTCAAGAAGCAATTTTTTTAATGGAAAGTTTTAATGTGGTTGAGTGACTTCTGCATAATAGCTAATAATGGGCTTTTTTCACTTCTTTGTTATTATCTTACCAAAACTGTTCTCCGGTGAGAAGATTCTGCGTGATATCTATTGTGAGATTAAAGCCTTATTAACCAACTGAATTACTCTTTCCTTCTTGTTGTAGTTTTGCAAGTGATTTGATTTGTGTGATGATAGTTTCACTTATGTCATTTTCCATTTATGGCTCTGATAAGCTCTAAATGGTACATGGAAACTCAGTTACTTCGTTTTACTGCTCACTTTACTTCGTTTTACTTCTGTTGGTATATTATAGTTTGTAGGCATTAACCTATTTGGAAGTGTTTTTCTTGGATAGTGCTTACTGTTTCACTGTTTGTAATATGTATGGCCACACACATGTATGTGAAAACTGTGGTTTTTACTGTACTCCACTTTAAGCATTTGCAGTTATGTGCTTTTTCTTGCAAACTAGGTTGAACGATATAGTTTGGGTGGAAAATGGGAAATTTAATGAAATCCTGGCAATCATGTGTGCGTCATTCTGATATATTGATTGTTATGCATCCAGGTTCGAGATGCCTTACCATATATGGTGCGGTGGTTGCAATTCTATGATTGCGAAGGGTGTTCGTTTTAATGCAGAGAAAAAGCAAGTTGGAAATTACTACTCTACAAAGGTATATTTTCCAACCGGTACTTTTATATTCAGAATTAAATTGGCTACTATTAGTTTTTCTACCCCTTGATCAATAGAAATCCATGTATTCATTTTTTTAGCATGCCTGCCTTTCTTCTTCGTCATTCTTTCTTACCGGTTTTAGTTAATGCATTTATTAAAAATCAAGGTTTTATTTCGTGCCAGATATGGAGCTTTACCATGAAGTCTCCATGCTGCAAACAAGAGATTGTTATTCAGACAGATCCAAAGAATTGCCAGTATGTGATTATTAGTGGGGCCACACAAAAGAATGAGGAATTTGACGTTGAGGATGCGGAAACCTTTGAACTTCCTGCTGATGAAGGTTGGTTTAGAAGTCGCTGCAAATGGTGTTTCTTTTGTGATTTTTACAATGCCTTATTGAAATAGATTGAGCTTATTGTACTCCAATTAAGTTAACTTGAACTCAACCAAAAAAGGAAGTAAAAGGAAGGGTGTGAATGGAGTCCTTTCACCCCTCTTTGTTAATTTCAGTTGTGTGATCAAATGGTTGAATTATTCTTCTTGAGATGTTGGACCACTTGTTGCATTATTTTGATGTTTCCTTTTCTACTCTCATAACAAAAGTTAATTTTTTTTTCTCCAGAAAGAGGAAAGCTTGCGGATCCATTTTATCGTCTTGAACACCAAGAAGAGGATTTGCAAAAGAAGAAAGAAGCCGAGCCATTACTTGTTCGCCTACAGAGAATTTCTGATGACAGGCATTTAGATGACTATTCCCTCAACAAGGCCCTCAGAGCCAAACTTAGAGTATGTCACCTGATCATTTTTAGTTCTTCACTTAAATGTTTTTCTCACACAGATGCATTGTTTGATATTAGAAAAGTCAAAATTATTACTCTTCATTTCTGGTTTATATAACAGAGTGATGAAAAATGTAGACATGGAGAGATGATTAAAAGTTTTTAGTCTGCCCTACCCATATTTCCTTATAAAGTTTTTAGTCTGCCCTATCCATATTTCCTTATAAAGTATGTAGACATGGAGAGATGATTACGGTTTTCCACAGTTCATTTTTAATATGATTAGAAATCTCTTTCTTCAGTGTGCGTGTGTAATATATATAATTTATTCTCTTCTTGCATCATTTTCTGCCTCTCAATTGAGAATGAACTGAGCTTGAGAGTTGAATTTGGCATTACATAAAGGGTTTCCTCACTATTTACTATTGTTTTATTTCAGTCTCAAAAGAAAAGAGTTGCCGAAGAAGAGGCTGCTTCAAGGAAGATGGGTCTCGGTTTACGACTGCTTCCAGTGGCAGAGGAGGATGCTGCTGCTGCGTCGCGTGTGAAGTTTGTTTCCAAGTTTGAAAAAAATAGGAAGGATAAGCGAGCACTAATCAATGCGGCTTCAATTTTTCATGGTGCATCTGGGACTTCTAAGAAGAGTTTGGAACTACAATCTAAGAGAAGAAGGATAAGTGCTGCTGCTGCATCCAACTTACTTACAGGGGGGTTCAAGCCATCATCATGGTCTCAGAATGCGGTTTCTTCAGGCAAGCAAAATGGAATGTCAGTCACAGTGAGACGCTTCTAGTCATCGAACACCATATGTAATCCCTACTTATGGTTTTTCCCGGTCGATATAGGCAACTGAGTGTAAAATGTGAATGTCCTCTTCTCAGATTCTTTTTAGTTTTTCTTGTTACCATGTTCCCGTCCTTCGTGATTCTCCTCTGTGCACGAGATCTGATTCAGTTTCGGTACGCTGTGTGTGTCTTTCCGGTGTTGTAAATAATCATATTTCAAGTAACGAAATGCCTAATGATGCATAAATTCCCATTTTAAGGCGGTGTGGTTGATAAATCATTCCTCGCATGAGAAGTGATGCTTCTCCGCAATGTTATTGGTAACTTACCTTAGGTGATCAATAAAAAAGCACCTGTCATGTGTTTCTTTATAAAAGTGATTCCCACGCATCCATAATCACTTAAAAACGGAACGTTGGCTTAGCATATCTCCGATGAGGTGCTCAAAATGTCAGAGCTTAACCAAAAAGATGCACTGAAAATTAATCCAGCGATCATCGATCGAAGTGTTCGTGCATGCATGCATTGTTGTTGATTGTTCAGTTGACATAAGCTGCAGTTCCTGCACAGGAATCGTTTGTAAAAAGGCAAAATTGACTTTAATCATCGCGATCTAAGGTAACTTTAATTTGCTTGCATTAAGAAATGTGCACAAGAAATTAAAAGCATTTTCTGCTTCTGTAAGTTGTAGTAAAAGAGAAACACAACCATGGTTTGGTGCGGTACAACTCTGGCAGAGCAATTATATAGCCAGCTCTTCACTGTTCACAACGACTCAACCTCAGTGCTCTTCTCAAGATATATATATATATATATATATATATATATATATATATACACGCAACTATATATATGCAGAAAGGAAAAAGAAAGACAAACACAAAAAAATACAGTATAATTAATTGTGTATATAATTGTCATTCAGTGTAGTTGGTAAGCCAAGATCTTTTGCCCTTTATTTTTGGTCCGTACAGCCTACACGGGCCTAAGTCTACCAAACACTGCAATAAGATCACGCAAACTGATGAGTTTTGACAAAACCAAATCCAGTCCAAGATTTAAACAATCCATATATAAACATAGCATTTATCTTAAAACATAGTGTTCGTTAAATTTTTTGAATTCAATAGATGCCTCAAACATTTTCGTTGGGACTAATATTTTGCAAGAATCATATATATAGTGCAACTTAAAAAATAACAGTTTGGATCATTGAAGTTCAATATAAAATGACCTCACAATTAATCCTCGTTTTAAATAAAAATCCTTTGGATAAGGGCATGCCCTATATAATTTGCAGAAAAAGAGATCAATGGCCGAAAAATCATAACGTACGTACGCTAAAAGAGAGGCTCCTCCACATACAAAGCCGTCTATTAGGGTTCTTTTCTCTCGCTCTCTATACATATATACGCAGACTTCGTATGTAAGAGACAGATTTGGGTTTCGTTTTAAGTGTAGCTCAATCTGTGCAGGTAGATGATTATATATATGAACAGTCTCTTTCACTCTGGCCATTTTTTGTTTTAGGCTCATGGCGTTTGCTTGATTGGGAGATGGAGAAACTGCCTGGCTTTGATGGGGCAAGGAGAGAGCTGCAAGTTTTGTAGATAGGTCAGTATATGTCCTTCTTGGATGTTAATGTTTTAGCTCATTCTATATACTACGTACTCCGAAAATTTGATTATTGAATTTATATATTTGTCTGTTTTTGTTTCAACTCTATACTGGTTGTATTGTTATACAGCAGAACAGATATTTAATCATATGATTCTATTTGTCTTCTTGGAAATAGATTTAGCAAGAGATATGCATGTGAGAAATTAAGAACGGGAATTTGCTTCAAATCCCAGTTGTTGAACTAATCAAAACTAAATATCCACGAGAGCGATGAAAAAATTTGGCGATACAAAGATCAGGTATCCATGACATACTAAAAGCTCATTATTTCATCAATTGAGATTTGAAAAATGATCATTTTGGCCAATTTCCCAATCAGAATGAGAATTAATCAGAGTTAAGATTTGTAAAAAAACACAAGTTTTTGGGTTTCTAATCTCATATATATCATTACAATGAAAGACGTGGTAAATATAAATGGTAATCCTGATGATATATAATTATATATACGATAACATAATTATGTTTTTATCTTTGAAAAATACAAGTAAAGACGTGTTAACTGTTAACAGATGATTAAATTATGTCAAGACTTTAAAACAACTTATTTATCTTCATTCTAACTTTTTGTGAATGAGTTTCAGCAGTGAAAATGTCAGTGATTCTGCAATACCAACACCATTGTAACTAGTGATGTAAGATTTTTTATTTCTTCTTAATTAAAAAAAAAAAATAGAGGAAAAATAAACTGTATACCGTTTAGGACCTAGGTTGCTGAAGAGAGACTAGAGTAACAGTTACCTCCATTACTTTTGTGAGCTTTATTGTCTTCGATTTGTCATCGATTAATGCTGCAGATGCAGTAGTAGCTCTGAATGAAAGAAGTAGTAGCCGTTAAGGCAGCTCGGTTTTACGTGGATTGAATGAAAAAGCAGTCAAAACTAGATCCAAGTAACATGTTGGCTTAGGGGGTAAAATTCTTATCTCCTGACCCATAGACCATAGCAGGTAGTATATAGCTAGGGGCGAGTCTAGGCAGTAGAACTAACGACCCGTAAACACTCAATATTGTCACAAAGTTGCACAATACGAATTCGTCGTCATGATGAATGCATATAACAAGGGAAGTGATTTCCGTAAATATTGTTCTCCTTTTTGTACAGCATTACTTCTTGTTATCCCTTGATTAATTCTCCTTTGGTTCCTTCAATTTGAAGACCAAAAATAAACATAGATATGTAGGAGGAAAAAAATAATGTGTAAAAATCACTTACTATATAACAAAGAAAGATGATAAGTAACATAAAGGATATTAGAGGGTTTCAATAAGATTAGCTTTGGAAAAGATGCAAGTTTAATTCATGGTATGTCAGGAATCTGAAAGCTAAATTATGACAACAAAGATCAAGATCCAAAATGGGTGATTAGCTAGAAAAAGGAGGTGAGAGAAAATTGAAAATATAATATTCTAATCCCTCCCTTGACATTCATTAGTTTGGGGTACATGATGAACTGAAAGTTAAGAATATTATAAAATTCAGGATCACCAGAAAAAAGAGTATATAACATCCAAAGTGGAAAACACAGGCATACATGAAATTCCACAGATTAGTGGATCATCTCAAGAGAATTTAGGATCAATTCTCTCTGTGGATTTCAACTGATTTTTTTACGGACACTGTGTGTGTGCGTAACTGGCTAGACTATAGGAAACAACAATTATCTTTAGGTCTCTGAAAGTAAGCTTTCCAGAGATACAAAAACACACAGACATCATGTGCATATGGTGATCATTTAGTGAAATATAAAGGATCCAAATTATCATTTAACTGCACTAGATAAGTTCAAACGTAAAAATATAAAAGTTCCAAGAAGAAATGATACTAAAAAATGTAATTGTGCTCATCATCAAGGGCCGTACATAGTAATATGCAGACTTCTTCAACGTGTGACGGTGAGATAGTTTCTTTCACCTAAATCATTATCTACTAAAAAAATTAATTTGTAGGAGATATAGCATACCACAATTTGTATAACAGTTTAAGTATTCCTAGAATAGCTAGGTCATGAAAATGAATGAAATAAATTTATACCTTTTGAAGGATTGAAACACAGACAAAAGAAATATATGGGTAGTTATAGTTATTCATAGAACATAAAAACACATATATAATTTGCTTTTCAACCTAGGCTACCCAGCAAACAAAACAAGGAAGTTAGCATAAACAGACAATAGATATACTGAATTCCTTGGAATATGCAGCACTGTAAAATTAAACATATGCAACCAAAGTCAGGCTGACATGTTATATTAATTGGCCTAAAAGCATTCTCAGAAACACAATAAAAGTTTCTATGGACCTTAAACTTGATAAAATAGAGAGATAAACAATATGAATGGAACTTAGCTACTAGGAAAAAAAAAAAGAAAAAAAATAACTAATCAAGATGTTTTCATGATTACCTGGAATTACAGACAGTAGGCTCTTATACCGTGTGTGTGAGAAAAACCGTCATCATGGCATGGCTCCGTCCAAGCGGAGAGCACCATCTACTATGTTTATAAATTCTATCCTAGAAGATTATGGTTTTTAGATGCTGTATCTGTGGGTGGGTTAGGTTATATATTTAATAGGAGATCAATGAGCTGGGAAAGGAATATGATGCTTATTATCATCCTACTGATTGTTATCTGCTGCAAGTTTGCTACATAGAGAAATACATATCCGATGCAAAAGAATATTTGAAATGCGGCATGCATATAGTAAAGTTTACTCTTGTTTTCCAATTTTATTTTATATGTCTATGTGATTGTCTTCCCTTTGCAATTTTAGGGAAAAACTGAATTATTGCAACATTTTTTTTCCAGTGATTGGATATACTTATTTTAATGATCAATGATCGAAGATGTACTATATATATGCTAGTATAATATTTCATGAGAATTTATATTACGGAAAGTGACGACGATGATCAGAAAATATAAAATCACAACAATGCTAGCATAATATAAAATCTCCAATCAAATTATTATAGTACCTGACACTGTATTGCACAAATTTTTTTATAAATTCAAGAAATCACGACATCTTCAAATTACATTTTCTAACAATGCATTCAAATAAAGTTTAGAGAGATGCCTGAAAACATTTTTCTCGCACTGTCGAAGATAGTAATCCACTACAATACAAATTACCAGTGAATATATTCGGATACTGAGCTTGATAATTAGCTATATATAGCAGCAGCAGGAGGACGAGAAGGTGGAAGAAGATTCGTTAATTTCCAGTAAACAGGGGCTGCAAAGTACTAATGTTTGAATTGATCGCGAAATTTGAAGAGGTAGTGGAGTTTTGGTCTTGAGCCTTGGCTAAGGTGGTGAGGAAAATTGAATTAGGGTTTTGCTCTTGAGTACCGGTCCCGAAAATTGAGCTAGGGTTCTGTTGTTTTGGGTATGAGGTAGGGTTTTGCTCTACTTGCAGCACGTTACCTGTAATAATATTCTTGGTGCTGTTGATTGCTCCCCAATTCCCTGGAAAATCACAGTCCTCAGACTTTGCTCCACTTGCCTCTGCATGTCGCGAAAAATCAAAATTCAAAAACGATCTTTGTGCACCACCACAACTACCACTTGTTCTGCCCACAATTTTCTGACCTTCGTTGGGACGATTCATGCTCATCATCATGGAATTCATCATTCCAGCTGTTTCAAACAATTGATTAGGGTTTTGTTGTTCTTGATGCTTACGGCTTTGCTTTGTACTCTGATGATCTTGATCAAACCCTCTGATCCTCATCATCTTCTCCCTTGTTCTCTCCCTTGCCCTTGCTCTTGCCTCCACCCTCGATTCCCTTGCAACCACGGATAACTTCCTGTTCTTTTTCTCCCTAGCCAACCCAACGGAAATGTCACCTTTTGCAGCACTACTATTTGGCTCCATAATTTTCGATGCGACTTCACCGGTAGTACTCTCAGATGAATTCACCTTTGCAGTTGCACCGCCATTTGTGCTGCTGTAATCCTCCTTGGGTGAGAGGAGGTGCTGCTTGAGGTCCTTGATGGCGGTCTTTGACTTTGTGAAAAGCCACTCAATTGTTTTGCTGGCTTTGTCAAACCCCAACATGTCTTGAAGATCAAAGAACTTCCGGGCAATTTGGAGGGACAGCCTCATTCTCCGGTCTCTTGGACCTTGAGCTGTGTAGATCTTGCTGTGTCTGTCTTTTTTCCCACTCGCTCTCTTTCGAGCACATTTTGCCTTTTTCTCTCCACCTCCTTCTCCATTCATCTTCACATTATTTTTCTTAATCTGTGAATCTGCAGCCGGGATAACGGTGATCTCGTCGGCACGGTTGATCAACTCCATTGTTTTGTTTGAATTTGAATCCACAATGCTTATTTCAGCGCTACTGTCAGCTCGAATATGGTTGGAATGCGTTGCTACATTAGTAGTACTGGAGTTGTCAATCAAGAGCTGCTGCTGAGATAGCAAGTAGCTCAAGAGCATTCCATCGTGTTCGAGAAAATCAGGTGCCTGCTGCTGCTGCTGGTCATCAGAGTAGTAGTACTGTGAATAGTATTGATGATGGTCACCATGTGATGATATTGAATTAGGGTTTTGATGAAAATCATCAATAATACAATTTGTGTGGTTGTCATCACATAGAAAAGGTATCTGGGAATTACTCGTGGTGCTGCTAGAAGGAAACATGGATATATAATTGTATATGACAATTCTTTAGCTCCACAAAACCCTGAAGATTGTGATGATGCAAGACGTCTCTTTTAATTCGGTACTGTTTTGACCGCCGGAAAAACAACACAAACAGTAGTAGTAAGGAGAAAGGGCAAGAAATAAATCGACTACTATGTGGATGCCCTGGGGGTTACTGTTCTTCTACATGTATAAGAGAGCCTTGAAGGAAAAGGACGCAACTAGTTATGAAGAGCTATAAAGAAAAACACAAAGTGCATAGTCTGATGAGGGCGATGGCGGAGGTTTGTTGCTAGTGTAGAGCTAACCCAAGACCTGGAAACTGGTTTTTGCTTCACCATTATTACATATTCAAGCAAGAAAATGTGACCGTACTCCACAGTAGTAGTACCGGGTTGCAAAAGAAAGAAAGAAAGAAAGTGAGTGGATACAAAATATAGAAAGAGCACGAGGAACAGAGAGAAGAGCATACATAAGGGAGATAGCTAGGTAAAGCTATGTACATGTATATATAAGATAGACATCTAGCTAGTTGTGCAACTGATGATATCTCTTGAGTCTTAATTTGAACATGTAAGTGAATGGTGACACATCACGTGGGGTGAGTGCAGGGGTGGGAGCAAGAAAGCGACCGAACCTAGCTATCCTTTTTCACAACCCTCTGTGTTTGTGTAAAGATTGACCACAAGCCAACAAGGTTCTCCATTTTGTAAGAGTTAAGAGAACGTTTATTGTTTTGCAAAGAGGGTGTTTCCAGATTCAAATCCATAATTTTTCGGTCACAAAGAAGCAACATTTCCGTCGTGCCAATCCTCTGTGTTTGTGTGTGAATATAATTTTTTTTATGAGAAAGAATAAAGAAAGAAAGGAAGAGACGTGTAGTAATTAATCAATCAATATTCGATCATGTAACGTGTAAGTTGTTAATTACGTTTTATATAAGTTGCTCTCTTGATTATGATATTCTTTTGAAAAACTTATTCACAGCTCTATGGAATTTTAAGAGGGCTAGAAACTGACCGCCTACATGTATAGGTGCCCTGGAAAGAGTGAGAGAGAAAGAGAGAGATCGATGGAGGAGAGGACAATTATATGATAAATGTAACAGTGTAACACAGAGAGACGAGAGGTTATAGGCTATAGAGGGCCATAGGCTACAGGTCTTGTACAATATTTAGAGCCAGCTGCTTTTGATTACCACCATGGAAGGCAACGCTTGCTTTGACTGGCTTACCAAATGTCCCTATCATTCTCCTACTCAATTCAACATCTATATATACACAATATTCTTTTCAACATTAAAACACTAATATTGGTCTTTCTGCTTCCACACTTCACGTAAATAATGTACAAGTGAGATAATATCCTAGCTAGTTTCGATCACACATGCATATATATGGATATGATCCCTCGTTGGTCTTCAAATTATTCTCAAACACCACGCGCGTCTACTATACGTTTTGTTGGAAGTTTTTCAAAACGAAGACAATTTAAATAGAAGGCAGGAGGGAGGAGTTTCGGTCTGGAGCTTGTAAAAGGGGCAACTGAATAGACATGTTTTATAAAAATATTACCTCAATTTAAGAAAGACTTTTCAGGATGACGAAAATAGAATCCAACACATCGTGTCATAATACAAGTGATTTGACACTTGGTGTACTGGGCCTGTTCCGATGCACAAAAAAAATTCTCCAATTTGATGGGGTGCAATACAAATGTTTTTTGGATTTGAATGATTGTCTAACTATTTTATATGGGAACACTTAGGGTGTGTTTGTTTGGGTTCACTAGCCTCTTCATTGGATTGGACTACACTAAAAGTAGTCCCGTGTTTGGTAGTCATAGGGACTAGTTTTAGTGCGACTAAACGGGATTCGCCTCGACTAGAGACCTCGTTAGAGGTTCTTAGCGAAGCCCCCCAAAATGCAGCAGATTGCTAAGCCATTCCTTGGTCTGCTTTGTTTGTTGGCTGCCTCATCCTAATCGACGACCTCGACGTCAAATCCTCCACTCCTTTTCCCAAGGTCATCTCCCGCTCTCTCTGTCTAAGTCTCGACGATGGCTACCACCGTCGTAGCACCGCGTCAGCTCGCTCAGAAGGAGGCTGAATTCAGATGATGTTGGCTGCAAAAAACTGATATTTTCATATGGAAAGATGTAATGCCATATATCCTCAATCTTCCTCAGATTTACTTATTTTTCGGTAATATAATATCAATTTCAGATTTTTTTAATATGTTTTGTTTGGTTAATGGTGTTTGCAATGGTGGTTCTTTCTAATTTAAGCTGAAATTATAGAAAGCACCGATTTTCTGTGTTTGTGTGTGTATATATATCTAGGCAAGTATTATTGGCACTCCAAAAATCTCATTCTACACTCCTCACAAGTATTTTTTTTCTTTCTAAATATAGATTTTTTGGAATGTAGAATGAGAAATTTGGAGAGCTAATAACAATTCCATGTATATATATATATATATATTTACCCACACATATATGTATGTATATGTTTTTGCTAGATCTGATATATGGCTTTTGTATTATTTGTTCTTGTTGGTATATTTCCTTATTCGCAAAACCCACATTTATAAATTTGATTTTTTTGGGGAAAAATTGTGATGGATTGCTTTGTTGTGGATGGATTTTTGTTTAAATGTGAAGCAAATTATCAATTGTTGTTTAACAGGAATAACATGAATATTTGGTTGAAATTGAAGTTGAAGCAACTAAAATATTTTGTTATATATCCTGGTTTTTTTTTATTATTATTATCCTATTTCTTAGTCTGAATCTACACCAAATGTTTTACTAAGTTAGTATAGCTTAGTCTAGTCTAAGGCAGTCCAGTTTAATCTTTGAAGCTAGTTTGGTGCAACAAAAAGCACCCTTAAAGTACTACAGAGCAGGAAGAATTCTGGAGTTTAAAAAGATAGCGTTGGTAGAAAACTTCCTACAAATTATCAAAGAACATCTTTTATTTCTGTCTAATTTATCATTGAAAACCAAAACCACAAAAGGCATAAATATACGAGGACAGTGCTATTCAAAAAATTATCTTTACCTACTTTTATTAATTTTTTGCCACACATCTTCAATTCATTCAGTCCCACGGTCGAAAATTAAGAGAGGTGTGTGAGAAGTAAAAATTGGTGTAGATAGCAATACGTCGAAAATCAACAAGAGAAGTAAAAATAGATGTATAGATAGCACTACCAATATCGATCTGCGGCAAATTTATATCTAGCCTTTCGGTCCATATTCTAGTAGTTCACTCTTTATTTTTCAACTTATGGTTTTTTTTTTTTTCTTTCTAAAGAACAAAGGGACCGGCGAGTCCTTGTCACAATTTAATGGGGATGGTCATTATGATCAAGTGGCTCAACTTTTTTTTCTTACATAAGCGATAGGAATTTCATAACTAATTAAGAATGGTTACAATGGATTTTACTTGGGTATATTTTTTTATTGATCAATACATTGATCTAAAGATAATTTGTATACACAATTAAAATGATTAAACTCCTATATGATTACCACAAATAAAAAATCATAAGTGCAAATTTACTATAAAAATAATACACGCAACAAATATATATTAGATCACACGCAAAAAGTGGATCAGGTTAATTTCTAACAACAAACAATTGGTTTTACCAGAGTTTAATTAGTTAACGGTCACATGTCAAAATGCTTCCCAAAAGCTGAACATAGAGATGATGCAGCATAAAGAGAAAATTGAGTGCTTAATATTCTATATTTTTATTTATTTAATATTTTAGAAAACCTCGACACGCAAAGAGAAAATTGAGTGACTACTATTCTATATGCTTTAGAATGTACTGCTCATCCGCCAATTATTAGGTCGATCGATACACACACATTGTGTCATTGCGAACCGATGTTTTTGCAGTCATATAACCTAATACCAGTACGTATCCGATTATCCGAAAACAATAAGCTTCAAAAAATAAAAAACACATACAAATTACCGACTTCTAAATATGATACGACAATACAACATAACTCAAAATTCACATGAATGTGTAATATGAGTAGATAATATTTGACATGACTACTACACACACATACGTGATGCGTCATTGCATAATATTATTTTAGTACGAATGATACATTTTCTCCATTTTTTTATGAATGATATGAATTATTGTATTACTATTATTTTTACATTGACTAAAATATTGATCAAAATATAGGCCCATGCAGATCCTAAACAACGTGAGCGCAAACACGATGCATGTCAAACTTTTGCCAAAAATAATTTGGTTCACTTTTCTATTTTCTTTGGTCATATGATTTGGTCCACTTCACTTGGATCACCTAGCTAGTACCAATTATTTGTGTTACTAGCTAAGATTAATTTCCTGATAAAAACAACGATTAATTAACTAGTTGCTTGTTCATATGAGAAAATTTAACTACTTGTACTTTCATGTGATCAGATATCATTTATTATACGATCACAAAATAGTAGTGATTGACAAATTGGACAGCTTCAAAGCCTCAAGCCTCGAGACCTTGGAGGCTTGGAGGGAGGAAGAGGAATCAGTAGATTTTTTATGTATGGCACAAGACAATATTGATTTGAGACCAATATTAGGTACATTTGTAACCTCTTCGATCCTTCCTGTTTGTTGACCTGATGCGTTTGTAACCTCTGGAGTGTTTATAATCCCATAACATGCCTTATCATCACCGGTAGAAACTCTATTTTATCGCTTTCATTGCGCGACGAGATAAAGTCTTGAGGGTGTATTACGATGGATGACACCAACCAAAGAATCTCTCTTTGAAAGGGTAAGACGTCAGAAATAATACCAACTTGTACAATGCAATTAGGTTGCCAGGATTAGGGGTGAGTTCGAAAAACCAAAAATTAAAGAAAAAAAAAAGTAATGCTAAAGAGACTAAATTTTGAAAACTAAAAGACATGGAAGTTGATGATTGGTTTATTACGTTGATAAACGTGCTCATTCCTATTGGTGACACATCATTTAGTTTGCAAATTTAGTCTCCCTAACATTACCCATAAAAAAAAAAAAAAAAAAAAAAAAAGACAAACCAAACTGAAATCTGTTGGTTTAGTTTCGATTTCAGTGATCCATAAACCGAATCGAATTGTTTTAATATTTATTTTGCTGATATGCACTCGTGGGTTTATATATTTCAGACCGGCCAGGGCCCGTTACGGTTTTCAATTTTTGGGCCTTATTATCGTTCTTCTCCAGTCCTCACTCTCTCGCTGCTCTCAACAGTCTGAGACTTCACTAAAACTCGATGGAGCTTTCTCTCTCCTCGTCTCAGTCGTCCCACCGGCGGCTGATCTTCGTAACCTATCGTCCTTGACGAAATCGTTATTGAATTTCCTCAGCTCATTCTTCGCTGCCTCCTGGTGCTTTGTCATTTGCACATGTTTGCAGCCTACTTCTTCTCGAGAAAAACTTACATACAACTAGAACATTGCCGTGACGACGACATCTCAACTCTTTCGCTCAGGACACCAAAATCTTAACTCAAACATCTGGAATGGGTGCACTTGGGAAACCCACGGAGGTACTGCGTCCAATTATTTGCCAAGGCCCAAGTCAATCATTTTTCGGCTCAACATAAACTTCTAGTCAAGCCCCCGATTAAGGTAGGCCCTTGAGCCCATTGGACCGGCCTTCTCCTGCAAAAATTACAATCCAAGCGAAATAGAAATGGAAATAAACCATTGAATTTGGGATGAATGATACTAAATTGTCGACCAGAAAATTGAGAATAGATAATAATTAGGGAGATTAAGTGACTGTTTGGTACTCTACTTGAATCTAACTTTTTAAACTCAAAAACAGTTTTCAAGTTTTAGGCCTTAAAAACTTGTTTGGTATGATTATTTTTAAAAATTGAACTCAAAACTAACCCAAAAATATAGTCTATTATCTAAAAACATAAAAAAATAAGTTTTTAAACTTAATACTCACTCTTTTCTTTTCCCTCCCTTCTCCCCTCTCACTCCAAATATCTCTCTCTCTCTCTTTTGTTTTTTACCTTTTTCGTCTCTTCTACAATCCGCTTTCTTTATTTTGTCGGTTGTTTCTCTCACTCTTCTTCCTCTCTATCTCGTCCGATCCTCTCTCTGTTTTCTCTTTTCTTTAATCATCTCTTACTTTCTTTCCTCATCTCTTATCTTTCTTCGAAGGTTACCGACTTTCTATGGACGCAGAACCAACAAGTTCAGTCGAATAGCGTAACGAGTCTAAGGTTACAGAAGCGTTTGCCAACTTTGTTTGATAGGTATAGCATTGCAAGCAAATAGGGCAGAGAGCTTACCGTTTGTTTCTCTCTCCTGCAACCCTTTCTTTTTAGATCTCTTTGTCTAATTTATGTTGTAAGATTTAAAAGTTTTAAATTGCAAACCAATCAAGTTTTTGAGTATTAAACAAAATTGTTTTCAAGAAATTTTCTTAAGAAATGTTTTGAGAAATGATAAAAAATTTCAAATAGGATACCAAACAGGCCCTAAAGTTTTAAATCAATTTTGCAAATTAAATGATCACTAATATGAAATAAATACGTTAACTAACACTTAAATAATAATTCAATCATCAACAGTCACATTATTTAGTTTACAAATTTTGGTCTTCCTAACATTACCCTTAGCAAATTAAAATTAACAAAACATGTACAAACTCATATGTCTATAAGGAAACAGTTTTCCAAGGGTAGAAAGCATTGTGCACGAGAGCCATTGCATTCAATGTTGCTTACAATTATTAACATTTTTGTCCCTTGTATTTGAGGGAAACCGTGAAGAAATTTGGGGTATTATCATAAAATCAATTGATAATGTGAGGAGTAATCTAACTACTTATAAGCACATGCAATGTCCCTCCTCTCATCAATAGGGGATTCATTCACCACACACCCTCTCACGTGTGGTGAATTTTCAAGCCTAACACATGGACAACACAACTCGGGTGGCGTGGAGTACATGTGACCGTTGGACTTCACACATAGGACAACATGCTATGATACCATTAAGAAAGTTTAGGTTCCACTATAAAATCAATTGACAATATGAGGAGTAACTCAACTACTTATAAGCACATGTAAGGTCTTTTTTCTGATCAATGTGAAATCATTCTCAACAAACTAATCGTATGTAACAATTTTTTATACTAACCTAAACTAAGGAAATAGAGATATTTAAATCTAGACATAATGGATTGAAGATGATAACACTAAAAATATGTTAAAACCTTTATTTCCCGTTCCACACTCTCCCAAAAAAGCAAGGCTTGCCTTGCTTAAGATTAAAGGGATTAAGGCAAAAGCCCTTAACCTGGCAGGTAATACACGTTGATCAACTCTATAAAGACAGTATACTACTGCCAAGCATTTTCAGCTCCTCTGATTTAGAGAGACATATGCACTAACATTAGACTCAACTTTCGGCTGTAGAAGTGAAATTTCTTGTGGAATTGACAAAGACGTATGAACTGGGTGGACGGTATGATTGGAAGCAGCAAGGGCACTGTCCCACCAAGGGGACAAACACCACCTCCTTGGAAATTAATTAGGTGTTCTTCTTGTCCTACAAATCAAAGGATATCAACAACTGGCCGGGTACAAATCAAATACTCAAATATTCTTGTTCTTCCACGACTGGGACAGCTACCCAGCTCTCTATACCATATAGGGCTGCAAATTACAAATACATATACATGCCCAGTCAAGCACCATAGACTGCTTTATTGGGAAAATGAAGTTTTGTGGAATTTGTCTCAAAGGAGAGATTTTTCTTGGGCCCACTCAGAGATCTTATTGATCACCACAAATTAGCTTAACTATATACGGGATAAATCCGACCGTCCATTCATGTTGCCTTTTTGGTTATGGAGCGTATATTTGTCTAGGGCTCTGGGAATTGAAGGCCTAGGAAGAAGGAGGACAAACAAAATGGGAGGGAATCTTTCACTTATGTGCTCTGAGATTGAAATGCTGATTAAGAAATCTGCACTATTGAAAGTGGTAATGAAACAGCCTCAACTAGGAGAAAATTTGTTATATCATCCGTTGTACAAAATATACACAATAAAGTTAGGAAAAGTATTGTATGGAGGTCTCCTCTTAAGATAGTAATAAATCGATATGAACATCAAAAATTGTCTCGTAACAGAACTAGTTGTTGACGATACTCTCTTCTCGGTTGCTTTTTTTTTTTTGCATAACTAAAGTTCATACAACCATGCGTCTATCTCTATCTTCATATCATCTAGCTAACCATATCTTAACAAAAAAAAAATAAACACATGATTGCATGCAACCGGTAAGACACAAAACCCTCTCATCAAGTAGATTATTTAAACAGTCAACTAGGGTGGAGAGAATGGCTCTTGTGGAATATTAGGTATGCTACAATGTGATCTTGCATATGGTGAATCTTAAGAGTTTGCGTTTTCTCCAAAAGTAGGATCCAGTTAAGTTGATGGGTAGGTAGGTTTGTTTGGTTGGAGTTCAAGTATAAACTTTTGAGAGATAAATATATTTGATCATGACTTAATGGGAATACTACGTACGTATGTGAGAAAAGCTGCTGCATTTAAATTCATATATAAACACTGAGAGACAAATGGGATCCTGTTACTTTTCTAATATGTGACAAAAGGATAGAATTATTTAAATGAGTGCCTAATCTCTTCTAGTCTTATGATAATCTGTTTTATTTATAACAAGGGCAAAGGGTGATTAATTTATATAAGCAGAGACGCTTAAAGTAGACCCCGTTTTGTGGACTTAAGTGCTACTACTAGCTAGTCTTTGCAATTTGCAACCCACACTCAGCTTTTGCAAAAAGTGCTTTTAATTAGAAGCACTTCACTATAAACAATTATTCTCCCGTACGATCCTTACACATATCCTACTACTACTTGTGGCCATCTACATGGACCACATCTCGTAGATTAAAATATATTGAATACGTTGTTTATTAATATACCGATTGCTTCAACTGTAATGCAGATGTTTTTTTACTCTATTTGGTGAAATGGGAGCAAGAAATACGAAACTAAATTTAACATAAAAATTCCCCAAAGACTAGTTGTTAATACAAATACATAAATTATACTATAGTCATCTATGTTAGTACGTAAAGACATTTCACATCGAAAACTTAAGAAATCTTGAATAAGTTTATAATAAAATGAGCTACATTCTCAAGTTGAGTGAATCCTCAACTTTCTTTATGGACGATAATTTACGAAAATTATTTAGATCAATAAAAAAAATTGAAATAACTAAAGCAAATTGAAATGATCGATATTTTGATCAGCTACAATATTAATTTGGGAAAAAGGAAATTAAAATTTGCAATTGGAATACTATTATCATTTTCAAAACGCCAGAAGAAATGTATGACCACTTACTCACTTAGGAAACAATCTGGTCACAATCCAAACATGAAATAGGAAGCTGAGATTGTTTGCGTGATAAAACTTGCAAGGTTTTAAGGCTAAACGAGACTGACTGCAACTATAACGACTAATTTAGATTCATTGTATAAATATTTAATTTATTGCAATGACAGGTACTGAGCACTGGGGTTTCTAAGTGGGTTGCTAGAAATTTTTAGAAAGAAAACGACTAAATGAGTGAAATGGGAAAAGAAAATTGTAGGCCAAATACTGAGCATCAATTATGAAAATAGAACCTGCCTTTTTTAACAAGCTCTGTCCATATTTGTAAATTTCTGAACTTAACCTTAACCAGCTATGCCTTTCTAAGAGCACTAAGCAAGATTAGTTCCTCGATAATAGTTGATGATGGGCATGGGCGAAAGGAGGTAAGGCTTAGGGGAGACGAGGAGCCAAGATTAGCTCCTCGATAATAGTTGATGATGGGCATGGGCAGAAGGAGGTGAGGAGGAGGCAAGATTAGCTCCTCGATAATAGTTGATGATGGGCATGGGCGGAAGGAGGTGAGGAGGCTTTCTAAGAGCACTAAGCAAGATTAGCTTCTCGATAATAGTTGATGATGGGCATGGGCGGAAGGATGTAAGGCTTAGGGGAGAGGAGGAGGCAAGATTAGCTCCTCAATAATAGTTGATGATGGGCATGGGCGGAAGGAGGTAAGGCTTATGGGAGAGGAGGAGGCAAGATTAGCTCCTCGATAATAATTGATGATGAGCATGGGCGGAAGGAGGTGAGGAGGAGAAGGAGGAGGAGGAGGAGGGAGGGGGGTGCACATGCTCTCTCTCACTCATTTTTTGCATTTAAAATTATTAAAATCCTCTTTAAGTTTTTAAATGCCCCTCATTCCTCTCTTTTTTTTTCCCTCATGCACTAATGTCTAAACCTTGTTGAGTTGCATGTATTTGGTTAATGGGGCTTTTAGATCCAGGTCCAGAAACATAGAGTATTCTTAAGAGTAAGTCCAGTTATCTAATTATATGTTTTTATTTCTTTTATACTCATTTTATAATTTTTTTAAATATTAAAAATTAATTAAAATCTTTTAATATTATGCATTTTCCAACTCCAAAATATCTAACTATTATCTTATAACAAATACTAACATAAATCTATTTGCAAAACATTCTATTCTAACTCAACTAACAATTATATGAATGTATATTATACATATAAATGAGATAGGAAACCTAACTAAAAGGTAGAAAAAATATAATATACCTACAAGTAAGACACATTAATCTGTGACAGGTTGACTATGAAAAAGAGTATGTCATATAAGTAGATAAATATAATTAACCTGTTATATAGGTTGATTATAAAAAAATTAAAATAAAATCTATAAATGGGTTAAGCAGGAGGAAGAACAAGAGATAACAAAAATAAATAAATAAAAAGAAATAATCAAAGAGAAAATTAGGAAGAAATTTGATTTTTACGATAAATCTTTTTATTGAAGAGATAATTATTGATAATAAAGTAATTAAATTTAAGGAGTTGGACTTATTTTAATAAACTGGACTATTCCTACTATTGGCTAAAAAAATTGGACTTATATCAAGGTTTCCCTTGGTTAATTAGGACGAATGAGCATTAGGTTGTGAATACAACAATTCAAGACAAAATTAGACAATACAGTAATAAAATTAGGCATTTTGTAACTACTTTTTTGATTAATTAGATAAAAGCGCTCCAATTCTACATCTTATTAATTAAACATTTGTGGTTTTTCAACTTTTTATTATACGCTTTGTATTTTGATTAAGGTGCTTCCATCTTTATCCATGTCATTTTTTAATTTTCAACTCATCATTTTAACTAAATTTTAAAGAAAACAAAAAAATTGAAAATAAGAGTTATTTATATTGAAACTAAATAGATCTAAAATCCCTAAATTCGAGAAAGAAAATAAGTTTGAAATTTTTGATTGAGTCATTATCCCAATAATTAATTGTTAAGAATTTGATATAATTAATTTTCAGTACAAAGTTTTAATATGAAAAATTCTCTCCTTTTTTTTAAGGGTCATAACGTACCACTAGATTGTACGTACCAGAGTTAGATTAACACATTGTACCAATACCATGGTACATACTAAAACAAGAATCACATAACGTACCAAAATTAGTAATCTGTAATGTACCAAAACTAAGATTATATAATGTACCAATCATGTACCAAGTTATTGGTACGTTATGTTTAATACATATGTGCATTCATATATCATGTCCATAATTGGTATGTTATGTTTAATAGGATGTTAGTTGTATTTTTATAATTTTAATAATATTTTTTATTTGAGTAATGAAAAGTGTCGTTTGAAATGAATAATGGATAATATATCTCCTAGATTTTAGGATTTTGGTGATATTAATTTGTCATTTGATTGGTAAACCAAATATATGTACTTTTTGTTATTAAAAATTAGATAAGAATGTTTGATCAAAAGTCTAAAAGCTATGGATGTTAAATCTAAGAATTTCAAAACTGAGGCGTCTATATCAAAACACCCCCTAATATTTTCAGCATTTGCAACAAAACTAACTTTATTTGTCCAAAAAGAAGCTTAAAATTTTTAAGGTGCCCTCTCTTAATTAAATTTCTGACTTCGTCCCTGATGATGGAGCAGAACACTTCCTATCCACGGATTGAGGGGACCAATATTTCTGAGGATGGACTATATTTTTTCTGAACTAAACCTTAAATCTTTACAAATCTAGTGGTAGGTGGTAACAATTGGCAAAGAGTATGAATTCATATATCTTTCAGTGGAGGAAGGATATGCATGTCAGTGGATATAATATACCTTGTAATTTAATTTCAGTACCTACAATTACAGAATGTGTACAGAGTATGCATGCATGGTTGGTCCACTAAGAATTAAAGTTTACTTCTGAAGGTAAGTTATGGCTTTTGCACAAGAGATCCATCATGCTTGTACTTAACCCCTTGTTTTCATGATGGCATCAAAATGTAGGGTTTTTCTTGCTTGTGCTAAAATCTAAATATTATATTCTTAAACTCCCTGGAGACGAGTTCAAATAAGTACCAATAGAGGCCATTTGCTCCTTGAAATTGAAAAGAAATGAACCAGGAACACTCGAACGGGTTTGTTTTAAGTTTTAGTTATCTTCCCCTATGAATATTTAGTCTTAGGTTAGTTTTTTTTATACCTTTTTAAAATATGGTACATGAACCCTTTAATCAACTAATGTTTTTGTAATGTAATTAGCATCCTAGAATGATCCTACATAATTAACAATGTATATGACGTCCATAATATAAGACCAACTAATCATGTAACAATAATAACAATGTCATTCCGTGATAATTTTACCATTATTATGTAATTGTAATTTTACGATTTCATAGAGTTTAACTACACATTTCGTGTAATTCAGATGCCTAATGTTAATGACATGTTGTTACACTAAATTTGACATGTTGTACCTTATATGGTGTCAGCTAATAATATTTTACGTCCATACTGTAACAAGATGTTTATGGCGTAATAATCAATGTTGCTAGTCTAATAAATAATATCATTCTATAACACTAAAATTATGTAAGATTAGACAGTAAACGTTCAGCATTATAATTTAACTTTATTAAAGGTATAGTAGAGTTTCCCTTTAGTTTTTACAGATGATATTTTTGATTATTTGTTGTTAGGTCATAGTTTCTTGAAATGGGGAGGAGTAGTCAAGAAGCATGAAACTTTGTCCAAAAGAAAAGCCAGAAAAAGCACATGAACATTGGTTAAAAAAATGCGAAGGGAATTCAAATAACACTCATTATATAAACCAACACACAGACACAGCTGGTAATGAAGTTGGAAGCTTAATTCACGATGCCTGCAGGAGAGAGGGAGGCATTAGGCAGCAATAAGCACCAATAGTGGTGAGAGGGAACAAGCGTCATGACAGGGTGGGACTGATGTCATCATAAACCCCACATAAAGCCCTTCTCGTGCATTTTGTTAGTGGTGCTGCAGCTATCATCAAATGTTTGAATCAGCATGCTGTAATATATACATAAATATATAATCAATATATATTATATATAACAGAAATAATATTAAGAAGCTACAAAAAAAAAATAGAAAGAAAGGTATAAAAAGTTTATTGGGACCAAACTCTCCATGCGTGTGAACAGTGACCACAAAGTCCCTCCAAAGGTAAACCCTTCCCATAGTCTCCAAGCCCTAGAAAATATGATTAAAAACAAATAAAGATATGTGTACATATGAAATAAAAGTAGACTAAACATGTGTAAAGATTACAAAGCTTCCAGGTTGCAGAAGAAAATAGTAACAGTGCCTTGTGACTGACCCAAATGTAGGGAGAAGAGATGCACTAGAGGAGACATTGGAATGAACTTGCTTGTACTTTTTACTTAATGGGTTTAATTCATCATTTTAAAGTTAAACAGTTTATTAGCTATAGCTAAATCCACTTTAGATCAAAGCCCTTGTTGCCGTTAGCTTAAGTGGCGACAATGGCTAGTGAGTGAGAATCAGATATTGAGTTAGAATTAGGCCATCTTCAGTCATGCAAAGCTAAATATAGCTTTTAGTTATCCAAAAATTAATATTTTAAAGATTACTCTAGGGCTAAATTTTTCCATCTCTAACAATACACGGTAACATTTTTATCTTTTTCATATTTATTACTTTTTGGGGCAAACTTAGCCTACCCTAGAGTTACATGTTGTCTGTCTTGGGGTCAAACTTAGCCTTATTCTTTTAACTTGAATCCCTTTAGCCCTTTGATTGAAGACTGATTTTGTCAATTTTAAGACTAAACGTGGCCTACAGTCCTTGGCATTGTTTACACTAAGGGGGAGGGGTTGGCTTAGCCTCACAATGAAATAAAAATAATGTGGTTCAAATTCACCTTTGGCAATAATTGAACCTAAGACCTCTCACTTACAAGTGAAGAGGAATAACACTAGACCGTCAGTACTAAGTGGCAGTTAGACCAATTTTTTAGTACATATTTAATTATACAAACCATGTGAAGTGTCACCAATAAAAAATAAGCACGTTAATTAACACTTAAGTTATATATAATCCAATCATCAACAAATACGTCATATAATAAATAAAATATGATTTAAATAGGTTGTCTTTCTAACATTACCTTATATCAAAGGGATTAAGACAAAAAAAGGGGATCGCTCTCTCACTAAAAACAATTAATTATTGTGTTGGAAAGGGAAATAACTAAAAGGTAACTAGTGTTAATAATGATTTTTGGTTACCCATGCTGCTTCTATAAATATATACACAAATATTTAACTGTGGGATTACCCAGAAGGCATTGACAGTGAGTAGCTTTAAGGCATGTTAATATTGTTGTATCTTGTTTTTAACATAAAGGCATGATAAGTAAAAGAAGGTGTAAACCTCTTTAGGGCCAACCAGCAACCAGTAGGGGCAGGGAAATAGAGCTCCTGGTGCAAGATTAGAACAACAACATTGACAAGAGAGGTGGGAGGAGCCTGGAATGGCGTGCCCAGTTGCCACACAACAAAAAGTGTTTGGAAACATCAATTATTCCCCTTCCTCCCTCCCCTTGGTGTTATTGTTGCCATGGCCCTTCATGTTTTAATGAGAAATCTTACCAACTACCAAATGATATACACTTTTTCATATTTTTCCTAAGTATTCATCATCATTTTGTCCTAGTTGGAATGTGGCTAAGAAATAAATTCAGACAAGTTATAATTAACATATATAAGGGGTTATGAGGCAAGAATTACATGCACTAAGGATGTTACTGTAGCAGTATATCGATTCAATAATTTAGTACTATGTTGTTTACTTTTTTATCTTGCAATTGAGTCTCTCTAATGAGTATGAGGACAACAAGAATATGAAGGATGCCCTTGAAATTGAACTTGCTCCTTCACCCGAATATCCCATGATAATGGAATTGTACAACATTTCAAGCTCAAAAGGACCGGTAAGAAGCATAAGTAATATACAATTGTACACCATGTATTTGTAGAGATATCATATGAGACTGAAAACCAAGGTATAATACTCACAGAGAGAGAGAGAGAGAGAGAGAGAGAGAGAGAGAGAGAGAGAGAGAGAGAGAGAGAGGAGGGGGTGGAGTGTGCTCCAAGACACAATGATTACATAGTCTTGGGGAAGCAGAAAGGGTGGCATGGAAATAGCCAAGAGTATGGAAGAACGTGGGGACTTGACCGAGGTATATATGAAAGGAAAGGCCTATTCTTAAATCATGAATAATAAAATTAAATAATATAAATTAAGAATATAAAAATAAATTTTAAAAATTAGAAAAACAAAAAGGAAAAGGGTTTGGCTACGCCTTTTATCATGATGATACTTCTCAGCCTTTTTGGTCTTTGGTCGGTCGACAATCTGTGTGTTGTGTGTTCACTCTGTTTAATTGTGCTGCCTGCTTGTGTTTCCCATCTCTATATAGCTTACCTCCTCCTTCACTCAATCCTCTCCCTCTCTCTCCAACTCCAAGTAGTACTACTGCACTCACAAAGTGTAATTATTTGCTTTGAACCAATCACAAAGCAACAAGCAAAATGCTTTTTATTTTACATGGAGGATTATGCTTTTAGGTTTAAATTATATTTAATGTGCGTATATAAAAAAAATGAATAGTGGAAAGATAAATGAATAAAATAGAAAAGGGATCCATCCCCACCCTGAAAGCTACAGCAATGGAATGGATAGAGAATGCCGTAAGAAGAAAGGAAAGGAGACTAGCAGTACTCAACAGACTATATATTTAGAGTGGTGAAAAGGTGCAGAGAGAGTCACAGGTTTGGAGAGAGAGAGAGAGGGAGAGATAAAAGAGTTGAGAGAGGAGAGAGAGCAAAAAAAACAAAGGAAACAAAAAGATACCAACAAAGCACAAAGGAAAAGGAAAGCTCAGTTGAAAACCAAGGATAAAAAGGGTCCTCACCCCAACAAACACAAAGCCCACAAAGGCGTGGCAGATCAAAAAACCTATCCGAGTGATTGAGATAGAGCGAGAAGACAACAAAACCACAAGAGAGAGGGAGAGAGAAGAACATTGATCATCCTGAAACACCGAAACCCTCCATATATACATACACATATATATATATTTATATTCCTTTGATTCCGTTTTCATCGCCTTCTCTTCAATTCCTTGGCTTTTAAAATTAGTAGTTTCATCTTTTTATGAAACCCTAGCTAGAAGCCGAGAAATATACACGAGAAGGGAAGATGATGTGTGGGAAGAAAGAAGATCAAGGGGAGTGCTCTCAGTCAGTCCAAAACCTACAAGCTTTCCAAGAACACTTGTTTCTCCAACAACAACAACATCATCAGATGCAACAACAACAACATCATCAGATGCAACAACAACATCATCAGATGCAACAACAACAAGGTTTGATTTTTCCACATGATCATCAACCTCCTCCTCCAATCTTGCAGCCATGGACTCTCCCACCGAACCACACCTTCAACCCAACCGCCCACGACCCATTTCTCCTCCCAACTCCTCCCCCAATTCCGTCGTCATCATCCTATGCTTCTTTCTTCAACCGAAGAGCTCCTTCTCTCCAGTTCACATACGACGGTTCAGCGTCTGACCACCACCACCACCTCAGAATTTTGTCCGAGACGCTTGGACCGATGGTTCAACCCGGTTCCGCCCCTTTCGGTCTTCAGGCCGAGTTAGGAAAGTTGTCCGCCCAAGAAATCATGGACGCCAAGGCACTCGCTGCTTCTAAGAGTCACAGCGAGGCTGAGAGGAGACGAAGAGAGAGAATCAACAACCATCTCGCCAAGTTGCGCAGCTTATTGCCCAGCACCACCAAAGTAAGTATATGCTGAAAATAATAACATTGAAACGACAAAAAAAAAAACTCAAACATAAGTGGTATTATCATGCGCGTACAACATGTTTTTTTTTTTTTTTTGGTTATATGGAGATTTTCGAACTTTGAACCTAGCCTCCCTTATCCATCACCCACCCACCATCTCCAGCGGACTACAACATTTTGTATTTTATATAGGGTGTGACAATATTCTCTTTTTCCGACCCTTTTTCGATTTCTCTTGGTTTGTTTTGTAATGAGCTAGCTTTTCAATTTCAATCCAAGATCTTTGTGGATCTTCTTAAGATTCTATTTAGGCTTTAAGATTATGAACACCTTCCATCAAGAGTCGAGACCTAGCTATCTTTCATTAGAAATGTGATTACATTTTATGAATAAGCTTTTCCATCCTTTTTCTTGTTTCTTTTGGTTTCTTCTTTTCTGAGTCGTGTGGTAGTTCCGAGGTGAGAAAGGAAAAAGAAAAAAAACCAAAGAAAAAGGAAGAATAAGCGTAATGTCGAAGTGTTGATGTGATAAAGAGGAACCATGGAGCAGTTAAAAAGCTTTTCACGGAAAATTCTTGCCGGAAATATCATATATATCACACATCAGTCAAACCATGTTCGAGAAATCAAAGAAATTAAAGGCCAGACAAAGTAGCACCTTTGTCAGTCACTATATGCACCCATCCCATGATCTTCCTTCAAAAACCAACGCCATTCATCAAAATAACATTAATTAGTTAACCTAAATTCTTAGTTATTTCGTTCAAGTGCATGTACTGCAATACTAATCTAACATTAAACCAAATAAATAGGGTTTGTGTCTTTTGTTAAGTCTCTTTTTTGTTTTTGTGATATAGACGGACAAAGCTTCATTGCTAGCGGAAGTGATACAACATGTGAAAGAGCTGAAACGCCAAACTTCTCTGATCGCCGAGACGAGTCCGGTACCGACCGAAACTGACGAACTAATAGTAGACGATGAATCGGACGAGGACGGTAAGTTTGTGATAAAGGCCTCACTTTGCTGCGAGGACCGATCGGATCTCTTGCCCGACCTAATCAAGACATTGAAAGCCTTGCGCTTGAGAACGCTCAAAGCTGAGATCACAACACTCGGCGGACGTGTGAAGAACGTGTTGTTTATCACCGGAGAAGAGGACTCAAGTAATAGCGGAGGGGAGCAAGTACAAATGCCGCATCAGCAGTACTGTAAAAGTTCGATACAAGAAGCGCTGAAGGCTGTCATGGAGAAGACCGCCGGCGGCGGTGGTGATCAGGATCAGTCTTCCTCAGGGAGTGCTAAGAGACAAAGGACTAATAACATCAATATCCTTGAACACAGGTCGCTTTGATTAATTAATACGAAGCCTAGGGCTTATTAGTTTTAATTAATTTTCTTTTATTTCTTTTGGTGGTTTGGGTTTTTCTTTGGTTGGTTTGGCGTGTTTGTTGTGGTGTATTTCCGTGATTGAACAAATGAGTAATGATGGTGTGGTTTGTGTACTACCTGCATTACTCCAAAAAATTGGTGAGAGAGTTGGAGAGAGATGGAGAGACGTAGAGAGAGAAGGTCTTTGGTTTGTTAGGAAGGAAAAAAACAGTAGGATCTTTTTCGTGAGGAGAGAAACCTTATATAAAATCCAAAGGTAGAAACTAAAGTTGCATCATGGTCTTTGATTTGATCCCGTTTCAACTCAAAGTTGCAGTCTGTCTGTTATGTGTTGGGGTTTTTGTTTTTTTGCTACTAGTTTTGTTGATCACTCTCTATCTAATCTGAGAATTGAGCAGAGCAGTTGTAGTACTGGTGGAACTATATATATTTAGTACTGTTTCACTAGTCAGTTCTCTTGTGGTAATGATAATGGTGACGATGTCGTTTTGTCATGTGGTGTGTAATGCCGTCCCCACAACAAAATTGGCCACCGCCACTGGTCGCCATGGCTCTACCATTCTAGTCTTCCTCCTACCGTTCGTACGTACAGAGCTCTATTGTTCTTTTTGGTAATGAGCTCTATGTTCAGTAATGGAAAGCAATCGAAACGCTAAGGATCGAGCGAGTGCGAGGCGTGCATGTTTCAGTTTTATCAGATCCTCTTTTATCACTGATATTTACTGATTTAAATAGACAGTACTGCTCGTGAATGTACATATTCTACTACATATTAATACATATATTTTTGTGTATTTTCGGATCCTTTATGCCTTGTTCTATTTATTTTGTCACCCTTTTTCTTGGAGGAATATATATGCACTTTGTTATTGGTATATAAACATGTGCGATGTGTTTGTATGTGTGTGTGTGTGTATATATATTTGGTATATAAACTTGTGCGATGTGTATGTGTGTGTGCGCGCGCGCGCGCGCGTGTGTATATATATATACATATATATATATATATAGAGAGAGAGAGAGAGAGAGAGAGAGAGAGAGAGAGAGAGAGCATGTTGTTGATAACTTGATATGGATTAATCAATATATTCTTCTAAATTCACAAGGTAATTACTAATTAGCTTCTTATGATTACGTATGTGGTTGCATGAAGATGCGCAATATCACCTCCCTTAAGTTTCCTTTTGCCCTTCTCTTTGGTTGGGGGATAACAAAAGTTTTCTTAAATTAGTTACCTGACTAATGCTGCTGTTTTTTTATTTTTATAAACAATAATGTTTGTTGGTTAAATTGTTAGTTATTAGGAGGGTGATAGGTAAGATCGAACTCACACCATAATGCACAGGCACCATTGCTTTTTGTCACTGTAGTTAACCACCATATGCAATGTTGCTGAGTTTTGGTTGAAGGCATGCAATAACAAAAGGGTGGTGTTATTTGCACTCCAAAACTTTTATTGTGCATTTCAAACTTTCTGTATTTAAAAAAAAATGAATTGAAATCTTTCTCACGTAAAATCTTTTGTGGCCTTTCTGTGACATATCCCATTTGTTAACATATGGCCAATCATTTGAACTCCACTTAACAATGTTAACTTTTCAACTTATCTTTTCAATAAAAAAAAACTAAAGATAAATTAATTAAAAAAGACACGTGTTACTCAAGAATACACGGCACATACATGAGAGATTTTTCAGTGTGACCGGAATATGAGATGGTACACCACATGTTACTATGCAAATGGTGGGATATGTGTGTTAAAAAGTTAATAACTTAAAAAGTAAAATTTCCTACCACTTGTATAAAAACAAGTGGTGTATTATCTGTGTTCCAATCATAATGAAAAATTTATCCACAGAGGGGCCAAAGAAGATTTTGGATGCAAAAGATTTGAACTAGACCAATACACTTGATTCAATGTGCTGAAAACGCAACCTGGTACACCAAGTATCATGATACAATTGGTAAGAAATTTGAAAAAAAAAAATCAACCAATTGTTTTATAACGCTTTGTGAACCTACGTTCTGGTGCACAATGAAATAATATCTCCACTTGATGAGGAGTACCCTAAAAACTTGATACGTACATTTCAAAATGTAAATGAAAATTATGAAATGCATGAACTTACTCCCTCTATCTGTGTGGAATAATTATGCTTTCGAGGGAAGATTACTGCATCGGCATAATTGTTTTTACTCGATTATGTGAAACGTCATTTGATGGATACGAATATATACTTGGGAAACCCAGCACTCCGTACTCGAAAAACAGTTTATGACAACGTCATTGCATGCAAATATTGCCTTATGGACTAGGATTATCTTCCCTCATTTTTTTATTGTGTTTCTGCACTCAAAATTTTTTGTGGCTTTTATGTGATTTATCTCATTTGTTAGCATCTGGCCAATCATTTGAACCAACTTAGAAATTTTTGATTGTGACGGAAACACGGGTGGTACACCACGTGTTTTTATGTAAGTGATGCAAATTTTGATTTTTTAAGTTATTAACTTTTTAACACACATATCATACTATTTGTATAGTGACACATGATGTACCATCTCATGTGCCAGTTACACGGAAAAATCTCTCCAACTTAACAATGTTAACTTTTTAACTTATCTTTTTTAATAAAAAATAAAAAACTAAAGATAAACTAAGTAAAAAAGACACGTGTTACTCAAATATATAAGACACAGAGAGGCCAAGGAAGATTTTGGATGCAAAAGATTTGAACTCAACCAATACACTTGATTCAGTGTGCCAGAAACGCGGCCTGGTACACCAAGTGTTATAATACAATTATTTAGATTTTTTTTTTTTAAAAAGTGCATTTTTGCTCACCATCATAAACTATGGTGTATACTCACCATACACCTAATCAATTGACATGTGTCATTTCACTTAACTTTGGTTAATTTTCTTCAAAATTTAAAGTAACATTTATTGTGAAAGTTAATTAGAGTTAGGTGAAATGACATGTGTCAATTGATTAGATGTATGATGAGCATACACTATAGACTATAGTTATGGTGATGAGCAAAAATGCTCAAAAAAAAAAAAATTCAACCAATTGTATTATAACATTTTGTGTACCAGACTGTATTCTCATGCACATTGAAAAATCTCTTCACGTGAAATACCCTAAAAACTTGATACGTACATTTCAAAATGTAAATGAAAATTATGAAATGCATGAACTTTCCCTATATCTGTGTGGAATAATTATATTTTCGAGGGAAGATTACTACATCTGCATAACTGTTTTTACTCGATTATGTGAAACGTCATTTGATGGATACGAATGCATACTTGGGAAACCCAGCACTACGTACCCGAAAAACTATTTATTACAACGTCATTGCATGCAGATATTGCCTTATAGCTCGATCATTTATAAGGTTGTAAGTTGGAATTGTGTTTCTGATTCCGACAATAAAACTTTCAAATTTGAATTTGAAAATTTTGAATCCGAATATTTTTCGAAAAATCGAAACAGAAGTTGGAATGCATTTAGAGATTTTGAGAATTCATAATCGCGTATGTTGGTCGATTGGCGCTGTGCGGCCAATTCCAACACTTTATTGGATATAATACACCAGCTGGTTCATATATAAATTATTGGAAAACTGTTGTCATTAGCATGGGGTGCTGGATAAATAATGTGTTAAAACGGTTGTCCTACTGGAATTGGTCAGAAAAATTGATAAAAAATAAGGTTATCCACAATTTCAGATTAGTTTTATTACTGTACGGTGGTATTCTAAACCACACAATGATTCAGTTATAAAACTTAAATGAATGTATAAGGCTTAACTATTAATTAGTAGTAGGAACAAGTAATTGGGAGTATGAATTTTTCCTCCTCGTGGCAAGATGAAACATGCATGCAACTTCGGCTAATGGCAATGAACAAAATCAATTCTATCTAGCTATCATGTATAGAGCTCGTTTGTAAGCGTTTTTAAAATTACTGAAATTGCTTTTGATGAGAATGTTTTTGGTACCAATGTCTAGTAAAAATGCAAGTGAATATTGGTAAAGTACTTGAAGTGCTTCTTGTAAAAAAACACATAACTGGCGATTCTTACAGGAAGCACTTTAAGTGCTTTTGGAACCCAAAAACACTTTCACCGAAAAAGCTTTCATTCATCTTAAAGCACTTCTAAACGAGCTCCATGTTTTTATTAAGCATTTTGTCAAGTATCGTACAATAACAACTATATCAAAGTAACAGAAATTGCGTGCAAGCTATGAACATTTTGGGTCGAGCAGCGTAAGGTCTTGAAGCTTTTTTGGGCCCTGAAGTTTGGGTTAACCTGATCTAATGACGCAGTGGGTTGGAAACAATGCTGATGTAATCCGTGATCAGTTTGTGACGGAAGCAAAACTCAATACTTCTCAATGGCCCGTAGTGCTATCTCCATGTTCCAACCTCATTTTTTTATTGCACCAATTAGAAATAAAATAATAACCCAACTTTAGTGTATATGTTTATTTTTAAATAAAATCACAAACGCAAACTATTAGAAAAGTTGAAGTAGAAAAACAATAAGCTATGTTTATTATAAATATTATACTAATTATGCCCCTCATCTCTATTGTGGTGGAGGTAGCAGTCTTCCAGATCGTGTGGGTTTGCTTTTCCTGTCGTATTTTCTTATGGGCTATACTTGTGTTTGGACTTTTTGTTTCATTTAGTAGTTTTTTTTTAAGTAATGAAAGTTTCTATTTTGACAAAGCACAAAAAAAAAAACAAAAAAAAAGTTTTCAAGTTTTCTGACCAAAAGTTAATGATATAAGTATTTTATTTAGTTGAGGCAAGGGCCCTAGTTGCGAAGTTCGAGTCTCAGTGGTTTCCCCTGTAGAAATGGTTGTATTTCCCCCTCCCCTACATTTAATGCCATCAATTGTCAAAAAAAAAAAAAAAAAGTATTTTATTTAGTTTTGGTATTTTCCTAGTTCCGACAGTGAGTTGTGTGAGGAAGCTTCGTTTCTGGGCCCATCCTCGTGAAGTAATTGACGGCCAAAAGTTGAACCCTAAATATAAAGGAAAATTAATAAAAAATTCAAAAAAACTTATCTTTTAACGAAAAGTCATTTTTAAAAATATAGTTAATAGTATCAGGTAAAGGTAAAAATGTGGTTTTTCGTTAAAAGTGAACAGTACCGGGAGTGTTTCGTTAAAATTCCCTAAATATACTTATATGGATAAGAGGAAATGTTTTAGCAGCATGTATATATTGAATATAATTTTAAGGGTTAATCTCACTTTACTACCTTGAAGTTTCTTGATTTTCAACATTTCATACATCAAGTTTTTTCATCGCAGTCTAGTACCTAAAGTTAAAATTTTAGGACATCCGTTAAGTTTTCCGTCAAAACCTCAGTTAACTGATGACATGGCGTCTACATGGACAATGACTTGGCGCCACGTGTCAATTTGGACCCACTTAAATATTAAAAAATTAAAGGTTAAATTTTTTTCTTCTTCCTCTGTCTTTCTCCATCTTCTATGAGAAACCCAGCAACCACCAACCTTTACCTACAATCCAACCCTGTGAGCCGCCAGAAATGGGTCCCAATTGGAGACCGAGAGAGATGAGAGCCACCGCCGATCCCGATCCCGTGCATCACAAAGTTGGAATCTTTGTACCTCTCCCATGGCAATTCAAACGCCATATCTGTAAACATTGCATCACTATCCATCCACCATTGACACTCAACCTTCGGGTGACACAAAAGGAGCTTCCGATTCAACGGAAGCTTGGCCCAGAAACCCGCCATTTCAACATCCAAAGCAGCCATATTGTAAAAAACCTCAATCCCATCTAATCTACACTAATCAATTTTGTTCTTAATCGACTTCAACAAGTAATGATCACCTACCGGATTTTCGCAGGGTTTCGACGAAGACCGAGTCACCAGAAGCACCCGGGGCTTACCAGACCCGATGAAATTTGGGAAATTAGGGTTTTCCGTCAGCCATTTCGACCTCAACTCATCCCAATTCGAAATCTTAGGTCCGAGTGTGTATGGCTTATTCAGGTCGAGCTGTTCCTCCTCACCTTCATCGATAAGCAGCTTTTTAATATCGAAGGTGTCGTTGTTGGGGTCCGACGGTGTCGTGTGGACCTCCTACAAGACGCGGTGGGCCTCCGCCCGCTTACGGGAGTAAAAGTGGTCGCGAATCTCGAGGAAGTCCTGCTCTGGGGTTCCGAACTTGCCGGCTCCGATCGTGCCACCGTGAGGACGAGCAAGTGGGTAAAGGTTGGGACCCATTTTCGGCGGCTCACGGGGTTGGGTTGTGGGTAAAGGTTGGTGGTTGCTAGACAGAGGAAGGAAAAAAAAAGTTTTTGAGTTTTTAGTTTTTTAATATTTAAGTGGATCCAAATTGACATGTGGCGCTAAGTTATTTTCCATGTAGGCGCCACGTCATCAGTTAATGAATATTCTGATTGAAAATTTAACGGTTGTATGAAAGTGTCATAAAATTTTAACTTTAGGTACCAGACTGGGATGAAAAAAACTTGATGTATGAAATGTTGAAAATCAATAAACTTCAGGGTAGTAAAGTTGTAAACTGAGATTAACCCTAATTTTAAACCTTAAATCTTTTTTGGGAACTTTAATGAAAAGCTCTAAGTACTGTTCGCTTTAAAGAAAAACCACATTTTAAACTAAAAAGTCAATAATGATACTATTCAACTCAAAGTTTTCAAATTATTTTCATTAGTTATCCTATAGAAAAACAGGTTAAGATCTTCTTTGTAAGTTTTTATAAAGATTTATGGTATGTCTTTGGTTTAGGATGGAGGCAGCCGCCCTCAGATGATTGATAATAAAAAGAGTACAAAGAAAAAAAGATAATATTTATCTATTCAAAAACTGGGTAGAAGTTCTTAATAAAATGTTTGTTGTTGATTCATAGAACTTCGATTTATAATCAGAGCTGTTCATATTTTGTAATGACGATAAATAGTTATTTTAAATTTATTGTAATTTATAAATTGGGTTATTTATGCATGCTTATTTTTTTCACGTGATGATCTTCTTCCGGCCGGTGTTGTTATTTACTGAGAAAATTGCCGCTGAATTATTCAGTGTGAAAGGATGAAGTTTGTTATGTAGAGCTCATCATTTCTGTTCTTTTCTCCATAAACATATTCAATACAATGTGTCCATTTCAGAGGGTGGATTATTTATTAGTCAATCAAAACAAACAGCCAAAAGGACTGTAAAGTATCTTCTTAATTTAATCTAAGATCTTTTTTTATTATTTGTTTAATTCATTGATCAATTGATTTTTTTTTTCTTTTGACAATTGATCATTTGATTCTTTGTTTTTAAGTTGTGTTCATAAGCTCGTTTAAAAAAGTTGTTAAAATAATTGAAAACGTTTACGATAATTATGTTTTTGAGTTGTAAAATGCATTTCACAATCTATTTTTTAGGAGAACATTTCAAGTATTGTTCAAAAGCAATTTCAGAATAGTTTAAAAGTGTTTTTAAAATATCTGAAAGCATTTATAAAGGAAATACTTTTAAATTTTAAAAGTACTTGAAGTTTCAAAATTTACATACGAAATTTCAAAAATATTTTCAACCATTTTAAAAAACCAAAAGCAAAAGACGCTTCTACAAGCAAAACCTCGAAGAAATCTCCTTTCCTGTCTTTTCTCTCATCAATTTTAAACCTCCGACACCCTTCTTCTTCGCTCCTCTCTCCGTTTCCGTACACTCCCCCTCTGAAATCCGTCCTCCGCCGACAGAGATACGGAGACAGTGAACCTTAGTTTCTGGAAAAATGTTGGTTCAGAGGAGAGTGATGACGTGGAGATCGGTGGCCAAGTCTTTGCAAACACTTGTCGCCCACGCCTCCCTTTTCACGTTCACGATTCTCCTCGTTCTCAAGCTCCACCGTTCCGTCCGCTACTCTTGGTGGTTAGTTATTTTTTCATCCCTCTGCTTTTTTCTTGTCTGTTGTTTGGCTGCCGAGAAACTGAGAGAAAATAAAAGGGGAAAAGCGGAATCTTTCATATGCGTTTGAATTTTTTATTACACGAGGGTATTAAGAGACTGTAATTTATCGTCTTTTACTGCATTGTACTGTGAAACTAAGGTACCCATTAGCTCAATGAATCCATTTTGTAAGATAATTCAATCAGACCCATGCACTATCAAATCTATAAAAACAGAGTTGAAAACGTACGAATTCAGTTGGGAAATTAACGAGGTGTAAGCCATTCATTGTTGCCATGGTTGTACTGGCGGCTGCGTTTGCATTGTAGTTGTGGCTGATTGGTGAAGATTGTAGAAATAACCTTTTGAGGCCATCGCATGTAAGAAAACTGCATACGGTTTAGGTTCTGTCACTTGTAGTTGTTGATGAAGCATAACTATCTTAAAAACTCCCAAAGCTCAGCTGGCTTTTTTGGTATTGATTAATGTGTATTGTTCTGTTTTCATAATACTGCAGGATCATATTTTCCCCTCTGTGGCTTTTCCATGTAGTTGTAGCACGAGGCAGATTTTCGTTACCTGCTCCAAAGCTGCCTAATGATCGCAATGTATGAGATAGTATGTCCTTTTTATTTTTTTAGCATTTGTCCCCACTGTGTATGATCATTTTTTTCATACAATTTATTTATTTATGTTTTAAGTCGAGCAACAAAAAAGTAAATCTCTCTTTCTTATGGGCAGTGGGCACCTTTTCATGCTGTCATGGCGACACCGTTGCTTGTCGCATTTGAACTAATGCTTTGTATATACCTTCAGAGCAGATATGGTATACAGGCGACATACTTAATGACAAGGATCACTGGAATCATGTTCTTTATCTATAACGTGTTTACTTTTCAGTTGGTCAATAAAGGAATTATCGAACTGTCACTTATGATTACTTCTTGGTGAATTTTAATGTGTGCAGTTGTAAGCTTGAAGATTGTCTTTGCACCCTTGTTGGCATTTGAACTAGCAATTCTATTTGATAATGTCAGGTATCTGTATTTCTTCCAATCATATTTCCAAATTTGAACATCAACCGGAGATGAAAAATCTTGTTAATTGGTTCTCTAAGACTGTGTAGCTTGCATTGTATTATGTGATGTTTCAGTTAAGTAAATTGTAATACAGTTTAAGTAACTAATGTTTCTATTGTGTAGGATGTGTAAGGCTCTAATGCCTGGAGACGATGAACAAGCGAATGCTGATGTGATATGGGAAACGCTTCCTGTAAGTTTTCCACTATGTTTTCAAATGACGACTGAGTTGGGAGAGTGCATTTCTTATTCTTATTAATAATTGTCTTAAATGAATGCAAGTGGCGAGTATGACTTGAAATATACGGTCGTACATTTGTTCTGGCACATTTGCAGTATTATTACGAGTAACTTTTACGTGGCGTGCTGCAAAGTGATAATTAAATGTGTTACTGGGAAAGAAGAAGAAAATAACGGTAGTGAAGACCTTTTCTTTCTCTAATAGTATGTATATTGGATTGTACAAGTAAATTAAGGCTGCATTCCCTTACACAGGCAGTGAATATAAAGATGGTAATTGTTGCGTGATATATTCCTTGTCTGTGTATTTGTATTTTTGGAAATTCATTTACACTTTCTATACTAAATTTACCAATCTTTGGCTTCCAGCACTTCTGGATTTCTATATCCATGGTCTTCTTTCTTGCTGCCACAGTATTCACTCTTTTAAAGATAAATGGTAAGTTTAGTTATGAGTTGTAGTTGCTGCGTGATATACTCCTTGTTAGCGTACAGTTATCAATAACATTACCATGTCTATGATGCATTGCTTCGGCCTGCTTAACTTTATTCGACATACAGGTGATATTTCTGCTCTAGGCTGGTGGGACTTATTCATAAACTTTGGGTACTGTAACGACGTTTACATTTGTGTACAAAGTAATGTTTGAAATTTATGTTTAGTATTCTTTGTCTTCACCTACTGAAGTAACCTCTGTACATCCTTTTACAGAATTGCACAGGGTTTTGCCTTTCTTGTTTGCACGAAGTGGTATAATCCAGCTATTCATAGGCACGCTCACATTCAAGAACCTTGTTCATCTTCCATGAATGTAAGATACCTTTACTGGAATAGTGGCTTAGTTGTTTCTTCAGATGACGATCAAGATGAGACTGTAGTATGCAGCCTGCAGGATATCGGTGGACATATTATGAAAATTCCTCTAATCATTTTCCAGATCCTACTCTTTATGCACTTAGAGGTATGTTTGGTGTTTAAAAGAACCTATTTGTTGATAGTTTGGAATGTTCTCAACATGTCATCATCTCAAGTATATTTGTCATTTCAGGGGAGGCCATCGGCTGCTAGGCATATCCCAGTTCCAGTTCTTTTTGCTCCTCTTCTTTTAGTGCAAGGAACTGGTCTTTTGTTTTCCACATATAGATTAACAGAGAAAATTGTTCTTTTAGTACATGATGGAGTCTTTTCTGTAAGATACTTGGACATAGCATCAAAAGTTCACGAGTATTTTGGGTTCTATCGCCATGGTTCAAGGTAAGGCTTCATTTCTTGGAAATGGAAAATTTAAATGTTTTCTGGAGATCTCTACTCCAACGAGCTGAAAACAGATTAAAATTATTGTCTAGCCATTATTGTTGGTTATGATCCGTCCTGTTGGCAGGTTATTGGGCTGGTGGTCAATTGACGAAGGAAGTCAAGAGGAACAGGCTAGACTGTATTGTGCAGGGGCTTCGGGGTCTGTGATTTCTATATTCTTCATAACTGCATATTTTCTGCAATATTAAGCAATTTTTCTCCATACCCCCTGCTTTCTTATTGAAACGATATTAAAGAGTCCTTGTATACTCTTATTTAGAAGTTTTAAGGACCTCAAAATGTTGTGTAAAATCTGTAGATGCTGCACTTTGAGTGCGTTCTTATATGGTAAACATAGATGCTTGATATTCTGCAAGGCGTGTTAATGCACACACATATAAAGGATTTCTCAATGGAATTATAATGGTCCTTTTCTTTTCTCCTGAAATTACAATGGAGTTATTGCTATACATTTTTAAATTCCTTCCTCTTCCTTCAGTAATCTAGACAGGTCCTGCTGTTTGTGCCTTGTATTGCCATCGCGTCAGTTGCTAGAATATGTTGCAGTTTTGATTCTTATGCATTGATAGAAAATGTTGCAGTTTTGATTCTTACTTGTTTTTTTTTCCTTGTAAGTTCTGTTGCATATATACATTCCCCTTACGTTGCATGAAAGTAGATGTATCTTGCAAAGTCATATTTGTCAATCCTTGATTTGATCTTTCTTTCAGGTATAACACTTTTTCACCTGATATAGTGAAGACGTTGCCTAGATCGGACCTTGTTGAGGAGGTAAACACTATTTTTGATTCTCTTGGCCGACGGCTACCTCTAAATCGAACCATTTGTCTTGGTTTCGGCATTGTTTTACTGTCTAATTGATATTGATACATGTAATATCAGCTTATAATAGCTCTTTAAATACTTCTATATTTCTATCTCAGATTTGGAAACTGCAAGCTGCACTCAGTGAGCAAACAGAAATCACGAAATTTAGCCAGCAGGAGTATGAAAGACTTCAGAATGTAATGCTTCAACTGCGACGTTTAATATTATAAATATATACAGAAATTTCAATGTTGATTTCATAAATGTCACGAGCCTTACCTGCTTTCGATGAATCCTGCAGGAAAAGATCCTATGTAGAGTATGCTTTGAAGAACAGATTAATATAGTCCTGCTTCCATGCCGGCATCATGTTCTTTGCAGGTACCTTCTTCATGTACCCCTTTCACAGCTACTTGTTTCCACCCTTATAGCATATTGTTTTCCATCGTTTACAAGATATGACGGTTTTACTCATCAATTCGGTATTTTTAACGCATTTTCAGCACTTGCTGTGGGAAGTGTAAAAAGTGCCCCATATGTCGTGTCCGCGTTGAACAGCGAGTGCCGATATACCATGTGTAAAGTATGCCCGAAGACCAGCAGTTGCTTGTGATTTTCGGATATTAGGTCGAGACAAGCAATTGGAAGCTGGAAATTTTTCTTTCAACCATGCCCTTTCTGTTGTAGTATAATGCCAAAAATTGTAGATATGATGGCGATATAGTCACCAATTTCAAAAGTGTTGATTGAGTTTTCTTCTGCATATTTTACACTTCAAATCTGTCCGTCACGTATGAGAATGCGACCGTTTGAAAAGTAAAAAGCTCTGTTCATCTTGAATTTTTGCCTTTTGTTTTGGTTCACAATATTTTAACCTAATTTAAACTACGGAAAGAGAAGTTCTTTGATGTAAGACTGAGCGCGTACACTGTTTTGGTTAACTTGGTAATGTAAAATTTTATTAAAATATTGCAAACTTATGGGAGAAGAAATCCCTCATCATATTGAATAATCAACCACCTCGCATAATTTACCTCACATATTACATTGAAATATCCAACAATCACGAGAAACTGGAATCGTTTTAACACTGTAAAATGAAAATCCAGTTTCCTTGTCCGGCAGCCAAACAATCAAATTATCATCTTCTTTGAAGAAACCCTAGGAACCCCCAAACTGTTGAACTTTCTTTTCTAGTGGGAGTAAATGAAGAACATGAATTTGATCAACAGTCTTGATTCTGATAGATTGGTCAAGCACAAGTGGGAGTGACAGCCCTGGATTCGACGACGGCGTTTTTGGTGGAGACTTTCTGATCCTTCTCCTCCTGCACTAGCTCTAGGTTGTCCTTCAACTTGAGAAGAAAGTCATTGAAGCACTCATCCAAGGTCCTGAAAGAATCTCCAGGGTAGAGAGTTCCCACTTCCACATCACGAGGCCCCTCCACTGAAAAATTCACCTGACATCCTTTGATAAAGATGTCATGCGTGAACGATGCCACTATACTTTCTGGTATACGATTCTCTGCAATTAGTAAACTCTAACTCGTTACAAAATACATGCAAACTTGCCAACCTAATAAACTAGTCTAATCTTCACATGTAGGTTAGGTCAGTTGACTGGAATAATGTGGTTTCGACTCCCTGCATCCAAGCTTCGAGAAAGATACATAATCCATGGTGCTAACTGACGTAACTTACATCTGCATGTATAATCAAATGTTGGTGAAGAGTAAAGAGGGAAGTGACCTGCAGCGAGGGCCAGTAAGTGATTTTCAGTGATGGTGATTCTAGGGAGAGTCCGGCCAATTTTCTTCTCCCACAGAGATGCAAGCCCATTGATGTCGTATAAATTGCTCGGCGGTCGGAAATGAACATTTTTGTTGATTGTTCGGATGTCGTCCACGGTCTTTATTGTGAATTTTCCAATATCCGTACCGTCTACAAAATAGGCTGTGTACGAAAATAAAACACCAAACATATTTCTCAGTAGATAAACGTTGAACAATGTATGCATTGTGGGACCGAACATAGTGGGCCCGAACTTTGGATGGGCTAGGCACGGGCACGGCACAACAGATGAGAAAGGACAATGGGAAAAGATTAAAGGGAGAAGGAGAAAAAAATGATACTTTTTATAATTTTAGAATTGTATCTCTCTCATTATGATTTTAAAAGAAAAAAGCAAATTTACAAAATAAAAATAATCACTGTGTAGTGGGACTGGTTAGTAAGTTTATTATTTTCTAAAATATAAATATTTTTTACTATGGAAAAATAAATTTATTCAAGGATAGAAACATTGAGAACAACATTTTTTAGTACAATCAAAGAGAAAAGCATTCCTGGTAATTGTGGGTAAAAACCTATCCTGATATAAGTATCATGAATGAAGTGTCCAACGCTAGTAATAACATCGACAAGAAAATTTGCCTCCCAAAAGACATGAGTCCAAAAAATAGAAGAAACGATCCTGCAAGTAACTTCATGTCCTCAATTATAATCTTCAATTATGAAACTATATATATATATATATAGTTATATATATAGTTATATAGTTTCATATTTTGTTCAAAAAATAATAGTTTCATAAAAAGCAATAATAACTGAAACAAAAGAAATTAAAAATCAAAACAATAAATATATATATTAGACTAATAAATAAAAAAAAGTCATGGCAAGAGACTTGTCACTAAAAAATTCACAAATTAAATGGAAAAGACAAAAAAACACTTGTACCCCTAATTAATTGGAAAATAAAAAATATACAACGAATATGTTATTGGTACCTAAATCATTGATTTATTTGATACATTTGAATGATTAAATGATTACCGATTCAAATAATTTTTTTATTTTTTTAGAAATGAGCTTCAAATGAAGATTACGAGATTGAACGATTCTGAATATGAAATATCTACGTTGCAGATACATTATTTGCAATAAAAAAAATGAATTCATCCACTTAAAGGAATGCAAGTATTCTCATATGCTACAAATTCTCACAAAAATGTCTTAGGTGTGTACCATATACCTTTGACGGTGCCATCACCGTAGATTTGAAACCGATCCAACGGTGGGAGAACCTCAGAAGGGTGTGTGTTGTCAAAATAGGGCCAAGAGGCAATGGAGTTGCAGCAAATGTATGTGTAGGGCACGCCAGATTTCTCGACCCAACGTCTAACCTTGCGTTTCTCCACATACATGGTGAGCCCTGGTTCAACCGGATCAGCCCTGTCCACATCATGTCCAAACTCCGAGGGCAAAAACCTCTGCAACATAAATTTATTTACAAAATCATCAAAAACCTCAGCAACATAACTGCCCGTTTAATATTCCACTAAAAAACCTTTAATTGTTCCTGAAAGCATTTTTTTTCACAGAACATCTTTTAAGAATAGTTTGTTTTTTTTTATTTTTTATATTAATTCAAAAACTTGTTTGGTTAATTTTTTTTTTAAATATTGTTTTTTGTGGATCGGGAAAGAGAGAAGATTGAGAGAGAGGAAATAGTGGGCGACGAGAAAGAAAGACAGGGAGGGGGTGAGGAGGTGAGGAGAGAGAAGAAAGAGAGGGTGATGAGAGAAGACACGTAGGGTGATGAGAGAGAGATAAGACAGCGTAAGGATGTATGAAGAGAACAACGAGGAGATATTTTTCAATGTGATCGTTACATAGGATGATACATCATGTGTTGCTATATAAACGATGAGATATGTGTGTTAAAAAGTTAATAACATAAAAAATAAAAAATTTCATCACTCACATAAAAACACGTGGTATACCACTCGTGTTCCCGTCACAACTAAAAATTTATCAACAAAGAGAGGGTGAGGACATGAGAAGAGAACAAAGAGATTGAGGGTGAGGACAGAAAAAGCAAAAAAGATCTTTAGAAAATTTCTAAAATTTCTAAAAATTCAATTTTAGTGTTTTTGAGACATAAATTTTCTAAAAACTTATTTTCAGTTTTTTTCAAAAATACCTTATATTTTTAAGTTAGTTTTGAATCTAATTTTTTTTTAAAGTCCTACTAAATAAGAATTCAAAGCTTAAAACTTAAAAAATGTTTGTAAATTTAAAAAATTGAACTCGAGTAAGATACCAAAACAAGCTAAATATATAAAGATATTTTGTTACATTTTTTTAATGACTATTTTGTTTTCAAAAAAGTATATAATATAATACACTTGTTTTTGTGTGTGTCGGATATAATATATTTACCTTAACCGTACCAACCGCTGCAATGGCCTCGACTAGGGCAATCTGGTCCAATATTGTCGCACCACCGACGGCTGATATTACTGTCTCGATTTCATTCTCTCTCAGTATCTTCTCCATTAGGGTTTTATCAGAAATCAGCCCCTGAAAATGGTCGATATTACAACATATTAAAACATGATAAAGTGAACAAAAAATATGAACATGTAAAGTCATAAAAAAGAGGATATATTTTGCAAACGTTATGTACAGAAAATTATTTTCATACGTGTAAGATTATGGCGCCTTTGTGTTTGAAGGACTTGACGGTGTCAGCCTTGGAAGGGTGAAGTGGGCCGGGCCGGACGAGAACATACGTGGGTTGGCCGGCGGCGAGGCTGGCTTCAGCTACAAACCTACCGATGAAACCGGTGGCACCGACAATGAGGACTCTGCCATTTCTGGCAACAGAAAGAGAAGGTGAAACAGTCATGGCTGCTGCTGCTGCTGGTAGCTCTTCCTTCCTGCTACAGAGTGCCTTGACTTTTCTTCTTCTTTGTGTGTGTGTTTTTTTCCCCTCAAGTTTGAAAAGTCCTTTTTTCCCAAGTGATTTTTGACACGGTTGGGGCATGCGAAGTGTGTGAAGTAAGGGAGGAATATATGTTGTCTATATATAGAGAACTACTTTGATTGTGTTACTATTTTTGCCATAAGGCAAAGGGAAGGCCCTTTGATGTAATTTCATCTGCCCTTCAACAACATCTTTGTAGGTGTATTTTTATCGTATCATATGATCAAATGTTTTGAAGTGTAGCTGACTATTCTGCTTCATGCGTTGACTGATAGCTGTAGCTATATACAAACAATTAGCAAGCTCTTCTTTAATTATTTTGTATGATTTGAAAGAAGGTTAATTAATTGTCCAACTTTAACGGAGGTCCATCCTATAGGGTTTAACATCAACGAAATTTGTTTACTTTTGGATTGAAGAAAATCAATTCACAATCATGGTGTACATTCCAGAACGCTAAGAGTTGAGATTATTCCGTAGTCTTAAAAAGGCGACTTCTAGCAAACAATGTTCTATGCTTTGCGAGACGAGAGATGAAGAACGTTTATCGTACGTAGACTTATCTTTACTTAGCAAAAATGTTGTTTTCACGACTCGAACTCATGACATTTTGATCACAAATGAGCAACTTTTCCTTTGGTTTCTTGAAGAGTTGTATAACTCCATTTGAATTACGGGATTTGAAAAAATGAGGCTTAGTTTGAAACATTAACGGAAAAAATGTGAATTTATTTTAAATAATTAGTTGCAATACATTAACTGCATGCTATGAGTCATTTGAAACGCATTTGTTTTCTTTCGTTTTTTTCGTTGCTCAAATATAGGATAAATGGACTGTAACAGTCTACACAAATAATTTGACATTATAATATATTATGTTGATACGTTTGTCCAAATGAACCCTAACATTTCCGGAATCCTTAATTCCATTTTTACTGCTAACTTGATACGATCTTTGCATGATTTAAAATTCTACACTCTTGAAAATAAAATAAAAACTTCAAGATAGGATAATAAAATTGGACCTGGATTGTCTGTCCTCCCCCTTCCCTCCCCTTCTCATCCCCTCTGGTCACGGTTAAGCCACATCAATATTTTTTTTTATAAAAATAATAAAATAAAAAATAATATGAATATAAAATGTTGATGTGGTTTAACCGTGATCACAAAAATAAGAGAGGATGAGAAGAGGAGGGAAGGAGGTGGGTAGACAATCCATGTCCAATAAAATTTGCTTCTAGTGCTGAGACCCCACAGGCCACAGCCACAAGATAAATTGGCATCTACGAGGGAATCTGCCAGCAGCCAGGCTTTGAATTTGATCCAACGAGTATGAGCCAAGTGTCTTGAGCTTTAATGTGATTCCTCTCTGCATTTTCAGTTTTGGTCAAATTTCAATTAATTTCCAGCATATAAAAGTGTTTATTTTCTGTAAACCATGATATTGTAGTTCAGTTCATTGGACTTGGATCCTCGCCGGATCCCCTTCATGGGGATCCTAGGGATCAACCTATATGGGCCGTTGATCGAAAATCGTGCGGTCCAAATTAAATGCTTTTTATATTTTTAAAAGTAAAATATCCTTGTTTTGCGTGAAAAATATAAAAAAAGAAAAAACTGTAGCCGCACGATTTTCGATCAACGATCCAGATGGGTTGATCCCTAGGATCCCCATGGAAGGGATCCGGCGGGGATCCAATTCCCAGTTCATTAGCCAATAAAACAAAGGAAAAATTTTATGGCAGATGTGTCATCGGCTTATCCGCTACAATATAATATTCTCCTCGGACAAAAATTGCATGCAAGCAAATTAATATTATTGGCTTCTGTTTGGTTTACACCAAGGTGATGCTATCCACGTACCGATTTTTATTTTTCATATACTCTTTGTTAATTTCTATCTTTTAATATTTTTTAATTCAATCACTTCGACGGTCGAAATTTAAAAGAATAATATCACTCTTCAATAATTAGGCTCTTTCTACATCGTAATACAATCAATTAATTTGTGTCAATATATGATATCTACATTTTAAAAAAAAATCAAATAAAAGTGAAGTTTTCTCAATACGGGTCCGTCTCCATTATTTTTAGCTTTCAATAAATACTATATCACCTGCACATCATTTTGTGCATATACTTAAGCGTGTAAGAAATCGTTAGTCAACCTTGATTGTTCGAAGTTTCAAGTTTCATCAACCAAGGCACCTCCAACAGCATGTGGTGTACACAATTTAACAACGTTAGACAAGAAATCAATTCGAGTTTGACACTCGGAATGCGCTCACCAACTTCACTGCTTTAGAATTTGGTCAAGTGACATCCACTGACGGATCCATATAGGGACCCGGAGGGTCCCGGGACCCTTCGGAAGTCCGAAGAAACACTTGTGATCGACCTTCGGGATCCTCCAACAATTTGGGTAGGTGCACTGGAGAGGCTTGTTGCCTTCGTGGATGTGCAGGTAGCAGTGCTTATAACAAAGAAGAATAAGAGGTTTTTAATTTTTGTTTTAAAAGGCCTAGCCAAAACGACAGTGTTTTTTAGCTAGGTCATAATAAAAAATTTTAAAACTAAAATCTCTCTGTTTTCACTACAGTGCCCAAGAATCCTAGTCTTTTCCAGTATCCCTAACCGTCGCAACATTCCAACTTTAAACCCAAGTTACCTATTCCCCACCACCGTTTGCCGTTCCACTGCCTTGAGCTGCCTAATTTTATTTCTTCCAAATTCATATAAGTTTTTTAATCCTAGAGTCTAGTCCCAACTCCCAATTAATAAGATATATGTTACATTAACAAATTTTATCTTTGTAGAGTCACTAAGTACGTTATGTTACTGAGGAGAATTTGTTGGTTTTATTACCTTTGAGATTAATCTTGATTTATTCAATGAACCAAATTTAGTAGGAAATGGTGATATTGAAGCTAATTAGTCTAATATTTTTTTTTGTTGAGCTTTTATGTTGGGACCCCCCGATCTTAAAATCCTAGATCCGTCATTGGTGACATCATACTTTTAATGTGAGATGAAAATGTTGTTAATTGAACACTTATGATGCCATGGTTAGCAATTATAGTCCAAATTATAACATCAATTAGTTTTCCGTTAAAAAAACTCACATAAGCGTTTTGTGCATAGTTAAAATCGTTATTTCAAACACTCAACTTAACTCAAAGCTAATTGTAGCAATGATCCCTTAACTTAACTCAATATTAGTTTATTTAGTCTTTGAACTTAATAATGTGTTGTCCGATATCTTTTTCACTAACGCCGTCTATTTTTCTATTAAATTTAAAGATATATTAAGAACTTCGTCCCACGCATCACTAAAAATGAGAAAATAAGAAAGAAAAGGAAAACTAAAAAAACCCACTTTTTTTTTTTTTTTTTGAGAAACTTGAATACATAGGAATTTTCTTTTTGGTAGTTCAATATGTGACTTGTTAGTTGTTGAGTCCACCACAATGACTTACCAACTTTGAAATCGCGTTTGCATTATATTTAAAAGTTGCTAAAGTTCAACCATTTTTATATTATACTTGTACAGTTCAATTTCATTTTGTATTAAGTGTAGGAAAAAAACCAATAGTGCAAGACATTATTAAGTTCATTGTCCTATAAAAAAAATTAGTATATGTTCGATGACCAAAAAAACTAATATGAGTGTTTAAGAACTAAAATTAAACTAAATGTAAAATTCAAGGACTATCGCTACAATGAATTGGAATGTCGTTTTCTGTCGCTCCCTTCTCTCCAGGATCCAGCTTTTCAAATTTTCTTGCGACTCTGTTTTTTAGTATTTTAAATTTTGTACGATCTGCATCAATATGCATGGTCCCCTAGCACTATATCGACAACAACTATCTAGTCCTCCTACTGCAGAATTGAAACCAAACAAATCAAATAAATATAAGGCACGTACCTCAAAAATCTGAGTAATGCACGTACCTCAAAAATCCGAGTAATGCATGGAGACATTATATATATCTACGTTCATGGAATTCAACTTGGACTTCAAAACATATAAAATAATTTCCAAAACTTGTTTTGAAGTCTCATCTGGTTCAAAACTTGTATTGAAGGTGCGGTATTTCCCGACGAAGCCGGTAGCTATGCTTGAGGTTTTGTTCGTCAAATATCCCCCGCATCAAATCCCACAATGGTTGAACTGTTAGCTATCCGTGATGGTGTTTGTTGGGCTATGCAAAGGAATTTGCCGAGAATTATTGTGGAAAGTGACTCTTTACAGGTTGTTCAAGCTGTTGGCAACCTCAAGCAAGGTGCTTCTCATATGGACTTATTAGTGGATGACATCCGAACTAGCTTGCGGGGATTTGAAGCTTCGCATGTTTGTTATGTTCGCCGGTCTGCAAATGACGCGGCTCATCGTATGGCCAAGTTGGCTCTTTCTTCTCCCTCTGAATTTTGTTGGTTTGAGGAGCTCCGGAATTTGATTGTAGGTGCCCTTTTTGATTCTGTATGATCTGTTTTCAATCTCAATAAAACCACTACCGTTTCTATTCAAAAAAAAAAAAAAAAATCTTTATTTCCATGATAATTTAATTAATCAATCAGCATGCCCAAAAAATTTAAACTAGTATTACATAATACATGTACGCGAGATTCTCTGTAATGGTTTTCAACTTTGATGAGGTTATCTTTGGTAAATGATGAACAATACTTGGCCAGGCTTAAAAGGTTTTGAAGGAAGTCCTAATGCGCAAAACAGCCTGTGACTAATTCACAAAATTTTGTGTTTATGATTAGAACTGTTTGTATTATCAATCAATCTATAAGGATTCTTTTTGCAACAAAAAAAAATAAATATATATATATATATATAATCGTTTAGTCATTGAACTGTATAATAACAAATGGTCGAAATCGTTACAAGTATTACAAATCATTTGTCATTTGCTATAACCGATTGACTAAACGAATCACCTATCATTTTCTATAACTGATTGACTAGCAACCTTAGTTTTAATAAATTTAAATGCAGCAATGATATTTATATAGTGATTTATAATATGTATGGTTCTGGTCATAAAAACAAAATAGGCGACAACTATTTTGAGGAAGAGTTCCTCCATAATTTAGTCTCAACTCGGAATGATGATTCTACATCGTAATACAATAAATGAATTTGTGTCAATATATGATATCTACATTTAAAAAAAAAAAAAAAAAAAAAAAAAGTGAAGTTTTCTCAATACCGTCTCCGTTATTTTTAGCTTTCAATAAATACTATATCACCTGCACATCATTTCGTGCATGTTAAGCGTGTACGAAATCGTTAGTCTACCTTGATTGTTCGAAGTTTCAAGTTTCACCAACCAAGGCACCTACAACAGCATGTGGTGTACACAATTTAACAACGTTAGGTATCAAGACAAGAAATCAATTCGAGTTTGACACTCGGAATGCACTCACCAACTTCACTGCTTTAGAATTTGGTCAAGTTCTTTTCGTGGTTTCTGTAATGACATCATACTTTTAAATTTTTAATGTGACTCTTGTGATGAAAATGTTGTTAATTGAACACTTATGATGCCATGGTTAGCAATTATAGTCCAAATTATAACATCAATTAGCTTTCCGTTAAAAAAACTCACATGAACGTTTTGTGCATGATTAAAATCGTCATTTCAAACACTCAACTTAACTCAAAACTAATTGTAGCAATCATCTCTTAACTTATCTCAATATTAGTTTCTTTAGTCTTTGAACTTAATAATGTGTTGTCCGATATCTTTTTCACTGACACCGTCTATTTTTCTGTTAAATTTAGGGATATATTAAGAACTTCGTCCCACGCATCAATAAAAATGAATTTTAAAAATGAGAAAATAAGAAAGAAAAGGAAAACTAAAAAAAACCGGTTTTTTTTTTTTTTTTTTTTTTTTTGAGAAACTTGAATGCATAGGAATTTTCTTTTTGGTAGTTCAATATGTGATTTGTTAGTTGTTGAGTCCACCACAATGACCTACCAACTTTGAAATCGCGTTTGCATTATATTTAAAAGTTGCTAAAGTTCAACCATTTTTATATTATACTTTTATAGTTCAATTTCATTTTGTATAAGTGTAAGAAAAAAATAGACGGAGTTAGTGAAAAATACTAATAGTGCAATACATTATTAAGTTCAATGTCCTATAAAAAAATTATTATGTTCAATGACCAAAAAAACTAATATGAGTGTTTAAGAACTAAAATTAAACTAAATGTGAAATTCAAGGAGTATTGCTACAATGAATTGGAATGTCGTTTTCTGTCGCTCCCTTCTCTCCAGGATCCAGCTTTTCAAATTTTCTTGCGACTTTGTTTTTTTGTATTTTAAATTTTATACGATCTGCATCAATATGCATGGTCCCCTAGCACTATATCGACAACAACCATCTAGTCCTGCTACTGCAGAATTGAAACCAAACAAATCAAATAAGTATAAGCCACGTACCTCAAAAATCTGAGTAATGCAGGGAGACATTATATATATCTACGTTCATGGAATTCAACTTGGACTTCAAAACATATAAAATAATTTCCAAAACTTGTTTTGAAGTCTCATCTGGTCCAATCCCAATATCCAAAACTTGTTTACCTTAACAGAAAAAGCTTGGAGTTTACTTCTTGTAGTGTAAGAAGTACGATCGTCGCAAGAACTGAGCTGATCATAAAATGGATAGAATATTAACAACATAGGCGGCAATTGGTGAAAATTATTGTAAAATTGGTTCATCAAAAAAATAAACGGTTCCTTAATCAGAACAAACAACATAATCATCTTTAATTGTCGAGATGATAATTGTATAAACACACGTAAGTACTGTAACCAAATTCATGAGTTTCTATCATTAATAAAAAAACTATCAATAAACTGAAAAACTAAACATGGTGAAATCAGCAAATTACGATTAAAAAAAAGAAGATATTAATGAAAAACTACAAAAAAAAGTTATGTCCAAAATGATCATAAAATAACAGATTTTCCTTTTAGTTCCATGACCCACAGCGTCAAAGAAAGTTGGCTGCTGAGCTAATATCCACAAGGATGCATGTAGCTGGAGAAAGATTTATACGGAACGAATTTATTATTATTGTCGTATTCTAAAATGCCATGTGACGATGAATTCTCTTCATTTTTCTCGTAGCTAGGTGCTTTGAATTTGACCGAACGAGTATGAAGTTTTTGTTTGTTTGCTACCCCGCTCGTAAGGGTGGGGTGCCCCTACTAACTTGAGGGCCTTGGGGCTTGTTTAAAGTGACTTCACAAGTGTGGTGAACAAATTTCAAACACCATGGCCTCTCTTGACCAAGGTATTAAATATCGGTAATATCGGAAATATCGGTAGTCCGAAAACACGGAAATATCGGGATAATATCGATATCGATAAAATTTTCATGGAAACCACGGAAATTGTAAGAAAAACTTGGAAATTTTTATTGAAACTTTGCAGGATGTTTATTTAGTCAATTATCTATTAGTTTATCACAAAAAATTGGAAGGAAATGCATTGCATGATGGATTTAACATTATCAAGTTGATTATATAGCGAGCTGGCAAACATTGTGAGTGTAGAAAATATGTAGTAATTAATGAAAGAAGTGAAACCCCACCCCCAAATTAATTTATATTTTCACTCTTTCTCTGAAATTATATAAATTGTGCAATTGAGTCCTTTATTCTAATCTAATCTGGACCCTCCATCTTGATTCTCACTCTCCATCACGCTGCCACGTGGCAGCCACTAACCCTCACCCTATCACTCTCTCTCTCTTTTCCCGAGTCTCTCTCGGACTCCTCACTCTCTCTCAGATCTCAACTCTCAAAGTTAGATCTCAACTCTAGCCTCAGTCTCTCTGAAAATATCGCCGGTCTGAAGAAGGGCTCGCTCACCCCGGAGGAGCAGGCCCTCGTCGTCTCCCTCCAGGCAAAGCACGGCAACAAGTGGAAGAAGATCGCCGCGGAGCTCCCCGGCCGCACCCCTAAGCGCCTCGGCAAGTGGTGGGAGGTCTTTAAGGAGAAGGAGCTCAAGTTGCAGTCTCAGAGGCAAAAGAACAAACACCTTCTGTGCACTACGTCGTCGTCGACCCAGCTGCCACCGGACATGAATATTCCGGTCACCACCCCTTCGCCTTTGGTGAGCCTGACGCTGTCTCCCTCCGATCCGGTTTCGGACACGGACCCGACCCGTTTTCATCAGATGGGCACTCTGATTCAGCTGTGCAAGGAGGTGGAGGAGGCGAGGCAGAGCTGGATGCAGCAGAAGAAGGAGGCCACATGGTGGCTGAGCATGCTGGAGCAGCAGCTGAAGGCGGAGAAGGGAAGGAAGCGGAGGGAGGCAGGGAAGGGGCTCCGGCGTTCTTCTCCGATTCGCACCATCTTAAAATATCGCGATATTATAGGTAATATCGCGATATTATCGGTATTATCGCGATATTATCGATAATATCGCGATATTATTACGATAATTAATGGGATACCCTGAAAATATCGCCGGTCCCAAAAAACGATAATATCGGCGATATTTCGCCGATATTATCGATTTTTTAGTCCTTGCTCTTGACCAAGATTCTCTTTCACAAGAGTATGAAGTTTTTGAGGGTTTTTGTGTTTCCTCTTTGCATTCAGTTTTGGTCAAATTTACTTAACTGCCACCATATTCAAAATTGTTATCTTCTGGAAACAGTGATAGAAGTGTATTGTTGTGTTCACGTACGCTGCGGTCGGTCCTACTAATTTATCCAATAAATTAAAGGAGGACAAATGAGATGTGTGGGGCTTCACACAAATGAATTCTTCGAGGACCAACATGTATGATATATTTGCCTGCAAATCTGATTTGATTTTTTTGGTGTCATTTATTTTATTTTTTTTTCACAATGGTGTCATTTATTGGTAGGGTTGATCATTCGTGGCATCAAAACAGTCTTCTAGATCTTCGTTTTAAAGCATCTCCAAGAAGGTAGCAATTGAGTAGCAAAGTTAAATTTGCTACTCCAAATACGAAAAACACATCTCTAACGGAGACAACAACTCAATTAGCAAATAAGTAGCAACTGACCTTGTATACGAAACTAGAAACCTTACGTTTAAGCTCTGGATAATGATTACACTGTAAAACAATCAACAATACTAAAAAAGGAGATCAAATTAAAAGAATTTAATTAAAAACAAGATTTTCTCAACGCGTCATGTCTTCAAGAAATACTCAACATTTTACACATAGTCGCCTTGTTATGTCTTCCTTATTTTTAGTTTTAAAAAACTAAATCATTTTGTGGGTATGATTCCAGCGTGTACGAAATATTTAATTTGGCATCAGTTCATTGTTTGAACTTAATATGAAGTTTAAAGTTTCACCAACCAAGGCAAGGCACCTACAACAGCAAGCAAGCATGCATGAATGCATACACGTCGTGTAATCTAATTAGTTTAACATTGTTAGGTATGAAATGATCGTTCGACCATCGAGACAAGAAAACTGTTAAGAGTAAATTAGACACTCGGACTACTGCCCGTCTGCTTCGGATTTTTTTCAACAAATAAGTAATTAAGAATGAGCTTACCAACTAATATTAATTATGTAATTTAATTAGTAAAAAAACTTGTGTAAAGCTCGATTTCCACTTAATACAATATAACTTTTGAGGCACTTTTAGTTTGGTTTACGTGTTTTTTTAGATAGATTTGTTGAGGTTTGAGCTTTTGTTTTTTCCTCCTCCTTGTAATAATTTAAAACTAGTGAAGTTCTGTGAAACGTATTTTGTGTTTTTATCTCTACAAGTAAAGCTCTCTTATCAAGATATGTCGGTCTTAATTTTATGGGTGAGTAGGTATGATTAAGAATAAAATGTTAATGTGGTTTATGGAAAAGTAGGTGAGATTAAGAATGCTTCAAGACAATATTAATTAGCAGCCACCACCTACTTCCTACTTCCTACTTCCCACTGTCCCCCCCTTTTGAACCACTTCCAAAGACAGCCCGTCGGACCACATAGCCATTGCGACCGCTGTGTCACCATCCAATGTCAGCTAGCATATATGATAGGATCTTAAATTTGCCTGAAATTTTGGTAGCATTTTGCTATCGCATCAGGGTAAAGGCAGAAGATTCCCAAAAGTTACATAAGAACAGCAGGCATTGGAATCGAAAACTACGTAAAACCTATCCTGTAACGATCACATATCGCTTCTCCGAAAAAATTCACATCCAAATTTCTCATAAGTAGGAGGAAGAAGATAAATAAGAACCTAGTGTTTTTCTTCTTTTCTTTCATAGGACACCTAACTCCAAGAGCTCATGTCACAAAGCACATCTCCCCCATTGCGTAAACTAATCAAGCAAAAGTTACAAAGACAGAATTATCTTCTTAAGACTTCGTGATGACCCATTCTTTTGTTTCATATATCATGTCCAGCGACAACGCAAGCGGGAGAGAGAGATTTGGGTCAAAGATTTGCACCTTGCGTTTGTTTGAAGTGCGTCGCTAGACGGATAGCTCAAAAATGTAGCTGCAACCTTTGACATTTTTTTGTGCTTCTCTCGAATATCTTCAGGCTTCTAACGATTCACAATGCCTCCTTAAGATTGAATGTCCTTGCTATGTCCCTAGCCTTGTCATACTGGTTCAGATCAACCAGCATTTTCTTTAATCTACGGGCAAGTCCACCAGTTTCACTTTGTGTCACACCAAGAGAATGCTTCTTCTCCAGAGTCCTACCCAACGAGAGCACATAATCCACCAGCGATTGCAACTTACGGCTGCACAATAGTTATTTCTTTAGGCAAATGAATAAGAGCACTGAAAATGCAGTTAAAGGCAGTATAAGTACATGAATGTATAATTTTCATTTTTTAACTCATGTATTGGTTAATATATTTAAAACTGAAGGTAAAAATTAAAACGACGAAAAACGAAACTGAAAGGAAGGAAAAATTATGCAACAAAAAGAGCACAAGGCCTCAGCATTTTAAGCTGACATACTCACAAATTACAATTAGACTTGGCAGTTCCTACTCTTTTAAGTAAAGAAGTTTGCTACGTATTAAAGGGAATGTAAAGCCGGTTTATGATAAAAATAACGTCCAAATCAACATGATGTTCAAGCCATGTATCCGCAATGAAAGGTTTATAATGTAATAGCATCAAATTGTACAAAGTTCGTTACCCAGTAAAGGTACGGAAGACCTTGGACAAGATGAGGGAGGTGAAGAATGGAAAGAAAGGAGAAGGCTAAAACTCTTGCCAATTTGAAGCACCATATTTGTTGGGTCAAAGCATCACATTGTCTACATCATTAATTGAACTCAAAAATCCATCACAGGCATAGGACACAAACATGCACACATCAAATAAGCACACTCATGCATGGAAGTAATCTGTGTTAGTTAAAGCACTACCTGCGGTCCCCTGTGACATTTGAACCTGCCCACACCCCAGAGAGAGAAGCAACAATCCTTTCAGTTCTTGTAACAGCATCATGCACATTTGCAGCAATGCTTCGAACATGAGGTAGAACTTTACCACACAACAGCTCCTCAATGGCAAGCTTCTCTAGAATGGGAGAAGCAAGGATTTCCTTCCACAAGCAGATATTTTTCATCAAACGAACAGACACACCGAATCGATATGCTGCCAGCCGTGCCGCATCTGGCACTGCTGTCAATACAAGAGGGCTCCATGTCGGGACCTATACATTGGAAATGATCAAAATTAATTTCATGGTTCATTGTTTCTCCGACTTAGAATCTAGAGTTGACAGGTAGGTAATGAAAATATAAATTAGATAGCATAAACACATCACTTTTATAAAATGTACATGCTTAATGCATCAATGTTTAAAACATGCGTGCATATGCCTAATTAAATGTCTTAAAGCTTTAGTTTGATAATTCACAAGTTGTACCGTAAGATTAGTGACAGCATCAGCCAGACGAGTGCGAATAGCACCTAATAAATCTGCAAGAGCCTCACTAGAAGGTGGAACATAATCTGTAACCAAACTTGTGGCAGCAACCATATTCTGTGTCTCTCGCGTGCTGAGAATGTTCCAACAGTGAACAACTTGGTGATGCAAAATGGGTAAAGCAACCTTTTCCACCAGATCAGGGACAAGGTTAGCATCAGCATCATCTGATGCCAAATCATTTCCATCCTCCAGTAAACCATAGTCCATTAACAATGAATGCCTGAACAGAAGAAAAGAATATTTAATATAAGGATGGAAATAAGCGAGCAGCACTACTTCTGTGTGTGGTTCAGTGTTCTTTCTAGAGGGTGTGAAATAAAAAGTACCAGTTCATGTTTAGAAAATCTGTTTTATCACGGAGGGGGTCCCACTTCAAAAGCTCCAGCCTCACATATGGAGAGAAAATAGTAGGAACACTTAAAGACATATAAGCATCACGGTAGCTTGATGCATACTCTCTCTTCCAGTCTTCAAACCTTTCTTTGACCACTGAAAGTTGAGAATATTCCTCTGCTGCATCATCGAATACTTTACCTGCAGTGTCAAGCACCAACTGGCGGTGTTTATGGTATACTTGACTCTCGCTGTCACTCTCATCAGTGCTTGATTCTCCTTCTATTGTTCGATGGGAACTGTCCACATCCATGGATGACATTCTCTTAGAGTCGTGCCGCACTTTCCTGTGTTGTCGAGCCTCATACCTCCCTTTCATATCCATACGTTTCTTAAGGTTCATATCTCTACCAAATTCGTCTAACTTCACTGGTAGATTTGTTTGTTCTCTCAAAGCAGCAGATGCAGCTTGTGCTGCACTTTTAGCAGCTGCAATTACTTCAGCACTGCTACCTTCTTTACTGAAGATAGACATTGCTGCTTTTACAGCTGCTTCTACTTCCATCATTTCATCATCATCAGCACTTCTCCTCTCCAAAGTAGATGATGCACGTTGTTCATGAACTTTCTGCATTTCTGCTTCAAGCTCTTCTATATAGGGAGCTTTAACCTGAAAATGAAGAATTACAGGAATAGATAAGTTCAGATCAACATGACACGTTGTCCTTACAGGGATTGAAAAAATGGAAATAGAAGAAGAAACAACAAGTAGATACATCTCAAAAATATGTATATTTAGAAAATGAAGTAAACCGTCAAACACAGTAAGCACAAGCCAACAGAATATCAATGGTAACCAATGTTGAGTTAGAGGCCTTCGTTCTATACAGTCTTTGCATCCGTCGTTGGTAATCTATGGGTAGAAGGCCTTTTACCTGCTATGGTTGGCAATCCACAATGAGAACTCTGTTAGAGTTAAAATGTGGTTGCTACAGTGGAATATTCATCAATCATCTATGTGGTTGCCTAACTTTGATTGAATTTCCAAGGATAAACAAATTGCTATCTGCTAATCTGGGAAGGACCACTGCCAGTTTCCCTTTCAAGAAGAAGTGTTAACTTTGTCGGCCATTTTTCTTAGAGAAAAAGGTCCTAGGGGAAAAACAGACAAGTCTAAATTTTTATACAAGAACAAGAAACTAGAGATTAATCCCCTTGATATTAACAATGGGGAGTTATGGCCATTTCGAATTCCTCCTACAGTAGCCTACTTTTCCGCAACAAGTCCTCAGTAAGAGAGTGAATTATAATGTGTATCATATGCAAATGTAATGAAGAGCCAATGATTCATCTATGCTGCCAGGTAGCTTGAAACTCAGGCGAATTGCATTCTGCCAGAACTTAATGTCCTTGGTTCTACCAGAATCCTAAATGAAATGCCCTCTAGTTGGCATTACATATTGGTAAGCAGGCAAAAGAAAACTTTGGGGAGCAAATGCAAACCATATTGTATTTTACGATAGCATACCTGCAAAAAGTCACATATGGAAGAGACAAAATCGCGAAGCTTTTGCATGAAATGGTACTTCTCATCAGCAGCAGACAGAGACTTCTCGAGAGCAGTAATATTCAACAGCGAGGCAGACAAATTTTCGTCAGTCTTAGTCAGTGACAACATGGTTCTGCCATGACTTGCCTGAGAGATCAAAACATATTTTGAGTACATGGTGATCATATGAATATGCTACATGGTGATCATATGAATATGCTATAAAGGCAGATAAAATACAACGCAGATATATCATGTCAGTAATGAGTTCCCTGAGATTGGCGAGTTTTTATTTCCAAACGTATGGCTCATATATTCAGCTATGTATTCTCTGGTTTGCATTTGTTCTTATGGTCAAATGCATTAATGCCACAAAATCTGTTGGAAAGTAACACAATCAAAATGTTATTCTATCTATGCATTAAAACCATAGCTAGTGAACTAAAGTTAACACCAACATACACGACCACATTACTAAAAGCCAATATGTCACTCAATTATTATCCTATGATACCTAGAAATGCTTTACCTCCAACATTGATAGATTTCGATATAAAATTCAACTTGACCAGAAGAGCAGCAATTCATACCTTAAGCTTCATGAAATTTTCTTCCAAAGCTTTCCTAGCAATGTCCGCCTGCGCCTTTATGGACATCACATTCGAACCTTGTGATGCTCCATTTGCCCCTCCTATACTTGGCCCAACAGGCACACTCTGTGCCAAACTATAACCCGTCACTGCAGAGTAGGTAGCCTTTGGCTGGGGCACACTAGTAACCGCAGGAGCACTAGTACTGACCGCCCCATCATCCACCCTCTTCCCCAACCCTTTCCTAAACTGCTCTTCTTCCCAAATCTTCTCTTCCTCATCCTCTTCATCACCATCTTCGACACTTTCCTGCCTCAATCCAGCATCCACTGCCCTATCATCAACATCCTCAAAGACCCCCTTTTTAGAACCGTCTATCTTATCCCCAAACATTGCAATTCTGCCTCGAAACTCTGGTTCCTCATCACTCAATCCTTCCGCAGCGCCATGATTACTCCCTGAATCCAATGAGATAAAATCCGGGGCTGCTGCCCTCGATTTCCTCAGCCGTTCCCTCTTTGCCCGAATTGCATCTATGGTGGCTTGATCAGGAAACAAACCAGGTGAGCTCTTGCTCTTGTCAATTCCCATCGAGGCCAATCGGGCCTCCGCATCGTCCTTTTCCCTATTAAACATACTACCCCTTTCCTTCTCATGCTTCTCGTCGGAATCGGAGTCCAACTCCCGGGCTTCTCTCAGCGTATCGGAGATTGAGTCGGTGGGTTTGACAAGGCCCTTCAGAACAATGGTGGGCTCGGAGGAAGGTCGGGAGCTGGCTAGGGTTCGCGTGTTCTTCTGCAGCTCACGGAGCGCTTCTTTCGTATAGGTACCTGCTTGTGGCTGAACGTTGGACGGCAAGGAAGTCGACGCGGAAGACGAATGAGCGAGACGGTCCTTGAGAGCCGTCAGCTTATGAGCTGAAGAGGGCTTGCCGAGACGGGAGGAGGGCTTATCGCGTTTGGAAGAAGAGGCGGAGCGGGACGGGGCGGCTGCGTTTTCTTCGTCGTCAACGAAGCTGAGAAGCTTCGGGGCTTGGTTCTGTGGCTTCTTGGGCTTTGATGAGGAGGCGGAAGAGGGTTTTGATGAGGATTTAACTGCGGTTGTGGTGTCGTTTGCGTCGTCGTTTAGATCGTCGCCGTCGTCGGCGCGGCGGCGGAAGTTTCTGGATCTGCTGCTCATGGTGGCGGTGGCGGGTTTAGGGATTGCAGCATTCTCTACTGCCCTGGTCTAGTCATTCTGCCGGGACTGAGATCCTCTCCGGATCCTTCTCTCGGGATCTGTCGGAATAAATCAATCCTCACCGTTCACACCGGATCGTACGGTTATAAATCTCTTCCATTTCTTTTTCCCATTTTTTTTCGCAAAACCCGATGCATCTCTTTCTCTCCTTTTTTTTTTGTTCACCATTTCGCAAGACAAATCTCTTTCAATAAAATTTGTTTAAGAAATAAGAGTAAATCGTAGCTATGGTCCCTGAACTTTAACTTAATTGGAGCACTTAACTAAAAATCAATTACCATTGGTCCCTCAACTCATCAAAACGTGCAGCTATGGTCCCTCAACTAAAAATTTATTACCATTGGTCCCTCAACTTTAATTCAATTGGAGAAATAGTCTCTTAACTTTAACCCAATTGTAGCAATGGTCTTTCCAACATAACTCAATTTGACAAAAATTTTGATGTAGTTGACGAAAAGGATTATAATTACACATTTTGATGAGTTAATGGACCCTAATTATATAAATGGTTATTCCAACATAACTTAATTTTGACTAAATTGATGATAGGTGTTCCATTCTCATTTATAATCACAAAAACCGGAGGCAGCATGTTGATCAATCACTGAGTCATTAAAATTGAGCTCGACAAAACCAGCTCTATCCCACTGGCCATTAACAATGATCTGACTCACACTCAAGTCTTGGTCAACATTGGTGAGTTCAGCATGAGACAGGAGATTGGTAAGAAAGAAGGGAAAAACCCAGTTATGGGTCCAGAAAATAAATTGTAATTAGTCCTTGCTTTTTCTTAGTTTGTATAAATTAAAATTAAATTAGTAAATAGAAATTAAAATGGAGTTAAATATAAAAAATGAAATTTTAACGAAATACTTATGGTCCTGTTTACTTTTAAAGAAAAATCATATTTTTATTTTTACCTGATATTATTTATTATATCTTTAAAAATAACTTTTCATTAAAACGGAGGTTTTCTTGGAGTTTTAATTAGTAAAAAAACCCCGAAGTCCTTTTAGCGTCAATCGGTCTCAGCGTGGGATTTGAGACGAAGCGGAGAGAGAGAGAGAGAGAGAGAGAGAGAGAAAGTCTACCACGGTCTCCGAAGACGGAAGCTTTGCCTCTGAGTTGGGCTTCTTGATCGTCGCCGCTCATCCATGGCTGGGTATTTTCCGATGACTTTTATTTTAGCTTCTTCTTTTCTTTTTTTTTTAATTTTTGGGAGTGTATATTGATGCTTCTATAAATAAGTCATGGAATTTTCTGGGGTTTTATCGAAATTTTTTAAATTTATATGGAAATTCACGATTTTGAACTAACCCATCTGTTCATTCGATCGAATGTACCATGAAAAATTTGAACTTTGAGAAAAATGGTAGTGCTTAAGCTTTAACTAGTAGAAACTACTTTGATTTAGTTGAGAGCTATGCTGAAGCTTCACTCTAGATTCATATGCTTGTTCCTTTACTTTCTACATTTCCTTTTAAATTGCACGCATTTTCGTTGTACAAGCGATATTATGCCTTAAACTAATCTGAAGTGCGGGAGGGGGATTTCGAGCTCGGGTGCATAGGGGAGCACATCTGGTGTAGCTAATGTGGCTACGCCCACTTCTGCTTGTACCCTTTGTTATATTTAGGTGGAAAGGTTGAGATGGATTCATATAATTATGTAATCCATTGCCCTTTGTTCTCATCGAGTTATTAATTAGTCTGGTTTTTGTTATTATCATTATGAACTACTCTAATGTGGTGGTTGCTTTCGATGTCTATATCTTTAATTTTGAGCTCACTAATATTACCATTTACAATGACTCTCCTCTGTGTGAGTGTTTTAAAATGCTTTATATGTTTGCATCCCTCTACCTCGAATTGGGGAGCATGAATGTCGTGATCCATGAAGAGTGATTACGAGTGTGTTTTGGCACTAAAAGGTTTTTTCTTTGCAAGTTATCATACATTTTCTAACATTAATTTTCATTTCTCTAGTCAAATTATGCGTCATTCCATTTGTTTACGTGTATACCATGATAGAAACAGCTCATAGTTTAAATCTGTTACCGGTCATTATTTGATAGTTTTAGGCAGTTTGTTTACTTGGTTATGTATTCTCATGGGTTAATCTTTTTAACTATGCTGTTGTTCTCAATAATCTCTGTACTGCTGGTTATATCTTTATGTCTCTTTTCAATGTCCTTCCAACTTAAAATATCTATTCTAATTAAGCTCGGTCAAGAGTTTAAATACTTTGCTGATCATATGTGGGAGCAGCTGATTGCTTCAAGTGTAATCATTTGTGTAATACATGCAGGCCATCATGGTTGTTTGACAAAAATAGAATCGCAACAAAAATCAGGAGTGCATCTGGAAGCTATGATTCTGTTGGAATTAAATGGCAAAGCAACCCAACTAAATCTTGTCCAAAATGCCAATATACGATTGACAATAGTGATGTAAGATTTTTGTTTTTGTTTTTTTGATCCATATGTTTAAAGTTTAACGTTCATCAATGAAAAACCATTAGGTACAGAAGCTCTGTTGGAGTATTTTTAGATGAAGTTTGCTTCTGTTTTTTGGTTCATTTATTTTTAACGAAAATTGTAGAACTTTGAAAATTAGGGTGTTTGCCATCTCTTTCCAGGTTGCTCAAGAGTGGCCAGGTTTACCCAAGGGTGTAAAATTTGATCCAACTGATCAAGAGATTATATGGCACTTACTTGCAAAATCTGGTGTAGGTGATCAAAAACCCCATCCTTTTATTGATGAGTTTATTCTAACTGTTGACGACGACGAAGGAATATGTTGTTCCCATCCTAGGAAACTACCTAGTAAGTGAGAAGCATTTGTTTTGTTTTAAATCTTTGACCCTTAATCTTTTATTAATTGATTCGAAAAATTAAATGTTAGATGTTAAGCTAGATGGAAGTCCATCCCACTTCTTTCATAGAGCAATTAAGGCTTACAACACTGGAACACGAAAGCGGCGAAAGATACATGATGGTGATGGTGATGTCCGCTGGCACAAGACTGGAAGGACTAAGCCAGTGATCTTGGATGGAGTACAAAGAGGGTGCAAGAAGATTATGGTTCTATACATGAGCACGGTCGGAGGAGGAAAACCTGTGAAAACCAATTGGGTTATGCATCAATATCACCTAGGCATTGAGGAGGATGAGAAGGATGGAGAGTATGTTATATCAAAAATATATTACCAGCAGCAGGAAGCCAAGCAAGCTGATAAAACTGATCAAGATGTTCCTGAAAGTATTGATGCGGTGATCACAAAGGTAGATCCAGTCACTCCCAAGTTGGTTACTCCTGAACCTCCGCGCGCCGAACGAAAGCTTGGTGATTTTGATTTGGGACTGGATACTCCTGCTCCGTCCAGAGATCCCTTTCTTCAGGTATAATTTGTTTTCTTAATTTTGTTTTTAGTTTACTTCCACATTTCTACTAGCAGCAGAAGAAGGCATTTTTATCTATTGTGTGACGAACGGATTCAAATTGAAGATTTAAAATTTATACTGCTTGCATTTGTTCCTGACTTCATGGGTACTTTCTTGTACATTCCCTCTGCGTAATCTTTCATTAATATGTAGTGTAAGAATGTGGCATAAATGTGAATGATCCAGATAGATACTGATATGGGCTTATTTTTATGGCTTCTGTATCCAATTGAAGTATCGTGTGGAAGACGGTGCTGAAGATGAAGTGCATCCTGATGTGGACTCTGCTTTGGATGAAGTTCATCCCAAGGTGAACCGTGCTGAAGATGTTCGCCCTGAATCTGAAATTCCTGACGATTATGATCAACACAAGGTAGAAAACCAAGCCGATGAAGTAATTAATGACACTGAAAACATTGCTCATGCTCAGGAAGATCCAAAATGGTGGGACAATGAGTCACAGAACCTTCTGGATTCGCAACAACTTGTGGAAGGGTTGTCTCTGTGTGATGAGCTCCTTCAGAGCCAGTCTCCAAATAGGGGTGGGCATGAAAATGGTGAACAAGCACATGTCAAACCCCGTCTTGCTGATTACGCTAAACTAGGACCTGAGGATTTAAAGAAGGATCTAGAGGCATGCCAAAATATTGTCCTTGATCCTGCTAATATTATGGACCTTGATACACCTCCGGATTTCCGACTCAGCCAGCTGGTAAGCCGTCTTCTCTGCGATTTTCTCTTGCTTCTTGATGTTGACAATTTTCTTTTTTCTTGCATTTTCTCTTGTGCTAACGCATTTCTGGATCGGGCATTGTAGGAATTTGGGTCACAGGAGAGTTTCCTTGCTTGGGGTGGCAAGGTGGCTGACTGAACATGGTTCGGGATTTCTGTGTTGGTTATGGTCAAATGGTGGTAAATATTTTCTAGCTACGTTTTGGTTAAACTATGCCTATCAAATCAGCTCGGCGTGATATCTAACCTTTTGGTAAAGAACAGTTTTTTGTAACTGTAATTCTCTGATCGTTTGTGTTCAAACATCGATCGAACTTACTCTTTTTGCTCTCTTTTAAGCATCAAGCTAAAATGCAGTTATGTTATCTGGTTTGCTTTTGTGTCTTTGGATTCGAAAGCTTGGCATTCAAATTATAACGGATTCAACTACAGAAAACAAGGGAAAAAGGAAAGGCGAGAGACGTGTGGACCATCAAATGATTGAAAACTCGATGCTTTATCAACTCCAAGGAAAACACTGATGAGTTTCTCCTCTGTAATCGAATGAGAACAGGTTGGACAATGAAAACATTCATGAACTCTCAGGGCTGCGCAGGTCATGCAAGTTGGCTTTGAAAATAGCTTGAGAGACCACTGGGCCTAGCCCCGCTGTTGAATGAAGCACTTGGAGGTAAAAGTGCTTGTTGATGAGCAGCATACTTGCTTGTGGGGAATCCAGATGAGACCTAACCTGGAAAAGCCGCTTCTACTGGTGCTCTTTTAGCATGTTGTAGGGTAAAGTGACCTAGTTGGAATAGGGCACCCCACCCCTTTGTTGTATTAGCAAGACCTTGCCTAATGCTTCCCTCGGCAAATGCACTTGGTCTTCTTTTTATCTTTGATGCCTTGATGGGGCTAAAAAGTAGACAGAGGGCCACAGCACCCTGGCTTTTTTGGGCTCCAATGAAGGAAAAGAACTGGACAAGGAGCCTCTGAATTTTATCTATCCATCTACATACTGTGCATGACGTCTTGTCTTTGTAACACTGTTAAAACACGATTTTCTTTAGGGAACTTTAACAAAAAACTTCGGTACTGTTCAATTTAACGAAAAATCATATTTTTACATTAAAAAGTCAATTCTGGTACTATTCACTTTACCCATTATTTTGTCCTTATTGTTAAAACTCAAAGTTTTCAAATCATTTTTATTAGTTTTCCTTTTCCTTTAATGTTAACCCTATTTATGTAGGGTTTTAGGTGCAAGATTTAGCAACATTGTTTTTCTTAGCAGTCAGCATAACCCAATAAAAATAAAAAAATAAAAAAAATACTTATCCTAAATCGTGTATTAATACCACCTTAATACGAGGAGACACGATGGCCCGTGGCCCATTTTTTGGAGGATGATTTTCTTCCTCCCTAATCTTTCTTTTTTTTTTCTTTTTTTTGAACAGTTACGATTAAGACACAGTAACATCTTATATTGATTTTTTAATAAATACAAAAAAACAAAAAAAATGTGAGAGGACAGCAGAGAATAGGAGGAGATCAGGAGGGAGAATCCTCCTCCCATCCTTTTTCCCAGAATCCCAAATAGTGAAAGACACCCTAGACAAACATAACTCAAGTCAATTCACATCCTATAGGAAGTACTTGTATATGGTTTTGGGCTATTCCTGTAGCAAGTACTTGTGCTCATAGTTGGTCTTTTTGAAAAAGCGTGTATATGACTTTTTGTAAGCACTTTTAACCGAAGCAATAATTATTTTTTTATGATTAAAATTTTTTTTAGTCATTTCAACAGCCGTTTTAAACACATCTAGCATTTTGAAACAAGAGGAGGATTCTCTTCCCTCCTAATCTTTATTCTATTTTCTTTCTTTCTATTTGAACGATCACGGTTAAATCACGTCAAAATTTTATATTAATTTTTTTTATAAAAATAATAAGACAAAAAGTAATATGTGAAAGAAAAAAAAAGAACGAATAAGGAGGAGAAAGAATCTTACTCTTTTGAAACAAGCCGATAAACGTCGGCAAATAGGTTTGGAGAATGTCGCATCATCATCTTAATTACATGGAAGATGGAACTACATCTTATCCTTTAAGTACTTGAACGGTGAGGTCCATGTAATTATTGGAGGAAATTGAGGAAGACAAGACAGGGGATGTGGCATGTGGGGACAACGTGTGGGCCCCCCCTGTTTGATTAGATAGGAATCTGACGTTATGTTGGTGGGGTTGAAGATTAGGGAGGCGCACGTGGGCATGGTTAGGCTGCCGTTTTTACCCTAACAGGATCCTCTTTGGATTTTTTAGTGAGAATCTTAGGATTCGTAAATCGTGTTCGTTCATCGTACATCATATGGTTAATTTTTGTCAAGTATTATTTGTGTTTAATTTTAAATAAATTTTTTTAAAATGATTTATGATCACACGATATACGATAAACGGATACGGTTCACATATTTTCAATATCTTCACAAAGAGGATCCAGCGATAATCCAGATTCGTTTTGACCCAATCGCTCTCTGTCAGGCGCGTCATTATTCGAAGTAGAATTCTCTCTTTTTAACCTCTCTTTTCTTTTCTCTTCTCATATTTAAACGATTATGATTAAACCAGATTAGTATTTTTTTATTGATTTTTAAAGACAGATAAAGATAGAAAAGAAAGCGTGAAAGGAGGAGAGATGAGAGAAAAATAAGAAGAAAAAGAATCCTACTCCCCTTTACTAACTCACTCACTCACTCATTCTATCCGTGTGACGGGGTGAGCTCAAAAGAAAAAGAAAGCTTAAAAGCTCCGTCTTTGGAGAACGACTGTATGCATCGAGAGATTTTACCATCATTGTGTTCCTAAAACGGCTTTAGACTCGCTCCGTCATTTGACAGGGTTAATTTTAGGGTGCTTAAGAATGATGCTCGTATTAGTGAGAGCGTGTAACATGGCCAATTTGTTCAAAAGACCAAACGCTGAAACCTAATAAAAAGCGTCTACTATTATTACGTAAGCACGTTAAAACACATGATATTGTATGATTGCGTTGAGATACTGCAACAATAAAACATCACATGGAGGTAAATTTCAAAGAGTAAGACAGAGAGATGGCACTTTCCTATGTGGCCGACAACAGTAGATTAGGTTGCACATTCAGCTCCTGTACAACTGACATTCTGACCCACCCTTCTCTCTTCTGAAACAGAAAAACACAAAATTATATCAAATCAATCAGAATGACACGTGTCTGCTCATCATTCATTGCCTGTACTGTTGGAGACAGGTGTCCACATATTAAGTGAGGGTGCATTGTATTATTGTAGACTAGAGAGTACGTGTGCCGATTTTTTTTACCAAAAGTATGGTTCGTTTGAATATTCTTTTAAAATGACTGAAAACGCTTTTAAAGAAAATGTTTTTTTGGTTCAAAAAGCACTTAAAATGCTTTCTTCAAGAAGCACCATTTACGTGGGTAGAAGCTGCCTGGACTTACTTTTAACCCCTTCCTTGCTTCTCCCTTCAAAGAATCAAAAGTAAAGAAGAGACAAAAGGGAATACTATTGGGGTAGGCCCATCATGGCCGTACACGTGGCACACGTGAACTTGAGTTGGATCCAATAATTGAACTGGCCCACAAAGAGAGGGAAGGGAGCTTTTGAGTTTGGGTTTTGACCCAAACGTCAAAAAGCTGTCTTCCACAAGGCCATGTTTGGAAGCTCACTCAAATAATGGCTTATTTGAAGAGAAAGCTTAGGTGGAGCTTATTTTTTTGAGGAGCTGCTGGTGCTTGTTTGGTTGAAGACAAGAAGAGCATAACAAGGGCTTATAATATTATAGTGATTAGTTTAGTTATGGGCCAACTGCAATTGTTTCTTTAATTAATCATTGGCCTTCCAAAACAACCATATAAAAAAGGAATTATGACAAACGGATTAAGGCTTAAGCGATTGTTTTAAGGTTCAATTTTTGTCCTCAAGTTTACTTAAACTGACTTGGTCAAAGTACTAATCATGAATTTTGATGCTTCTACCTTATGCCTAAAGCACTTTTTGGACATCAAAATCTAAAAAAGCAAAAATAATTTGGTATACTGAAAAATAACAGTTTGAATCTAACCTTCATCACTTAACATTTGACTAGATGAACTTCAAATTGAAGATCTTGTAGATCATATATTAGCCTCCAATTTCATTGGGTCAAATTGGAACTGAAATAGGACAAAGAAAATAAGAACATCATCAAGGTTGTAGTTGCTCTAAAGAGATCGTCACTGATCGTGTACATCTGGTGATACGGTAGATTTGCTGAAAGTATAACCTTATATGGAATTCTTTGGTAATCGAGACTTTAAACCCTTTTTCCTTTTTCAATCTTTATACTTGGAAATCCCTTCCAAATTGTAACAAACTGAAATGATATTGTTAATTGTTAAATGAGAAGAACAATGAAATATTAAGAACTCTAGCTTGTTATATCATATCAAAGTTAATATATTTAGGCTATTCCGATGTACATATCTAAGCCCCATAAGGCCAAATTAACCCCATACAAAATTTTGTCTTCAACTCTCCTAAGAACATTCGCTGGCTATTTACAACTCCACCAAGAAGATCAAAGATCGATGATAGAAGGAAAAAAAGAAAAAAAAAGAGAGAGAGAGAGAGGAAAATTAAGAAGAAATTAAAAAGAAAAACCAAAATCTTCCTTTCCCCATGTCATCATGTTTTCAATCATGCCAACAGAGGAGCATGACGACACACCTCCTGATGATGTAAAGCCTGGCTCTTTGCTCTCGCAGGACCCCTCCGAGTCCTTTGCCTGACGACGAAGACAGCCTTCTCTTGCTGCCTGCCATGCTGCCAGAGCTGCCCATCTTCATATTTCAGAGAATTAGGGTTTTCTTTCTTTCTGTCTTTCGACTGCAGTGAGCGAGTGAGTGTGTGTGTTTCTTCTGCAGGTGATGAGCTTTGAGAGATTTTGTGAGTTGGGTTTGAAAGTGTAGAGGCCAGAGGAGGGGCTCTTATAGCGGGAGGGAGGACCAGATGAGGAGAAATGTGGGTGTGGTCCTTGATACACATTGGTCTTAAAAATGAGCCAAGGGATGGGGCAGTGCGCCCCAATTCCACTAGACAAACACCCACAAGTGGGCCCCACTGCCCTCCATCACTATTTTGAGAGTGATTTTTCATTGTGACGGAACACGCTTCGATACACTAATTATAATACTACAATCGGTTGAAAATTAAAAAAAAAAGAATTACAATCAATTATATTATGAAACTGGATGTACTAGACTTTGTTTTCGGTACAATAAAAAATTTATCCAAACTACTTTGAAATCCTTTACGTTACCTTAAATCAGCATGACACATTAAACAAAATGATAAAAAAAATCCAAGCAAGCACTCTATCTCTCTCTCTGTCTCACATCACATGTAATATTGCTATGCTACATTGGTCTAAAATGGACTATACATCATATATGTGTGTGAAGTAGGCATTACCCACCAGCATAATGGGTCGGCCACTACCATAGAGTTGCAAGTTGTTTGGTTATTTCTGAGTTGCCCTCTAATTTTGTAAAGGGTTTATATCACAAATGGTCCCTGAAATTGACCCCATCAATTATGATGGTCCCTGAAATTGAAAATCGATCAATGTAGTCCCTGAATTTTAACTCGCGAATCAATGTGGTCCTTCTGTTAGTGTTCCGTCCAAATTAACACTAAAAAAAGGTTAGAGAACCAATTTTTCATGATAAAATGACAAAAAAAAGGTTAGAGAACCACTTTTTTTTGTTTTTATTTTAGTTTTAGCACCAAATCCATGAAAAAATGGAGAGAAAAGTGAAGATGGAAAAAAGAAAAGAGAGGTAGTAAGTAAAATTATAAGTAACAGGGTTATTTTTGATCATTTTACCATGAAAAATTGGTTCTCTAACATTTTTTTAAAGTTAATTTGGACGGAACACTAACAAAAGGACGACATTGATTCGCGAGTTAAAATTCAGGGACTACATTGATCGATTTTCAATTTCAGGGACCATCATGATTGATGGGGTCAATTTCAGGGACCATTTGTGATATAAACCCTTTTGTAAATGATGAGGCACGGGATCCACACACCAGTTTAAGAAAAATATCTGAATCTTTACACGCATGAATTCAGTTTTCATTTTAGACGAACTGATGCATAAGTCACTTTTGTATATAAGCAAGTCTATATGGAACAAGTATCCCAACCTAATTTTCTCCTATATTTTTAGTGCTTTCCTTTGTTTTCTTCTTTTTAACTTTGTGTTGGATCCACCTAAACATGCAATAGGATTAGGAGGGGATAAGTTGAATCCTACACAAGAATCCACGTTTATTAATCAACTAACCTTTAGTTAGGATGCATGATTAGTGGCCTCATCATCTTTTTATCATCAGATAGGCTTATTATTTATAGCAAAACCATGCATGTAGGGACAAGACAACGGCTTTGATAGCAATGTTAGACTTTCCTGTACCATGCTCCGGTTATTATTGCATACTTTAGGTCACCGCTGAGTCACTGCCCCTGTAAAAGAAATACGAATGATGTAAGATTAGGGTTACGTTTAGTGAAGTGGGGTTTAATTTTCTCAAAACACGGTTCATTTTTTCCTGCTTGGCTTTTTCTTTTAGAATTATTAGTTAAGGGGAAGGAGTTGAATTTGTTGAGTCATGATATTTGTATATATGGAGAGTAGGGCAACATGGCATGCAGTTGCAGATGGCGATGAGAGAGTAAGATTGGCATGATAAATTCTTGGGTAGAGCTACCGCGCCATGTCCACCCGTCTGTCTAAGTCGCACACAAAGTGAGCTTGCATTTGGTGCTATCAACATGAGCTCGTGTGGGACTCGAATGCAAGGAGTTCTATTGTGTGCATTTTTGCTAGACGGGTGGCATGGTCGACAGCCATATCGAAGAACTTCTCGATTTGCAGAGCCTTGCACTTTAAACAGGCGGAAATTAGTTTTTGGGTGGACAATGTGACAGACATAGCTTGTCTCTGGGTGCGAAATGAGACAGTAGGAATATATGAAAAGGGCAACCAAATATTATGATGATTACGAGAGCCTGCTTGGAAGGCATTTCGGACACTGCTGCTGATTACCTAGCTTTATGAATTTAATTATTATGCTTCAGTGCTGCACCAGAAGCAGAGCAAAGCAAACCACTTGCTTCATCTCGTGCTCCTCCCATTTCTCTGAGGAGACCAGCTTCCAACAATAACCCTCAATTCTAATAAGCAAAATGTATCCATTATTCTATTCTGTATTTGAGTAATTTTAAGCTGTATATCGAATCAGGCAATGGCACTCACAAGTGGTTTCTTAGTTTCTTCCATCATGTTCATACTTACGTACATATGTGCATGTTAGGTATGTACTATGTCATATGCAATACGTTGAGCTTCGTTATTTGTATCATCTCAACAAACAATTTAATGTAATTTAACCGCAAGTTCATTTTTGTTAAAAAATAGGGTAAATTACAAAAAACTACCTCAACTATTGGTCTCACGACACTATCATACCTCATCTTATAAAATTGACAATGTCATACCTCATCTTTAGAATTTGATCCAATGTTATACCTTCCGTTAGCTTGGCCGTGAATTTCTCAGTTAAATGTTGACGTGGCTTGATCCGGGACCCACTTTCTATTAAAAATTAATAAAATATTAAAAAATAATAATTTACCCTAAAAAAATCCCCAAACCCCCATATTCCCCGACCTTTTCCTTTTCCCTTTCCCTGCAACCCAAATCCAAAACCCAGATCCCTTCCCCTTCCCCTTCCCTGCAACCCCCGACCCCTTCCCCACCCACGCCAACATCTCCCTCTCTCTTAGCTGACTCACTCTCTCTCCCCCTCTCTCTCGCACAGACTCTCTTTCTATCCCCAATCTACACTTACGCACCCATTTACACACCCACACCCACCGACGACGGTACCACCACCATCACTGGCTTAAACCCTCTATCTCTCTTCGTCTCCATGAAGCTCCGGGGCACCCAGAGAACACCTAACCCAGGTCTGTCGAGCCGTGGGTGTGCAAGCCCAAGTCCGGGGTTGACGCCAAGGAAGACTCGATGAACCGTACCAGACGGCTCCGACGTGAAATTTGGAGATAGGTGGGCAGGCGAGGGCCTGGCCGGACTTGATGAAGGAGTGGAGAAGCTGGAGGACAGTGAGGTTGGACTGCTTGGCCATTGATTCGGCCTCAGAGGCTTCGATTACGAATCTGGGTCGGTCCATTTCTGGGAGAGGGGTGGGTGGCAGAGAAGGAAGAGGTGGGTATGGCGGAGGGGGGGGGGAGATGTTGGCGTGCGTGAGGATGGGGTCGGGGGTTGCAGGGAAAGGGTCGGGGAAGAAGAGGGCTTGGGTTTTTTTAATTTTTTAATTTTTTATAGGGTAAATTATTAATTTTTAATATTTTATTAATTTTTTAATAGAAAGTGGGTCCAGAATCAAGCCACGTCAGCATTTAACTGAGAAATTCACGACCAAGCTAACGGAAGGTATAACATTGGACCAAATTCTAAAGATGAGGTATGACATTGTCAATTTTAAAAGATAAGGTATGATAATGTCGTGAGACCAATAGTTGAGGTAATTTTTTTTGTCATCAGCGTGCACCCTCACAATTTTACTTGGTAGATCGAGTTTTTTTTTTTTTTTTTTTTAATCATGAATACTTGGCAGAGACTCCAGGTACCGTAGAGTATTATATACAAAACGTTGGGAACTCAAATAATACCCCCAGAATAGAGCTAGAAAATGGTGCTGATTAAATTAATTTGATTTCAATTAATATAATCTGAGAGCGATATATTCAAAGTGTCCCATGTATAGTTTTGAAGCTCGTGTCTCCCATGTTATGTTTGTTGTTCCAAATAAACAACGAGGTCAAGGTCAGAGTTGCACGTGAACTTCTCGTGATTTACAATGCCATTGCCTGCAATTGACTCAACACATATATATTTTTAATTTCAACTTATCTCTGATCTAAGTAGCCTTATATATATATATATATATATATATATATAGATTAGTTATGGAATCCATACCACATCAAACCGATCCGAACTGTCTATTTTTCAAGTTGCACCTCATAGATCATCTTTGCAAAGTATTAGCCAAATCGAAAATGTTTAAGACGTCTAATTGAGTTCAAAGAAATTAACGAATACTTTGTTATATAAGAAACAATGAAATTTTATCTTGATAATTAAATAGGCAAATGATTTCAGATTAAATTGAATTTTTGTAAGGATGATGTATGAAACGAGACTTACAAAATAGACTGTTCGGATCGTTGAAGTTCGATATGGAGTGGGCCCCACATATAATCCCCATTTATTGAAAAAAATTGGGATCCCTTTACATAAACGGCCTATATATATATATATAATATCTGTTCTTGATGCTTGTATTATAAGCAACTTGAATTCCCCAATTCCAGCATGCAAGTTCTGATGTGCTTCCTTACCACTTTCCCTGCAAATTCAAAGGGAAATATTAATGGAGCTAACTAGCTAGCATTAGCATTTTGCCTTGTATGTATGGAGCTCAAACGTGCATGTGACAAACATCTGTGTTTTTGGTGGAATGTACGGATTTGAGCGGCAAACTACAGACTACAGTTGTATTCTTACATGCATATATCGGATTTTGGGTTTTGGCAGGCTTTGCTTCGAAGGAAGCTTTTCGTAATTTGAATGAATAATTAGCCACGTTCTTGAATTACGAGTCGATTGCAGCCTTTAATTGCACTACTACAGTGGTTTTCCTAATTAATCAATGATTATGTTCTCGCACTTTGCATATGATCGTTGACTACGTAGCCAGCATGGCGCATATATATATATATATATATATATATATATATATGGACAATACTTGGGTCCTCACCGGGGAGGACCCAATATACACTGACCCCCAATGAAAAAGTGACACTTGTCTTTTTTAGATATTTTTTATTCTATTTCAGATATCGGTAGGTCCCTTTAATGACAAATGGCTTGATTTGATTGGTTTAAAAGCAAAAATCAGTACATTGGGTCCTCCCCGGTGAGGACCCAAGTATTGTCCTATATATATATATCAGACTCAGCCAGCGTGGCAGCATGGTATGGTATGATCATGAGCAGTGCTGGTTTATGATAAATACATGATATGATTACGTACTTTATCAACATTGGACGAAATGGGGTCCAAAGAGGAGGATCTGAAGGTTTATCGAGTTCTTCCGCTAAACTCACTGCATTACGAATTCAAACATTTTCAAAAGAAAATATTATCACAGGCTCACGACCTTGAATGTTTTTGGTGTTTGGAATGTGAAAATTGAACTCGAATGCAAGAAGATTAACACACTACCCTAGTCAGCTAGCATAAACTCACGTGTATGTTTTTCCCGTGTTTCGGAAGGACTCTGCAACCGCACAGTGAAAGTTCTAAATTACAGAAACCACTGTTCAAAGTATAAATATTTGGTAATGCAGTTTGGTTCAAGGTACAAATATGTTTGTATTAGATTCCAGCTAATCGTTTCATGTTTAAACATAATTCTATATCACCAAAGTTGGTCAATTCAGATTACTACACAAAATTTACAGAAAAGGAAAAAAGGTATGTTCTTTTTCACAAACTTGAATCAATCCCCTCTTGGGATCCACCTGCTCCACCAGACACTCTTCCGACGGCTGTTGATCTCATCCATGCTCTCGTTCAACGTCTTCACAATCTTCCTCTGCAGCCGAAGAGCTGAGGCCAAAGCATTCCTTCCCAGTGCACTTGCCTTCTTCTTACTAGTAGGATCGAATTCCTGCGCATTATATAGAAGTGTAACTCCCGAAAAGATTACAACTTTAATGATTTCCGAATGGATGGAGATTTTTCACTCCTATATTCTCATTCTGCACTCCTCTTGTTTATGTCCATTGATTCTCCTTTGATTTGTTCAACTCAAAGGCTAGGAACAAAGGGAGGAGTGCCGAGGAGAAAACGGGAGTACGAAAAACATTTCCTTTTCCAAATTTAAGTTCAGGTACAAACTCTAAGGTCCTGGAGCTCAGCTTCTGTGAAACCACCGTCCTGCGCAGTTCCTGATCGTGCCATTAGCCGAATAATCCATTTGGCAGCCTCCCCATAATCTTGTTGTGTATATCGAAACACTTGCAACCTCAGGTTCTGCATCAAGGACAGAGCCAACAGTCCTTCCTTGTCAAAGTAGGGATACGCTAAGGCTGTTTTCGCACTGATTCTTTGTCTCGCTTTGTACCGAACCATTGATGTCAGGAGCTCCCATCCAATGCCACCATCCAAATCCAACAACTCAAAACCTCTTCGTAGATCAGCGCTAGCTCGGGGCTCGGTGGCTTTTCTCCATGCAACCAAGTCATAATCGCACCTTTTTAGCTGACGGTTGAATTGTATTAGGCTGTTGTCACTGCGTAATGATGGGAAGGCCTGTATGAAGAAGTTGAAAGAGTATTGAGTGAATCATTTAGTATACCAACAATAGCTATATTCGGCAAGTTATGTCACTCACCATCTGTAGGAATATGAGCCCGGCACTGTAGATATCAAATCTATCCGGTAAATTCATCTGTTCAAGACCATATAATTAAAACCATTAAATCAATTTATCTGCCTGAGAAAGTAAGTTAGCAATAATAAAATTTGAGATGATATAACAATTAATATTTTCACCTGCCATAGAACTGGGGAAAGTGCTGTTGCCACGGGAGCAGAAGGTGCAGATGGCGTTTGTGTGCTCATGATGTATTGCTCTGGTGCAGCATATCTGAAAACGAAAAGACCCAAACGACATCATAATGCCTACTACAAATTGAGTGAGATGCTATAAGAAGTGAACCTTATTAATCAAACATGCAAATTACAAAGATTTATTTTAAGACATTTTCCTAAATCAGATATCGCATATTTGATCGGTACTTACGTCTCATATATTATTCACTTCACAAAGTGCAGGGTTTTTGTTGAAATTTTAGTCCCTTGGATATCAGGTAAACGTACTTTAGCTTGGTGAAGCAGATATTTTTTTAAGGCTTTGTTCCTCTGATGCAGGACTTTAGATTCATGAGTTCATCATGCCTTTTCGTAGCAATTAGCGAGTACGCTACTTAGAGTACTTAGCTGGAAATATACCTTGGATCCAAAAGAAACTCCTTCGGGATGTAGTTGATGCCGACTCGCAAGTCTGCTGCAGCTCCAAGATCAATGATCTTGAATGTACGAGAGCCTGCACATTGTTAAAACAAGAATAGGAAACCTTCAAATGTGAGAACAGTTGAGATTTGCTGGTTCTTTATCGATTTATGTACAGCATGCTGATAAGTATTAGTACCTTCAGAGAAAATAACATTCTGTGGCTTTATGTCTCTATGCACAATCCCAGTTGAATGAAGACTATCCAGTGCAAATAAGAGCTGTCTCATTATCGTTTGTATGATTCTGTTTTCCCTTTCCAAACCCTTCGGCAAGTCCTGAACCTTTCCAAGAATCATTGTTTCCACCTGACATTTTACGTGCGGCATGTTTCAGGAAAGAATTTATTGGAAATTCGATAAGCCAATGGACGGACCAATGTTTGGATATTATAGTTGAAACTACAAAATCATCAAACAGTTTCAGAGAACAACAGTTTATGAACATGTAAAGGCTTATGAAAGAAAGTACCAACATTGTACGGAAACTCTTTACTTTGCATCAAATCATAAAGAGTGGCCTCCCCTTCAAACCGCCATATAAGCCAATATTCAGCTCCTTTCTTTGCAGAAGAACTCTGCAACCGGACTCGGCACAATTAATAATTCCTACGACGGCAACTAGAATATGCAATGGAATGAGCTATCAAAGTAAAATTTCAATACAATGATACCCGAAATCACATGGTACTAGTAGGCATTATAGATCAACACCTCAAGAAAGCCGTATAAAAAATAAGCACAGCTGTTGGCACACGCCCTTCGCACACGCTCGTTCATCCAAATCTCTACCGCGCCATATTCAGTGGCCTTTTTCAGCACCAAGTCGCCTTCTTTCTAGCGATAACCAAAAACAACACATTAGCACATCACATTCATTCCCATAAGATTTACAGTCTCCGATACAAGTGCTCAAAGACATTCTCTCCAATCTCCGAATCAACCAAAATTATAATTACTTTATTACCTTGGAAGAAGACTTCTTGTTAGCCAATGAAACTTTGTAAACAACTCCAAAAGCACCTTCTCCCAACTTTTTCCCCAAAACAAAATCATCCTGTAAACCCACAAAAATCAACACAAAACACACTTCAGATTTCCAATCAAAATCCAAAATTTAAACAGAAATAAACTAAAAATGTTACCTTTTTGTAAGTGGGTCTGAAGAGCCTCTCAATAAAAGCAAGCACAAACATGTCAAAGAACCCCGGAGCCACGCCGGGGGTGGCCCAGAGATACGACAGGGCGCCCAGAGCCAGAACAGCACCGGGGGCCGTGAGCGTCAAGCCATCGGATTTGGGAAGAGTGCTTCTGTATATGATGTCGCCGCACTCCATCACCGTGCACGGCAGCCCCACTCCCACCCCCAGAAACAGGTCGTTGACGGCGTGGATCAACTCGCCGCCGCCGGACGCGAAAACCAGCAGCGTTTTGGGGTTTAAGATTGTGATTCTCGAACTGCGTTGCTGGGATTCCAAGGTAGGTCTGATTTTGAGTTTTTTGCCGAGAAACGGGGAGATGGGTTTTAACTGGTGAGGACGGAGCTTGGCCGTCCCGATGCTAACTCCGCCGGCTGCGACAGTGGCCGCCATGGCCGGAAAGTGAGGAGGCTTTGGGAATTTGTGTTGGGGAAAATCCAGGTAGCGACAGTCACTGGCTTTCTTCAAGCAAGTCCTTCAAATTTAGACCACTACTCGCAGAGTCTGATTTATTTATTTATTTATTTATTTATATTTTGGTGACGGTTATTACAGGTATATTTGTGGAGGGAAATGGCTCGAGGGGTTAACGGCTTATAATTCAGGAAGAAAGGAGAGATTGACACGTCAACTTATGCACGCAGGGTTGGAGTGGGCTTGTGGGTATATGGGCTGGGAGAGTGGAACTATTTGGTTGGGCTGGATAATAAGATGGGCCTCCACATTCCATGGTTGCCAACTAAAAAGGCCAATTTAGTTTTCTTTAAGAAATGTTTCACATATCTGAATGCTTAGGTGTGCCTTGCCTAATCTCAACATGAGACTTTTTTTTATTTGTTAAAATTATTATTATTAAGGAGTAGAGAGAGGGATCAAAATTATTACAGTAATTTAGGGGAAGTGGGAGTTTCGAACTCGGGACGCATGGGTGAAAACCTAACACCCTATCCACTAGGATATTGGACCACATGCAATTTCAACATGAGACTTACTTTCATTTCTCGTGTAGGTTAGTAACTGCAAGATATCTCAGGAGAAAAGTGATTTTCACACCCATTTTATCTTCGCATATACTCCTTTTTAGTTATGATCACCAAGTTGGAAAAATCAAAATGAAATCAACGACCATAACTATACAGGAGCGTGTAAGAGACTAAAAATGACGCGGGAAAATCACTTCTCGTGTCAAAAATGAGAATAATACTCATAACTTGCATATTATTCTTGGTAAGTAAACATATCCTCAATGTGGTTACTCGTTTTAGTAATATACACTTATACTGTAACACGGAGATACCACATGATCAAATTTTTCCACACAATAATATCTTCCCACAAACCATATTTGAAGGTGAACACTACTTGGCTGTCGAAAGTTCAATAGCTGGTCATGCTGATGTCCAATTTTAATTATTAAAACACGTGTCTAAATGTGATTGGATATCAACAGGAATGGTTGCTGAACTTTCAGCAACCAAGTAATGTTGGAGGTGGGGTGAATTTATCATCCACTAGGTCGGTGCTCACATTTGCTCGCATAACAATGATTAAATGCAAGTATATACACATAGCAACCATCTCCGTTAATGATTTCATTCAATTGCACCGAAGAATGTCTCACCAGTTAACAACCCACGTGACTTTCGTTTTTGCTTCTAAGGAAAGTAACCCTGCGGCTCACTCGGTGGCTAAGTTTGTTTTCAAAGAGAGGAAGGATTTTGTGTGGGATTGTATTGGCCCAGAATTTTTGTTTAATATTCTGACTCAGGATGTAAAACTCTCTATTCGTATTTAATCCTATTTCTATCCTTTGAAAAAAAAAAAACAAACAACCCACGTGAATTAAAACTTCAAACATTTCTTGCACATATGCCTTCCCCACACAAGCCTTGTTTGGTCCACTTTATAAGATACTCCTCACAAGGTATCAAAAAATGAAAACCAATTTGTAATTTTCTTAAAGAAAAAAAAAACAAATAATACCCAACACATTCATAAACAACAAACCTCAAAATATCTACTAACTGTAGTGTACGGTAGGCAATGAAATAATGAAATGACTGAATGTGCGGCCAAAAGATATAACAGAAACCGACGAAGAATTTTAATATGGTACTAGCATATGGGCACACACAAAGTGCGAGAATTTATTTATTTATTTTTTATTTTTTGAAATAGGAGGAAGGGAGGGATAGAAAATGTGGGAGTGAGAAGTTTTTATTTTTTATAATTAGAGATATGTTAGGATCACATGTAAGTGAGGCTTTGAAAAAAAGCAGCAAAATTTGATTGTGTGAAATTACATTTCTGCCCCATATCTCATATTCATGTTCTGTTTTAATTGAGGATTAAACAGGTAATCTCATAGAATTTTAGTTGACAATGAATGTTTTATTAATTAGTAGAGATACGTGGATGCATACTTAAAAAATCAACCACCAACGTTTCATATTTACAGAAAAGAAACATATGGTGGGATGGCAAGAAACTTTTCTTTTCAATGATTTTAGTCCCAAAGGTGAAGAGTAGCAATCATCTTTGATAGACTTCCACCATCTTACTACACTTTTCACTACAAACCAAAAAATATCCAATTTCCTAATTTCTTAATTTTTAATTACTAAAAATACTTTTAAAATAACTGATACATTCAAAATGGTCGAAAAACACTTCCAAACAAGATCTATATACGCGCCTACGTACGTACCAATGCACAAAGGCCCTTTATCCTTGGCCTTCGCCACGTGTCTTCGCCGCACCATTTCGGGTAAATCTCCGTTTTAACCGCCGTAAAATATGATGCCTTAACGGACCCAGACAAAAGGAAAAGTCCCGCAGTTGATCCTCCATCCCTTCCCGTTCCCGACCAGATGACAGCAGTGATGCGTATCCGGTACAGAGCGCCTCCGTGAATCGCGATGCACCCTCAGATATCAGAGAACAGTGACGAGTGACGATAGTCACGATACAGATCATACGGGGCCCACAAGCTATCCAACGGACACGGCTGCTTCGAGTCCAGCCTCAGCCACGGCTTCCCTTTCCCGCTCCAGTGCAGCAGGCTCACTGGGCCCGAATGGAGGTCCCTACACAGCCCCTCCACGTTGTCACCGCCAAGGCCGTGCTGGTTCCACCTGTGCTCCACCCCCTCCACATTACCCGCGAACACCAGCAGAAACGGCGGCAGCGAACCCAGCTCGTAGATACGACACCGTTTCTGCACCCGCATCCAGTGCTCCAGCTTCTGCGTGTACTTGCCCTCCCTCCACTTCCACAGATCGATCACCATCACCCCGGTGTTGAAGTAGCACGCGCTCCGCCCCTTGAACTCCGCCGCGAAAGCCGCGTTCGACCAGAATTTCGGGGTGAAATAGTTGGTGAAATTGGCGTGGCAGTACTCCGGCGCCCCCAGCACGCGCCGCCCGAGGTCGATCCGCCACAGCCTCGCCACGTCGTCGACGACGATGAGGTCGGAGTCGAAGTAGATGATGCGGCGGACGCCCGATGGGAGGAGATCCGCGAGGTAGATGCGCGCGTAGTTCAGGGGCTGATCAAGGGCGCGGCGGACGGAGTATGAGATCTTGCCCCGGACGAGGTTGGAGTCGAAATGGTAGAGGTGGAAGGTGAGGTAAGGGAAGGTGGAGGTGATGACGTGGTGGAGGTCGGAGGAGCGGCGACTGCGGTGGGAGGCCGCGATGAAGTGGAAGACTATGTTTTCGGGGCAGGTAGCGTGACGGAGGACGGAGAAGACGCCCGCAACGGAGCCGCGGAGGTAGGTGGTGTCCAATGTCATGGCGATGTGGATGATGGAGGGGTCGTAGTGGGAGTTCTGGTCCAACGAGGACCATGCGGTTCTGGGGCATCCTCGTCCGTTGCGGAATGCAGGTGCTTCTCGGAACTTGGGGAGCTCGACGGCAGCGGAATTCGCCGGAAATTGTACGGCTGCAGCCAGGAAGAGGGCGGCGAGGAGGAGGTGGAGAGGACCATGACCCGGTTGCATGGTCTCGTTTGGTGCGGGGAGCTTTGAGTGGGAATTTCGGAATTAAAGACTCAAAATTGGAAGGGTAGACTGTGCTTTACCTTTCGGATTGGAGGAGGGAGAAGGGATGTTAATGTTATGTTGAGTTGGGGGTAATTTGGGTATGTCATGCTGGTGTTGTGGGACCCCGGAATGGATTGCGCCGAATTCACGTTATCGCCGAATTCTCTTTACGAAGATTTGGGAGATTTGTGGATTGTGTCCGTTAATCATACATCGTGAGGTCATAAATGATTTTAAATATTTTTATTTAAAATTAAACACAAACAATATCTAATAAAAATTAACCATACGTGTACAATGAAATAATACGATTAACGGATTTATAGGATTCTCACCAAAAGAATCCGAAGAGGATCCAATTGAGATTATGAGATATGCTGCTAGGGGAATAAGAAGGGGCTGAGGGAGGCAACGCCAGGCTGGAAAGACGCGACCTTTTGTTTTTGAGAACTAGAAGCGACCTCAGGACCTTTAAGAAAACGGATAAAGAATCGTAGTGGAATTGATTCTATATCAAATTTTAACGATATGAACTGTTTATTGAAATTGTGTGGGAATAATGGGGGCGTGGCCATCTTGTGGTGGTGGTGGTGCTTTCACAGGCGGCATCCTATGAGCCGATGAAAATGTACGGTCTAAGTGATGTCGTCGTTTAAATGAATTATATTAAAATGTAAACATCTAACTTAAAAATAGCTAAAGTGACATATGAATGTATGTTTTCTTTCAATCCGAAAAATGAGATGTTAAGAACTTGAAGTTCATTTCAAATTTTTTTTCTTCTATGTGAAACATTTTTGTTTATAAGCGCTTTTATGTATTATAAACTGATACACAATTTTATTAGATGCATGGTAAAAACTTAAAGCCAAGTGTTATTTGAAAAATAAGTGTATGACATGTGCTGCCACTTAATATTATGGTCTGGTGGTATTCCTCTTTACTGAAAAGTGAGAGATCTTAGGTTCGAATCTTGTGGATGGTGAATTCGATATCAAATTAAGTTACCCATTTTGTGGCTTAGTCGAACCCCCATTCCCTAATGTAAAAATATCGATTTACTAAAAAAATGTGTATGACATGTGCTTATTTTGAGAGTGTTTTTATAGCCTAAAAGCTCCTCTCTCTTTTTTTTTTGTTTTTTTTTTTGCCAATTACAATCAAAAACATTTTTTATTGTTAAAACCACATTTGAGTTTTGACGTTAGAATAATATACTAATAAAACTTGAAGTAAGAGATTGAATGAATGTGTATTAATCCCATCCCAATTTTTGTAGGGAAGGTAAAATGTTTTTAAATGCTTTTGGAATCCGACCGAGCTACTCTGACGTTAGCCATTAATTAAGGGGACCTTGAGAGATTTTTAGCGTGTTATAAATACGGTTCGGTACATCACGTGTCATAATACAAGGGGTTGTATATTTGAAAAAGAGTAAATTGTAACAATGGTCCCTCAACTAATCAAAATGTGTAGCTATAGCCATTTTCATCAATTTAGTCAAAATTTTGTCTAAATAAATTATGTTGGAATAACTATTTATGTAATTAGGGTTCCTCAACTCATCAAAGTGTGTAATTATGATCATTTTCATCAACTACATCAAATTTTTTGTCAAAACGAGTTATGTTGGAAGGACTATTGCTACAATTTGGTTAAAGTTAAGAGACCATTTCTCCACTTGAATTAAAGTTGATGGACCAATGGTAATGTAACGAATTTTTAGTTGAGGGACCATAGCTGCACGTTTTGCTGAGTTGAGGGACCAATGGTAATGGATTTTTAGTTGAGGGACCATTGCTCAAATTGAGTTAAAGTTCAGGGACCATAGCTACAATTTACTCTTTGAAAAAAACTGTAATACATTATATTATGACATTTGATGTACATGACCGTGCTCTAGGCACACTCGGAAATTTCTCAATGGATAGATATGAGTGCAAGAGAATTTTTTAATGTGTCGGAGACACAGCTCGGTACATCAAGGTAATAATACAATTGGTTGAATTTTTTTAAAGTTTCAACTCAATTGTATTATTACACGTGTGCCAAATTACCCATTTTAAGATCCCTGAGTGATCCGTCATCCATCCAAGGCTTCCATTGTCCATATGAGTTCAGTCGATGCGAAGTATATACAGAGGTATATCTCTTCACTTGTGAGTGAGAGGTCTTAGGTTCGATTCTCATCAAAGATAAATTTGAATCACATTATTATCAACACATTATGAAGCTTAACACACTTCCTCATTTAGTATAGATAATATCGTACGTTAAAAAATAAAAAACGTATAAGTTCATATGACATTTAAAAAAAAAAAATTCGAACAAGTGAGATGATAAAACTACCATGCATGTCACTTTAAGGAATCAATGTCAATGGCGACGTGATTTAACATGTTAAGGCTAACAGTTGCAATGCATTACACCAATGAAACCCATCACCCCCAATAATTTAAAAAATAATCGAATTGCAAAAGCAAAAATAATCATACCAACCCACAGCCAAAACAAAAACACAAAATTCTTATTTGAATAAACTTGTCACATTCGTGCACGAGGACTAACATAAAAATGACAACAAATACACAAATTGACATATTGACACCCAATAATCACGATTTAATCAAGCCACATTGTCTAAATTAGACTCCCATTAGTTTATTTGAGGCCATCTTAATCTCAAACTGGAAAGAAGTGATAGTTAATAAGATATCACACTTTTCTTGCTTTGCTACCTCCTCGACTTCTATGTTATTATTAAATTTGAGCAAGTGAACAAATTTAATCAAAGGATATTCATATGAAAGAAACAAGAGTGCTTAAACAGGAATCGTCAAGTGTGCAGATCTTATTCTTATCTCTACGAGAGAGATGATGCAATTATAGTTTGGAAAATGTGGTAAAAGTAGTTTTTCTATAAGGCTTTTAAGTCAAAATGGTCATTGAGATTGACGTAACACCTCACTTTGGTCTCTGAGATTTGAAATCAATAGAAGTGGTCCCCAAGTTTGTCTATCATCAATCATTTTGGTTATTTCGTAAAAACATATCCATTAGATAAGGATAAAATGATAAAAATACCCTCAATTTTTGTCAAATCATTTTGGCACATTTTTGATTTAATTGAGGGTATTTTTGTCATTATTTAACATAATTTTTTACAGAATGACCAAAATGATTAATGGTGGACAAACTCAAAGAAACTCCTATCAATTTCAAATCTCATAAACAAAAGTGGGAAGTTATGTCAATTTCAATGACCATTTTGGCTAAAAAAACCTTTTTATAATTTTATCGATTTGTTATTAGTATACCATTAAAATTCACACTCCCACCTAAAAGGTTTAAACCAACGACCGGAAAAACAACGACGAAGTCTTTTTCCTCCTCTTTTTCTCTATCTTCTTCCGCTTGGAGCATTTTATATAAAAATATCACGTTAATAAACACTGAAATCGCTCAAATGAGTCCAATTTCATATTCTCAATTCTCATAAACGCGTCATAAATTTCTATATTGATATTTCCATCTATATCAATATTTTAAACACGGCATAAAAAGACAAATGTGATCAAAGAATCTAAAGAGTAAATTAGCAAGTGGATGACACTTCTATATATTAGTAGAAAAGAATTATTTGGTAACAAGTAGGTGTGTGTTTAAAACAAACGAAACAACAAATGATAAACGTAAGCAAGTCACGGGTGCTCAGAATTGAACACAAGCCTACAAATCCAACAACCGAACCAAACAAGGTTTACCTTATTTTAATTAATTTTGATTTTTGAGCTACCGTATTAATGAAATAATTAAACTGACCAGTATACTTAATAATACAGCTAATGGGGTCATGACATGGCATATATTCCTTTACTTCAGGTAGCTGAATATATGTATCACATTTATTATCCGAATTTATTCATGCCTTTTAAAATCAATAATTATATTGGAAAAAAAATTAATTTCAACGTTGGAACTTTTCATTCATATTACGAGTACTGTTAGCATGAGGCAGTGTAGTGATAATGTACTCGTGCCGTGTTTAAGTTGTTTTAAAAAGTATGAGATCGACCATAATAAGTAAAATTTGAAAATTTGTCAATGCATCAACGAGCGATGGTATCTTCGTTCTTATGGTTTACAATTTTACATATGATTCCTTCCTAGTTTTCATATGAATTAATTTCGTCAAGTAAAGGAACGAAGTACTTTGCCATCAGCCAAACAGGAAAGGGATCATCTTCGGATTTCTTCCTCCTGAGCCAACTGAACAAAAAATCCGGACCCTTGAAATTCGATCTAACGGTTAAAGTTATTATAACTTCTAATGCTCCCATGTTTTTAGCCGTTTGATCAAATTTCAAGGGTTTGAATTTTTTGCTCATATAGCTTTAGGTGGAAGGGATCTGGAGATGATCCCTATTTAGCCAAATAAAGCCTTGCTCATTTATTAGCAAAGTGATGGTGGCTTATTGTGTTGCGTGGTCTTGGTTGCCAAACAATGTTTGGTTACTCAAAGATAAGTAGGAACTTCTATTCAAAAGTTTTGTGTTTAAATCACAGAGTTTTGTGCTTACGATCAGAACCGTTCATATTATGGATGTAAAGATTATCTCTGCAAAAAATTAATTAAAACCAAGGTCATTTAGTCAATCTATTGTAGCAAATACATAGACGGTTTATAATGTTTTTACTAATTCCGTTCATTTGTTTTTATACAGTTCAATGATTAAACGACCTTAGTTTTAATTGATTTTTTACATAGGTGATCTTTGTAGAGTAATGTGTAATATGAACGATTCTGATTATAAGCAAAATATTGTATAAATTAAATTTATAACGGACGATTTTAAGTAAGAATTCCTACTTACCCTTGAGTAGCCAATAAGGCCATCTCCAACCGAGGGCTGGCCAGAGGGCTCGTTTGAGCCCTCTGGCCCTCCAAGATTCTCCAAGATATTAATATTTTAATGAACAGTACAGGGCCATATTTGCCTCCGTCTCCAACCGAGGGCCAGAGGGCCAGAGGGCTCGTTTTAGCCCTGTCACAAAAAACCGTCTCCAACCGAGGGCCAGAGGGCCATAGGGCCAAACATAATTTATTATTTTAAAGCTACAATTTAAATTCAAATCCAAACATAATTTATTTTTTTATGTTGGTTAATGTTATTTAATGTTGTTTCATATTGTTTAATGTTGTTTCATGTTACTTAATTTAATTTAATGTTGTATAATGGCCTAGGAAGTTATAGGAAAAAAATAGAATTGAAAAAAAATATTGAAGGAAATTATTGAAAAATTGAAACAAATATTATAGATGAAGGAAATATTGGAAAATATATTGAAGGAAATATTGAGAAATATATTGAAAAAAATTGAGAAGGAAAAATTGAGAATGAAATATTAAAGAAGGAAATATTGAAGAAAGAAATATTGAGAATGTTTAAATTAAAAAAAAAAAAACACAAACGCAACAAACAGCTGCAATTTAAAAAAAAAAAAAAAAAAAAAAAAAACAAACAAAGAAGCACAACGGCTAGCTGAGCTAGCCGTTACATTCAAAAAAAATTCAAACTAGTGCTGTCGGTTGTAACCGACAGCAATAGAAAATTAAAAAAAAAAATTGCTGTGGTTTGTCTATTACTGTCGGTTATAACCGACAGTATTAAAAAATCCTTCTTTAATGCTGTCGGTTATAACCGACAGCAACAGGAAAACATTAAAAAAAAAAATAGCCAGCCCGGGGCTGGCTGGCTGGCCGAACACAACCAGCCCTCCAGCCCTCTAGCCCTCTCCGATTCCGTGGGGCCCTCCCAGATTCCAGAGCCCTCTGGCCTAGCCCTCGGTTGGAGACGATTTTAGGGCCATTTTCGGCCCTCTGGCCCTCTGGCCCCTTCGGTTGGAGATGGCCTAATTGTTCATGATTGCCAACCTAATAAAGGCGCTGCCTCCTATGGACAATGCAGACGTAAGGAACAAAGCCAAAGATTCAGCTTCTGGTTTGGGCCCCATCTATTTCTCTCTTTTTCTTTCTTTTATATATATATTTATTCCTCAAACTCTTTTTTATTTTTATTATTTAATTTATTGTTTAGTTATTCATTTCAAATTTTACAAATAAATACGAGTGTAGATGCGATGAAAATAAATGTTAGTAACTAAAAAACTTAAATAGACAGTAAGTGTAACATTAGTCGTTTGCAATATTTTTACGTCCAATAAATTACCATTTCATTTTATTCTGTCATCCAGGTTCGTTTTAATTTCAAACGAGTTATGAAGTTAATTAGTCTATGGACTTAACAAAATGCATATTTAATTGAAACGTAAAGTTAAGTGAAAATGTGGTGACCCATTTAAAAATTGAAATGAAGATAACTAAAATTGACCAACTGCTTCCCAATTTATGGACACCCACTATGTTCCTAACTAACATTTTGAATTCTGTTTCACCAAAATATCCATATCTTGTTAATTATAATACCAATCATATTCACACGTGACGTCAGAACGTAATACAACTGCTAATTTGCATGATTTTGTCAAATTTTCATCTGCTCTACGTGACTGTGTTCCTACGCTCCGGATTTAACTCCCCTAATCATTCTAATTTTATATTATTTTTGTATTAATTCCGTTATTTACCAGCCCACCCACTACCTCACTCGACTTACTAACTCCACCCCTCAAGTCCAAATCTGACCACCACCTTACTTTCCCTCCCCGCTAATCTCGCCGCCCTTATTCTCCGCCTTTTCTCTTTTTTACCCTCCAAATTTCTCCCCTCAATCCGGCATCGTGCCCTAACACTCCTTCCCCGCTCCTTCCAAAAACAAAAACATGACCGCCGTCGTCTTCCTCCTCCTCTCCCTCTCTCTCTTCTTCTCCTCCTCCTCCTCCGCTTCTCCACCGCCTTATCCCTACGGTAATAATCTCCAAACTCCACACTTCACGCATTAACCGCTTTAACTAACTCTCTAACCGTCACTGACCCTACTACTTCTTTTTTCTTCTTTTGCAGGTGGAGTCGCGTACCACATAGACTCCGGCAGCACCACCGACCAAACCGACCCATTCAACACCACCTGGCTCGCCGATCGCTTCTTCACAGGCGGCGAATCCGCCATCGTATCCGAGCCCCTCCAATTCCGCCACCCCCAGGAGCAGACCCTCCGCTACTTTACTTTATCTTCCGGCAAAAAGAACTGCTATATAATCCCCAATTTGCCTTCCGGCCGCTACTACATCCGCACCTTCACCGTCTACGACAACTACGACGGCAAGTCACACTCCCCCTCCTTCGACGTCTCCGTCGAGGGCACTGTGGTCTTTTCCTGGCGCTCCCCGTGGCTCGAGGACCTCGCCCGCACCGGAGCCTACTCGGATCTCTTCGCCTTCGTCTCCGACTCCGACGCCGATGTCTGCTTCTATAGCATTGCCACCGACCCTCCCGTCATTGGATCGCTCCAGCTCATCCGGGTTGACCCGGACTCCTACGACGCCGTTAACCTCGGCAAAGACTACATTCTCGTCAACTACGGCCGGTTCACCTGCGGCTCCGATCAGTTTGGCCCAGGCTTCAGCAACGACACCGACCTCTTCGGCCGCTCATGGCAAAGCGACAAGGATTTCCGATCGACCAGCGACGAATCCACCGTCCGATCCATCACCACCAGAAACACCATTACCAACACCGACCGGGGCCCTAACTATTTTCCGATGAAATTGTACCAATCGGCGGCGGTCGTCGGCGGCAAAGCCCTGGAGTACGAATTGCAGGTGGACGCGAAGCTCGATTACTTGTTGTGGTTCCATTTTGCGGAGATCGATTCGAGCGTGACGAGGGCGGGGCAGAGAGTGTTCGACATTCTCATCGATGGCAAGAATGTGAAGCGAATTGACATATTCAAGGAGGTGGGGAGCTTCGAGGCATATTCATGGAATTACACAGTGAAGAACTTGAGCAGTAATGTTCTGAGTGTGAAGCTTCAGAATGTCGTCGGCGCGGTGTTGATCAGCGGGCTCGAAAACTACGCTCTGGTTCCTGCTGATGTTGCCACTGTTCCAGAACAAGGTATTAGTTAATGACAATTAAGTTAATTGTTTGATTGAGGATGATGATAGTTGAATTGTGATTGATATGACTAACTTGGGAGCTCATGATTCTATTGTTTGTAGTGGTTGCTATGAGAGCTTTGAAGGAATCGCTTCGAGTTCCCGATAGGATGGGGTGGAATGGTGATCCATGTGCTCCGTCCAACTGGGTTGCTTGGGAGGGGGTTTCGTGCCAGCAAAATAAGAATGGATCTGCCCTCGTCATATCTGGAATGTAAGAGTTTTATTTTCTTAATCAAAAGCGTTGAAGTCGATTAAAATAGATGTGTGAAGTTGTAAATCTACCTGCATTATCCATTCAATTAATGGTATCGTGTATTTCAGCGATCTTGGAAGTCAAGGATTGAAAGGGTTTATCAGTGACCAGATTAGTCTCTTGTCGAACTTGGTAAGCCTGTAAGTATCACCTGCAAAGACTAATCCTTGGTGATTCAACTTGTTTAGAGTAGAAGTTTATACTATTTTCTCATTCGAAAAAAAACTGCAGGAACTTAAGCTCCAATTCTTTGGAGGGCGTATTACCATCTGAGCTAGGCCAAAAAACTCTCCATAGGCTGTAAGTCCCACTCATTTTCCTACAATGTCAGTAGAATACTTTTGATCTTTGTTGTGTGATTGATTGTTTCTGTTTTAATGTTCTTGTGTAACTGAAATATGTTCTGTACGGGAACTTCACTTGGTTGACCATCTATCTTGATTCTGTAGAGTATAATCTTATCTCGATTGATTTTTTAATGCTCTTGTGTGACTCGGAACTGTCTCATTGTTAGTATGCATGATTTTTCTTTACATCAACTTCATATTTGTTAACTACAAGTGTATCTCACTGTTAATGTCAGCAGTTGACCTTCAAATCAACGACCTTCAAATCAACCTAAAATTGTTCATTGTACAATTCATGTGTTAAACTAGGTTGTCATATAGTTTGGACTTTGAAATCTTGCCCTGAAGTTTGAGAAGTTTTCTCTTGCCATTTTTCTTTCTCTTCATCCAGATGACATTATCTAAATAACAGACTTAGCAGTTAAAGTTATGATGTTCGTTTTCGTTGTCATATCAGCTCCAGTTTTTTTTTTCTTTTTTCCCTTATGATCCCACCTGTTGATTTCTTTTCTGGAAAATTATCCAAGTTGCCCATGGAGACCAGTTATAGTGAAGTATGCAAAGTGATAGCATGGTTGTTGATTTCATATGTTGACAGAGTCTGATATTTTGTTTTTTACTTTTTCGGTTTGTTACTTGATTCTGTGTGATTATTTATTGTTATTACATTTGTTTTTGTAGGGATTTGTCGAACAATCAATTTACTGGGCCTATACCGCAGAGTTTAGTGACTTCAAATCTCCAGCTTGTGTAAGTGTTGTACTTATACATTTGTTTCCATCATTTGGTTATGGAACTCTGTCGTGGACAATTTAATTACGAATTCCAATTATGTGAGTTTTCATTTTGTGTGTGGAACCTCACTATGAAAATGTTCTCCTGTGATCACGGAATAATAAGGTTGCGGGTTTTTAAGTAGGAAGGGCTTAAAGCAAATGTGTTATTGTGCCAAAAACTGAAGATAGATTTTACATGTGGTAGACTTTTCAACATCCCTCAAGTCTGGGAAACTGCTGCTTCAAATTTTCTCAAGTGTTGTAATCAATAGACATCTTCTACTGATAAGTCACCACCACTTAGACTAAGTTGTTAAACATATGTTGTTCAGTAAACTTTATACTAGCTCGTAAAGATCTCGATCTTTCCTTAGGAGTCTTGCCAAAATGCAAACTGTTTAAGTTCTATTTAATTTAACCTAACACTGGCAACCATATATAAACATTATGCTAGCTTGTAAAGGTCTCCCATCTTCTAGTCTTGATTGCCAATATGCTCTCCATGTGTTTATTGCTTTCTTTTGAATACGCATTCTCTGTTATCAGGTTACTGAACAATAACTTACTGGAAGGCCAAGTTCCAGAGGAGCTCTATTCTATTGGTGTGCATGGTGGATTAATTGAGTATGTCACATTATAGTCCGATATTCTCACTTTTTTTAATTATATTTTACATCTTGATGAAGCTGCACATTTCTAATATATGCTTATACGATTGTTTGTAAGGATAAAACAATTGTCTAGGTGTTAACATCAGTATTCAATGACCTATTAACATTATTGTTGTTGGTTGTGATAAGAGCCTTTCGTTGTATGCTTAACTAATGAGCAACTATGTTTCTTCGACAGTCTTTATGGTAACAAAGGTTTGTGCGGTGTACCATCTTTGCCCGATTGTCCTCTGTTTTGGGAAAATGGAGGCTTATCTAAGAAGGGTAAAATTGCGATAGCCGTATCCTGTGTTCTTGTTTTTTGTCTGTTCATGTTGGCATTGTACATATTCTGCATCCGAAGGCGTAGGAATGATTACGACTTTGGCCTACCGCAAGACTTAATGTGTAAGTATGAAAGAAGTTCAGATTTGTCAATATATCTTATATTTTGTTGTTGATTATATCTATTTTGGTGTTGATATTTCATGTTCATCTTTGTTTCTATTTCACAACAGTAGCAACTTAATTGCAATTCGCATACTGGTGTTGTGTTTGTTGCAATCTTCTACTAACAAGAATTGTAAAACTGATACAATAGGCAATAGCGCCAGAACATATTTCGCACTTCCATTTCTAGGCATCGTTGTCTTGTCTAATCCGCTAGCATATTATGTATTCAGTTTTTCAGTTTCTTCTGACGGGTTTTTTCATTTTTTCCCCTTCTTCAAGCACTTTCTGCTAAGAGAAACAGGTATCAGAGACAGAAGTCCCTGATGCTTCTTGAGATGGAGAGCCAACATGCCAAGGCATTAACACCATTTACTCCCCAATAACGGCGACGCAGAGTTTTCTCTAAGAGGAATGTAGCAGTGTTAACATTTCACTCGCGAAGAAGATATACGATGGGGAACGTGATTCTGTTTGTACAAAATTACAAATTTTTCAATTCTGATTTGGACAGCGCCCCATCCCAGCTTCACAAGTTGGCTTCATGGTTATTGCTCGTGCCTCCCGAAGCCGGTCTGCAGTACAACCTATCGGAAATTTTGATTGCCAAAAGAAGTGCGTAAGTCCGGAGCCATTATAATTTATACCGAAGTTTACGTGTTTATATTTATAGTCGAAACTGGCGTCTCTTCCAATTCTTTCCCCAAATTATATGTCACTGATTTTTAGTCAGATTAGTGTTTCCCTGCAGAAATGTGTACTTTTATTTTAGAGGATTTTGATAGATAATATGCTAATTTAAGTTTCTGGGTTGCTTGTTCGTTATGAAGCAGAATTGTGAGAAACCCTAAAGTTATTTGCTCTTCCTTTTTTTTTAAGAGCACGATTTTCTACCATTTGCGGAACTGCGTTACTCAACGATGTGTGATTTCTGCATTCAATCTTCTTTTTCTTGCAATACGCTCCTGTCCCGTGTTATTTTTTTTTTTAAATATTTGGATTGAATAAATCAAAAGAAAATTGAAGACGCGTCTTCTACTATTGTTCCCATCAACGACTGGAAAAGTTGTCTTATGTGCCTAATCATGAGAAATTAAGAGATTAGCTTGACAGCGAAATTACTAGTTATCATTCGTGATCAACTTGACAGGTTGAATAAGAATTTTGTCTCAAGCTCCATCAATTCAAAAATTAAAGATTGATAAACCGCATATAATTGATTCTGCTCCATTGGAATATGGTTACAAGAAGAGAACTAATAATTCAATTGGAGCGGAGCAGGTGATGTTCTAAGAGATTTTGATGGTAAATAGATTTCTGGGTTTTGCACCAATTTGGGCATATATAAGTAAGATTCTCACTAATGAGCTATTGGCTTACAATTGTTATGAAGATTACGGATTGATAAATTATTGGTGGAATTAGACTCTACTCACAATTAATTGGTTGTTGCAAAGATGCTAGCAATAATCATCCTTTGGGTCCCTTGTTTCGACCTGTCGAAAGTTGCTTTCAAGATCTTGACAATGCGAACTTCGGTATGTGTACAGAGAAAAGAATTTTGTAGCGGATAATTTAGCGGCATATAGTTGGGATCTAGATTTAGGCTATTTTTACTTTGATAATCTTGTTCAGTTAATTTTGTTCGTAAGTATCGACCTGGAATATCCCATTTTAAGTTTATTATTGAATAATATTGTTTGGGCTATTAGCATTTAGCTCCTTTTTCAAACAAAAAAGAGAGGATATTCGCTTTTCTTCTTTATTTATTAGGAGAAGTATAGAAATAAATGATTCTCTTTTTCTTTGATCATATAATTAATTGTTACTTAACGTGATAGAATTTTCACCTCTGTTAGGTAGAAAATATCAGAAAATAATAACTAGAAATTGAAAAAAAAGAAAGAAAACTATTCAAGCCAACAAATTGCATGGCATGTAGATGTCAACCGGTATATAATAAACGGTAATCATCTTTTTGTCTTGACAAAAGTTTATAATATAAAAAGTCACAAGTTATCGTTAATATTTTGAGTAATGTTAAGCAGACTAACTTTTTACACTAAGTATGTAAACTACATAACGTGTCAGTGTCATCAATAAAAAATAAACATGTTAATTAACACTTAAGCAATCAAATCATTAACAACAACCTCGTTGCATAGTTTACAAAATTTAATTTTAAAAGTTTGTATTCCTAATAAATTTACATGCAAAGCAATGTGCATAGTAAATGGAATTCTGAACGTGAGTTCACTTCCCAAAGTGCAACATTAGCTGCCACTTTGACAATTATGCAAAAGTCATAATAATTAGTACAAAATTAATCACAAAATTAAGCAAATCATAAGCACGTTTTGAACCAGTGAAACCCGGCCGCTGTGAAACAAGGACCGTATTAATATTATAAAAACACGACAAGATCCTCACCTCTACAGCTCATTCGAGCAAGGGAATCTCTCATGCTTTCACAAACATGACTTGTGACAAATTGTAAAATAATTAAAATTAATTTAATCAGCCTCTGATGGATTATTGTGACTTTGAGATTGGATTTAAGTGTTAAACAACTGTTTAAACGTAATGCATGCAGTTAATTAACTATGTTTGGGCAACAGAAATCCACGTCATGGGCATCCAGCCCACTTGTACTCTCTTTCAGCTGAGACTTTGGAGTCGTGGGTCTTTGTTTCTTGGACTGCTTCTTCTGTTTTTGTTCAAAAAGAAAGAATATCATGCATCATCACGTACGTCTTGAAAGGAGTTGGGTTCTCTCTCCTCTCGTTTTGCTTTCCTCTTTCCTCCTCTCTCAATTTCTTCTTCTTCTTAATTTCTTTCTTTACAGAGAAAGTAAAATAAGATGATGATGTGGCTTAATCTTAAGCGTTCAAATAGAAGATGAGGGGAAAATGAGAGGGATAAAATCCAGACCCATTGTTGCAATTGCCAAATCTCTAATTGGAATCATAAACATACTATATTAGATTTAATGACTTTAGTTAGTGTTAATCTAGATGGACTGTTGTGATGGTTAAGCAAAATCGGTACCAACTAACTCCTAAAATCATTATTTGACTCTTTACATGTAACTCGTTATAATCTTAATTTTAAAAGTTCTTGTCCGCGGCATACATGTAATTAAACAGTGATCTGTCTGGAAAAAAAAAGACTATTTATATGTAAAGAACCAATATATTTTTTTCAGGTTCCAGTTAGGCACACGGATTAACATGGAAAACCCCAATGCCTTCATCTCTTTTGGTCTACAAACCCTAATTTCTCTACCAAGCAACTGGGTATTGTGCAGTTCACATATCTTAATTAACGTTTTGCATGCAAGTTGCAGCTTTTGGACTTTGTCAAGACGAGGACTTTGCAAATGCTCCAACTGGGCCAAGTTTGGTCGAAACAGTGTGGCAGTATTTAACCTAACAAAATGTATGGTTTACAAAGTCCCAACAACGATCGAGCGGCATTTGGAGATTTTGACTTTAGACACCATCAAACACACACATTCAGAAAACGCTTCTTCCCGAGTTGACATTTTTTTTAACAACAAACGTGCAAAGACTTTGATACGTATAGATTAAACTAAAGGCTTCACAAATATGTATTATATTTGTTTGTTGGTGCTTTTTTTTCGTATTTTTTTAGTGAAATTTCCACTTCCAACCGCTACTCTTGATCGGACAGTCTTGGGAAAAAAAATTGGACTTCTGACTATATGGATTATTAACTAATTTGATTTTAAATCTATGTTGATTTAAAAATCAAAGTAAAACCTTAATTATGAAATAAATCTATGTTGATTTAAAAATCAAATTAAAACCTTAATTATGAAACTATGCATGTATAACTAATACCACTTAGGCATGTTGTAATGGATGTTAACCTTTTGATGCTTTCATGGCGAACCTTTAATTTGATGCATATATATCTCACTCGCCAGCAAGATCGTTTTCTTGGAGTCTAATTAAGTTGCGTGGTGAAATTTGATTTTAATACTAATTAAGGGCTTGTTTAGAAGTATTTTTAAAATAGCTGAAATCATTTTTTGTGGAAATGTTTTTGGACCAATACTTAATAAAATGACAAGTGAATCTTGAAAAAACACTTTAAGTGTTCTTGGAACCCAAAAACGTTTTATCTGAAAGCGTTTTCAATCATTTTAAAAGCAGTTCAAAATAAGCTCTTAATCGTTAAGATCGTATAAGCAGACATTGGCCAAATAAAACTGACTTTTGAGTGTATAATGCCCAAAAACTCTGTAAACCATCATACGGTATGGTATTTTGCCTTTATTATGAAAAAGTTGAAACCTAAACCAGTCACCACTCTTTATGATGAAAGTTGAAACCTAAACGAGTCACCCCCCAACTGGTTAACCCTTGAGACAACCCATAACCCTTTTCAGATTAATCAAAACCATCAAACTTGTTGACTTCTCCTAATTACATATAAATTAAAAAATATTTTCGTATATATAATTATCAATTACCAGCACATAGCTGAACTTCCAATTCAAACCTTGATTAGTCTTCCTCTAAGTGCGGATTAGTCCAAACTAATTTAGAACCTGTTGACCTGGTTGACCTCGTGTTGTGTAATGTACTAATGTGGTATTGCCAACTCACCCACAACGCCCTCAGCTAATTATTTTTCTTAATTAATTCATCACTGCATGATCTCAGACATATCACCCGCATAATTTCGGCAAGTGTGTGTAATATAAAAACAATTAATAAAACCAAATATTTAATCAGACAAGAAAAATATTGTGAATATAAATAACTTGGAAGGTAGTGGCATGGGGAATGACGTGGAATGGAGGGAGAAAGGTAAATACTTATCTGCAACATTAGAAAACAAAACACAGTCGCAATCAATCTCAATATTTGAAGATTGAGGCTAAACTATTTGCTGATATTAATTTGTTGCTAATTAGGTCGTATTATTTTGGTGATGGTGGACACCCACAACAGGAAAAGTCTAATTTGACTATGCGGCGTTCAAATTTTATGCGTGCCATGTCGGCAACATAAACAAGCTCATATATTAAATATACATATATATATATATATATATATATTTATGTGTGCGTATAAGATACAATATTCATGGACCCACTAGGGTTTGGTGTTTGAAGCATAGCATTAGCATTAGCATTATCTTAGGAGTTCATGCACGTGATTCAGTATAACTAGTTTGGTGATTAAGAACGGTAAGAATACCAAGTTTCATTATTTTTATTAATTTTTTTGAAAACATAGTGTATTATGCGATATACCGTAGCACAATTCGATATAAGTAAAATCAGAGCAAGAGTTTTGATCATCAAAATGAGAAGATTCTTACATATAATCGGAGATTTATCCTAGCTCATTATCTTGTTTTACTCATTGTGTGTGAATGTGATGAGCGAAATATATGACGATTGCTCCCAAATTAATAGTGATTTTCACTTTTTTTTCAAGCTTGGATGTGGAACATGAATCAATCACGTCAAAGTAAACTATATAGGATGAAACAAACAAGCAACACTATTCCCACTCAAAGGAGAATCTGAAAGGAAAAATACAAACAATGATTGAGAATTTGAGAGTGAACGGTCAGTAAAGCATGGAGCAAAAAATCTAAAAGCTTATACATCGTTCAAACTCAGTTGATCAATCAGAGAAGACCCCATTGATGCAATTTGCGAGTCAAACACTTCAGGTCGACGATCCATCTAGAAGGGCATAATATTCTGAATAAGATGAGCTTTCTACAGTGTTTTAGACACTACTGACTGACCCATTTGTAATTCTTGTAACGTGGCTAGGGAGGGAAACTTCCAGTTGTACACCAGGCATGTTACACTAGTAAAATTCTAAATTAATCATACGCATTTACATTTATATAATGAAGAAAAACTTATGTTCATCATATTGATTACGGTTTTAGAAAGACCACTAATAAGTAAGTAGAACTTTGTTCAATGTGCACGACTGCATAGCTGCATGATCCGACATACGAATCTTTCTAAACCCTAAAATTTGGGCAGCTTCAGTTTTTCTTTTGTTGCTAGCTAGTGTCAAATGTGTGAATACATAAGAGAGGGAAGCCCTAACCCTAATGATGTTTCTCTTCTCACCCACTAAACTCACCCACTACATAGATTAAGGAAGACTTTGTGTGAATCAAAGTCTCAACCAATGGGAAGAGTTATGTGGCACACAGGGACTGGGCAGAGTGGGACCAGCCCCAATGACCCAATAGCGGTATTGCTATTGTTTTGGTCAACAAAAGCAGCTTATAGTTACAGACCCTACTACTACTTTAGAGCCTAGTGGCTCGAGCAAAGCTCAATAGAAACAATGTTGCTGCTGCCTACTTGTCGTTGGGGTTTAGTTTACTTGAATAGTAAAATAGAATCTTCCACGCTATAGAACATTAAAATAATTCAAAACTTTTTTTTGACCAAGTTCAATTTTTCTCACTAGGTTTTCGCTGGACCTCAGCCTTGATTCAAGATATTAGTTGTTTTGTTTTATATTATGATACTAATTTACCTTACTCTTAGCCCCTAAAAAGGTTAAATTTTGAACATGTAAAAATATTTATCAGAAGATTGAAAAATAATCCTAAAAAAATTGTGGCTTAAGTAATTAAGAGCGGTTATACAAAATATATGAGTGGCTCGAAAACTTTTGGTTATGATACTAAGGGCTGATTTGAGGTTGCTTAAATTTTTTTTAAAAGCAGCTTCTTAAAAAAGTTGGGGCCTTAATTGTGTTTCGTAAGTAAAACATTCATATAGACAATCCTACCCCCCTCCTTTTTTTTTTTTTTTGCTAAAAGCACTTTTAACATTATAGTTTACCACATACGTACTTGTTTTTTCTTTCTCATAACTATTTATTCTCATAGCACAACATAAACCATTCAAAAAAAAAAATAATTACCCAAACTAGCCCTAAGAGTTACTAACCTTGTTCAATTTTTATCACGTTGGACTTATGTGTTGATTTCAGGCATTTGCTTTGTTTAATTTATCACTAATATAGATAGTCATGCTATTAAATCTCTCTCTTATTAATCCTCAACCGGAGAAGTTGAATTTTCAAATCCACTTCGAATGTTGAACTTTTCCATGCAAATGCTAGGGTTTACAGAATTACAGCTGACTAATTATCACGCATGTTATTTTATGAAACATTACCCTTAAATTACCCAACTTAATTCAACAGTTTAAGCAATAATAAGCATCACCTGGTTTTAACCTGAAAAGGTGGGTAATTGTCCACGTCGACGTCGGTGAAAGATCAGGCAACGGTCAAGGATCTTATGATATCACTCAGTTAATTAAGATTTTTTGGTCCATGTTTTTTTTTTCTTTTTTTTCTTTCCCTTAAATTATATCTTGTATTTGTTGGTGGAGTGGTGATTGTGAGTGAACAGAGAGTAGAGAACAAGTTGACGGATAAGAAACAAACAATTGGAAAACCAAATAATACGTGTTGTTGACGTGGCAAAAAATAATATTTAAAACCAAATTTCCCGTGTTGTTCCCATAAATTATTTCTGGTCTTTTGTTTTGAGAAAATATTCACTTTTATGATAACACTGTTATTTTCCCACAACTAGTGCAAATTGCAGAAATAAAATAGAGGTTTTGCCTGTTTTTTGGGACCAGTGGTCCCACCTTCACCAAGTATGTGGCAAGTGGCAAGTGCCAACTGGCAAACCGTGTTTAATAATGTATCTTATATCACGTGCACAGTCAGCAACCCTGAAACCCTAATCTCAATTTTCACCTTGATTAATTATGCATTATCTTCAGAGAGTCTTGGATTATGATCACAATTAAAGATAGAGTTGCTTGAATTGGATGCCATGCCACTCTTTCATTAAACCCTAATGCTTTCATTAGCATCGACGTGCATGATGTCCCTGTCCTCTTATCAACAAGCGTTAAAGTTTCTTTTTTGGGTTAAGTACGGAAAAGCCAGAATATACTTGCCTTCGCGATGAACAACTTCGGCCACGAGATTTTTGGAGTCAGTCGGCGGTTGAACTTGGCCGATGAGGTTTTTATCCAACATTCTACGGACTAAATCTACATAATTATTGTAACATATCTTGTTGCGTAGTATATAATCTGATTCGCTAATAATTTCATTTGTACACTGAAATCCTAAATGATCACCTAATAAAGCGACGCTTGGGGACGGCCCTATATTTATTACCCCGAATGTGCTATTTGCCTACTAAACTAATCGATGACATGAATCTTTTTCCATGGCCTAAAGAAAACTTGATGACACAAATCCTTTTATCCTCTCCCAACCTATCAAAACGAACATCACCAAATTCCTCGACGTGTTGATTTTTTTTCTTTTTATTTTTTATTTTTTAGGCCTCACAATATGACATCACACTTGAAAACATAAATATATATATATATATATATATATATATATAATTAAGCTTATCTTTGTCACATATTGTACGTTGGTTTCCCATTATTGGCCATTTAATCAACTAATTTGTACTTATATATATCCCTTCAATCTTTTTATCTTCAAGCATCTGTATCAAAGATTCCCATAAAAAAATTTCGTCACCAAGAACGTGTAAAATTGATCTTCCTATCTTTGTAAAGTTAATTTGACGTGGAACTCGTTGCCATTGTGTTGGCATGGTATGAGGTGGCGTAGTGATCTTCAGTCACCCCCACCAACTGAAAAATGCTTAGAAACTGCCGACACTAAACGTTAATATATAATAATGCCTATAGATATCACAAAAACTTTTGTTCGTTTCATATTTAGGTTACCAAAAGTTTCGGGAAGAGTCTTTTTGATGACTTACATAGAGAGTTTTAGCCTATTTGTTGGTTTTTACAGATTCCTAATCAAGAGAAATTACCAGCAACGAGACTTAAATATTGGCATTAATCCAGCGAAGATCCTTGTTGGTAAAAATAGAAGGATGCAACATGAGAACTTCCAAAAAAGTCACCCATATGTTTATTCGATTTATAATTATATGAGAAAGAGATAAACACATACTTTGAATTAACTTTTGATATCAATGTCACTTAAGCACTAACTAGATTGGGATATCATGACATGTAGACTGAGGTTCCTCGTCACTACCTCCACTTATCAAATATTAGTCTGGTAAGGGTGTGACACATGGTCGACGGAAAAGTGTTTATTCTTTGCCTCAGCTATAATTACTTTATTAATAAAAAGGTGAGAAAAGTAAAGCACCTGAACAATGTCTTAATTGGATTAATTAAGGAGCATATATATTAATTAAATGTTCTAAATGTGAAAAGGATAGGCATGGTGATGAAGGCTGCTACCGCCTAATAGATAAACCATGTAATTTTATATTCGAAATGGTGATTAGGGAGGGACCATTGAGAGAGCTAGAAACTTCAAAACCAATTTGGGAATACTTTGTGATGATGATTAAAGATAATAAGAGAGATTAAGACGAGCAAGCAGAGAGCTTGGTGGGAGCAAGCAAGTGATTATTCCGATAAGATAATATATATATCTATGGCCTTAATGATCTAATTAGCCTGAGGCCCCGAAAGTGCTAAAATTCCACAGAAAAGTGAAGATATGTGACGCACGTTTTTAACTTTTTTGTGTCGGCTTTGGATATATATGCTGCATATGTTTAATGTTTGGATTTGATAGGAAATGACGTACAAACAAACTAATGTGCCAATCTAATGAGTGGTGACCTAATCGCTTAGCAAATTAGTCACCTGTTAACCATTAATAATTAGTTGGATTCAGCATTTTCTGTAATCAACACGAAACAAATACGAAAAGAAATAACGTTGTATAGAGAAATGTATTTGTTGTACGATCAGAACTCAAACAAGTTTCTTGGAGAGGATGCACCTCAAACACGTCGAATAACTGTGGCTTTTTAGCCAAAATTGCTCATGAGATTGATATAATTCCTCAATTTAGTTTAAATGAGGATAAAATGATAAAAATACACTTAAAACCAAATCATTTTGGCCATTTGTTTATTAAATTGAGAGTATTTTGGTTATTTTGGTCATTGTTTAACAAAGATATTTTCCAGAATGATCAAAATGATATACAGTGGGCAAATTCATGGATCACTTCTATTGATTTCAAATCTCCGGAACCTAAGTAAGAAGTTATGCTAATCTCAGAAACCATTTTAACTAAATTGATGCTTTTATACTCTTGGTTTCCCACCTGGAAGGAGTGGCAATAACATAACGGAAAGACAGGATATCCGTAGACAGCATACAAGTATACCGTACGTCAGGTTGTGTTCTGGAAAATTAGATTTAAAGAAAAAAAAAAGGAGTTAATTACACGTAAATCCTCCGTATTATCCGAATTAAAAATGAGGATGGAATATGGAGAAAGAAGGACCCACGTTAACAATCAGAAAACCACAAGTCCAAATAGGCGCAGTCCAAAAATAGCTGACCCACCGTCTTCAGCGCTCCGGTTTTGGCAAGTTGCCTGCGGGACCCCCAGAAGACCGTGGACTCCTCCGTACATTAAACCCTTAAAATACACGATTCACTTGAAATGAAATCCTCACCTCACATCACCTCCTAACCCATTGTATTAGTCTACTATTGGTGAAAATTAAACACACCCAACTGGTTGGACCCACTGAATACGAGAGCAAGTTCAACACCGTCTGATTAGGTTGTCTGTGATCCCCATTCCAAATCAAACCCAAATCCTAGGGCATGATTAGTTACAAAGAATAAATACCAAGAGAGCGATGATTATCCTTTTTCGTGTCGATGTATTATGCGTTTATTAATAATTAAGGAATGAAAAATGTGCTTCAGTACGGTATACCGGATAATCGGATTTCACATACTTTTCTGGTTTGTTCTCACACCGATTTGCGACATTTTCGGTTTTAATTAAGTTAATATGACATGAAAAGGATAATAGGGATGATTGTGCATGAACAACGTAGAGGGGGTGGATCTAGTAAACAAGACTAGGTAGCCACTTGGAGGGAGAAATGTCAATGTTGGTTGGAAATAATGTAGGAGATGCATACATTTGTACATACAATGTACAATTTTAAACAATTAATTTATAATTTTGTTTTGTATTTTTGGAGATCGAGATACCAAGGTTGAACCTAGGCAATAAGACAAAACATCAAAGTAGGGGAAGGACGAATCAAATCAAGCCAGGTAAGAGCTAGGTGGGGTTGTAGAGAGAGAGAGAGAGAGAGAGAGAGAGAAAGAGAAATGGGAATTTCTTGTTGGATGAGACTTCAATCCTCCAATGCCTCTCTCTCTCTCTCTCTCTCTCTCATTGATTTAACTTTAGTCCCACAACCCATCCTACTTACTTCCTACTGCTAGTGGAATGGAAGCCTTCTCTCAATGTTTATCTGCATTCTAATTTGAGCAATAAGACTTTACATTTATTTGCACATTTTGATCAATCATCCGATATTATTCGCAATTCAGATAAGATTCGCATTTTCATTTATAAAACATATTGTTTTAACCAATTGATTACATACAACCACATCGACTATTAAGTATTTGAATTATTCAAATGTAATCGACGATCACACTGTCTTAACCAATTAATTTAACTTGTCTCGGCATTTTATGTGGATAATAGATTGAAAAGAAATAATACAATTTTGCATTTATTTATATAATAAATTGAGGTGATGGTAGCAGAGGAGAGGCCATGCTAGAGGGTGGGAGAAGCATGCAGGAGAATTGATTTTCAGGGGGGGATGAACTTGAACTGAGACAAGGTCCACACTCATGTGAACCCCACCAACTTGTTTCATTGGGACCCACCTGACATACACACCCCCACATCCCACACATACTATCACCCTACCTAGCTATCTAGGATCCCAAAGCTATTGGATATAGGAACCGGATCCTCTCCTGATCTCATGGGGATCCTCATGAGCAGTTCATCTGGATCGTTCAAATTTGATCAAACAGCTGTAATTATTATAACTTTTAAAAAGGCCCCCTATTTAAAACCGTTGGATCCAATTTGAACTGCTCAGGAGGATCCCATCCTAAGCTAAGGAGAAGATCCAGTTCCCTGCATATAGAAAGAAAGAGGAAGATATGTATTATATTGAAGAAAATAAAGTCACACTTAGCAATTGCATACAAATAATATATAGGCATATTCTCTTCTAATGGTTTTGTTTGATGGAATTCGTTTTTTGATTTTATTTTGCCAATAGTTTTCCCCGTTCTCTATATTTCTCTCTGTCACTCGCACAGAATGAACCTTCCTAGCTCTTACCATCCCAATCCTCTGGGTTGACCCTACCACAACCACAACCACATCCCAATATCTCCATATATTTCCATAAATAATAATATTAAAAACCACATACAACATAATAACAAGTAAATCCCAAATACCACCCCCCCCTCCCTATATATATCCAACCTTCAAACAATACCATTTCATCAAGTCCGCCCTTCCTCCACCTCCTCCTCCTCTCTCTCAAAAGCACCTTCTTATCTCACCTCTCTCTCTCTCTCCCTCTCTTCTCCTCCTTCGAACACACAACATACATAATCAACAAACAAGAAAAATGGACGGAAGAAGCAGCACAGAAGAGAGCACAAGCAGCGACTCCATATCCATTTCCCCACTCCATCATATTGTTACACGTGTGGACCCACTTGCCAAGTCAGCACCCCAAGTGGCCAGCCTCTGCCGCGTCGGCAGCGGCGCCAGCAGCGTGATTCTCGACCCCGAGCACAGCAGCAGCGGCGGCACTGGCGGCGTCGAGGCCGAGTCCCGGAAGCTCCCTTCCTCCAGGTACAAAGGCGTGGTCCCGCAGCCCAACGGACGCTGGGGTGCCCAGATTTACGAGAAGCACCAGCGCGTCTGGCTGGGTACCTTCAACGAAGAGGACGAGGCCGCCAGGGCCTACGACGTTGCTGCACAGCGCTTCCGTGGCCGCGACGCCGTCACCAACTTTAAGCCCTCATCCGCCGAACCCATTTCCTCCTCCGACGAAGAAAACGACGACGTCGAGGCCGCGTTTCTGAGCTCCCACTCTAAGTCCGAAATCGTCGACATGCTGCGAAAGCACACTTACAATGACGAGCTCGAACAGAGCAAGCGCAACAACTCTGCTTACGGGAAGCGGTCCCGAACTAACGGATCACTGGGCCTGTTCGGTACGGACAACAGTCGAGTCCCGAAAGCGCGTGAGCAGCTTTTCGAAAAAGCCGTGACCCCGAGCGATGTCGGGAAACTGAACCGCCTCGTGATCCCGAAGCAGCACGCGGAAAAGCACTTTCCTTTGCAAAGCGGAAGCGCTGCAACCGTAACGGTAAGCGCTTCTTCCGCTTGCAAAGGAGTGCTTTTGAATTTTGAGGATGTCGGGGGCAAAGTGTGGAGGTTTCGGTACTCTTACTGGAACAGCAGTCAAAGCTACGTGTTGACCAAAGGGTGGAGCCGGTTCGTGAAGGAGAAGAATCTGAACGCCGGGGACATTGTGAGCTTTCAGAGGTCGACCGGACCGGACAAGCAGCTGTACATTGATTGGAAGGCCAGGATGAGTGTGAATAGTAACAACAATAATGGGTCAAACCCGGTTCAGGTTGGTCCGGTTCCGATGGTTCGGCTATTTGGGGTCAACATATTCAAAATACCTGGGAGCAGCGGGGCCGGGTCAGCGGATGCAGCTGCAGCTGCTGCTATCGGCGGAGGTTGCAATAATAATATTGGGAAGAGGATGAGAGAGATGGAGTTACTGGAATTAGAGTTTGGCAAGAAGCCAAGGATCATTGGAGCTTTGTAGCATTTTCTCATTTTTATTTGTTTTTCTCTAGCATTTTGTGAAGCTGCAAGAAAGGTGATATGTAAATTAGATGACCGAAAAAAAAAAGGCTGAGCTGAAGAAAGCAAAGCTTTTGAAATTAGGTGCAACAAATTAATTTGATAAAAGAAAAATTCAATTTGAATTTTCAAAGGATAAGTCAATTTTTTTGTTGTTTCTGTTGCTAGCTAGCCAAGTGGATTGCTTTCCATAAATATCTCTCCCTCTAATGTTTGATTTGTTAAGGGAGGGTTAGGTATGGAAGTGGAAGGAACATTTTGTTGCTTCAGAAAGGTAATACGGAGACTATTTGGCTTCAATTGGCCAATAAGAATCAACCATTAATTCATTGCTTCTTACTACACTTTTGTTGGCATCTCAGAGCATCTCTAAAGAAAATGTCAAATCTTAAGTCATGAAAATCGAATGAGGATTCTCGTCATATCCTCTTTGTGAGGATTTCGGGGACGATGTACGATGAACGGATGTGATTGAAGAATCCCCGCGATCCTCACAAAGAGGATTTGGCAAGGATCCTCTCTCCCAATCTTACAATGTTTTGGCATCTTACCATTCTTACAATTTTTCCTGCTAATTTTGACATATGCACCAATTATAAATCATGAAACTTTATTCTAATTGATTTCATTTTAAAAACGGGTCAAACAAATATTATTATAACAAAAAGAATATGGGTCAGAAGAAGATAAAATTTAACGTTGACATGGCAATCATTCAATTAACATTTGACATTTATCTTTTGACATCTACAGTAAAACCGTTCTTAAATCATGTAGTGTATGTCCCTAATAATGATGGTTTTTAAAGTGAACAAGTGGAAATAAATAAAATGGGGATAATTAGCAACACAGAGAGGATGAGAATTAGTTAAAAATTGATTATATTCAATGGATTTAAAGTTGAGACGTCACATTGGTTGAGAAATATTTTTGCTTTGTTAGGTTACATATACTTTATTCGATAAAAAAAATGTGTTTAAAAACGGTGTAATGGATGACAGAAATGTCTGAAGGACCATGAAAGCAAGTAGCAATAGAAATACATTGGCTATGCTAGTATGGCTATAGGCGGCCAGCTGTACTGAAGGAGATATTTTGCTTTGGACAATACTTGGGTCCTCACCGGGGAGGACCCAATGTACTGATTTTACCATTGAAAAAGTGACACTTGTCCATTTTTTTTCTATTTCAGATTTTTTTATTCTATTTCAGATATTGGTGGGTCCTTTTAATGACACATGGCTTGATTTGATTGGCTTAAATGATAAATTCAGTACATTGGGTCCTCCCCGGTGAGGACCCAAGTATTGTCCGCTTTGCTTTCTTACTTTCAAGTCCACTCTTTACATAGAGATTTTTTAGTGCGTCGAAAATATAGTCCAATACACATAAGTGAAATGATAGTATGTCGATGTTTCAAAGATATTTCCCTTCGAAATAATTATCCATTTTAATTCTTAGTTCCTTCTTATAGTTCGGACATATTATAAAGAATAATATTTGACTACTCAAGTATGAGTAGGAACTCATACTCAAAACACTTAGTATTTTAATCACAAAGTTTTATGCTTATGATCATAATCGTTTATACTGTGAATCACACTGTAAATATCATCTTTGCAAAAAATAAATTAGAACTAAGGTCGTTTATTCAATCCATTGTAGCAAATACATAGACGGTTCGTAATGCTTTTACCAATATCGTTCATTTGTTTTTAAGCAGTTTGATGCCTAAACGATCTTAATTTTAATTAATTTTTTGCAAATGTGATCTTTATAGGGTGATTTATAATATGAACGGTTCTGATTATAAACACGAAGCTCTATAAATTGACAACGAACAATTTTGAGAAATTTTGAGTATGAGTTCCTACTCATCTTTAAGTAACAAAGTATTGTTTTATTATAAATTCTAATTATCGTACTTTACTCGATCATTCAGCACTCCATGTGGAGATACTAATTAATCGCAAATTAATAACATGAAAGATAAATCCAAATATTGACAAGGAACCACAATCTTAATAATTTCGTTTACAAATCATACACACATAATATTGCGCTGCTAATTAAGATGTAGGTTAAATCTTTCGTATTCTTAATCAAATCTTGAAGGCTGTTCCACATGTGTTTCAGTGTTTTGGTCGAGCAAGTGACCATTGAATAAGTTGTTGCAATTATATAACTGATTAGTTGACATCTCCATAATCTGAACTCAGTAGCCAGGTACACCGTACGGCATCACCATCGACCATCCCCTCATTGGCAATAAGAAAATATTTAACGTAAAGAAATATCACATGCACACTTTGAAAGTTAATATTACTATATAAATGGTCAATATATGCATACTCATGAATATTGGGAGAAATTTAAATAGGTATCGAAAACACTAGTCACGTAACATATTATTTCACGTGTTATAATTGAAGTGGACTATACTTATTATGTCTCAATTTTAGGATGTATTAATAAAATAACTTAAGTCCATGTATTATAATTTAAGTAGAATAATAACGTCATATAACCGTATTCTATAAACACTAAAAGAACTACCCAAGATCTGATACTTTATATGCTATTATAGTATGATGCGTATCGGTCTTTAGAATCACACAAGATATATTGACTTGTTATCGTTAATATTTGACGAGTTCAAATGGCAAAACATTTGTATTTTATATAGTGATAAGAGGGAGTAGTGAAGATTAATTAATTGTACTTAAGAGGAAATATTGAAGATTAATTCTATGTAAGCAATAACATTACTTCCCCCATCTTGCGTAGTTGCATGTTCTGTCCTGTGGTTCGTCGTAACTTCCATGAAGATGTGGTTTATGTGAAGGAATATACAATCCCGTGATTGAGATATTACATATCTTTCAGATCATTTTTGTGTAGGAAATAATTAACGTTGTGGCCATGCATGGGTTTGACTACGTGCACTGGGGGTCGGTGCCATCCTAAATCCAAAATCCAGATTTTTCTTCCGGCAAGTCGGTCGTAAAGTTCTTGGTTTTTTGCTGTGCTTTTTCAACTTTCTCCTGTCAATCAACCTTGATATTCCGCTCGCCATTGCCGGGCCCATCCTTCCATATGAACGCGTTTTCTTCAAATTTAGATTCCTTTAGGGTTAGGGTGGGTGGGCATACTAGTTCATAAATTGGTGAACCGGATCGAACTGGACAAATAAAAAAAAGGTTTTTAAGCCAAAGTGGTATTTGAAATTTGCATAACTCATTACTTTGATATTTGAAATTTGAAATCAATAGGAGTGGTCATTGAGTTTGTCCACCATCAATCATTTTGGTCATTCCCTGAAAAATCACCATTAAATATAGATAAAATGACAAAAATACCCTTAAATTTTTGTTAAATCATTTTTGGCTAGTTGTTTATTAAATTGAGGGTATTTATATCATTTTAGTCTTGATTTAAGAAAATTTTTCACTGAATGACCAAAATGATTGATGGTGAACAAACTCAGGGACCATTTATAGTGATTTCAAATCTCAATGACTAAAGTGAAAAATTATGCAAAGCTCATGAACTATTTTAGCTAAAAAACTTTGAAAAAATGACAATTGGGTTTAACAAAAAAATGTATGTTGAGTTGACTTTGAAAACCGAACACATATTGACTCGAATTTTCCTTTTTGTTTTCTTTTATAAAAGTTGGCTCCAATTGAATCGTTTGTGCATATTTACTTAAAATAAGGATAAGAGTGAGATAAACTAACCATTCAAATGATATGATTTCTAATTTTAATGTATCTACGTTATGGATTTTTAGTAAGAATCCTGCACTTTTGTATTTCGTGTGTAATATCTCAGAGCCTGTTTGTTACTCTACTTGAATCCAACTTTTTAAACTCAAAAATAATTTTTAAGTTTTAGATCTTAAAAACCTGTTTGGTAGGACTATTTTCAAAAACGGAACTCAAGACCAACTAAAAAATATAGTCTATTATCTAGAAACACAAAAAGTGAGTTTTTAAAGTTTTTAAACTCAAGCTCATTCATTTCTTTTCTCTCCCTCCTCCCCTCTCACTCCAAATCTTTCTCTCTTTTATTCTTTCTCTCTCGCCCTTCTCTTTTTTTTTTTTTTTTTTTACCTTTTTCGTCTCTCCTCCAATCCGCTCTCTTCGTTCTCTCGGTTTTTTTTCTCACTCCTCTTCCTCCCTATCTCCTCCGATCCTCTCACTTCTTTCTCTTTCCTCCAATTATCTCTTACTTTCTTTCCTCTATCCACTTTCTCTCTCAACCCCCTCTTTTTTGATCTCTTTGTCCAGTTTAAATTGTAAGATTTAGAATTTTTAAATATCATACCAAACAAGTTTTTGAGTCTTAAAGAAAATTGTTTTCAAGAAAAAATTTTAAAAAATGTTTTGAGATATTATAATTTTTTTTAAATAGGATACCAAACAAGCCCTCAATAATCATATTATGGTAAAAGTAAAAATTCTAAAAATCGAAATAATTCCAATTTTCATTACAGATAAATGAAAATGCCATTGTAGTCGTTACATTTAAGCATCGAATTTAAGTTGGACTTCAATTTCGTGGAAGGCCCACAAGCAGTGTTTTGGGCCTTGGTAAAAAATAAAAAGCCCAAAGTCCAAACATCTTTTATCATAACAACGTAGAGCACAACGACGTCTAGTGGTCGAGGCCCAATATATTGCAATAAAGCCCGTTTTGTCATTCAAATTTAAAAGAAAACTAATAAAAAAAACTTGAACACTTAAGTTTTAACGATAATAACAAAATAAAAAATAAAATAAAATATTTTAGTGTAAAATATGATTTTTCTTTAAACGGTAACGGAAATTTTTCGTTAAAGTTACGAATTTTCAAACCAACCCAAAACTCCCCTGATTCCGTTGCGTTATCCACTCTCTCTCCCACTTCCCTCTTCCTCTCTGTGCTAGTAGCAAGAGTTACAGAGAGAGAAAATGGCGGTCGCCGGAGGTCTGCAACTCTCAGCTCCTTCTCATGGCTGCCAAGGCCAAGTCTTACTAAGTTCAACGAAGTCAACTCTCTTCGTCGGGTCCCCACTCAGCTTCTCCCTCTCCACCTATGGTCTGGTTTCTCTTGCTTTCCTCTGTGAATGTTCCTCGTAATCATTTGGTTTAGCTACGTTGTTTTATATGTTCTCATATGCTCTACGTGTTCAGGAAAAGAATCGTTTTGTCGGAAGAACCCCGTTGTGTTTGCTCGGAGACTTTCGGGGTTGGAGGAGGCCATGAGAATTAAAAGGTACGCGCCGCTCCTGTTTGTTCCAACCAAGTCTTACAATTCCCCCAAACCTCGGATTTCAGACAAATTGGAATATTGTAGCTTGCAATTAGTGATAATTTTGATAATTTGAGTTAATGAGAAATGTGACAACCATTTGACATATATTTGGTGAAAAAAAAGAGAGATGAAAATTCGATACAGTTCATTCCGTTGATTTGATAATTCGATAATATGTAGAGAGCGTGAGACTCGGCAGCTTGCGCCAAAGATTGGAAGAAGGCCGCCATTGAGGCGTGGAAGGGTGTCGCCACAACTTCCCGTTCCAGATCACATTCCGAGGCCTCCTTATGTTGGTTCATCTGTATTGCCAGAAATTGCCAGTGAACATCAATTTCCTGGTTCTGAAGCCATTGCTGATATGCGAGCTGCGTGCGAGCTTGCTGCTCGCGTCTTAGAATCTGCAGGAAAGTTGGTTAGGGTAAGCTTCTCAGCTTCTACCAGTCGATGTCAAATTGTGTTTGTCTACAAGGTTTGTACATGTATGTTCGGTGGTGCCAAACTATCACTTGCAAAATATGTTTGAGAGATTGAGACTTCCACAGATTTTCAGTTCAATTGACTTCCAAAGTTGCAATTCGATGTCAAATTCTAGAACCTTGCAGGTCTATGTTTTAAATTTTGGGTTTAACCACAGTTTTTACTCGTATTAGTTGCCAATTTTCCGCTATCTGAATTTAGGTTTGCAGTTCCATTGTTATTTTTTGGATATTTGAAGCTTCAGCTTTTTGTTTCTTATAAAAAATAGTAAATGTACTTTTATTCTTTAATGTCTTATCTTACTCCTTTGATACAACTTATGTTTGTTGCCATTGGCGTTTTAATTTTATGTATAGGGGGTTTTTGATATTCTGTTAACATCTTTTTACATCCTTCCAGCCGTCGGTAACAACTAATGAAATTGACATAGCAGTGCACCAGATGATTATTGATGCTGGTGCCTATCCCTCACCACTTGGATATGGAGGCTTTCCGAAGAGTGTATGCACATCTGTTAACGAGTGCATGTGCCATGGAATTCCTGATTCTCGACAGTTACAGGTTTCTAAGGCTACATTGCACATTGCTCGAAGGCTACATTGCACATTGCTCCTTGCATACATGTGTTCATGTCATACCTCACTAATGGTAATCTTTTTTGCAGAGTGGAGACATTATCAACATAGATGTGACGGTCTACCTAAATGTACGCTCCTGATTTTATGACTTTCATCTTTTTAGCTTATTTGTATCCTTTCTCTAACCAAATCGGCTCCCAGAAAATGTTTTATGTCATTCACTTTAATTTTGATTTGTACGTAGATTCCTGATTGTTTATCTATCGAGTTCTGCATTTACAAATACTAGTTATCTGCCAGCTATCTGTAGTTTAATGTGTGAAATCATTAAAATGGTTGGTATCGAAGCTTCATTTCCTTTATTCGATAACGAATGGTATGATGCAATCAGTGGGGTATTTTCGTTCATTGAGTTCTTGTACCATTTCCTATTATTCAATAATGAATGGTCTGATTCAGTACATTTCGTGCTGTCTACTTTGACAGGGATATCATGGAGACACATCAAAGACCTTTCTTTGTGGGGAGGTCAGTGAATCAATCCAACGACTAGTGAAGGTAAACTTTTTCTGCTTGATAGTGTTTCATCTAGTCGTTATTCAGAAGCATGGTTTTATCATTCACAACCATCCGAGTTTCATATCTGTTTAGGAATATACTACATATCTATTCCGTATTAAGCTTTGATTTTGTTACAGACGTCCAATTTATACATTACCAATCTATCTTGGTGGCAGGTAACCGAAGAGTGCTTGGAAAAAGGCATGGCAGTTTGCAAGGACGGTGCTAGCTTCAAGAAAATTGGAAAGAGAATTAGGTTTGCTTCACCTCCTTGTGATATATTGGATTAAAACTTATTCTGGACATCTTTTAGATGATTAATTGTCAATCCTCGACCGGAAAGAATTGCATATTTTACACCATTGAACAAAAATGCACAATTCCTTCTCTTGTTCATAAGCTTTCATTTGGTTCATTTTCAGCGAACATGCTGAAAAATATGGTTATGGCGTAGTAGAGCGCTTTGTTGGGCACGGTGTAGGGACTGTATTTCATTCTGAACCATTAATATTACATCACCGTAAGCCACTACTCGATATTAAACCTTCGTTACCTATCTTTACCTCCGAGACATGAACTGCTTATAATTGTCATGTATTTTTTGACAGGTAATGACCAGTCTGGTTCCATGGTTGAAGGTCAAACATTTACCATTGGTGAGTGCAGTATTTTCCATACTCAGAAATCAATATACCTGCAACTTTATCTACTTCAAGTTTGTAAAGTAGACGGTAAAACATGCATAAATTTTACTGAAAGCGACGCGGCATAAATTCAAGATCCTAAGTTTGAGCATGCGACAGTAGAATTCTGACCTATGATCGTTATCACACAAAATGTTATTTCTCTTTTGGTGCAGAACCCATCCTTACAATGGGAAGCATCGAGTGTAAAACGTGGCCGGATAATTGGACGACGCTGACAGCGGACGGTAGCCCGGCTGCGCAGTTTGAACATACCATTCTGATTACTAGAACCGGTGCTGAAATTTTGACAACATGTTAACCTGGTACTACTCCTTTTCTTCCTTAAATTACCGACCATGTTTGTCGTGCACAAGCATTCGCTTACCGTCCAAGTCTCCACGGCGGTGTAGCTTTCAGCACGTGTTTTTAGGACGATTGAATTTTCCCCAGCCGATGTCAGGCAGCCAGTCACCTTCGAGAGTCTCACGTTTGAGCAGGCGAAAGTGCAAAGTATGCAACTGCTTGTGAAACCGCAAAAAGCGTGTAAATAATTATTTAACATTGAGATTTTTCAATTGTAAATAATTGTTTCTCCCTAACCAAGAAAAACCTTGGTCGATTGTTGTTAGATGAGTTTGAATTTTGAAACTCATAATGGAGATTTGATTATGTCATGCTTGATTTAAAATCATCAGCCGCGAGTGTGATACATCGATATTATGTATATGTACTTTAGTGAGAGCAACTAGTATTGCTAGTAATTCTTTTGTTATCGCCAAACCAATTGGATAATCACTCGTTCAATCAAAAAAGTTTTACTACTTGCTCTTTTCCTTAAACCTTACTTTATACTTACTGATCCTGATATGAATCTAGATCATTAGCAAGATCAGAATTTCTTGTAAAAAGAGAGTAAATAAATATTGTAGATATATCATAAAATGGATTTCTTCCGTATTGGGATTGGGGGATTGGGCAGTGCAGTGATGATGTTGACCACCACCATTTTAGGGCAGTGAGCAAATGTACATCATTAAAAGTTAGGTTTTGCGATGGCTTAAAGTGAAGGTGGGATAATAAGTCACGATCATATCATATGATAAGTTAAGGCTTCGATTATGTCAATTGCAACAAATAAAAGTTAGAGATCTACCTTAAGAACACTACAATAAAAGAGTACCCCTTCGTGGGTATCATGCGAGAACCGTGACATGACATGAAAGTTTTTAACGTTCTCACATGACATGAAGGTTTTTAACCAAAATTCTCTTCAAGTTGTGGGCATAAGTTAATGTGTTAATGTTAAAACAGACTAGGGTTTGGACTCCGTCCAAAGAAAAGTCATAGGTTTAAGCTTACGGAAACAAAATCTTAGTTGGATTGCCACAAAATATTTTTCTCCGACCAAATAATGCACCCGCCGCCCACCATGCACCGTCTTCCTTCCACTTGTCACACAAAAAAGAAGCCCACGTGTTCAACACCTTATATAAACTCAGAATCCGGATCCTCGATCGATCCTCTTTGTAAAGATTTCAGGAATTCGTGAATCATATTCGTTCGTCGCACATCGTATGGTTATAAATCATTTTAAATATTTTTATTTAAAATTAAATACAAATAGTATATGATAAAAATTAACTACACTACAATAAATATACACAATTTACGAATTTCTAGAATTTTCGTCTTCCTTCCGCTTGTCACACAAAAAAGAAGCCCACGTGTTCAACACCTTATATAAACTCAGAATCCGGATCCTCGATCGACCCTCTTTGTAAAGATTTCAGGAATTCGTGAATCATATTCGTTCGTCGCACATCGTATGGTTATAAATCATTTTAAATATTTTTATTTAAAATTAAATACAAATAGTATCTGATAAAAATTAACTACACTACAATAAATATACACAATTTACGAATTTCTAGAATTTTCGTAAAAAAGATCCGGAGATGATTCTGTTAGATAAACTTATTCAAACAAGGCCATCATACTATAAAATTCCCCCACCATCTCACTATTTATTTTCCAACACCTCACCAATATTCTAATTTGTCCTCGTCACTGCCAGTACTTTCCCACTTACTTTCCGATCCACCTCCTCTTCCAGAGACCGAGACTCCATCTCCTCTGCCATCCATGGCGTCAGCAAGCTCTCTCGAAGCGATCTCGTCGCTCCATTTCTCCAACTCGATCAGGTCTCCTCCTCCATCTTCTCAAGCTCAAAGACTGTTGGGCTTCAATCTCTCACGCTCCTTCCCAACTCTTAAATCCGCATCAACCAAGCAACCCCTCTCAGCCCCCAGAAACTTCACCCCCTCAGCTTTCTTCGGCAAGAAGAAGGAACCAGCTGACTCTGATTCTTCACGACCCAGTAAGCACTTTTTCCAGCTACCATTTTCTGATCATGCTTTTTCTTATTTAACTTGTGATGTGTTTATGTATAATTGCTTTTGATAAATTCTTAACTTAGTCACCGTCTGAGACTGCTTCTCGAATGGCTAAAAGCGTTGTCTAATAATCATAAACGTTGTGTACCAGCTTGAATGGAATTTTGGAAGTGCTAATTGTGCTTTTGACTTAATTTGGCAGTAAAACTCAAAAGTGCTTTTGACTTGTAGAACTATTTCCAAGTTCTTTTCTAAGAAGTGTATGATAAAAGCGCTTCTAGCAAACGTGATTATTAACATAAGTGCTTCTTGAACGAGTTGTAGAAAAGCTTAATCTTAGAAGTGAGCAACTGATCAATTACGTTTAAAATTTTCCAGCCAAAGTTCAAGAACTGAATGTGTACGAGATCAACGAGAGGGACAGGGGCAGCCCAGCATACCTAAGACTGAGCAAGAAAGAAGTCAACTCCCTCGGCGACCTCGTCCCCTTCAGCAACAAGATCTACTCCGGCGACCTGGAAAAACGTCTTGGAATCACAGCAGGCCTTTGCGTTTTGATCCAAAACTTTCCCGAGAAAAAAGGAGACAGGTACGAGGCAATCTACAGCTTCTACTTCGGAGACTACGGCCACATTTCAGTTCAGGGAGCTTATCTGACCTACGAGGACACGTACATGGCCGTGACCGGTGGATCTGGGATCTTCGAGGGAGTGTACGGACAAGTCAAGGTGAAGCAGATTGTGTTTCCCATCAAGCTGTTTTACACGTTTTATTTGAAGGGCATTAAGGATTTGCCGGTTGAGCTTACCGTGAAGCCGGTCGCTCCGTCTCCCAGCGTGGAGCCGTCGGCAGCCGCCAAGGCCACCGAGCCCAGTGCCACCATCAAAAACTTTACCAACTGATCAACCACGGTGGTTGTGGAATTTACCCAAAAAAGGAAGCAGAGGACGAGTTGGTGGCGGTGGGCTTTCTGCTGTAATCTCACATTGTCTTTACCAACCTCGTTTTTCACCTAGTCTTGTTTTTTCACTCTCTTTATTTACCTCTTTTCCCCTATCGATTGTGTTCATGTTTTGTAATCCTATATTAGTTTAACGAAACTTTAACGAAAAGCTGTCGGTATTGTTCTTTAATTTTCAGACATTTTAACGAAAAGTATTTCTGAGTATGTATTCAACTAATAATTTTCAGACACTTTTTTCCTATTGCACGTGTTTATCCATGTTCTTCAATTATCTTTCGATTTATTAAACTCAACTGTAAAAAAATAAGCATGGGTGTGCTTAAGAATATTTTTCATTTACAATTCAAGAGGAATATTTTACATTTTTTTATAGATTCACAAAAAAAGTCACAGAACATGACTCGTTTGAAAGTACTTTTAAAATAACTGAAAGCGTTTTTAGAGAAAATGTTTTTAAGTTTCAAAATCACTTACATTTTTATTAAAAGCAATTCCAAACGAGCACTGAAAATCATGAAGGGATTGAGGAGCCAAGAGGCTTGTTGAACAAATTGGTCATCCGCATGCCCTCCCAAAACTGGGCCAAGTAAGGCTAAGGACCAGATACTGGGTTGGGTTTATTTGGAAATGTCAATTAGACCCAAGAATTGCAGACATATGCATATGGGTCGGTCCATCCATTTGAAAACTAATACTGCATTGATTCAATTGGGCTGCCCTAGTGGTCCTGCAGCTAAGCCCAATTCTTCTTGCCTTTTATACCCATCTAAACGGTCAACAACAAGAAAAGAAGGCTAATTTAACTTTTGGTTTCTGTAGTTGACTTCAAATTCTCTTGTTGTCCTTGTGTTTTCAGTTGTGTCATTTTTTAACTTTTTTAGTTTACTAAACGTTACAATTCAAGAAGAAAAACACTTTTGTGTGTTCATTCGCTTGATAGAATAAACCGTTTGGAGACACTATCTCGTTAAGAAAGTTGAGGTTCTAACATAAAAAGTAAATGACAATATAGAAAATAACTGAACTTACTTATAAGCTCATCGAAGGTCTATCCTCCCATCGATATGAGATTCATTCTCAACGTCTAGTTACTAGGGCATCAAATCTACGCGTCGATCAGTGACTTGCACTGGGTCTGTACAAATCACATGGATCTTGTACGTTTGGGTTTTATGTCCGGTGAACTTGGCAGACATATATAATTCAAGTATTCAACTAACAAAATCAATGAAATTAGCCTGAATTAGATCTTATTGCTCAGCATCCGGACGATCCTCTGCCTCTTCTTATTTATGTTTGCATGCGCATCTAATCACATCTGATATATCACAAGCTACCAACCCTCAGGTCCTCAGCCTGTTATATACATGTATATCAACCATCACTTTTTGTACTTGGCCATATGAGAGTCCCCATTAATTTTTTCCGAAGTACTCAACCAAACCAGTCCTTTTTTGCTTACCCAGAAAATCTTTTTGACCCAGAATATGCTGTTTATTACATAAAACAACTGAATCCAGCTGGGAAAGCTTCCTCTCTTTTCTCTTTCAATTTTACTTTTAACTTTCAGAAAATATACACGATTATTTTAAATTATATACGTATGTGTGTATATATATACAATATAACAATCTTGATGTATATAACCACAAGAAAATTGCATAAACTGCTGTACAAGTCGTTCGAGTCTTTTAGCTAATAGCAGTATCATGAATTTGATGGGAGGCCTCGTTTTCGAAGTCGATGTCTGCAGACACAAAACTGACATAAAAACGTTTAAGAAGAACTAAATATTGCATGCAAGCAATCTTAAAAGCAACGCGCTAGCATTCACACAAGCTGCACACGGACACAAATTAATTAATTAGCAGATTAGAAGCCGATTAAATTAACAATCTCGTGATGCACATGCGTGCTTTGGAGTTGTATGGCAGCTGCTGCACATATATGACATATAAAAGCAAAAAAGGAAAGAAAAAAAAGCCAAGAAAGGATGAGCTGGGAAAAAGACGAAGGAAAATGGGGTCATAAATACATAACTGAGAGACGGAGGAAAAGGGGCCCATTTATGCATGCAGAAAATTGATAGATAGGGTTAAAGGGCAAGGCTCACAGCCACAGGAATCTGAAAACGTTTCGTAGTACCTGTTTGTAGTTGTTCTGAAAAGGAAAAAGGAAAACCCTTGAGTGAAACCCCAAATACAGTAATTTTTCAGTGGTCCCAGAAACTTTCCCCTCACTCAGAATATACGGACGGACTCATTGGTCGTTCGATCCAAGTGTTAGTATATTTTTTTTTGGTATTTTGTTTTCACTAGCTACCTCTCCAAATGTAAAAGCTATGAACAGTAGAATCTGTGACTCCTCTGCACACATATGTCTGCACATTTATCTGCCCTCCTCTCTGTGTTCTGTAGTCATTGAATTTACTTGACCACTTTCCCTCTCTCCCTCTCTCCCTCTCTCCCTCTCTCTCTCTCTCTCTCTCTCTCAACATGTATTCATTTTTCAAAAGATAAAAATATATTAGGTACCAGAAAAGGTACGTACTTTAATTGAAGGATTGAACTTCCACTTCCAACATTAAATGCGTACAACCTTGGCCTTTCATTGTCTTGTTTGTTGTCTTCATCTTCTCACTCCCGCACTCTCTCACAAACAAGAAAAAGACATAAATGAAACATAAGAGACAGTCACAGTCCCATCACTCACTACTAACCAAAACCCTTATTACTTAATTATTCCTAGCTAGCTAGCTAATCCAAAAAGTTAAACTCCAAGTAATTGTGTATTAACTAATTAATAACCAAATCATCGTCATTGTTATCGTCATCCTCGTCATCCATGTGATCTTCTTCCTCAGGCTCAGTACACAGCTCCACAGCATAAGGTGCATGTCCATCACCAAACCCACGAACGTGGTCTTTGAGCGATCTCTTGTGCTTGAAATCCGACCCACAAATGCAAAACCAGAGCTTCCCGCAGTTCTTCTCGTGAGTCCTCCAATCACCTCTCACTGCAAACGGCTTCCCACACTTGCGGCACCCAAACGGCTTCGTCCCATGCTTTCTCTTGTAATGTGTCTGCAGTGTCCGGAAGTCCTTAAGTGGCCTTGACCTTGGGTGTTCTATGTTGTTCTTGCACCCCTCTGCGCAGCAATAGCATGGAAGTCTCAGCACTGAGGATGCTGGCTTTGTCCCTCTCAGGGATTCTGGTCCCTTCCTGTACTGTGATCCATGCCCCCACATATGCATCTACATACAAATAATTAGAGGGTAAACACAAACTAAACAAAATACATAGATTAGGGTAAAAGATGTTGGATTGATGATTCCACTCTTTTTTTGTGATTTTGAATGCAAGATGACAATTTGGGAGCAGAAATAAACGGCAACAAATTGTAAAGTGTTTCATAAACACGAAAGAAATAAACAAATTGTAACACAAGTGTTGGATAAAATTAAAAATCTGTAAATTAGGGCAGTATAACTATGATTGCACTCATAATTTGTGATTTTGGAGTGGAAAAAATTAAAAAAGAGAGGAGAAATAAACAAACTGTAATGCAAGTTTTGTAAAACTGTGTTCCTAGAACAGTAAAAATCATGAGGAATGCTTTCTGTAGAAAAACCAATTGCTAAAATTAGATAACAGCCATTATTAGTAATTACTTACTAGTAGTGGTATTGATTTGTGTGTTATTAATTATGCTGATGATGAGTACTACCTGCATGTTGTTGTATCTGTTGAATGTTTTGCTGCAGACAGGGCAAGAGAACTGGGTGGGGCCTACGAGGATTTGTGCAGGGGAGGGAATCCAGTACTGCCCTTCCACAGGACCGCCAATGTGGTTGTGGTTAGGGTTGCTGATGAACGATGAGCTTGGCCTACCGCCTCCACTACTCGGTGGCCCAATATTAAGAGCTACAGTGACAGTGCCGTCCTCAGGATTAGGATTAGGGTTTGGATAATCATGATAAAAGGTTTGGTGGTGATCAGGCTGAGTTGAGGAAGAAGACTGGTGGTGGTAGATGAGGTGGTACTGTTTGGGAACATGATTATCCTGTCCAGGAGGGCCAAGGGAGAGAAAAATGGAGTCCTCATCCTGAAAATCTTCATCTATAGTAGTACTAGTGAAGGGAGCTTGCATGGTGGTGGTGATTTGGTTTATTTGTTTATATGAGAGAGAGAGAGAGAGAGAGAGGAGTGAAATTTTGGGCTGTTGGTGGAGAAGGTAAGTGGGGACTAGAGAGAAAGGCAGAAAGGCAATAAATAAAGAAATGAATGTTTATTATGTTATACATTGGGGGGTACTTGGTTCTTTTGTGTTGTGGGATCGATGGATTTCACTATATTTCAGGCGCAGGATCTTTTACCGATTTCAAATTTATCAGTGAGTGGCCTGTTAGTGACATTGGAAGATAAAGTTGGAGTGAAAGAGGATAAAATATTTTCTATATATCTGAAATACTGTCACGTGATGTATTTTTTTATGTATAAGTGGCCAACATATCAAGATGTCTATTTTTAACATTTTACAATTTGATTTGAATTATTATAACGCTACGCAACGGTGGTACATGCATACTGGAAAATAAATCGAGAGAGTGAGAGGGGAGGGGTCTGCAAGTTGAACGTGGACTGGACTGGATTAGAAAGGAGCAGGAAGCAAACAATATGAGATGAGATGTTATGGTTTTGGCGTGTTTGGGAATGGAGGAGACAAAAACCGGAGGAGAGTAGTGGCAGTGGCAAAGAATGCAAAACCCTAATTAATGCTGGATTCCCGAGTCCTTGGCTTAGCTCTCTGTAATATTTTATGCCTCTCTCTCTCTCTCTCTTTCTCCCTATTTATTTTAGAAAACTAAATTTGAAGACAAAATTTAGAAATTAAATAATATATCATCAATACGAATGAACATGTTTATCAACACTTAAGTAATAAACCAATCATCAACTCAATGTCTTTTACTTTCTAAAATTTAATCTTCATAGCATTACCCGTTATATTTATTCATCTTCTGGCCTTATGTACTCTCTCTCTCTCTCAATCCAAAAGTAGAGAGAGATACAGAGAGTTAAAAAGATGAATCTATGGACATGCACGCATATATTGGCATACAGTATGTGGAGGCCATGGAGAACTGTAGACTGGAAGGCGTGAGTTTATCTCCCCAACTTTTGTTATTAAAAGACATGGTGATAGTGATAGTGATTCAGTGATGGTGCCAAATAATACGAATATTATTAATTTTGGTGGAAACTGGAAAGGGACATTACCATTTTAATTTTCAAATTTTACTTTTTGTTTTTGAAGTGTATATATATGAAGTAAAATTTGAAAAAATGAAATGCACAAGAACTGGCATGGGTGGTACTGTTTTTCTTTAAGGGCAAGCCACCTGCACTGTAAGAAAGTAAAGAGAGCTCACTTCACACCCTACCCAGCTGCTTAAAAGTAACATTTCATTCAACTATTAATACTACTGCTTATGTTATATACTTTTTCAATTAGAATCTCAGACAAAATCCTTGCACAAGTGCCATCGTGGTACATATATGTGCAAAATCTCAATGTTCAACAGAAAGTGAAGATATATGAGACAATTCTTTTGTCTTGGCACCTCCAAACTCAATGTGTCAACAGTTTGTTTCTCATTCCAACATGCTAGCTAATTTTAAAAAGCTATGTTCAAATTTGACAACACCCCATTAATTTTTGTACAAATTATTTAAGGTGAGTTTGATAAACATTTCGTTTTTAATTTTTAGTGTTTTATTTTTGTATTGTAGATTTTTTTTTTTTTTTTAAGAAAACGAAGAGTGTGGGAAGAATGAGGAATAAAATGGTGTACATTGGAATAAGGATGGAGGATGGATGGTGGAAAAATGTGTATTTTTGATATGAAAATTAAAAGTCAAAAACTAAAATCAAGTTTATGCTATTTTCAATTCCAATGTTTTTTTTGTTTTTGCATATATAGTTTCTACATTTGTTCCTCTTTTTTCCCACAATATCTCCCATTATCCTTTCCCATTACTCTATTTTCACATTTACTTATCATTTATTTGTAGAGCAAAATGAAAATTAAAAACAAAATAATTATGGACTTACCTTACACGTTGCTGTACCACATACGTATCTGTTTTCTAGATGAACAATGAACGGCCAACCAGAACGATTGGAGCAGCAGCACAGTGACATAGTTTGACTGGATACCGCCCAAAACAGGAAGTGTAGATGGATTGTAATTCAAACCATCCTATCAATCTTCAGACACGATAGAAATTGATACAAAGGAAAAAGATAAAACAAGAGAAATGCTTAGGAGAAATATAGGACTTTCTGCTACAGTACTACCTCATGTGTTTTATATAATGTTTTATAATGTTGTTATGATAATTAAATTAAACTGTAAGTTGACAGAGTCAATGGTCATGCTTCTTCCCGAAGCACTTCATCGATCCAATTGCCATTCACTTAACCCCACGGCAATGGACTACCAAAAAAGGACTGGTATAGGTTTCCCTATATAGATCTACTTTTAAGTTTCTTATCAGGTTTAAACAACCCACTAGCACTGGATCGGTGGATCCATGATCATGAGATGACTAATCAATTGACAAAACTAGTGTACTATCGAAAACATGCATGCATGCATGGCTAGCAGCTGACTGAGAGAGAGAGCATGGTAGTTTGCTAAGCGTAGGAGTCTAGCTAAATAAATTTTATAAATATAGATCACTATTATAATTTGCATGGTGCTACTTTTGAACATGAACTTTGTTTTGGTGATTAATTGATGGCTCGTCAGAATCAGATACTTCTCTGAGACAAATGTCAAGTGCCTGCATGTGGGTTCGATTCGAATTACAGAAAGTTCCTGTACCACTTTTAATCTTTGCCGTTTTGCCTTGTGATTTAACAAGATTAGTACAAAATGGATTTTGACAACCTATTAAGTCTATAATATGCTATTGCAAATACACTCTTATAGATACCCATTTTATATACAAAAGGAATTGTAGTTTTAAACACATTACTTCATGGGTACAGTTACGCTCTTAACCATTTAAGTTGGATATCTCTTATAATTGCTTAAATACGTTAGCAGCAATGAGTTTAGAAAGATACTTATATGTATGGTTGAAATAGAGCATAAGGCAAAACAACATTTGTCTCCAAACAATCATGAATGATCTATCCTAATTCGAGAGAGAGATTCTCTCATGCAAACAAGTTTTAGTTTTAGTGGCGTCATTATTCAATAATAACTGCCACGGTATCGAAAGCTAGCACAACCCATCCAATAAACAAATGCCACTTAGCAAACTAATTACATAAGAGAATCTATCCTGACCCAAACATAGAGTGAATAATTAAAAAGAAAAACTAACGAAAAATCATCAAAAACTTTAGTTTTAATCAAAATGACAAAATAAAGGTGTAAGTGAAGAATAGTACCAAGAGTGACTTTTCAAGGTAAAAATGTCTTTAACGTTAAAAGTGAATAATACCATGAGTATTTCATTAAGATTCCCTACCATGTAGTATTAAATGTTGGGGTGAACTGCCAATTTAGTCCCTGAATTATCATCTCAGTGAAAATTAGGTCCCTAAACTATTTTTTTAGAAAAATCAGTCCTTGAATTATAAAAATATGCCAATTACATCCCTAATATTATATTCGAAGATACTATATTCAATTATCCGTTAATTTAAATCATGTTACTTGCATGTAATATACATTTGAGGGTAGATTGATAATTTTTCATAAATAAATAGTGTATGGAGTTAACTTTGGATGTTTAATTGGTAGTTTTTCGTAAGAAATAGTGTAAGTTAGCTTCGGATGGTAAATTAGACGTTAGATTCGCAACCTATATGAAATGTTAAGGGCTTATAGGAAAGAAAATAACGGTATTACACTCTAAAATGTGTCAAGTGACTTAAGTTGATGAAAAATTGGATAAAATAGCTCTGAATATGATAGTAGGGATGAAATTAGCAATATTTACTGAATTTAAGGACTTATTTTACCGAAAAAATAATTCAGGGACCTAATTTTCATTAAGGTGATAGTTCAATGACTAAATCGGCACTTCACCCTAAATGTTGTGTATATATATTGGATGGGGTGTATGTATATAATGACTGCTAATGAGACTCTCTCAAAAGTGGGATTCTCTATTTACTCTCAGTCACCTCATGTTTTTGGCACAATGTTTTATACTGCTGACACAAAAATTGACGTTAAAATAAGGTATTAAGAAAGTTCATAAAAAGTTTCACTTTAAGAGAGTCTCCTTATCGTATGTATACATGGTATTGGATGCAGTCCCTAGGATTGTTGTTGAATGGCATGTGCTAAGGAGCTAAAAAGACAAAGCTGTTGGTCACGCATGTCACTGCATTGCAAAATTTGTGTGTGTGAGACTAGGAACGCAGGAAAGACAAAGTAAAAATTTCCAAAACCTTCGTCTTGTCTGAAAAAGGAAACTGGGAAAAGCCAACAGTGCCCATCTCATCAGATTTCATAGCCACCCCATTGATTTGTCACAGTCCCCAGCTGAGCGATGAGCTCCCACCCTCCCCCTTTTCTCTCTCTCTCCCCCCCCCCCCCCCCTCTAATATTAACTACTGTTCAAGTCCCAGTCCCAGCTCCATCCTTTCACACGTTAAGATTTGATTTTTGACTCCACCCCATACAGGGATCTCTATGTGCTGCCGTCAGTGTAATTACTGTTTATGTTTAAATTTGAAATTTCTGATCAGTAGAATCTTATTTTGTGGAGAGTGTGAAAACAAATAAAAAGAAACCTTGTGTGTGTGTCTTTTTAATAAATAAAGCAATATAGGAGGTAGGAATTGAACACGAAAACTCAGTATAATGATGAGTGCATTTAGCGAATTGAGCTACAAGTCATTTGCAAGTTCATACCAAACTTAATTTAATGTTTATAACTTGATAATAGAACTTTCATTACTAGGGTCATTTCCAATGCTAAGACCTAAATTATGGATTTAAATCAAAAGACAAATGTGACCTTTATCTCAAACTTAAATTTGAGGCAATGTTTATAACTTTGGAGTTGTTATTAACATTCTAAAAAAGATCATATGCAGCCACTTAGTACTACGGTCTAGTGGTTGAACCACATTATTGATAGCTCATTATGAGACTTAGCCCATCTCCTCCTCTTAGTGTAAATAATATCTTTTGTTCGAAAAAAAAAGTCGTATAATCATCAAAGTATAATTGATCTCTTATGTGTTCTTAAAGAAAAAAAGCCTAATAACATTTTTAAACTGTCAATAACATTTCACATATAAGTCTGAATATTACTTCTTATGCATTGGACCAAAGAATATAATAGGTCATAACTCACACTACTTTGGGAGAGATTTTTTAGTTTGTCCAGAACACGGACCATACGCTATATGTTATTATACAAATAGAAAGACTTAAAAATAAAATTTTCTCAACTTGTATAATAATATATGGCGTGCCACACATTGAAAAATCTTTTCTAATTTGGGACCTCAAATATGATAATTTGAACAAAAGGTTTCATGAAAGCAGGAGCAGCAACAAATGGACGTGTTAGTCTCTGGGCCCTGGATAGGGTTTTTATTTCTAATCAAAGCACCCAAGTTGGGGCTGATGAGATTCTTTTGTATTTGGGCAGGCCCGTTTTGGGGGTTCCATTTATAAACTTGTGGCATTCAATAATAGCTTAAGCCCATTGTTCTTCAACATCAACACTGACGGAAAGAAAAAGTTTGGTTACTTTTTGTTTTTTGGAAAAGTTTGGTTACTTTTTTATTTGCTGATTTGATTAGATTTAATGCCCCACAGGATCAGAATCATTCACGTTGATCACATGGCTTGGCAACTTAAAGCACTTTTGAGGCTACAACCAAATAGATTTTTATTTTATTTTATATTTTTTTTTCAAGCAAGAAAATTTTCATTACATTTAAAACTAGTACAAGGATTGAAAAGAATTATGTAAATAGCAACAGGTAAAGTAAAAAGCCCAAACAAAATGAGAGCTGCAACCTAAGATACAACTAGAGGCCCACACAAGTTTAGATTCGAAGTCTACAAAACAAACAACAAAAAATCTAATCTCAAGCAGCATAAACCAGACCAATGCCTCCGTCACATCTTTAGAGGAAGCCAAACTCTGAATCGAGAAAGTAGACACCAGATCCAAATCTCCTTCACAAACCCCTACAATATATACAAACAAAGTATCTTATGGGTAGAAAGTGAGGCTAAGGAGTATGTAAAATACCTAACACTTGGTCTCGATAAGGATCTAACATGTAGGTTGAGGGAGAGGAAGTGAGGGAGGGAAGTGGATTCGATATCCAATTTCTGATCAGAGTCCACCAATCTGAGCACTTGTGGGGCGGGGATGTAATATTACAACTAAAGATGAGCGATGAAGGAAACTTAAATGACATAAAGCAATAAAGCAGGCGAAAAACATTAGATAAGGGCATGAAGCCTAAATTTGAGACAAGCTCATGGGATAGTTGAGACCCGGCTCAAAGAAAACTGAGATAAAACTCGGGGGAGAACCGAGAATTAAAAAAAAAGAAGAAGACTGGATAGAGGGAAGGAAGAGGAGGTAAGATTCAGGGAGGGAAAGGCTAGAGGAGATGAGATGGAAGGAAAGAGGGAAAGGGCAAAGGAGAAACGAAGGAATGAGGAGGAAATTTAGGAGTAGCAGGTTGCCACTTATCCCGAGCAAGAGCAAGGGGCGGCGGTTGAAACTTTGAAACTGGGGTAGTGTTTCTTCTAGATCTGGGTTTTGAAGCCCACTAAGAGAGAAAATGTCTTGTGTGTTTATGTGACTCATTTCATTATTACCAAACTGAATATAATCAATTTATTAATTAAGTGTAAAATGAATATTTTAGTGTAATTATTTGAATATTTAATAATCTTATGGCTTGTTTACTTATATATATTGAGTATCGAATTATTCTAATTCTTGAATTCATGTGTTCACCAAAAAATGGGTATTTGAGTTCCTAATATCTCATGTGTTCACTAGAAAACGATTTTTTCCAGAAAAATTTGTAACCCAATGCCTGAAAAATTATGAATTTATATCGCATACCCATTACTTCTTTCCCTTCTTTAAATTCGAATTCCTCCGTGTTTTAAGTGAGGATATCATTAGTTGGAAACACTTCAAGAATCAAAGTTAACTAAAAACAAAAAAGTACTTACTCAGCTGTTTATGTTGGGAGGTAGAGAGAAATATCAATTGGGCTATAGCCATGTTTTAACCAAAATTTCACATTTGCCAATATTTTAACAGAAAAATTGACGAACTTAATAAAAAGAATCAGTGGTGCAACATAAGTTAGTTTTTGAGAAGGAGGCAGATTGTCTGCCCTCCTTTTTGGATGCCCTCCCCATGCTCTCCTATTTGTGCGGTAACTGTTAAGCCACGTCAACATTTTATATTCCTATTGTTTTTTGTCTTATTATTTCTATAAAAAAATTAATATAAAATGTTGACGTGACTTAACTGTGATCGCACAAAATAAGAGGATATGAAGAGGGCACCAAAACAGGAGGCAGACAATCTGCCTCCTTTTGAGAACCATGGTACAATTATTTTCACAACGAAGTTTAGTGGGCCTATTTGTGAGGATCCATTTTATTCCCAGCCCAAGCAAATATCAAGCCGTCCGTAGAATCTGAACGCACAGCTCCATGGAATCGCCGCCCATCCAGAATCCCGGGATGCACGTAGCAGATCCGTCTGTGAGAATATGAACGTGTCAGAATCTCATTGGCCAGCGACTGACAGAAGCGCAAGCGCGTGGATGCAATAATGATGAAACGTAGCGTAAACCGACGGCAGTGTGGATGGGGATGGAAAGCGGTTGGCCCCCAGAGGACGTGAAAGGCCGCATCCATCGACGCCTAATCACACGCGTCGTGGGAACGCTTGTGAAGCACGCTCTCCGCACCAAAAAATGAAAATTAGGTGCCGAGGGCGGTGACGTCAGCGCCAGCCCATAGGATAGGCATAGAAAAGCGAATCAAATGCGAATACCATCGAATATTCAACCTCCGACAGATTCGTTGTACGCGACGGCACGACCTCGACATCTCTCTCTCTCTCTCTCTCTCTCTCTAAAAACCCTTAAAAATTCAATCTTTTTTTCCTTTTTTAGGGTTTCTAATTCTAATTTGTGGATTATTCCGTTTTCTGATTCTGCTTTAGATCCCATATGCGTCTTTGAGAAGAAGCTCTCATTTGCCCCAATTCTCCTTGTTCGTTTCTATCTATGCTCTGGACACCCACCTGCTCCCTTATAATCTCACCCATCCTACATTCTCAACCCCCATTTCTGAGTCCACGGAGAGGACCAGATAAAGACAGAGGATCTGAAAAACCCAGAAAGCCAAAAGATAAAAGCAAAAGCAAAGGCTTTTCAGCTATGGAGTCCACAGAGGAAATGCAGGCTTCTTCAAAGTTAGGTTTCCGTGGGTATGTCAAGGCTTTGGAGGAGGAGAGGCATAAGATTCAAGTTTTTCAGAGAGAGCTCCCTCTCTGCTTCGAGCTTGTCTCCCAAGGTACTGCAGGCTACACAGACCCTTTTCAATTTTTAGCTTAATTTTTGTGTTCTAGGTCGGAAAGTTCGTTTCTTTTGCTTGAATTTTTGTGGGTTTGTTCTGGTTTTTGTTTTCTGATTTGGGTTTTTCTGGGTATTTTTGCAGCTATTGAGAGGTGCAAGCAGCAGGTTTCAGATACAACCGCAGATTATATGCATGGACAATCTGAGTGTTCCCAGCAGACTTCGAGTGAGGGGCATGTTTTTGAGGAATTTATTCCATTAAAAAGGACTTCATCTTCTGATAGTGAGGACGATGAAGTGCACGAGTCTCAGGAGGCTAAGGACAATGAGAAGGATGATAAGATTGCAGGAGGTGATAAGAAAAAATCAGACTGGCTTAGATCTGTACAGCTCTGGAATACAACCCCAGATGCACCGCTCAAAGAGGTACAAAAAAGACTACCTTTATTAACTTTGGTGAATTTTGTGACTGCCCTTTTGTTTGGTTGCCGAGAAAATTTGAGGTGAAAGAGTAGGAAAGTATTGATTTTTGGGGTGTTGGGTCATTGCAGGAATTGCCTAGGAAGGCTTTAGTTATGGAGGTGAAGAGAAATGGTGGTGCTTTTCAGCCTTTCCAAAAGGAGAAAAGCATTGGGAAGACTAATGTACCCGTGGCTAAACAACCTTCCTCGGCTCCGGCGACTAGTTCCACCGCGGACACCGTGAGCGGAGGCAGTGGTGAGAGCAACAAGAAAGAAGAGAAAGATGGACAGGGTCAGAGGAAACATAGGCGGAACTGGTCGCCGGAGTTGCACCGCCGGTTCTTAAATGCTCTTCAACAGCTTGGTGGTTCACATGGTATGGAATTGAGATTATTTAGTTGGATATGTTATTTAATATGATTGGATGCATGTGGGATTGGATTGGATTGGATGTGTGTTTGATGTGCTATGTGATTGGTTTTTTCTTTCAGCTGCTACACCCAAACAAATTAGAGAGTTAATGAAGGTTGATGGACTTACTAATGATGAAGTCAAAAGCCATTTGCAGGTTTGTATATGTGATTATCTATCTGTTTTAATTCATCACTAAAGGTGCCTCTCTATGTGCAAGCAAGATCCCGTCCCTGAAAACATAGGCACATAAGAAGCATGCATTGTCTTGTTCGATCAACAATAAATTGTGAATTTTCATTTAGCTGATTCTGCAGAGCCTAATTTCGATCGTCTTCTGTTGTTTGCAGAAATATCGTTTACACACTAGAAGACCGACTCCAACAATGCGCGGCAACAACAACGCCGGACAAGCACCACAATTTGTGGTTGTGGGAGGCATTTGGGTGCCACCCCAGGACTACGCATCAGTGGCAGCAACCACTGCTTCCGGGGAGGCAGCCAATAATGGAATATATGCACCTGTGGCTTCAACTCCTGCTGTCACACAGATCTCACCACCAGTCCAAAGACTGAGGCTAAAGCAACCCGAACCCTCTCATTCAGACGAAAGGGTCAGCCACAGCGAAGGCCGCGGTCACTCCAATTCGACCGCTACGTCATCCTCCACTCACACCCCTCCATCCCCTGCGTTTTAAATTTGTGAGAATGGTGTAAAATTTTTGTAACCAGCCTCGTAGAAAGTCGTTTCTGATTTACCACCACACCCATTATTCTGATCTTTGTTTCTTACCCTGTTTTGTTGTTCCCTCCTGTTGTTTACGAAGTATGAAGATGTAGAGGTGTTGGATATGAGGGACAGTGACAGTATAAGTTTTGAATTTGAATAAGTTATATACAGAATTTGGAAGCAAGACCAAAAATAATGTTAATGTTATATTGTTTGTTATATCCTACAGATGTTTTTCAGCTCACATTGAACATGAAAGTGTAATGAATATGTACGAGTTTGGAGGTGATCTTATGTTCGAATTATCTGGATGCGAGGACAATATATATTGTAAAAATAGTTGTTGTCTTGACATGATTTAAAAACTCTTTCGCATCATTTGCTTAAAGTAGGTTTTTTATATTCATTGGTTCTTAACAATTGATATCAGAGTTAGATTTCATCGCGTAACAATAACGCATTTTGTTAACCTAACATGTCGTTTACGTGATAATTACTTCATTTGTGAGTTACTTTTACCAGTGACTAATTTTCCACATCTGAATTTGTCCAACAGGCTAAGGTTTGGTGATAGGTATATATGACTTGGGGAGGGAGTTATAGCTTTATTGACAAATGACAAAGAGGAAGTGGAATAGTATTCTTCTTTGATGTCAAAGTCTACCAAAAAAAATATAAAAATGGCAATGCAAGAATCTCGACCCACGATAAATCTTCCTACCCAAGAAAATAAGGAAAATCACAGATGTTGCAGATCTACTCAAATCTCTTCTGTTCGGCCACTGTTGTTGCCCACATATTAATCATAGAAAATGTGGTTGCGTGGAGACTGGGCCTCATGCGATTGTTGCTTGTTCCTTCGCACCAAGGAAGAAAAATAATGATGAAACTTATAGTTTGGTGGACGTACATGGAAAACATGTGTTCACATATGTATAATGTTTTTCTAATAAATCCACCACATATCAAGTTTGAGTCATGGATTGGGTTCTGGGTAAGCTAGATCTGGATTTACTTTTCTGGACGGAAAAAATTATTAGTGGGACGGTGACATATCAACACGTCATGTGGGGCCCACCCTATGTTTCGATAAGAACGAAAACTAGTTGTGGGACTCACTTTATATTGAACTTCAATGAACCGTCTGTTTTCATGTTGCACTTTATGGATTATCCTTGCAAGTATTAGCCAAATTGGAAATGATCGAGAGATCTAATTGAGTTCAAAGAAATTGACGAACATTGTGTTCAAAAAACATTAAAATTTCATCTTTACAATCGAATGAGTAAATGGTTTCGGATTAAAATGATTTTTTTTGCAAGAATGGTCTGTCAGTAAAAACTTAAAAAAAATAGAGATCGTTGAAGTTCGATTTTAGTAAGCTACGCAACCACTAAAACGTATACATTTTAGTAAAAAAATGTAAATCCCTTTGAATGAAAGTTATGCTGATCATTTGAAAAGAAATTGGGAATTGGATCCCATCCGGATCCATTTTGTGAGGATCCTAGGGATTCTCACATCTTAACCATTTATCGTGTATCGTGCGGTCAGAAATCATTGATTTTTTTTATTTAAAATTAAACATAAATAATATTTGAAGAAAACTGGCCGCACGATATACGATGAACGGTTAGGATGTGGGAATTCCTAAGATCCCCAAAATGGATCTAGAGAGGATCATCTTCCAAGAAATTGTAACATGTATTTGACCGTTCCAAATTCCAATGGTTAACGATAAGTTTCAGAAAATCATGAAGGGTCAATAATTTCATTAGGGCATATGTTACTTAATAGGATGAACAATAATGCAAATTAATCTCTAATTTCTAAATCCTGTCCTTAATATTTGACCTATACTTTGTACAGATCACCAAAACCTTTCATTCTAAACTACAAATTAAGCGTGATAATTCTAAACACCCATTTAGATTAGGTTAATGACAACATAATTACTCACAATGTTCACATCCACAATAAGACATCGACTTAATCTCGTCATCTTGATCAACCTTTAAGATCTTCTGTATATAAACAAAGAGAGAATAAACGGATCGAAAACAAGATTTCAAATTATTAAATGCATGCATGGCATGGCATATCGGCATCGGCGGTGACTATCTTCTTTTAGAAAAACGTGGCGGATTTAGGAATGCATGTACGACTAGCTAGGCCCCCGAAAATGTTTATCATTTTTTGTGTGTGTCGACACAAAAAACACCGAATACAAGGTGTACGTGGAGCTACTTTCATTGCGATTCAATTGTTTTGTATACAAGAAAACAAAATAAATACGTAACTACACCACTATGGTGGTTCACATTCGGATATTCCATTGTATTGTGGACAAAACCTATAGTGCGAGAAGCAGACTGAGCCTCATAACATGATAGTCATGTTAATTTGGTTCAAATTCGTCTTTGACAATAACTTGATTTATGACATTTCAATTATAAGTTAAGAGGAATACATTAGACCGTAGGACTAAGTGATTTAGACACATTAATTTTAATTTTAATAGTTTTCAAATATTTATAGAACATGAAATTTGCTTTTCCACTTTTTAAACATATCTTTCTGGATAAGTACCAATCAGGAGGGTATTCTGATCCTCAAGAATCTTGCCTTGTCGAAGATTCCATCATATGAATTAATAAAGACTAGATCGGATTAGATAATTAGGTCAGATTAATTAATAGAGGCTAATTGGTTCATGTGGGACCTCATATTTTTCATAACATAACTGGCATACAAATAATTCACAGCTCGATCACAGATGGGAAGTCGTCTGTGCAGTTTGATGTGGGGCAATAATTTATAACGAAGGTCACGTCTGTCTAAAAGTCTAGGGTTTCTGATCAGATGTCGATGAAGCTTTCATGTTCTTCTTTATTTTTTTCTTTTTTGCTCAAGGTCGTGTATTATTTTAGGATTTAAAGGGGTCTTTGCAGATAGCAAACTTGTGCCTAGCATGCCTTAACATATTGACACAAATAGCAAACTTGTGCCTTACGATCAATGACAAGACAGCAAATAAAGAAAATAAACAACTCGATCTTTGGTGACAAAATTATTTGTGTATTTAGACCCAAAATACACAAATAAACGTCGTTGTCTACTGACCAGTTTTCGTGTTGTGGGATTTGGAAAACTAAAACCCTAGTTTTTGTTAGATTACAACCACACTCGAATTCACTCAAGCAACGCTTGATCTTTCTCGAGTGATTAAAATTTTTAAAGGAACAACAAAAACCCTAGAAGTCTTTTAGCATGACAGACATAAAGCCACATATCAGATTTTCCAAAAGAAGTACATGATTTATTTGTATTTTCAAGCACGCAAAAGAAATATTGATCCGTTTAGGAACATCGTCAAAGGTGTTCTAGAAAATGGGCATGGAATATGGTATGGATGCTTAGAATTGGAAGGTGAGTTGTGGAGGATAAGTCCAAGGAAAAGAAGAGAGAGAGTGTGTGTGTCCTTTCAGGGGAATCTAAGGCCAAGTGCCTCTTGCTGTTTATTAAATTAGAATGGAAAGAATTATGGAATCAATGCCAAAGTCGTTTTCTGGTTTGTAAGAGGATATTGAGTATATTCGGGAGTATTTTTTCTTACTAAGTGGTGTAATGCTCATTATTCTATATATTACTGAGTTTAAATTTTAAAATTTGTGTTTATTTATTACATATATCTAGGGGTGGGCACAGTCTGGTTCGGCCCGGTTCCACCCTCGAAATGGAATCGGAATTGGAAAATTTTCAACGGTTCGGTGCGATTCTGCTTAAATTTATTACTAAAATCGTACTGTTCGGTTCATAACGGTTCCGGTTCGGTTCATGCATGTTTACGGTTCTAAACAAAATTATATATATGTTTTTTTCTAATTTTCTACTTCTAATACCAAACACATATTCCAATCACAAATTCACGTAAATTTGAATTTCCACTACTAGATCTACAAGATTTGTGACCGGAAGATAGAAAGTGTGCATATAAATATAAATCAAAACATAAAAAGGCTTATATCAAGACCAAAATGTAGATCTTAAACTAAAACTAAAATGTACATAATGCATAATATACTGGAAATGAATGAAGAAAAAGAATGTAGGGGAGAAAAGTGATAAAACAACAAAAGAGGGTGAGAGAAGTGAAGAAAAATATTGGGTTTATGCACATGGTCTTCTTGGAAAAATGTTTTATTTATATAAAAATAATTATTTATATTAAAAACGGTTCGGTTCGGTTTTTGTTCCGGTTTTGACTTTTTTGGTCAACGCGGTTTTTTATGGTTTTTTTTGTCACGGTTCGATTCGATTTTCCGGTTTGACGTTTTTTATGTCCACCCCTACATATGTCTCGAAATTTAAAATCATCTAATAATAATAAATAGAATTGTGACTTATGAGATCACCAGTTGAGACTCGAGCAAAAATATTCCCAAGCATATTCTAGTTACTTTATCAAATATGCCCCAGATTACAAATTTTGTCCATTCCCATACCAAAGACATGCATAATTATTAATTGGGTGTGAATTGCTCATATTTTATTACCTGCATGAATCATGCAGAACTCTCTCTCTCTCTCTCTCTCTCTCTAAGTTTTTTTTTTTTTTTTTTGGGAAACCTCGACGGTACGAGGGTAATTTTATTGATAACGAAAAAAAAAAGGGTTACACCTAGACAGGGGGGACATAAACCTTATCCCTCAAAAAACAGAGACAATAAAAAGGAATACACGAAAAAGAAGGGGGGACATAAACCTTACCCTTCTAGAAACAAAAAACGAGAATGAAACAAAGAAAAGAGGAGGGGACATGAAACCTAACCCTCTAGAACCAAACCTAAAGGTCTAAACCTGCAAAACAAGTCAAACAACACCATAAAGTTAGGAGAAAAAAGAAAGAGACAAACCTGGATGCCGACATGCACATTAATTTGAACGGTGGATACGATAGAGAGATTAAATATCAAATCCCACACTATCAATGAAAACTTTTTTTTTCTTTCGATACTTTTTGCCTGATGTGGTTGCCAGCAACACCATAAAGGAACAACATCAGATACCTCTTTGGATTACCAGGACGTACAAAACGCTAGGGTTGGTGCCACCCCATCCCATGCATTACACGAAGCTCTTTGAGAAGAGCTTGGGGCCTTGCCGACACTTATTGACTTGATTCTCTGTCGTTAATGGGAGTGAAACTCATAATGCATCAATTGTCGATAGTCACTCACACCGTCACACGCTTATAATGTGTTAATTTTGTTCAAATTATTTATATGATGCAGTTATTATATATGAACTTGTAGGCCTCGTAAAAACGTGGATCTAACTTAACTAGTAGCTGCCACTTAGTATTACGGTCTAGTGGTATTCCTCTTCACTTTTAAGTGAGAGGTCTTAGATTCGATTATCGCCAATGACGAATTTGAACCACATCATTACTAGCCTATTATGAGGCTAAGCCTATACTCTTCCTCATAATATCGTTAGTTAAAAAAAAACAAAAAAACTTAGCTAGTAGCTTACTATTGGAACAATGATATTGACGTGCTGCGATGAGATGTTCATCCCCTTTTGGACCACAAACAAGACCAAATGCATTTATGTATAGCTTGGTGCAATTTCATGGAATGGTTCAGTCTCTCCTGATCAAGGACGCCAACTCGTCCAAATTCATTACGGATTTGTTTTATGGAAAATACAATCATATTTGATCCGTTCTATGTGTATTTTCCATTGTTCTTTTTTTAATTCTGACCTCTTTTAGGTATAGCAATGGGTTATGGTCGCATTACCCATTTTTATGTTTGGGTTGTGTTCTTGTCAACCCACAAACTATTCGACACGCAGAATGATGTAAAACATGTAAATAATTATTGACTCATATCATTAATCAAAACATGAACAAAAATACATTAAATGTATTATTCGTGCATATATGATCCTATATTCATCTAGATTTTGAGTTGTGTAACATGCAGTAGCAGTTTGGCACTCCTTTCAAATTTGAAGAAAAAACCTTACTAAACGAAATAGCTAATTGGGCAAGTGACTGTAACTTAGTTGGTTAAGACCATTTGTCCTTGCACCCGAGGTTCCATTTTCGAATTCTTCCCTCCATAGGTTAATGTAAATTATCTTATCGTTTGTTGAAAAATGCTAATTGGTAAGCATATCATTTATTAAGTGCCATCGAGCTACTACTACTAGCAAAAGTTATAACAAGAGTATTGGGCCTTCCAAATATTTGGGCCTTCAATTGTCCGAATAGAGCTATTCAACAAATGGAATTTTGTGCACTTTATGTAACTCAGTGGCCAAGCCCATTGGGAGTTGCATTTGAAGACAGATTAAAAGGGAAACAATGGATTTGTATCAGTAAAATAAAGCCATTTACAAATTACGAATTTGATGAGATGTGTACGTATTTTCAGTGAGCTACAGTGTCTGTATATCTGCAGAAAACATATCACGGAAGATTTGGACGTGGCGGGATTTGTAACGGGACACCAGGAGTTGGCTGCAGTACCTGTGCATCTGGTAATTCCTTGGACAAAAGTTCCTGCATAATATAACCACAACTTCAATTGTCATAATATTGCAGGAAAAAATCTTAATACTTCACCACAGCAAAAATACCATGAGAAGAAGAAAACAACCTTTAATGATTCGATTGTTCCTTCAGCCGAAACTAACCTAGCAAGAAGCCCTTTGGCATCCAAGTCCCCATTTGTCATCGGGACAATGACCCTACAAAATGTAAAACAAAGGCGTTGATACGCATCCAATAAAACAATCTTTATCTACATCAACATGTTAGTATTAAGGTAAATAGAATTTGAACTTGGCATTCAGCAACTTTGCAAGTCGAACTGCATCTTCTTGTCCTGAGTAAATTTTGGCAGAAGCTGCTTTATGACCGGTGTGATAACAATGTCAGCCCTTTCGCTCTCCAGTGAACTTGTGTTGTATAAACAATGGGGTTCATATTAAAGTGTAATTTTTCCTTCTGGAGTGATGACAAGATATCTGGTCACATATTATATAAAAGATAACATCTAGTTAAAATCCGCTTAACTATATAGACTACAAAACATATTACACCAGAAAAGAACTGTAGCGTCCCTTGAAAATGGAATTCACTTTTGTCACAATGGCGATCAAAAAGCAAAACCTTACCCATTTTCAGGGCGCTGCCAAGGAGGACCTAGAACTGGCCCTGCAGTGGCCTGAACTTTGACTGTAGAACCATTTCTTGCCTCAATAACAGAGCTCTGACCAGGTTCTAAATATGTTACCTAAAAGAATTAACGTAAATCTCAAATAAAAATAGGGTGTTTTAACGAAAAGTCTGCGGTACTGTTTACTTTAACGAAAAACCATATTTTTATACTAAAAAGTCAAACTTGACACTATTCACTTTACTCTTTATTTTGTCCTTATCGTTAAAACTAAAAGTTTTCAAGCCCTTTTCATTAGTTTTCCTATAAAAATATAGAATATGACACTGAATTTATGCTTCTGAACTGAAGTTATCTTGAATGCCAGTATTGCAAGTTTCAGAAACAATTGGGCCAAGTTGAACCAAATGACATTAAGGTTCGGTAACTTTCAGTTGTTACGAAAGATATGATTTTGGCATGAAATTCTTGTACAGTCATGTCCACCATGTTAGCAGTAGGCTAGTGGCACATGTAAATAACCGAAAGTTGAGGAGTAACAGATGTAGAATAAACCCAATGCTGCAGCCTAATTACCCGAATTGCAAAACTTACATTAGTGCTTTTTGGGTAATAAGCAAGCAATCAACTTCTGGAATATCACTTAGCTGCACTAAAGTTGCAAACCCAAGCAAAACAGGCCTATCAACTCCACAACATTCTACAAAATAATAGCAACATTTGGGTAATTAAAACGGAAAATCGAAGGCAATTCACTTCAGAAAATTGTATTTGGAACTAAAGGAGTACCTGGAAATTCTTCAAAAACTTCTTGGCAGCATCATAAAGCCGGGGATTCCAAAATCCAAATTACCCACCAAAATTGCATCCACCAATATTTTCGCCCCACCCACTTCCCACAACCAACCATTTCCCTAAAAGTAAAAGTTTACTTACATATTTAATAAAATTAAATACCCAAAATTAATCAAATTTAAGAAGTACTGATAAGAAAATTGAAAACCCACCTCCAAATAAGTGAGCTTGAACCCATCAGTGCCAGAGAAGCTCGATTGAACTGTGTTTTCCGCAGAAACCATAGCGGAAACAACCCTACCAGTCCTGAAAATATGTATATAAATTGACAATTCAGGTCTGAGAGAGAGAGAGAGAGAGAGAACCTGGAAGTCGAAAGCTTCAATTGTTTGGGGCTTGCGCGAATGGGAGTGGTGGTGAAAGGAGAGAGAAAGTGAGAAGGGGCGAAAAGGGATAAGGGTGTTCTGGTTGTGCATGGTCGTCTGCTGCAGGAGCAGAGAAGAGAGCTGCACTGAGCAGCGGCCGCCATGGCGATGTTCTTCCCGCGAATTTGGAGAGCGATTGAAGTGCAAAGTTGATTACTTTATTATTAATTTAAATTAAATTCCTTAAAAGAATTCAAATGGATTTTATGCTGCCACTTTCCACGGGCTCACCCACAGCAACATGAAAAAGTTGGAGTCTTTTTAGAGGGATGTATTCAATTGGGATTTTGAGAGAATTTAATTTTTTTAATGAATTTAGGGGTATTGTTTGGGCCCAAATTTGCACCATCGGTCCGAGTAATCAAGACCGTTGAGGAAACATGCTTCTATTTCTACACCGTCGATCGAAGTATGAAGATAGTGTTGTTATTGTTGAAGGATAATAATATGATCTTTATCATAATAATTATCTTTCAATATAATTCATCTTTATTTTATACGACGGGATAAATGAGATTTTCATTATCTCTAGTGGAAGCAACAAGCAGAGTTCGAATTAATTGGGGTTTGTTGACAAAGCGTGCAGAGATTAGTACTTGGCGTGATCAGATGAGTTTTGAATGATGGGATGGCCTGATCAAATGGGTCTTGAAGGGATAATAAAAGAATATTATTTTATTTTCCTATATGGTCAAAACAAATTTGTCAGACGTGCGGGTCTGGGTATGTGATGATGCTATTTCATTGGTGCATAAGGCTCCAAGAAAGCTTTGAAGCTTTGGTCACGTGGGAGGTGTTATAGTTTTGAGGTTTTCAACATTATCTTTAAGAAATTGGGAGATATATGTAATGAATTATCTTGGAGAAGGATATGGCGCCCAGAACTTGGGATAGAGTTTGATTAGACTCTGCAAACACTCTGGCCATGCCAGGGAAATATCCGACCCTATAAATACAAGATGCTCAGCGACGGAGAAAGGAACCAACTCAACACACAAATCTGCCATGCGCAAACCCTCTCAACCTTGAGATTTTTTATTTTCTTTTTCGCCAACACATCTTCAGTTTGGATAAACAGCACTGTGGAGGCAACCGGTAAACATCTTTAGTTTGGATAAACAGCACTGTTGCCGTAGAATCAGCTGACCGCGGAGCACCTTCAGTTTGGATAAACAGCACTGCGTCGGGGCCGACTGGTTATCTATCCAAGTCTCGGCCGAGAAGGATTTTCGAATCCTTATTGGCAGAGGTCATCTCATCAGCTTTCTTGGCGAAGTGAGGTGTTACATGTTACTACATTCGGCACATTGAAAGCCGAATTTGATATTGAACTTCGCAGAACTAGCAACCTTGTCTTCAGGCTCTAGAACCCAAAGGCCGAGGCGTGTTCCTTCCTCGGCCGCAGTCGCAAGATTAAGAAGTCAGCCGCGCATACAACGCCACATCCACATATTTTACTCACCGGCCGAGCTCGGCCGTCGAGTTGGCACGCCTCGCATTCGACCGAAGGACGTAGTTAACTCATAAATTATTCGGCCTGCGCGCCACGTAGGCTTGGTAGTTTTTAGGGTCAACAGGTATTCAATCAGGATTTTCAGTGATTCTCTAAATTCAAGGTGTATTCAATTAGAATTTTAAGAAAGTTTATTATAATCCTTAGAAATCCGGGTGTATTCAATTAGGATTTTAAAGAAGTTTATAACATTCCAGGTGTATTCAATTAGAAATTGATTTTAAAGAATTTGAGAAAGTTGAGGAATTAGAGGGAATTAGAGAGATTTCATAGTGTATTTTAAGCATCTACAAATCTCACCTCTTCCCATGAGATTTCGAGGGAATTGAATCAAAATTTTATATGAAATCTCTACAAATCAAGTAAACTCCATAAAAATCCATTAGAGTCTCTCAAATTGTCAATTGAATACACCCCCCTTAGTGTTTGGTAAACACACTAAAATTAGTTTTTTTTTTTGTTTTTTTTTTAAATTTAATTACGGTGAACAGAAGCCAAAAATCAGAAGCAGCCGTGAAGCGTGAGTTTGAGTAATCATTTAGTGTAACTGTCATACCGTCATGTACAAGCAAGGTTCTAAAAGACGTTAGGCACTAGTCGGACGACCGGCTGGAGTCTAGCACCTAGGTTGCTAGGCGGACTAGACGGATTTAATAAAATTTATTATATTTCGTGTAAATAAGTGTCTGTTTATATTTAAAATATATATGATTTCATCATAAACTACAAAATTGAATGACATATATATTATGAGCTATTGGAACATAATGAAAAACATGGAGAACAAGTATATAATGTGTGTTCCTTTAAGTATTCAACAAGTCTCTTACAATTTATTGAAAAAATAAAATGTAAAATAAAAGTTATCTATTTTCTGTCTAAGTGAGTTGCAACCTAAGCAGGTCTGGGCTGGCTAGGCGGCCGTCTTAGTAGGACTAGGCGCCCTTTCTTAATTTTCAAACGCCTAGGCTTTAAGCGGTTGGCCTAGGCATTAATCGGGATGGTGGCCAACCGCTTAAAGCCTAGGCGGCGCTAGACGGGGATTTTTAAAACAGTGCGTACAAGTTACAGATATTTTGTAGGAGAAATCCATTAAAAAGTAGCAACCCTATAGGCTATAGGCACCAATTACACAAAAAAGTTAACATGCAGCTCAACAAACCAGTAAAACCTTCCTCTGATAAAATCCCAAAAACGTTGCATGTTTTGTGTAACCGAGGGAGCAACACTTGAAAACGTTTCTACCACCCTTGTGTGTCAACAAATTGAACGAGGAAGCCACTAATCTTTAACCTAGTAATCTTAATTTTGAGTTGCTTCGCCTGAGACAGGACATACTTTACAAGAACTGGTTTCTCTTTGTACATTCAAATCTTGAAGGCAAGCTGTCTTTCCCATTTTTTCGGTTGATAAGGGATTATGTTTGCGATTTTGTTACCTTCGGGTTTTGGCAACAACGTTTCCTCCGAGGGGACTTTCTCGTGCCAAACAAATTCGTTTTCATGTTCGTGCTTTCGGAGCAATTCGGAAAAATTGTCAATTTCCTCTTTGAGAACAGACTTCCACGATTCTTTGCCCGGCATGTTCTTTTTCACATTAGTCAGTGTGAATCGAAGAACTGCAACAGCAACCCCGAATTGGTTGGAACTCTTTAGGGCTTCCGCAAAGTATTTTTGGGCTTGTAACTCGTGTAGCATTTTGCAGGATGATATAAAGTCCTGCTGAAACCGGAAAGAGTGAACACATTCAAGCATTGTTGATTTTTCACCAAAAATTGAGATGAATGTATCGTAGAATAAAACTGTGCAAAATTTAGACATACCGCAACATCCGAAGAAGTTTCTTTACATTCCTTTGCTGTATGTAAAACACCTGCAGCTTCATCAAGCAATTCTACAATACCATGGTGCAACTTTGCCAAAAGACCGACAGTAGTACCCTTCTCTTCAGCCCTTTTAATTGTTACGGCCTGTTACATTTTCATAACGAACATAAATTATCACAAAGAACAAGCAAACATCCGCAATTCCATCACGAAACCTCAACAAGGAAAACTAGCGAGGAAAGGAAGGCTGACCTGGGCATCGGCCAAGCAAATGAGGCTCATGACAGCGGACACTGATGAGACAACTTCTGGTGGCCTTTCTCCAACCAATGAGTGTTGGAGAAAAGGAATAACTTGATGAGCAAGGTGATGAAAAACACCAGCAGCTTCTCGGAATAATGTGGCAGATTGCACTAGGTCTACGACGATGCGAAGAAACCAGTTAGTTAATTTTACATCGTTGGTCTTAAAAGAAAAAAAAAATACAAATCTTAAAAGTGAAAAATGAAGGTAAGAGCACTAGTGCACTATCACTACCTGCAGGAAGAACCTCTAATGCCCTCTCCCGAAGGATTGCGCCATAAAGGAAAAGGGTCAGGCACAACTCAAACCGCAAGTTGTTGATTTGAAAATATTTCGATCCTTTCAAGTAAAAGAAAGAAGATGAACTAAGAGCACTAGTCCATTGTATCTTGAGTTCTGAAGTCCATCGAACTATCTCGTGGTGGCTCTTGACCCGATCAACGTGCAAAATCAAATTTTCCAACAAGGGAAGATACAGTTCAATGTTGTGAAGAATCTGAGACAGAGCAGGACAGCAAATGCCATCATAGACTGGATTACATAATTCACAAGATGCAAACAGAAGGAATTAATTTGTACTAAAAACACGAAAAGTGCTCCATATAATATTATCTCACAACCTGAAATACATTCAGATTGAAGGAAGGAATTAAACTAGTATTAGATTACTAAAAACAGAGGCACGAATTCAACAAAAATGCATGCATATCGAAATTAAAGAACCTAAATGCAGGCAGAATTTGCCTATAAACGGGGGTATAGTGCCAATGTCAAAACTTTCATAAAGTGGCATTAATCTGCAAGTAAAAACTAAGGCGTCTTCGAAATACCAAGTGCCATACCAAAAAATTACCTGTTGATTACGAGAAGTTAGCCCTCCGGACATTTCTCTTGCAATGGCGCCATTGATGGAGCTGCTCTCATTGATGGACTCCTCAAGCATTCTGCGCTTAGAGCTCAATTCTTTCAGTTGCTCAAGTGTCGCGGAATCACGAGCAGCGTAAACCTCCTCGAACACAATCTGACAACACAAAACTTGGGGAATTAGTATCAATATCATTAACTACACAAAGAACAAGTAACAATGATGAATACTTTATTGGACACATGCACTTATATGAATTAATCCCCAAAGTTTTCTTGATTAACCCAAAAAAATTTCAGAAAACCCAACTGGGTTTACGCACAAAATCGAAAAGATGGAGAATTTGAGCAGCTGGGCATGCAATAAGCTCAGAATTCAACGAGCCCCATACAATAAAAAAGAAAAAAAGCTCAATACAAACTCTCCAAAAAAAAAAAAGAAGCTACCTTCTTTGTCTTCAACTTTGCCGGGTCATTAAAGTGCAGCATCATCTTTGCCGAATCAACAAAACCCAGATGACAGTATCTGGGTTCTACGACAAGTCACTGAAATCTTAGACAGCTCTTCGGAAAATCCTAAGCATTCTCGTATTCGTCGAATCCAAAATCCCAATCCTACGGAACTGGGAATTGTCGTAAGATTCCTAGTAGCGATCAGCTTCTGGTTGGGAGTGTGGCGGTTTCCTGCTGGTTATTAAAGACCAAATGGGCTGCGTCTTCGTCGGGTCGTTTTCGAGATCACCTGCCCCCCCGGTTTCGTTTCCTTATCGGCTAAGTTTTCATATATTTATAGGACGTAAAATCTGGGTTGGGCTCCGGACGCGGGATTCACCCGGTCATCTCTCTCTCTCTCTCTCTCTCTCTCTCTCTCTTTTTTTTCTTTTTTCTTTTTGTTGTTGCACAAAACAGACAAATAACATTAAATCCCTAGTAGACACCCACAAGCTCAACCACACAATCGCCAAACGCACAAATCTACCCGTACAGATCTGTCACAATAAATGAAAGCCATAACAGAGAGATACTGGCAGACACAACAATCATCGTTAAATAGAGACGCCACAAAAAGTCATCGCGAAAGTGCGAGACCACATCAAAGTCATCGTTAGCAGACGAGACTCACAATACACAACACACAAAGACGAAGACCAAATTAGCCAAAATACCAGTGCCACTGCCGGTGCACAAGGGCGAGAGGAACTAAACTACACCAAGAAGGATCTGATGTACAACTCAAAAACAGGGAGAACGAGGCACCCAAGCTTAGGCCTCATCCAAAGTCCGAACAGTGGCTCAAACCGAGTCGAGCTGCACCGAGACAAACACGCCAAGCTCCCAGACCAAACCGAACCTCCAGAGCTGAGAACATCGAAGCCATCGAGGATAGAGACACCACCATGGAACAGAGTTGACGAGGGAGGATCCAACCCACCTACAACACATATCTAAACCCCACACGAGGAAAATGAGCGCCAAATCGAAGAGAATCTTGAAAGGGAATGGCCCAGGTCGGGGTATAGGGCATAGATCCATGGATATCTGCACCTAAAATGGTGGGAGAGAAGCAAGAGAGGGGAGAAGAGGATAGGAAATGTCAGGAATGAGGGGTCAGCGTGAAGTGGTGGGAAGAAAAACGAGAATGACGAGGGGTGGAGGATGGCTAAGATGGGGAAGATGGGAGAAGAGGAAGGGATGAGAGAGGCTGCCACCGGCCCCTAGACATAGTCAGAGGCCGGCAGCGAAGGGGTTGACTGTTAGGGTTTTCTGGAAGAGGGAGAGGGCTAACGTGTTTGATATTTTATATGTATTTTATTTTTGTCAAATTTAATGTATAATGTATAGTATAAATTGTCATTTTTACAAGTTTCTAATTTTTCTTTAATTGGTGGGAAATGCCATGCAACAAAAATGAGCTTGCTTAACGCACTAACTTTGAATTCCGATTTAAAAAGCTCTTAGAAGTGCATAGTTCCCACGCTCGTCAATAAAGTCAGTTATTCGTCTTTTGTAAACAAGTGTTGTATACTAATAGACTTGCTTATTGTGACTGCAAATAAAAAACAGTTATACTTATTTTTACATAAGGGTTATGACTCGCTTCCGAAAAGATAGATTTTACTATGATTTGCTCGCTTTATTAAGAAAACATTATAAGATGTATAATGGATGTCATATTGGGTAGATCAAAATCTAAATGTGAAATAGAAGGAAATGTGTAACATGAAGATATTTGATGCTAAATGTAATCATAAAAGATATATAAAATGAGTGAAGAAGCGATTTATTCTCTTATATTCTTAAGATTTCCTCAAAATAGTAGAAAATTTCCTTGTCTTTCTTGAAATTTTCCCGATATTGATCTTCAACCGAACACAATGCTTAATTTTCCCACTGCTATTGATTCAAAATAGCAGGAAATAATGGGAAGATTAAGTAAGGATGACATAACCAATCCCTATAAGTGTGGTTCAATGGACCTAACTTGTAGAATCTTTCTTAACAAGGAAAATATTTCGTAATTAGATTTGTGAATTCAATAAATTGAAGAAAAATATTTTCTTGGAACAGAGACGAAATCGGCAAATGGCACAAATGTCATAAAAAGAACATTAAACCAAAGTAAAATTTAAAAAGTGAGACAAAATCTAATAGAAAAGTAACACAATCATCAGAAAATGATAATACTAAGCTCTCACTAGTATATACGAATTTTTATATTTGGTCCAATAAAAAAAATGTTAAGCGTTCTTTGTTTTTTAAAATCTAAGAAAAATTAATAACGTGTCTATTATGTTTTAAAACGATAAAACATGTGTTAAAATTTCATTACACAAAATCAAAAAGTGAGTACTCATTAGTGTGTACTCAAATGTTATCGGTCAAAAAGATAATCAGACCTTTGGGTTTTTCTTAAAATATGCTAAAGTTTTTAGGTTGATATTAAATTCTTTATTTTTTGGGTTGTTTTGGTATTTGCCCTTATTATTTATTTATTTACAGTTTATAGAGTTTTCCCACCTTCCAACTGAAAAAGGCCACTATTTTTGCACCACCGGAAGAAACCCCCAACCAGTCGCAGTAGCAGCGGGGGTTGGCTCCCGCTTAAATACTGCTCTTCTTCAACCAGAACGCTGCGTTTCGTGCCCTCACCCCCGTTTCCAAGCTTTGGACTCACACATTTCCGTAGCGCAGCCTGTCGCAAAAGCAGTTGAAATTTCTCAGCGGTCCTTTCGAGCAGTACAATGGCGGAGAAGCAGCTGATCGTAGTTGTGGAAGGAACTACCGCCATGGGGCCCTACTGGGCAACCGTCGTCTCCGATTACCTTGATAAGATCATCAGGTAGGAAATTTCTTATGCTGAATTTGTTGCTTGGTTGATTTATTTTTTGAACTTTTCTGCGTAGTGATTTTAGGGTTATGGGACTAGAATTTTGTGCGGCTCTTGTTTCGACTGGGTTTGGTGGCTCGGAATTGAAATTTAATTGCAATTTCAATTTTCACTTTGAAATTGGTTGTGTGGAGTAGTTGTTAAGTTAAATGGGAACCATACAGTTTTGGTTCAATTTTGAATCTTTTGCTCGCTACGAAAGAATCTGATACTGATATAACTAGTATAGTGAATCGGAGAAATCTCCCATTTCTGTACCCTTAACCGCGAAACCATAGGCAGCCTTGCCATATTTCTACAATGTACAAAGTTTGATTTCATATAATCCTGATGGAAACTGGATTTTGATTGATTTATGTATAATTAACTAGTTCTCATCAATTTTGATAGAAGCAATCCGCGGTGACGAGCTCCATGCAGTGGATTGTTTCTTGTTGGCATGTGATGCAAAATAAGTCCTATACTTGGTCAAATAGATATTTTCCACATATCATGATTAACTTACTTTCAAATTATGCACACTAACAAGCGATTTAATGAGTCAACTCGTAGTTATTATCCCGTATTTGTTATTACTGAACTTTCTGCTTTAGGAACAAATACTGTACTTGTAGGCTAAACCTCTCATATTTACGTTTTGGGTTTGACATTGGATTCTTGAATGAGGTATTCATCTCCAGGGAAGAATTGAAAAAGAAATCTTTATTGGTTCTACCTCCTATTTTTTATGAAGAGAATGAATCTTTTTATACAAGGATCAGAAAAAAATGGGCCCGAACCTCCTGCGGTAATGATTTGGAAGATCCAAAATAAAAAATAGTTGTATTTGCAAACTGGTTTTCGTCTGGTGGTCTAGCAGCGGAGAGAGAGTATAACTCCTTGGGCATCTTGAAGCAGAGTATTGTGCTCCAGCTGATTGGATTGAGCATACTCCGTGCTACCATGTCTCAAGTGAAAGTTCATACTTGGAATATTAACAATCTTGACCCAATATTCCTATACCTAGAACCAAATATGAAGTTTGTCATTGATTTTTTCTCATTACATGTGGATCATTAACTTGCATGGGATTTTATGCACTACCATATCTGTATGCCACTTTTTTATTTATCTTTTCCCTGCAGGAGTTTCTGTGGCAAGGAGTCAAGTGGCCAAGTATGCACCTTTTTCCATGACTTTATGATTATTCTTTATGTTTATCATTATTTATCAGAAGTCATTTGTCAGAACTGTTGATTGTTCATTACATATCTAAACATGTTTACATGTAGGTGGTTGTGCCTTCTTTCACTAGTTGTTAATAGCATGCATTTAATAATTTGAGTACATAGTTTGTGTACACTACATCAACAATTTATCAAACCACAGCCAACCATTCTTACATTTCACTGGCAGATAGCATTATTAGTTCCCTCTGTAAGACTTCTAGCTCTGTAGTTTTCTTCTTATTTTGTAATTTGGCTTTTGAGATGCAGAAGCTCTGTACTTCTACTTTTGAGCTCTCTCTGGTCACATTCAAAACTCATGGATCTTATTGTGGTATGTAGTTTTCATTCTTCTTATTCCTAGTTTTCCGAGTTATGACTTGTGTTATTAATTTCTTATTGCATCACGAGGTTGACCATAAATCCTTAGGAATTTTACTTTTTATAGGGTAAGATGCTTGTTAGTCCTCCATCCTCCTACTGACGGGATTCAATCTTACACTAAGTCAAATAGTTCTTTGTAAACAGGGTTCAATCTTATACTAAGTGAAATAATTCCTTGTAAAGTTAAGCTGGATGTTGTTCAAAGTTTGCAAATTATTGCTTGGTGATTTTCACAACTTTATGGAATTATTCCCCTTGAAGTGGTGGATTTTCAGTAGCTTTAAGTTAAAGTCTAAAATTAACAGACTTTGTTGTAATGTAGTGGTTCTTTGTACACAATACCGCCTGGAAGTCTGAAAAACTTGTTTGAGTTCAGTCCTTTGTCTACATGAGTTTATACATTTCCAGCTTCCCTTAATAGGACAACTTATGCTGGAAATGGAAGTTTTATCTGGTAAATTACCACTTAACTAGTACCAGACCTTGTTTCTTATGAATTCAATTCACCTAGATGATCTGCAGGTATTCTATGTCATTACTGTAACTGGCATTTGCTCAATATATATATGAATATTTTAAAATAATTGTACAACCTTTCGTCAAGGTTACCTGGTAAGACGGAGTGGCTGGACAAGAGATGTGGATCTCTTCTTGCATTGGCTTTCAGCTATACCCTTTTCTGGGGGTGGTTTTGGTGATGCTGCAATTGCAGAAGGGCTTTCGGAAGCTATAATGGTATGCTGTTCAAAACCGTCCAAGTACTTTAGCGTTTCAAATGCATTTGTTAGAGTCACATTTTAAACTTAACATTTACTATTCTTCTGATGTGAAATACAGATGTTCAGTACAGCTCAAAATGGAAGCCAAAATCAACAAAACGTGGATTGCCAGAAGCATTGTGTTCTTATTGCTGCGAGTAACCCTCACGCTCTGCCCACACCAGTGTATCGCCCACAAATGCAAAATTTGGAGCAAAATGAAAATATTGATGCACAAACAGAAAATCGTCTTTATGATGCTGAGGCTGTTGCTAAATCATTTCCACAGGTAGTTTTTTGTTTATTCCTAGTTTAATGGTGGCTGTTCCTATTCTCTTGAGGGCTAAAAATCATGAGTAATGAGCCCTTAGTTTCCATCCAGTGTTCTGTTTCACTGTCAGTCATTTGTCCAAAACAGCTACCTAAGCTCAGAGGAATATACAATGCGGTATGTTCTATCTCTTATTCTTTTATATATATATATATATATATATATATATATATATATATATATATATGTATATATATGTATATATTAGCTTTTGACTATTTGTATATCTTGCTAAATCAACAATAATGTAACTTCCTTTATTTTCTTTGGTGCTCTGTTGAGCTTTAAAACTTTATGTTGTTGAATTCTAATCTCAACCACAACCACTTAGACTATCATGAATGAAAAATATAGTTTCCTCTGGTACCATATTCATATACATGGAACGACTGTCTACTTATATTAATAAAACTGCAAAGAATGTTTGATAATACAAAAGGGAGGAGACAGTATTATTGCCAGACTGAATATTTTATTTCCTATGGCTTAAGATCACTAGAAGAAGTTGGCGTGACAGTGACCACTTTGCCAATGCAGGGAAAGCACAACCCTGGAGCGGCAGATCCACCAATTGGTAATGCGAAAGAGCCCCACTTTCTTGTTTTAATCTCAGAGAATTTTATGGAGGCCCGTGCTACTTTAAGTCGTCCAGGAATTACAACTTTGCCCTCAAATCAGAGTCCTGTAAAAATGGAAATAGCTCCTGTTGCTTCAGTTACAGTGCCGCCTTCAACTTCTATGCCCTCTGGTTGGTTTTGCAGTCAATATGTTGTCTCTTTTAGTCTTTTTCTAGTGCAAAATATTTGGTTCATTTTTTTCTGTTAATGAAAGTACTTGTTGATTTGGTTTCACTTATCTATTTGGCTTTTTTGTTGTTGTTGAAATTATGAATGTTTCAGTATCAATTAGGTGTAGTTGCAATTCCTTTTACATCTTTTATAAGAATAATTGGCTCACCTTACCACTCAAATGAACTTATAAGGTTAAATGTATTACAAATCTTAGTATAATAGGCTATTTCTTGTTTGAATTATTCAATTAAGTTTGTTATTGCTAGGCTGTTCCTATTTTTCATGGTTAATTCTTGCTTATCCTGCTTGATTGCAGACTTACCCTTTCTTTTCCTTTCCCCTTTTTCAAACTAGTGAATGGATCTGTTATGAATCGGCAACCAATTTCTGTTGGAAATGTACCTCCTGCTACTGTAAAAGTTGTAAGATTAGTTATGCATTCATTTGAACTTTTATGCTTTGTGCAAAGGAAAGACATTTTTGTTCTGTTATGCTGTTTTAATTAAAAAAAGTGTATATATAATTATATATAGAGTTCTCATATGACTTGTTTAGGAGCCAAGTACCCTAAGTTCCTTGGGACCTGGTTTTGCACACATTCCATCTGTACATCCTCCTTCCCAAGGAGTCCCGAGCTTGCAGACCTCTACACCATTTTCTGCTTCTCAAGGGATGACCACAATTAATGATAATGTACCAGATTTCAAACCTGTAGTGAGCGGTATGACACATCCCTCGCGTCCTGTTGGTTGCATTCTCAATAACATCTCTCAAGCACACTTTATGAACGCAGCAGTCTTAACTGGAGGAACTTTTATGGGACTCCAAACTATGTTTCAAAATCCTATGGCAATGCATGTATCAAACATGATGAGTGCCCTTGGTTCATCCGGTGCCTCTTCTGGAACCGGTACAATGATTCCTACTCCAGGAATGGCTCAAAATGTGCAATCTGGGATGCAGTCACTTGGTGCAAACAATAGTTCAGCAGCATCTGTGCAGTTTTCACAACAGACAAGAAGTGCTCTTGCATCTGCACAATCCAAATATGTGAAAGTCTGGGTCTGGGAGGTAGGTCTTTTCAAAAGATACGGTTGGACTGGAAACTTCTGGTGGCGACTTTTTTAAGCTAGATTGTCAGGAAAATTTTAAAGATGGTCGGCTCTGTTTTAATATGGTATTCCACATTTGCTCATACTTGAATGATCAACATACATGCAGGGAAATTTAGTTGGGCTGAGATATCGGCAGCCTACGCTTATCACTAGATTGGAGGTTCGTTCTCAATTGCCCCGTTGGATGACATGGAAACTGTCGTTTGTTTTGTGATACTCTTATTTTTGAGAGAAAAGTGAAGCATGTATGTGGCTCTGGCACATGAGGATTTTCAGTATGTTTCCATATAAATTGGTTTGTGAAACTATCTCACCACCAATTCTTTTGATTTCCACAAACTCCACTCTTCACCCAAAACTCCACTGCTAAACTATCACCAGAGAAGGGAAAACTCCAAATTTCCACAGAATCAAAGCCAGTGTCTCTGTCATGGATAACCGTAGTTTTTTATATTGAACTTAATTTTTTCTGAGACATTCTCTATGATAGCTTGTGATTGTGCTTCAGTGTGATTTGAATTCAAAAGTATTATGCATTTGGTTTGAGTTTCAATATATTTGTATGAGGAGGAGAGAGAAAAAAATTGCAGAAAACACTGAACAATGGATAGATAGTTATTTTAAGTGTGTCATCAGTGACATCTATTAAATAGACAATTTGATAACCATAAGGGTCTAAGCTTCCTGAATTAAACCACAGCATGAGGCATGTTTTAGGGCCTAACCGTGTGGGGTTATTTATATTTCTTTTAGTTATCTTGTAATTTTAGCAGTTACTCAAATATTTGTTAACTCCACAAATGCTTTCTATCTTTATCAGGGTTTCAGGTGGTCTTCAGCTTCTGGGACGTAAGTCGGGAGAGTGCTCTATCTTCTTTTATTTCAAATAGTATGTTAATGGAATGTAATCAATGGTTTAAAGTTTCTATTTTAACTTTAATTCTTTTATTTTGAAAAAGTGTCTATAACTTAATATTTCTACCTTATCACAGCAGCCGTCTTTTTCTTTGGTTAAAATAAAATTTTAGTTGCCTCCATTCTTAGAATCCTAATGTCTTGAGATGCTGTATGATTATTGGCACGATGCTGAATGTATTTTGATCGGAACACTTTGGTTGGGCTTATTTGGTTGGTGCTTTAGTGCACAATAAAATCTTAATATCATGATTATGGTAAAATGTGTTATTGGCATATTCAAGCATCTTTTACCTTTATTTGTTGTTTATTTTTTCATTCCTCAGGCTTGCAGCAAACTGGCCACCAGCAATGGTAATAGTGAGACTCATATCTGAGAACCACATGCATAACAAGTAATTACCATTCAGTGAAAACATTCCCTTCTCCATTTTTCTGTGTAATATTTTCCTCCTGATCTTATATTTCTCAGTTTTCTTGACTTCATTCAGGCAATATGTTGGAAAGGCAGACTTTTTAGTTTTTCGGGCAATGAATCAGCATGGGTTTCTTTGGCAATTGCAAGAGAAGAAACTTGTAAGCTGTCTACTTTATCTCTATCTATCTCCATCTCCCCGCCCCACCCTGATAATTCTATCTGTAACCGTAACCAACATTTCCAATTTAATTTTCTTCACAAAATTTTTGACATTTGTCATATCATGCTGCACCTTTGCATTTTTTTTTTTTTTTTTTTTTGAAAGCCTTCTGTTATGGATGTGGATGAGGGATGATAAAATGAACTATACTGTTTGAAAAGGACTTACCACTTTTCCCCTTGACACTCAAAAACTGCCCTCGTTGCTAATTTGCTATTCAATTTATTGCTTCTTCTGATCTAGCAGAGTACTTCCTCAGATTCTGTGTGACATTCTCATATGAACTTAGTTAATTATCTGTTTAAACTCAATAACCTCTGAATGCTGTGATAAACTAAATTTATGCATTTAATTGGCTCTCTTGGCTTGAAGTGGGGTAATTCTTGATTCTAGTATCATCCTTGTGAGACTTCAGCATCGAAAGCTAGTTTGTCTATTTTATTTGACCTTCTGCAGTAGATTTCCTTCGAATGTACACATTAGATGAAACCGAGGACTATTCTGCTATTTATCTTCTTCTCAAAAAGCTGATTTCCCACTTTTTTCAGTGTGCAGTGATCCAATTGCCCTCTCAGACACTACTACTCTCCGTTTCAGACAAAGCATACCGATTGAATGGAATGCTGTTTCCAGGGGTGAGCATGTTGTTTACTTGGGTCTTTCTTATTACTGCGGATTGTAATTTCTTATCATTAGTTTTTTTCAATATTAAGTATTTATGGCCGCCAACTATTAGCTGGTAAATCCACAACAAATATGTGAGGTACCTTCAGTACTAAAACAAACCTGCAAAATGGACCTTGTATTTTTCAAAGATTTTGCGGGGGTCGATTAAAGAGCTTTCTAGCCTGTACAAGGTGCTTTTAATTCTGAAGGTTCCCTACATATCCTGCAACTTCTGTTTAAATTGTTTTCTGGACTGGAGGCCTGTGGCGGTACTCCAAATGAGGTTGTGGCTCGGCATTGTAACTTTCTTACAACCTGGTTTTTGTTAAAGCTAAGTCTACCTTCGGTTCAGGATATGGTATTGTCTAACCCACAAGTAGGCGGTCAACAACAACAGCAGCAAATGCAACAAATTCAAGTAGGCGATCAACAACACCACCACATGCAAGTTCCCGGTCAGCAACAACAGCAACAAATGCAAGTACCCGGTCAGCAGCAACAGCATCATCAGAGTCAACAACAACATCCGCAGATTCAACAGCGGCACCCTCAGATTCAACAACAGCAGCAGCTCTTACAACTTCAATCACAACAACTGCCGCAACAGCACCAACAACAACAGGGACAAGTTTCGTCACAAGGTCCTAATGTGCCTGGAGGGGGTTTTACGGGTTAAGTGAGAGCCTCAGCTCGTTAGAAACACTCCGGGACTAGCATATAAATAACTTTACCATCAGCCAGTGAACCCCTAACGGTTGGAATTTTAGTTAATCAGTTTCTGAAGCCTATCCTTTTAAATGAAATTTATGAAACCGTGGTTTTAGCTTACTGTACTCGTTGGATAGAAATTTGTGATGCTTTTGCTGGTTCTTCACGCCGATGTTGTACGGAGGATTATTTGTAACCCGGCTGATTTTGAAGGGAATATGGGCTGGTTTGGTATTGCTCTGCTTGGAAAAAAAAGCTGCTTCTGCTGTGTTGTGAGAATAAGCAGCTGTGAAATAAAATAACAGAGTGTTTGGTAAACTTTTTTGTAAAAGTGCTTTTGAAAAAAAAAAACAGTATTATAGTGTTTGGTAAACTTTTATGTAAAACAGATGTGAAAAAAAGTCGGTTTTTCAAAGCTGGGTTTTGCAGCTTTGTGTTTTTGGCTTTTTTTCATCCAAAATTGTGAAAAAAAAACTGAAGCTGAATGTTTACCAAACACAAAAAAGCTGCCAGTTTTTTTTTATACCCACTTTTTTTTCAGAATCACCTCAGTACCAAACCAGGCCTATGCCTGGTAAGTGACCTGCATTTGGGTTCTTCTAATGGAGGTTCTACTGTTAAATTTGCTTATGATTAAGTGCTCAGATGAGGATTCTGCTTGGAGTTTCATCTCGTCTTTGAGTGTCCCTCGAGCGTTAAGTTTTTTGTTTTGCTTATTACTCGGAAAACGATCCCAACCAGCGCGCAGAGGAGTCTTTGCAACTTCTGTTATAAACTCTCCTCGTTCATTTGCTCTATTACGAGGCAGTATTTTAATCGGTTTTACAAAATTCTACAAAAACCATCGTAAAATCTATAAGTATCGTATCTCGATTTCTCTGTTATATAAAGATAACGTTGATTTAGCGTAAGATCAATTAAAAAAGATACGATACTTGTTAACCTTTCATTTTGTGGTAAGCAGTGCCTAGCAGTCGATCACTTTTGGCTTTTGGGCATGCAAATTGCGAAGTGACTGGGGACACTCGAAAGCAAGAAAGAAGACGACTCCCACGCCAACAACTCCCCTACATGAATGATGAAGAGCATCCCTTCCCTTCCCTTGGCCTTTAATCATTACTATTCCCTCTTTATAAAGCAAATGTTATAAATATTTAAGTATTAAGTGGGCTTTTTATCAAAAGGGTGTTTGAGATTGGCATAACTCTTCACTTTGGTCCCTGAAATTTAAAATCAATAGAAGTGGTTCATGTAATCATCCATTATCAATCATTTTGGTTATTCTGTGAGAAATCTTTGTTAAATTGAGAGTATTTTTGTCAAATCAATCCCTCCTTTGAACTAATGGTTTCTTCAATTATAAGAGATTTTCCACATAAAGACCAAAGTGATTGACAGTGGACAATCTCATAAACCACTTCTATCGATTCTAAATCTCATGAGTCAAAGTGTAGAATTATGACATATCAGAAACTATCTTGACTAAAAAGCCTATCAAGTGTAGTGATTGAAATTTGAGGTGGCTACATTCATCCACCAACTCAATAAGTGTCTAAACGATTATATTTAGCATTAAGTGTAGTGAGAGTAATCATTGGTTCAATACTTGGAGTAGAAATAAATAATTGCATACAAGGGCTTTTTTCTGTAGAGAAAATTTGACAAGGGAGCATAAAGAAATGATGCTTGTCAACATGGGGTCCTTAGATTCCTTCTGTATATAACATCAAAGTGGGTGGAGTGCATGCAATCACAATTTTAATTATCTCAGCTAAAATGAGAGTAAAATTTGTTTGCACTCGTTTTAAAAAACTGATTTTTTATATTTAGATTCATGCATAAAATGATAGAGATAAACTTGAGTAGGAATACACCAATCACGTCATCCTTGGAGTCATCTCACAAAGAATTTCTTACATTAAGTTTCATGATTCATCTGATATTATGTTGATCTCACCTGTTTAACAACTGACCTAATAAAAGAGTTCAATCGAGATATATCTCTACTCACAGAATATGACAAATGTTAGGTATCCTGTTTGCAATATTAGCTTGCGTCACTCAAGATAATTTTAAGTAGAGTGTTTAACATGTTTTGCCAAGTATGCACAAGACGGTTTGTTATCTCAACCTAAAATATTTATTGCTTTTGCCTATATGATTTGCTTTGCTCAACTCATCCGATAAGCACTCTTGGAAAAGCACAAGTCTGCGGGAAAAGCAAAAGATAATTACACGAGTGGGGCTCCCAAATGGACATATCCTACATTTCTTCACATATTTTAGAACGAGGATCCTCTTCGGATCCTCTTTGGAATGATTCAGAGATTCTTCAATCACATTCGTTCATTATATATCGTGCGGTCAGAAATCATTGTAAATTTTTTTATTTAAAATTAAATATAAACAGTACCTGACAAAAACTGACTACACGATGTACGATGAACGAATGTGATTGGAGGATCCCAGATCTTCACAAAGAGGATCCGGAGATGATCGTCACCCCATATTTTGGGCCATCAAACCACTATATACACACAGCACGATGACGATCACTCAACTCCCACATTGAAAGTGTTTCTGCCTTCACTGCAGAAAGAGAAAAACAAAATGGTTACAACTTCTCCTCCAAAGGTGCGCATCACCACTCTCTTTACTCACACAAAGCTATCTGGTCTTCCAATTTTTGCGATCTTCACTCTGATATATTTTCTAAATTTTTTCATGTCGATGCATGAAACTATGGCAGGAAGTTGTTTCGGACGACAAATGGAGGGAGGAGCCAGTGGACAACGCCCGCCGAGCCAAATGGTGGTACTCCACCTTTCACACCGTCACCGCCATGATCGGTGCCGGTGTACTCAGCCTGCCTTATGCCATGGCATACCTAGGATGGTACAGAACAACCCAACTTACCTAAACCAAATACACTGCTTTGTTTCGACAAAAAGAACTGCTTTGTATACTTATACCCTAAACCCTATTCTTTTACCAACTTTTTTCTTTCAGGGGTCCAGGGACAATGGTTCTGGCAATATCATGGTGCATGACCTTGAACACAATGTGGCAGATGATTCAGCTCCATGAATGTGTTCCGGGAACTCGATTCGACCGATATATAGACCTCGGGCGGCATGCCTTTGGACCAAAGCTCGGGCCGTGGATTGTGCTTCCGCAGCAACTGATTGTGCAGGTTGGTTGTGACATAGTGTACATGGTCACAGGAGGAAAGTGTCTGAAGAAGTTTGTGGAGATGGCATGTGCCAATTGCACACCAGTCAAGCAATCGTACTGGATTCTCATCTTTGGTTCCCTTCATTTCTTTCTTTCCCAGCTCCCCAATTTCAACTCTGTTGCCGGTGTTTCTCTAGCAGCAGCCATCATGTCACTAAGGTAGTAATTTTAATTTTCACTCTAATTTTTCACTTTCCATGTGAAGGAAAATCTGATTTAAACATGCTTTAGGCAAACAAAATCTGTTAAAAGCCAAAATACAATGGAACTTTGTGACATAGCAAACTATATAAGAAACGATTTTAATTTTGGTACTTAATTCTGTTTTGGTTTGATCAATCCAACGGTTAAAAAAAGAGGAGGGGTGAGCAAGTCAATTTCCTTTTTACGTACCCTACACAAACTCAAGTCAAGTTTGGTATAATTTTGTTCTTACAGCATCAATTAGAGCAATCAACCCAAAATGAGACGTGTATAAATAGAATCGGTTACGAATTTTTAATCAAAATTAGAAGTAGAGGGTCACGAAATAGATAATAAAGTGACCCTACACAATTTTTTTTTCCTAAAATATTTGTGCATACTTCCCTTCTAAAATTCTAAAAAAACTTGATTAGAGTTGTCTGACCATGTTATTCATAAGACACATCTCACAAAATCATGAGAACGTTGTAATTTGATCTCACCCAACTCCAAAGTAGGGCAGTCCTACCGAAGACTTACTCCTAAACCTAACAAGAAAACTTTAGAAGGCTAATTTCAAAATAAAAAATAAAAAGCCTAAAAAAATTGAATTTGTTGTTAATTTGCAGTTATTCAACTATAGCCTGGGCAGGTTGCTTAAGCAAAGGTCGGATTGAAAACGTGAGCTATGCGTACAAGAAAACAAGCCCTGCAGATTATATGTTTAGGGTTTTCAATGCATTAGGTCAAATCTCGTTTGCATTTGCCGGGCATGCAGTGGCGCTTGAAATCCAGGCCACAATTCCATCGACTCCCGAGAAGCCGTCGAGAATTCCCATGTGGAAAGGTGCCCTAGGAGCCTACTTTATCAACGCAATTTGCTATTTCCCGGTGGCCCTGATCGGGTACTGGGCTTTTGGTCAAGATGTCGATGATAACGTGCTCATGGATCTTAAGAAACCTGCATGGCTCATTGCTGCTGCTAACCTAATGGTTGTCGTCCATGTCATTGGCAGCTACCAGGTATAACTGCCGAGTCAGCATTCGCATTCAACAACACGAGAGATTCTCATCATTTTCTCATGTCACTAACACTTTCCATATGTCAATCGTTTATTGAATGGATTGGGCAAATTTTTAACACGTGGCAAACATTTGTTGGACGATAGTACCATTAAAACTAAATCTTAATTAACTGCAAGAGAGAATCTCTCCGGCATCACTTTTATAAATCTATATAAAAACTTCTAGCTGGTCTGTTTGGCACTACTTTTATAAGGGCTGAAGTGATTTCTAATAACTTAGGGTTTAGTAGAACTACACTAATTAAGGATGTGACTTGAAAATGCAGGTTTATGCTATGCCTGTTTTTGACATGCTTGAGAGGATGATGATGAAAAAAGTAAATTTCCCACCTGGAATTGCACTTAGACTAATCACGAGATCAGTTTATGTTGGTGAGATTACCATTTCCCATAAGTCTGTGTCTCTCTGTCATTTCTGGTTGATTAAACCCTAATTAATTAAGTCCTTAATTACTATATCTATGTTGCAGCATTTACATTATTTATTGGAGTCACCTTCCCTTTCTTTGGAGACCTTCTTGGTTTCTTTGGTGGATTTGGTTTTGCCCCCACTTCCTACTTTGTAAGCCTCTCTCACTTTTATTTTCTTAATTTCTTATTGCAGAAATTACAAAACTACATCCTCAGCAAGAAATTAACTAACTAATTGAGCATTTTTCCACAGCTTCCTTGTATAATGTGGCTGAGAATTAAGAAACCAAAGAGATTCAGCATCCAATGGCTCGTCAACTGGGTAAGCCAAAGAATCTAATGTTACTTATTGTCGATATAGCATAGACAAACGATTGAGTATCGACATCGGTACATAACCAGTTAGCAACATATCCATGTCTTATGATGACTGTGTCTTTGCAGGCTTGCATATTCATTGGAGTGTTCATCATGTTGGCTTCCACAGTTGGTGGTTTTCGTAATATCATTGCTGATGCATCAACATATCGGTTTTACACGTAATTAACGATATATAAGCGGATTATTACGCCACTAATCGGACGAAAATTATGTATTATCTAAGTTGCGGATTAACTAGTAAGGACTAATATCAATTAATGTTCTGTTATCCTCCTTCCTTCAAGAATTAATCAAGCTACCAAAGCAATCCGTGCATCATTTTCCTTTGTTTTCTGGCTTGTAATGTTAGAAATGGCTGTCCATTTGCTTTACCATAAGCAATTTCATCAAGTCAGAATACTCTTTTGGATTAACTTTTAGTAAGTGCTATTCTAAAAAATTGTCATGAAAATTCATATCCACGAAAAACAGTGCTCTTTTTTATAATCCATAAATGGTGGGAAAGGAAGTATTCAGTGTCCTCTAGAGAAATTCAAAAGGAGTTCTTCACAAAAGCAACTCCAAAATAGAAGAAAATAAACAAATGCTGGCAACAGATTAGTATCAAATTGCGGAAATTCTAGCATGTTTCGTTAGAACGGGGACTTGGCTGCTCAAAGTTCAGCAGCAGCTGCTGCCCAATCACAGTTGGACATATGTCCAGATAATTAATTTTTTTAATCACAACTTGAACACGTGTTCCGTTATGATTGATCATCAGCAGGATGGCTGCGCAGCCAAGTTCTATCCGTTTCGTTATATATGCAACGAATAATGAATTATAGGTTGGACGTACAGTCAAGGATTTAATGGTCAAGAATCACAATGTATTCTGACAAAACAAAATCAAAAGTGTGTTGAGCTTTTTTTTTTTGGGTCAAATTGGGTTTTTTATTTTTTTTGCTATAGTAGGCCAATATGAGGCCTTTTGTCAATATTAGGTCATCATTATTCTTGAAAAAGGTAAAGTTTAACAAGTCAATAAAATGTATTACATTATTGATAGCGAGGTTTTGATTTATAAGCGGGTGAAAGATTATAGATTCGATTTTCGCTAAAGACGAATTCAAACTACATTATTACTAACGAGATTTGGATAATATCATTTATTCAAATAATTATATCAAATTGGATAATCCACCTTCAAGTTTCAAAAATTTCAAATCAAATCACACTGATGACTAAATTGTAGTTGCATTGTCCATCTCAGTTAGTGGAAACAGTTATATGTCATGTCTCTAATGAAACAAATAGACACATCCAAATCAGTAGCTAGTTGTGATTTTTCTGTGGTCACCCATCACATTTAAAATTTTAATTTAAAATTAAATTTATTTATTTATTTGTTGAAGAAATTGGATTTATAATTTGGCAAAAAGAATATAAATTTAAGATAATTAATTAATCACTCGTAAAAAAAAAGCTCGTACTTGGTAGGGTCTAGACGACGACGTTCAGTGAATTGCGAAAACCAGCAAAGTCCCACCTGAAACAGCACAGCACCGCACCAATTCATCGATAATTTTCTTGTTGTTTCGGTTAAAAACACAACCAGAAAATCCAGTAAATAAATAAAATCGCACGACGCATTGCAGCAGCAGCAGCAGCAGCAGCAGCACAGCGCAAGACAAAAGAAAGATTAATGGAGACTGCGATTTGTGGGAGAATCCCTCTCTCCCCGAACCACGTCTTCAACCCCAAACCAGGTCTACTCCATTTTTCTCAATTCCCTCCCTCTTTTCAGATTTTGGGATTCCGTCAAAATCTTTGATTTCTTCAGCATCTTTACTATTAGCAGTAGATTTATTGGATTTTTCAATTCAAAGCTGGGTTCTTGTAAATTTTTAGCGATTTTGTTGTTTTTTTATTGAAGTTATGGAATTTAATGTATAATACGCCTCGAAAATTGATTCTCTCTGATGGGTCTCTTTGTTCTGTGTGAATGGAAGAGTGCTCTGCATCTTTCACAGAACATGAAGTGCCAGGAAAAACCCCATATGGTTATATAGCTGTATATGTGGTTCCCAAATAGTTCTGCTGATGCTGCCAAATGATAATGTAATTGCTTGAATTGGATGTGTAATTGTACATTTATATTGTTTGATGAATTGAAAGTTATGTTACAAGAAAGGTTTTCGAAAATTGAAAGCTTTTTCGGTTAGAACAAAATTTATATCAAATTGTCCAGTATCTTGGAAGATGTAGGTAGGGCAGATTGGGGAGTGCAATGCAAGTTAGTTCGTTGTGTACTTGTGTCTAACCTTGGGCGGGTTTCCTATGTGTTCTGTTTTGGGAGTGGTGGAGTTTCCGTTTTCGCTAATGTAAGATCGAGTAATGGGAGCAGCAACTTCTGGATTACTTGCCACTGCCTCCGGATGCATTTATGCTAATGCCATCCACATGTTGGTTTCCTTAAAAGGGTCACAAGGATTTTTGTCTAAAGATCCAGCATCTGGAGGGTCTGTACCAGGGCTAAGAGTGCCTTTGTTACAATTTCACTGTATTTCATCTTTCCGAGCAATCGGAGATCCAATTCTAAAGATTTGGGTTTTCAAAATCCATAGATTCCTAGACATATGCATGTTGTGGTGGTTCTAGAATCTGGACAATGCTATCTTCTGAATTTTCGCATTCTGTTGCTAAATGTTTTGTCTTGATAAAAAATTGGTTAGTATGAATAGTGCATTTCTGTGGTGTTTCTTTATCCTTTAACATATATATGCCCGAGTGATTCCAGCTGGTGCATTTTTATCATAAAAAACGTGTTGAGCAGGAGACAGACACCCTCTTTGTAAAGGATCATGCACCAATCTTAGCATTTCCGTGGCTGTATCAACAGCAGTACCCGGTAAAGGAGGAGGGTTACTGGAAAGGCCAGTTAGAGAGAAAGCGACTCCTTCCCGTGATTCTGAGTTTGATTTGAGGTATGGAAATACAAAGTTATATCTTTACACTATATGAGTGCTTTATAATGCTGCAAAATGGGTTTGCACCGCTCCTATCCAATGCCATACCAGTGCGTATCATGTTGCATCAAACTTGATCATTTAGACAAACTATTAAGACTTATGATCCTTTCACATTCACCTGGTTCCAGTTGTATTTGGTACTGGTGGTTTTTCTTTGAGTTCATGGTTTCTCCTTTGTAAAATTAGATGAGAGTTAACGTTAGACTGCCCAAAATTGTTCAGGAAATCAAGGAAGACAGCTCCTCCATATCGTGTAATACTGCACAACGACAACTTCAACAAACGGGAATATGTTGTGCAAGTACTGATGAAGGTTATCCCGGGGATGACCCTTGACAATGCTGTGAATATTATGCAAGAAGCACACCACAATGGCTTGTCCGTAGTGATCATATGTGATCAGGCCGATGCTGAAGAACACTGCATGCAACTGAGACACAATGGACTTCTGAGTTCAATTGAACCTGCAGGTGGCGGATGCTAACGACGCGAGTGGTGAGAATCATACCCGAGCATTAGATGGTGTACATAATCCCAGTACCCCGATTGATATGAAATCGCGGTCATCCTGTGGTCGAATTAAGACAAGAGGGTGGTAGTTTAATAAAAAAGAGGCTTAATTTTAGTGTTTTGCGGTTGCACTGTTTATCTTTCCGAGTTACAGTGGTCTGCTGAACTCTGTGTTAGCCTATATAGTTGGTGTTTTCCTAATTTGCTCCTTTACATTTGAACAACTTGGGGGTTGGTTTGGGATTTGCTTATGGGAAGGCCAAAAGCGCTTTCAGACAACCAAAGGCGCTTTCAAGTGCTTCCAACGCAAAATCTTTAGCGTACGTCCTTGTTCTGAAATTTTGATCATTTTCATCATCATGAGTACTGTTTGATTAAAATTCATCGACTATTTCCATTGATAATATAAATAAACTTTGCTACAATAAGGTTACAACATAATCCGAGTAAAGGTATATCGAGACCAACGGAAACATAGATTTAATTGGAATGGCACGCAACAACAGAGTATAGCAGAAGTGTTCTCATCGGTAATTCCAAACACGCCAAAGTGCAATACTGGTACAGAATTTTAAAACAATGCAACTCTTCGAATCAGTTCTTTTTCTGATATGCTCGTTGCTACGATAAACAATGAAGCCGCAATGCTTGGATATCAAGCCTCCACTGTCGAAAGGAAGGATTGGATTCCGAAAACAATGAAAAGAACTCCACCCGATAAACCAACCTGAAACAAAACAATTATAACTTACAACTTTGATGCCGCATATTTGCCTACAGCCAACGGGCACGATATGTACAAACGAGAACTATATTATGTTAAGCACGAAGGCAGGGCGTATATTACTATTTTCTCCGATATCTGAGATGCCAAGCTCTTTCCACCAAGGACAGCGGCAGTCGTACATAATGCATGTCCTCTGAGAAAAAGAGAGGAAGAACAATCAGTAAATAGGGCACAAATAAAAATAAAAGGAATAACTACAAAGGATATAAGTGAATTAGAAGGATGAGCATACACGGTGACTACAAGATTCCAGAAGCCGTTCAGGTTATAAAGGATGGAAACTTACAGGATTCCACCAAGAACCACGCCTAATGGGTTCTCATCTGCAGCCAGACCGATGGTAGCTAGCTGAAAGAATAGCAGGTCAAAACCAAATCGTGTTGAAGCAATAATGAACGAGATATATATTCGATGGGCCAAATGCTCACCTGGCTCTTGTCACCCCATTCACCGAAAAAAGTAATGGAAAAGGCCTGCAGCATGAGCATGATAGATGCGGTTAAGTTATAAGCCATGCAAAAATTTGAATTCATAATCCATAGAAGATAAAACCTTCAAAAAGATCGGTGAGAAGAGCTGCAAGAGAAATGAACGTCTCTGCTTCTTGTCATCATCATCCTGAAAGTTAATAAACGTTCATAAACCTGTAGCTCAAAATTGCACATGGTAGAAAGAGTGTGTGTGAGGAGCACCTTAGTACGTTTGCTGCCTCCTGCGTTAGCCCTTAGATCAGCATCCTAATGGCACCAAAAGGGTGAAGTCAGAAAGGATTTGAATTGAATGCAAGCTAGGAATAAAAATTGAGAAACAAACCAATTCTGCTTCAACTTCTGCAAGCTCACCATCACCCCTGTAGGGTAACCAGAATTAAATTCCCCAACAAATATATAAAGGTAAAATAAATTCGAAAAAAAAAATCCATTACCCATCTTCTTTAAAAGCATCCCATAAGGACCATAGTCCAAAACCAAAGAACAACACTGTTGTTATGTGATGGGACCATTTCCGGGAGAGCTGTAATTCAAGATCAGCATTCAGTATTCATATTAGAACAGAAAAACATCACCAAGTTAAGCTAACATTTTATAAATATGTCAACTGGCCAGCGTTAAGCGACGCTCTAGGTGGGACAACCATTGACCCTTACATCACGAAAGTAATTTCCCTTGGATCTTAAAACAAACCCCACGAAAATCAATTTCAGGGTGGCAGAATCAGAGTGCTTACCAGATTTGGAGCAGCCAAGCCGACGAGAACAGAAAGAATAGTCATCACCTAAAACTCAACAAAAATTTGAGATATATGTGAGACCTCAAACAAGAAACATGCAAGATCTACACAACGGAGGTACACCACCTATATGAAAGTGGGAGGGAAATGCTTACAATCAGAGCTCCTAGGCAACCGGCCAAAACAAGTCTTCTAGGATGGCGCATTGCAAGGATCTTAAAGCAAAAACATCGTACCGTTAGATTACTGCTCAAAAAATAGTATACAGATACAAGAATATGGATTTCAGATGTGGTTCTGGCCCTTATGGTTTCGCTTCGTACCCAAGGGACTTTGCAAAGGGAACTCGAGCACAAGTATATTTATATATGCATCTACAAAAGCATACATATACACCATATGATGCTCGATAAGTTGCTACCGAAAGCATTTAAATTTTAGTATGTCCTCTGAAAAATCATACATGTACTAAAAAATTCAGCAGAAACTCGATGTTCTTAATAGTATTGAATTCATAAACTTTAACATGCCGAAATTCTTTTCGAATCGTCTCTTTTCTTCATCGCATGTGATTAGGTTGCTATTCCAATTTCCACAGTTCAAAAACAACCAAAAGGTAAAAAGAAACAAAATTGCAATCGTATAAACTAACCGCGGCGGCGATGAAGGTCTTGTCGCCGATCTCCGAGAGCACAGTCATGGCAAGTGACTTGGTGAAACCCTAATCAACGAAAGCATCATCATAATCAAGCTAAAACAAATCCAGATTAGAACAAATACGAACACGGTTTGATGAATTACAGAGATTGAATTTACCTGCACGACTGTACTCATTTTTCGATGAGTTGCTGAGAACAAGGATTGAATGCTCTTGCTGGCGCAGAGAAGAGAGTCAGAGTTTGGGAATCGCTCTGACTCGCTCTGCCGTCGGTGAGTGAGGGAGGGAGGTTGGCGGGGCGATTTCTGTCTGCCTCGGCTGGTTCGTTGGAGTTTCTGAACCGAGACAACGGAAGCAATAGCGTGTGGGATGGGATGTCTGGAGGTGCCGTTTAATCTGTTAAAGGAGGCTGCCAACAAAAGAACCGATGCCTAACAAAAAGTAGGCAAAAAAGGGTAAAAAAAAGTCTCTAATAAACAGTCCAAACGTTGACTTACGCGCATTGCATTTGAAAGATTTGGGTTCTCTTTTTCTTTCTATTTTGATTTACTCAACTTTTGGCCCGGAAAAGACTTATAAAAAGGCATTCAGTCTTTTCTGGTCACTATCATGTGATTTATCAATACCAGAAAACTAATTTTGGACGTGCAATGCAGAATATGAACTTGAAATTCGTCCCTAACATCTGGACCACTATGCGGTGGTTTAAGTGTTTGCAGACTTAAATTTAGCTAAATTTGCTTGAGCAGTGCTCCATTCAAGATGATACAAAATCAACATTGAAATTCATCTCCAACATCTGGGCCACTATGTGGTGGTTTAAGTGTTTGCGGACTTAAATTTAGCTAAATTTGCTTGAGCAGTGCCCCATTCAAGTTGATACAGAATCAACATTGTATGCCGGTATATTCCATTTATGAGATCCAAATCAATATTTAAACGCTATGAATAGGATTTTTTACTAAAAAAAATATCCTCCACGGATCTACAAATTATAATTGCTAAAAAGTTAAATTATACTCTTTTATATTCAGAAAAAAGACTGAAAGAGGATAAAGTCTTACGAATAACGTAAATGAATGATATCTTTATGACTATGTAGTCAATTATCGACAATAAGTGGTTCGGTAGGAACTGGATTTGGCAGCTGTAAATTCAGCCGCAGGTCCTGCTTACACCCAATTTCGACTGGACACGTGTCCAAATTTTTATTAAAAAATCAGAACTTGAACACATGTCCATCCAGGATTTGATGTAAACAAGACCTGCTGCTGAATTCTTCAGCAGCCAAGTTTTTTCCGTTTGGTAGTTTATAATCCAACAAGATAAGTACAATTAGATGGGGATTACTTAATAAACCTTGTAACCAAAATATAATCAACAACTTTGAGTTTGACGCTTATGTTATCATTACATATGTTGATTATATTTACATGTTATTTGACCTTATTGATAGACAATATTTAATTTATAGCAATAATATAATTCCATGACGCATCAAAGACGAGATTGTCTTGGTTATTTCATCAGGAGTAGAATTCTCTCGTCTCCTATTACCATCCCATTCCATCATCTCCTCTCATATTTTTCTTTTTGTCTTATTCTCTATATAAAAAATTCAAAACAAGATATAAATGTTATGTAATCGCAACCGTTTAAATAGGAGGAGATAGAAGAAGAGGAAAATTAAGAGAAGAGAGAATCCTACTCTCGCCATCTTTTTAATCAGTTGAGAATCTATGATTCATACATCTATTATTTATAAAGAATATAATTGTAAACGTTATAATGCTTCAAGAAATACGTCATTAATTAATTCATGGGCTTATGGACCACGTAGGTCAATTTGGTCATTTCAAAATAATTAATTTCAAGCCCACAAGGATGAAAACAAAGGGCCGGCCCAAATTCTTAGCTAAGTTAAATACAAGGATGTCCAAACAACCAGATTGAAGGGTTATTAGTATTATTTGGTAAGAATTTATATTTTAAAACAAAGGGGAGAAGCTATTGTTGAAACGATGCTCCGTGTTTGATTTTATCTAATAAAAGTTGTTGGGTGCCTTTATAACTTTAGACTGTTTGAACTCAATTAGTTGGTTACATAAAAACTTAATTGACAAAAATGAAAGAGAAAATGGTTATACATGCCAGATAAGTTTTCTCTACGCCACTTGCTGGGACATATAGTGTATTTACTTTAACACTTGAAGTCTCGATTCGATTTTCTCATCCCACCATAAATTATATAAGATAAGTTATCAACTTATATGTCATGTACTCGTGCAAGATGTGACAGTAACACAAAGAAACCCATCTTATATGCTCATTGCACCAAAGTTTCATTGACCAAAGGCCCTTAGTCCCACATTAAATGATAAATATGGTCACGCGGTGCATGAGAATATGATACTTAGTTTGTTACATAATTAGACTATGGGTCCTGCTTCATTAATGGTAATCATAGCAAGTACATGAGTTCAAGCTTTTACTTTTGGATTTTGACCTACACTATTCCCCTGCAGGTCCCACTCAATTTGCTTTTGGGCACCAAACCCTCCACAAACCATTCCTTAAATTAGTTTATTTTGAAAACTTTCCTTCAATTAGTTTAGTCTCCTAAAGTGGTCAAAAAAGAGTAGTTAGATATAGAAAACATTATATATAAAGAAATTTAACGAAAAGTTCCTGGTATTGTTCATTTTAACGAAAAATCACATTTTATACTAAAAAATCAATCCTGATACTTTTCACTTTATCTTTTATTTTGTCTTTATCGTTAAAACTCAAAGTTTTCAAACTCTTTTCATTAATTTTCATTTATATGTAACCACAATCACGCTTATCCCAATAATCTCAATATAAACACCACCTAATCCTTTGAATGCAATTTAATTAAGATTTTTAACCTTAAGCTCCTCTCTATCTTTTTAGCAAATCACAAATCCCAAAGAAAAATACACACATGCAAAGATAATGGAACCCAAACCAAACTGTACTTCTTATGAAACAAATTTTTTCAAAGTTTACTACTATTAAGTCTAAATGAATATGTGAAAATCACTTTTTATCTGTAACATAAAATGTCGTATATGTTGACATGGGAACCCGTTAACATAATCTTGTATTTATTCACTTGTTTTAGCTTAAATTAAATCAAACTGCACCGTTTAGCGGTCTAAACGTTAAATTAGAAATGGTGCCAAATTTACATACAATTGGTGCCAATACATGTACTACAATTCTATTAGCATACATGCAAAGATAGTGAAACCCTAAGCAAAAACTCCTTGCAATTACAAAGTCTGATATTTGTAATTCAATCTACAAACTCTCTTCCTCCTCTCTCCACCGCACAAATCCGCCTTTGTTTTCTTCCAATGTCCTTCACGTGAATTCCCGTAGTAATTTATCCCCACTTTTCTCCCTCTTATATAACAGCATTGGATTCCCACTCTCTCCCCAGAACACACCTCAATGGCCGGAATGGGTTTCCTCTCCTGCATTCTCTTTGCTTTCCTCGTTCACTGTCATTCCCAAGTTGCCCACTCCCGGAGCTCGCCGTCGACCTCCAAAACGACGGTGCTCGACGTCGCCTCTTCGATTCAGACGACACTAAGAGCTCTGTCGTCGGAGGATACAAGTAGAACGGCACAGGCATTGTCCCAGCAAGACCATAGCTCGCTTTCTGTACCGTTACACTCTCGAATTTCACTCCACGCGCCTTCTCACAGCGACTACAAGTCCCTCACTTTGGCTCGACTCGAGCGCGACTCGGCCCGAGTCAGATCTCTCACCACACGGTTGGATCTGGCCGTTAGAGGTGTTGCCACGTCGGACCTTAAACCCGCGGAAACCGGCAGCGGGTTACAGCTCGATGCGGATGGTTTTGAGGGCCCCATTATTTCCGGGACGAGTCAGGGTAGCGGCGAGTACTTCTCCCGAGTCGGGATCGGAAAACCGCCGAGTCAGGCCTACGTGGTGCTGGACACCGGGAGTGACATCAGCTGGGTGCAGTGCGCGCCCTGCGCCGATTGCTACCAGCAAGCCGACCCTATCTTCGAGCCGGCTTCCTCGACTTCCTTCTCGCCGCTCTCGTGCGAATCCCAGCAATGCAAATCCCTCGATGTGTTTGAGTGTCGGAACGGCACGTGTCTCTACGAGGTGGCGTACGGCGACGGCTCGTACACTGTCGGCGACTTTGTGACGGAGACAATCAGCATAGGCGGGGCTTCAGCGAAGGAGATTGCCATCGGCTGTGGCCACACCAACGAGGGCTTGTTCGTCGGAGCGGCTGGGCTTCTCGGACTCGGCGGCGGCTCACTCTCGTTTCCATCCCAGCTCAATGCCACGTCATTTTCCTACTGCCTCGTGGACCGCGACTCCGACTCGGCATCGACTCTGGATTTCAACTCGCCGCTCCGTCCCAACGCCTTTACGGCTCCGTTACGCCGCAACTCTCAGCTGGACACGTTTTACTATCTCGGTCTGACCGGACTCAGCGTCGGTGGCTCATTGCTCCCGATTCCCGAGTCCGCCTTCCAGATAGACGGGAACGGAAACGGCGGAATCATCATCGACTCCGGCACGGCGGTGACTCGACTGCAGACGGACACATACAACGTGCTTCGCGACGCGTTCATGAAAGGCACCAAGGACTTGCCATTTACGAAAGGGGCGGCGTTATTCGACGCGTGTTACGACTTGTCATCGAGGAAGAGCGTGGAGGTTCCAACGGTGTCGTTTCACTTCGCCGATGGCAAAGTGTTACCGTTACCGGCCAAAAATTTCCTGATACCGGTTGACTCGAACGGGACGTTTTGCTTTGCGTTCGCGCCCACGCCCTCTTCGCTGTCAATCATTGGGAATGTCCAACAGCAAGGGACACGTGTCGGTTTCGATCTACTGAATTCCGTGGTCGGGTTCTCCCCCAACCAATGTTAGAAACGAAAACATGGGTTTTATGCTTTGTCCATGTTACCAACATAATATCTTTTTATTTTCTTTTTTAGTTAACTTTGATTTAGGATCCGCAAGGTGCTTTTTATTTTATTTTTGTTGATGATGATTTGGTTCGTCTGAATTTGTCATGCAGTTAGAGGTTTAGTCTAATTTGAGCAAGTTTTTCTTTTTTGTCATCGTTTGCTAGTTACAGATATAACTGAATTCTCGTGACCAAACGTGATATTCTCATGCATTTTTTCGTTTTCTTTCGGACTTACGCTCCGTTGCCAACCGAAAAAAACTGTGAAGCTTAACATACAGTGATCTGGGCAAACTGCAGATATAACGGTTTCCTTCCTACTGGACTTGTCGTTGACAGCAAACAACACTTGGAATCTGAGGTTGTGACCCAACTTTACGGTTCATGTTCAACAACTCATTTATTATAAAATATCTCAGAAAATGGTTTGGGCAGCTGGGCTTGGACCTTGACATGAAACAAATTAGGGTTATGGGCCATGCCATGTATAAGTCCAAGTTTGGCCCAAAAGAATGCTGAGTCAATGAAGCCCGTCAATGTTTTTTTTTTATTGACTAGTGATTTTATTTGGATTTTAGTATAAACTCGTAACGTAGTTGCCATTGAATTGAAGCGTTCAAAGTTTTGAATTTCATATAAAAATAAAAAAAAATAAAATAATTGAAACGTGAAATCCAATTATCCTTCAATAGTCATATTTTTACTAATTTTAAATTTGAGAAATGTTGATCATTTGGTGGTTACAGGTCCTTTTCCACCGATTTTGGATTGAGCCGGCTTTTGAGAAAATGATACAACAGTCAAGATCAAATACAGGAGAGGAAACCAACTAACTGCCTATTTTTTTTTCGTCTGTCGTAAAAATTGAAATGGAAAATACTTGGCTCATTGCATGTAATGATACATTCTTCCTCGTAAACAAGATCAAATCACAATTTGATAAACGTGTATGAATTTATTTCTTTGTGATTTAATTGAGTTATTTCCACAAACATGTCAGATTATAATTTGCAAGTAAAGAAAAATGATTATTCACATTTAAGAAGTCACGCATTATTCAATTAAAATAGCTTCTCGGCTCTACCAAACTCTAACATTTGATGCATTGGTAAATGATTAGATTGAAATAAAACTAGTGGTCAATCAAATTTTTTTTTTTTATATACAAACGATATTATTTACACTAAAATGTTAAGGAAGCAAGCTAAGCTTCACAATGTGTTAGCAATAATGTGGTTCAAATTCGTTTTTGGCAATAATCGAACCTAAGACCTTTCATTTACAAGTGAAGAATAATATCATTAGACTGTAGCAGTTGTCAATCAGATTTGAATCCTAACAAAAAAAGGGTGATATCTTTATGAAGGTATGGATACATGCAAGCCTTGTTCTACATCTAGTAAGCCACATAATCTAGGGCTCACAACTGAGGGAGAGCAATTGTCCGATCCCACATCATATAAGAGTCTTGTTGAAGCATTATAGTACTTGACGTTCACTAGGCCGAATATTGCTTTTGCTGTTACTAGTGTGTGTCAATTTACGACTTCTCTTCCAAGGCATAATTAATGACTTCTTCTACAGATGTACATTTGACTAGTATAGTGGTACAACCAAAAGGAACAAAACTTGCAATTCCCACTATTTTCTTCTATGTCGTGGATAATATTCTTAAAGAGAAAAAAGCCGATTTCATTGTTTTTTTTTTTTCCAAAGATAGAATAGATTAAATACGAATAGAGAGCTTTACATCCTGAGCAAGAGCGTTAAAGAGGAACTCGGGTCCGATACAGTCCCAAACCAAAGTTTGCTCCTTCTTACAGAAAAATTTGGCAACAGTGTGGGCAGCTAAGTTACCCATCCTAGAAACAAAATCAAACGAAACAGACGTAAGACTCCTAGCTAGGATCTCAATGTCACCAAGGATGCACTCAATACTAAAATCAGCGGGGATTTCCTTCCTAATCATCTGGATAATATTCTTTGCATCAGATTCAATAATGATTTTATCAAACCCATGGGTCTCGCACATCAGGAGGGCTTCACGAATTGCCCAAGCCTCGGCAGCCGCGGCAGAGTGGCAAAGGCCCTCCCCCGATCCCCCCGCAGCTTGGAGCACCCCAGCAAAGTCGCGGCACACCCAGCCAACTCCCGTGCGGAGAGATACTTTACACCATGCAGCATCAGTATTGATTTTCAAAAACCCAAATCCTGGCTTTCTCCATCTAGTCGCCTCAGTGCTTCTGGGAAGAGAAATGCAGGTACTACCCACCTCCTTCTCAGTCGCCAAAGAGACCGTAGCCCCTCTGAATTCCAAGAGATTCTTCCTCCATAAATTCAGCACCTCCATAGGGTCCAGATGAATCCCGTTAAAGACAATGTCGTTCCTGTTTTTCCATAACCTCCAAAGACCAAAGGCGATCTCCTGCAGCATGTCCTCTCCCCCGTCCGTAGCTTTTAGGAGTTTGTATCTGCACCCAGAATAGCCCTGTAGAAAGCGGGGTCCATCTATTCAGTCCTGCCTCCGTGCGGTCTTCCACCATCACCAGATCGTTTTTGAAAGTCCACGGCTGCTCTGCTTCAATAACCTTTAGCATGTCTCTTCTCCCCGCAAATCTTACTAAGAACCTTCGGTTACCTATATCTCTGATAGACACTCCCTCGCGCCCTCGCCAGAGGGACATAAATCGGTCAATGAACACATCCCCATTAACCTCCTTGGTGGTTAGGATCTCTGCCACCATAGTATACTGAAATCCCAGCAGTGCCCCTTCCACATCTTTCCTCTCTATGCTGAGACACCCCATTTCCTTTTCAGAGAGTTTCAGATTTGCCCCGAATCTGGAGCCCAAGGTATCCAGATCAACCCGTCCATCGTCCCCTGTCATTCCCCAGTAACTAGTGCAGACCGTGTTCGCAAACAGGGTCCCGCAAAAAATCAGGCCACAAACCAGCCGAGGTCGCAATCTTAACCCCCACCCTCCAGAGCATACAGACCAACCAAGAGCCCAGATCCAGTAAGATTACAAAACACAGATCCCTTCACCCCCTAACCCCACCCATAGAGAAGAAGCATCTGAGCAGAGATCCAGATGGAGACAGAACGCACCTGATACTGAGATTCCAAGGATCCTCGCAAAGGAGATAACTCCAAAAAAGAAAAAAATGGCTCCGCCTCCCAGGTATCTCCTACTCCCAGATCCAATCCCAGAAACACAAACCCAGTCCAGATTTATCCCCAAAGCGCCAACTCACCAAGATCTCCTTTCAGTCCCACATGCAGGTCACCATAGCATTATCGAACCCAGATTCGCCCAAGGCTCAGCCAACTCCAACCTCGCCCCCGTCTTCCAGCTCCCAGGGATACTTCACGACCTCCAATCGTAGCACCGAGCACGAAGGAAGGTTACCAGGGGTCGGACAAACCTTTGCCGCCGTTGCACCCTAGCAAATCTGAAAGAGAACGCCCCAAAAGGTCGACGGGACGAGAGCGGCGTAAACCCTACCTCCTTTCGAGGAACCCGGTAGAACACTGCTTTAGATGTTGTATTATTTTAAGCCGATTTCATTGTTTGCCACTATCCCACCAACGACCACGTCTGGAAGCTTCTAGATTAGTCACATTGGGACGTCCATATTACGAAAAACACCCCGCACATTTCACAATATTGCTAATCAGGACACTAGCTTCTTCTCTTGCTCAAACCACCTTAACCCGAAAGCCGAAAGCCGAAAGCCGAAAGCCGAAAAGCTCATTCTTTTTTACTGATCTAGCCGTTGAGTTTCAGTTTCTTCCCCTCCATTTCTCTTCGTTTTCCCAAATTTTACATTTCTTTAGTATTATTTCCTTATTTGATTTAATTAATCGATTACCAAACCCTGAAAATTATTAAACCCCTCCATTGACCTCCCTCTCCTTCTTCGCCTTGTTCCTCACTCTCTCTCTCTCTCTGCACGAAAACCCCTCAAATTCTCATTCTTTCCAGCAATGCGCGTGGTTTTGTCCGTCTCAGCATGAACAACATCTCTCACAGCTCCTCCTCCTCCTCCTCCTCCACCTCCTCCTCCATCGACACCGCTGATCCGGTAACTGCATCACTCGCCTGAAGTTTTTAAATTTAGTTTTGAAGTTTCCAACCTCTTTGAATCCTGCAAAGAATAAAGCTTTTTGCTCAATTTTTTTCGCTGTGCTTGGAAATTTCAGTTTCAATTTTCGTGTGTAAACTGTAATTGTTTATGTTTTAAAGCTTAATTACGTTAAATTCAGTTCCATTGACTATGTTATGCTTGAAAAGTTCTCAACTTTTTGATTGGTTTAGCTCGAATTGATGTCGAAAGCTTCTGAATTTTATTGCTGTTGTTTGGTTTCTGTTGATTATAGAATGTAGTCTCGAGTCGGAGGAGCGTGGATGGTGGTCAAGCCCTAGCAGCTGAGCCATCGCGTCGATGGCGTGACATTTTCTGGTTGGGAGTGTTTGTGATTCATTTGATTTTGGTGGGATGTGCTCTTACGGTTCTGGGGACCAATAGGTTTAAGAAAACAGATAGGCTAAACATAGATAGGTACACCCAGAGATTTTTGGAAAATCAAAGCGGGTTGACGGAGAACTATTGGCTGCTTTATGCTCTTGCCGGGGGAGTTGGGACACTTCTTGGTTGGACATGGTTGTTTTTCCTCCGTTCTCAAGCGACTCACATGATGAAGGTTGCGGTTCACATCTTGACTACTTATCTTGCTGTGATTAGTGTTCTATTGTTTTGGATGGAACAATTTTTCTGGGGTGTTGCATTTGCGATTGGTGCTGTATTGCAGTTCATGTATGTTCTTTCAATTGTGGGCAGGTATGACTTCGAAATTTTGTTTTTCTGGACCATTATTGAGCTGCAAGAGGAACAATTCTTTGCACTTGTGGATTGTCTTAATTTATATCAAATTAGAAATGGAATGATCAGATCCCTTTGCAGTGTTTCTGACTTTATTGTTAATCAATAGACTTCCCTTTACCATGCTGGTGCTGCAAGCAGCTGTCAAGATGGTATGGAGTCTTCGTGAAGTTATGAGAGTAGCATATGCCTTCATGCTTATTATGCTTTTATGGATGGTATTATGGTCCTTCGGGGTAGCTGGTGTTGTAGCTTCAAGCATTGGAGATGGTGGACGCTGGTGGCTTCTTGTGGTGAGCTGGCAAGTTTTGCTCTTCTTTCATTATTGTTATTGGTATATGGATATAACAATTAAAATGCCTCGGCTAATGACGTTAATAATGCTGTCGCACATGTACTTAGGTTCTCTCTATAAGCTTATTTTGGACGGGTGCAGTACTCTGCAATACTGTACATGTTATAGTGTCTGGGATGGTGTTTCTCGTTCTTATCCATGGTGGTAAGGAGGCACCATCAATGCCTCCAAACTCACTGATGAAGTCTCTTCGGTATGCAGTCACAACTTCTTTTGGCAGTATCTGCTATGGTTCACTTTTCACAGCTTTCATTCGGACACTGCGGTGGAAGGTACACAGACGTGTTTGCTTTTCTGAACGATGATTTCCTTATTTTTCTGTTTAAGTTTGAGAGTGAGTATCTTAGTTCTTACAATTTTGAAACATATTTCAGATCAGGGGAGTCCGGTCCAAGATAGGCAACAACGAGTGCCTACTTTGCTGTGTTGATTTCCTCTTTCATCTAGTGGAGACTCTTGTTCGTTTCTTTAACAAGTATGCCTATGTGCAGGTAGTTTTCTGTTAACAAACGCTGCCGTTTTAATTTTCAATTGAGATTAAAGCAACATATTTTTGTCCAAAAAGAACTGGTGCACTGCAAGTAATGCTACATAGTAACCTCACAACCTTTGTATGCAATTGGCAAAATTCAACAACAAATACCAATCCTTGCATCTTGTTAAAAGGAACACCGAAATTGTTACCCTAAATATTAACAACAGTAATATTTATTTTAGTAAAAAACAGAGGGGTCATAATTTTAAATGTGAGACTTCTAGTACAAGGCAGGTTGGCTGATTATATTTTAAGTTAACAACTTGATTTTCCCTTCACGTGTTGCTCTCCTTGTATCTAATCACAACATTATTTGCCTAAAACTGATCATCCTCGTTTTCCAGTGGTGCTATCTCAACCCTAAGTGACCATCACTTAGTTCTTGCCGTTTTGTTTAAGTTGTGTAGAAGTAGTTATTTGCGAGTGACGTCATTCCCTGCAGATAGCTGTTTCTGGCAAAGGCTTCAATCATTCAGCGAGGGATGCCTGGGAGTTATTTCAGTCTACTGGAGTGGAGGCTCTTGTTGCCTATGATTGTTCAGGTGCGGTTTTATTGATGGGAACGGTTTTGGGCGGGCTCATTACTGGAACTTCCGCCGGGATTTGGACATGGATTAAGTACAGGGACAGAGTGGTTATGGTGGGGTCCACTGCAATGTTGATGGGAATGGTCTTGGTAAGTTTCTTGAATCAGGATCTTTATTCAAGTTGAGATGGATTTTGACCTTTGATCGTCTTGTAATTTTGTTCATATTTTCTTGAGAGTAGAAAACCTTAGCGTGGATCATGTATTTTCAGGTGGGGCTGGCGATGGTGGTTGTGGAAAGCGCCGTTACATCTATTTATATTTGTTATGCAGAAGACCCCTTGTTGATTCACAGGTGGGATGCTGAGTTCTTCAACCAGATGTCGGAGATGCTACACCAGCGTCTTCAACATAGGAGCTCGCGTGCGAGGGAAGTGTTAACCCACCACCGCTTTGATAACCACACACAAGAAACACTCCCTGCCTGAAAAGTTACCTGCGATAAAAAATGTACACTGTTATAGGATCGTTGTCACTCACAAAAGAGTGAAAATGTGATAGGTAGAAAATTTTGTTTGAAGTTAATTGGTTAGGCAGAGCTATGACCATATACCTTCACGGAGTTGGATTAGAGTTGAGGAGAGAACAATGAGACCGAGGAAGCAACTCCGTTTTTCCTTGCTCTCAGGCTTTCAAAGGTTCTTCTGACGATGGATTTGTTACTTCCGTTAACCGGATGTACCCGTTGAAGGTATCACTTGTTTTTGTTCATAACTTGGCTTTTTTGTTTCGATGTCTCGATTATATGTAACTTGTGAAACAATCAAAGATTGCATGTCTTTTATCTAAAATATTTGTCTGTGTATCTGAAATATCAAAACATCCAAGTCCATTTTTGGGAATCGGTTGCGGGCTTACAGCAACATTTTTCTTCTTTTGGCTCAAGGTAAAAGGAGTCACAGGAGAAGAGACTTTGTGTTCGTCATCCAATGCAACATTACAAAAGCAGTAAACTCCACGAGTTCAGAAGTTGCAGGAAGCATCCTTGCTTACAGGATATAAGCTAGAGTGGGAAAAGCTTCTTTTCCTTGTGGGCCCTACTAGTATGAGCAGATTAACTTTCTTGCATGAGCAGTGCATGATTGATTTAGAACATGTAGAAGCATCGTGATTGATTTAGAACATATAGGATTGCTTCTGATGAACTTAGACCAAGTCCATCCTTAAAAAAAATGCACCAGCATCGAGCCTATTTAATTCACTCAGTGAACAGTGATAGATCCAATGAACATCTACGACGCGTTGATCGTGCGTAACGGGACCAAGGTCACTCGCGAGATGTTCGAGTCCTTTGGCGGGAGGTTGAAGGTTGTGGGAAGAGCTGGCGTCGGCATCGACAACTTGGATGGCCCGACTGACGTTATATGGCCCTGCTGTTGGGTCTGTCGATTATGAGCCGATCTCTTGCCTGGCTTGGGCTAGGTGCCAGCCTATTAGGCTGGGGTGGAGTGATTTGGCTGGGGGCCGGCTTGTTTTGGGTGCTGGGTGCCGGGCAATCCACTCCTGGTCGATTTGCTCTTATAGAGAAGCACTTCTAAGGTGTCTTTTCAAGATGCACTTCCAAATATTTTTCAAGAAACCATTTCAAAGTGGTTTTCCAGCGTGTTTATACAAAATAAGTACTTTGATAAAATAAAATAAAAACAATTATGATTGTAAGTGTTTTTTAAAGAAGCAGTTTTTCGTATCATCTGAAGATCCACAAGGTCACGTGAGGGGCACACATTGAATCACCAACTAGTACCACAGAGAGAGCAGATAGCAGCAGATAGCATCAAGAGAAAAAACACAGAAAAGACGAAAAACAAGCAGCAGAAAGAGTGAAAGGGACACGCCATCAAAGCGTACGATTGCCGTATGAAATGCGTCATATTCTTTTCGGCTTTGGGACTCACAATAAATGTAATGCAAATCCAAAACGCAAATATGTGTTAAACTACTTACATATTTTTTTTAATTTTTAGTCGTTAGATCGAATGAATTGAAGAAGATCAACGAATAAAAATTATTAAAAAGTGTGTTAATAGTAAAATGAAATGTGTGAATAGCACGCCCGATATATTTACAACAAGAAATGCAGGACAAGAGAGAGGCTTCTGGTGTTCCTGCTGAGTCTGCCACACAGTTCTACGGCTAAAAACCACAACTGCTGCCTGTGCTGCCATTCCTTTCAAGCGAGCGAGCAACCCCTTAATAATTAAAAAAATAATTAGGAATTGATTTAATTTAATGATTAAATTATTTTAATGTTAAACTATTTTTTATTTTTGGAAATGAGAATCCTTTCTGGATCCTTTTTGTGAGGATTCGGAGATTCTTCAATTGTGTCCGTTTATCATAAATCGTGTGATCATTTTTTGTCAAATACTGTTTATATTCAATTTTAAATAAATTTTTTTTTATAATAATTTCTGATCACACGATATACGATGAACGAATACGAATGGAGGATTCCCAGGATTCTCGCAAAGAGGATCCGGAGAAGATCCCATTCTATTTTTGGCGACATCTGCAAAATAATCTGATTTTCGCATCCATCATTTTTCGCGCGCTGACACTCTTCCCCATGATTCGTATATTGCAGCTGCAGGACTTACAGTCCTACTAGTAAATAATATTTGTATACAGTCTATAGAGATAGATGGATTGCGACTGAGAGAGAGAGAGAGAAAGAGAGGTCTAGAAACTTTTTTACCCAAATAATAATTGTGTCGTTATCTCGCACATGGTTATGCGTTTTAATATTTTCATATGATATCGAGTGATTAACTTGATGCAACGCATCTCTGTTTCAACGCAAAGAGATCTCAAAACTACTCCTCCCTACTACTCTTACGGATGGAGAATGCCTCGCCTACGCTTTTAAGTACTACTGTGACAACTCAAACTTTTAATACAATGTCATTATTTTTAGCTTCTTTGTTTGGCTTGCATTTTTTGTTTAGGACATCACGATGAAATCTCAATGTTTCATAAAAGTTTTTCTCTTACAATAAAATGACATTACATTAATATCTCAAACTAATCACACAAAATCATAAATTTTAACATACTATCGTAATAATACGTGATTGATTTGAATTCCACACACATCCATTTCCTAAAAGTTCTTCTCGAGAGAAGAAAAGAGAAAGGGAAAGGGATATTTCCGAATCTCTTTCTCCTAATCTACTAAATCAGGAGATCTGTGCTGTTAAAATTTGATCAAATGACTGAAGTTATTATAACTTTTAAAGTAGGCCCTTGTTTGTAGCCGTTGAATCAAATTTCAACTACATAAATTCTCTGATTTAATGTATTAGAAGGAAGGGATCCAAAAAGGATATCTTTCCAAGAGAAAGAACCCTGAACACTACTACTCTATACCCTTGAGTACAGGAAGAGACCCTAGAGCTAAAAAAATCAACAAAATAGGGTCTTATTTTTTACTTGGGCCAAGTGGACTAGTTGCCCCACGCTCCTCCTCAATTTTTAGATCATTTTCTCGATTTGGGTTTTCAAAATACATTGGATTTTGCTTTGCTTTGATCATCCTCCAAAAAAAATGTTAAATTATAAGAGTCAAATTATAATTGATAGTTGATGTAACAATTTGAAATATTGTGTTAAATTTTAGACTTCTTTAACTAAATTGTTAAATGTTATTTTATTATTTAAATAGTGTTTTAAATCAAGGTTCTAAAAAAATGTTAGGCGCTAGTTGGGCCTAGTCGGACTAGGCGGATTTAAGTAAATCTATTATATTTCATGCAAATAAATGTCTATTTATACTTAAAATATATATAATTTCATCATAAACTACAAAATAGAATGACATATATATTATGAAGTATTGGAACATAATAAAAACATGAGGAACAAACCTATAATGTGTGTTCATTTAAGTATTCAATAAGTCTCTTACAATTTATTGAAAAAAATAAATTCAAAATGAAAGTTATCTATTTTTTGTCTAAATGAGTTGCAACTTAGACGGGTGCCTAGGCGGGTCTGGACGGGCTAGGTGGGTCTAGGCGGTTGCCTAGGCGATCTAGGAGGGCGCCTCAGCAGCTGTAGGCGCCCTTTCTTAATTTTCAAAGGCCTAGGCATTAATCGGTGCGGTGACCTAACGCCTAGGCGGGGATTTTTAGAACAGTGTTTTAAATGATTTTGCTTTGATCATCCTCCAAAAAAAATGTTAAATTATAAGAGTCAAATTATAATTGATAGTTGATGTAACAATTTGAAATATTGTGTTAAATTTTAGACTTCTTTAACTAAATTGTTAAATGTTATTTTATTATTTAAATAGTGTTTTAAATCAAGGTTCTAAAAAATGCTAGGCGCTAGTTGGGCCTAGTCGGACTAGGCGGATTTAAGTAAATCTATTATATTTCATGCAAATAAATGTCTATTTATACTTAAAATATATATAATTTCATCATAAACTACAAAATAGAATGACATATATATTATGAAGTATTGGAACATAATGAAAACATGAGGAACAAACCTATAATGTGTGTTCATTTAAGTATTCAATAAGTCTCTTACAATTTATTGAAAAAAATAAATTCAAAATGAAAGTTATCTATTTTTTGTCTAAATGAGTTGCAACTTAGACGGGTGCCTAGGCGGGTCTGGACGGGCTAGGTGGGTCTAGGCGGTTGCCTAGGCGATCTAGGAGGGCGCCTCAGCAGCTGTAGGCGCCCTTTCTTAATTTTCAAAGGCCTAGGCATTAATCGGTGCGGTGACCTAACGCCTAGGCGGGGATTTTTAGAACAGTGTTTTAAATGATTGTAGTTATTAAACAAATGTTGAAACAAAATTTTTATTGGTTAAAATGTTAGTGGAATAAGAGACCCAATATTAAAATGAATTAAAAATAAATTTGACATTGGTATCAAATTTAACTTCAAATCACAAAGCCTTCAAATTCAATCTGTAAATAATATTTCAATTAGAAAAAATTTTGATATCAAATATGCACAGTAACATTTCATTTAAGATTTTAACATTTTTTTAAAGATGTTTTAATAAGAAAAAACAGAGCAGAGATCGTAGGCTTGTAGCAGAGTGAAAACGCCAAGACCGCAGAGAGTGTTCGAAACGCTCTAACGGGAGAGACTGAGGAAACGTAACGCCCTCTCTCTCCTCTCTCTCCTCTCTCTCTCTCTCTCTCTCCCGCTCTGGGGGTATTGGGAAGCTAAAATCCCAAGTCAGAAAGCAATAATAAAAGCCTGGTGTTTTAAAATTTATTAAAAAGGGTGTCCTGATACGCTATCCTCTTCTTAAAGCTACATCAAGATTTTCTTCGCTTCACTCACTCTGCTCTCTCTCTCTCCCCTTCTCCAACTGTTCGTATGAAGATCCTTTTTTTCCACCTTTTCTTTGCTTTAAAGTGATACAGGCAGAAGGAATCACCACCCAATCAGTAAAAAAAATGCAGAGCTTCAAAGCAGCGTCATCAACAAACCCAGAATTCTACTCCCACTCTTCCTTCTATTTCAGGTCTCTCTCCCCTCTTCTTACTGTTTATGTTTACGTTTTCTCTTCTACTGGGTTTTGTTTTAATGGCGTATGAGAAATGGGTTGTGCGTAAAAAGCATAAAGTCTTGAAATTTATGGGAGTATACGGATTTTTAGCGGTAAAAGATAAACCCAATTGCTCTGTTTTTTTCTGCGATGTGAAAAAAACAGGGGAGACGACAGTGACCGGAACCAAACGCGTTTTACGGATCTTGGAGAGCTTGAACAGTCCGCTACCGCCTTCCCTCACGATGATGCTGTTGTTTTAAGCCCAAGTATCCTCTCTCCCTCTCGCTCTCTCTCTCCCCCCTCCTTTCTGTCTCTTTCTCTCTCAAAAATATGGGTTTTAATGTGGTGTAGGCTCCATGTTCAGCTTAAAAGCAAACAATGTTGGCGGTGCACCTGATAGCTTGCAATACGGGACCTTGAACGTCGGCGGGTGTTTGGACATAGGATCAACTATAACCGGAACAGGAGGAGGAGGGTGTGTGGACACAGGACAGCGGCAACCATACATGTACCAGCAGCAGAAAGGGACGACGTCTTCTGGAAACGGACAATTTGAGAATTGGGGTGATACTTCGGCCATGGCTGACAACAGCCAGCAGACTGACACTTCTACGGATGTTGACACCGATGACAAAAACCATGTATCACCATCTCTCTCTTGGTCTCTGTTTCATGAGCATATGTGTCTGCTAGACTGCTACCATACTTTTTCATGGGAATCATTCTATAGTCTTAGTGGAATTGAGAATCTTTTGAAATTTGGAATTTTGGATTACCATCCATGTTGTTTCAAGCTTCAAGACGTTTGTTCGGTCAGTTGGCTAGAGCAGTGCTCACGGCTCGCCACCTTTGCATTATTGCTCGAATCTCCGACCTGTAAATTATAGTAATTTAGAATATCGTTTTGTCAGTTAAAAAGATAGTTTCCAGAATGTTTTCAATTCAATTAGTACCCTAATGACATGGCCCATATCTAAGTTGTTTTGCTTTAAATCTGCATATTTTACTGTAAACTTTATTTAGCTTTCTAATTTTTTAGTGTCAGTGGATTAATGTGAGATACGATTTTGTTTTAGCTTCATGGAGCACTAATGGTAGTGGATTCCACAGAGCAGGCAAAGGAAAGAACTACTGGTGATCAAAAGGTTAGGATATTTGGATTATGGATAAAAGTGATTTTATTAATTAGAAAGTAATTTTCGATCTTAAATGCTAATCCCATTAAGCTAACTTATCCACAGACACTACGTAGGCTGGCCCAGAACAGAGAAGCAGCAAGGAAGAGTCGACTAAGGAAGAAAGTATACATCTTTACTTTCCATCAGCACGTATTTGAATGTCTTTTCTTTTTTTTTTTAATTTCATCGAGAGAGGCTGCCCTGCACCTTGTTAGGCCGTGACATCTTACACTAATTATGTGACGTCATGTGAGAGCATTAAAACACATGGGATCGCGTTATTCGTTTGGCGTGACACACTGGTATACCAGGGTGTAGGTCTGTAACCCAGAATCTAAATCTTTTAGCTATGTTGAGACAAAATCTTGGTATCAACCCTGAAGATTCACTGCCAGGTCTATAAAAATTAGGTTTGCCTAAATGCTTCCCAGCCTTCTCATTCTCTTTAATAGCAAAGGCTTATTTTTTTAGCCTCCCTCCCCTTTTTCACTTCTCTTTTGGTGGGATTTACCCTTTTAACCATTTACTTTCTGCTCCCTTCCTCTAATTTTCTTACCTTTTGATCCCCTTCTAGTTAATTGATGTTCCCCCCAAATTTACTGGGCCTCTTCAACCTTGAACTGTTGAATGAAAATGTTACATTGTCTTAAGGTAATGAATGGAACATATTTGGATCATTTATAGGTTTTGGTTTTGGATACATAGGCATATGTCCAGCAGCTGGAAAATAGTCGACTTAGGCTTTCGCAGCTAGAGCAAGAGCTTCAGCGAGCCCGCCAGCAGGTGAACAACTTTTTATTTTTCATCGGTAATATGTGTGTGTATACATATATGTAATTATTCATTTCTTCTGGTGGTGTTTCAATGCAGGGTATACTTCCAGGGGATCATGGTCATTCAGTGGCAGGAAATGGTAAGTTATTTCAGTTGGATCCATGAAGATATTAATTAGTTTTGATAATTAAAGAAAATTTTGCAATGTCTTGTGTCCTGCATTCAATGAACAGTCGTTTGTAGTTCGGAGTAACTTGTAGAGAATATATGATATGATATTTGGATAAGCATGTCCTGATCCAATGGTTTCTGATGACTGATTGTACTTGTCAGGGGCCTTAACATTCAACTTGGAGTATGCACGCTGGCTTGAAGAACATCAGCGGCTGATACATGATATGCGATCAGCTGTGAATTCCCATATGGGAGATAATGAATTGCGGATTCTCGTTGACAGTGTAATGACACATTATGATGAGATTTTCAGGTTGAAGAGCATTGCTGCAAAGATTGATGTGTTTCACATGCTCTCTGGCATGTGGAAAACGCCCGCTGAAAGGTGTTTTATGTGGTTGGGTGGATTCCGCTCGTCTGAACTTCTCAAGGTGATCTTCTATTTGATTTTGTTTTCTAAGTTGTATATACTTCACCATAGGCCTATCTATAATCGTGTTTTTATCATTGGATATTCAGATACTTGGGAACCACCTCGAACCTTTAACAGATCAGCAGTTGATGGGAATATGCAATCTGCAGCAATCCTCCCAACAGGCTGAAGATGCCTTGTCACAAGGGATGGAAGCTTTGCAACAATCTCTTGTGGAAACACTTTCCTCGCCAAGTCATTGCCCCACTGGTTCTGATAATGTCGCGGACTACATGGGCCAAATGGCAATTGCTATGGGAAAGCTGGCCACACTTGAGAATTTCCTTCACCAGGTAACCAAGCGCGCTTATCATATCTTTATGCACATACATTTGATATGCAAAAACTAACTTGCACACCTTTTTTACTTGTTAGGCTGACCTTTTGAGACAGCAAACTCTGCAACAATTGCATCGGATTCTGACCACTCGCCAAGCAGCTCGCGCCCTTCTTGTCATCAGTGACTACTTCTCTCGCCTCCGAGCGCTCAGTTCTTTATGGCAAGCGCGTCCTAGGGACTAATGTTGTTCACTATCAGCTCGACCGCCCCACCTTAGGACCTACAAAAAAAGTTAGGTATTTCCCCCCTTATTAGTAAACCAGCTCTACTGCTGAGACCATAAAGATGGTTAACTATAAAAAATGCAGATTCGGGCTTTTTGGACCCCCTTTTTTTCCTTATGAAGCTTTTCGAAACGTGGATGATTAGGAAAGGTCGACTTGTGATTCCCTAGCATGTAATTAAGTCAAAAGAATGTCCTCTTTGGCATAAATGGATGGATGTATACTCATTTTAGCATTATGTTCTATACTAATCGCATCAGATAGTCTGTGGGGACTGGAAGCATTTTTGGAGAACCTGAATTGTAGGAAGTGGATAGTTGTTCCATTCCTTGGCTTTTACAAAAATCTCGCCTAATATTAAAAAAAGAAAACTAATGAAAAGTTCAAAAAAACTTCTCTTTTAACAAAAAGTCTTTTTTAAAGGTATAGTAAATAGTGTCAGGTAAAGGTAAAAATATGGTTTTTTGTTAAAAGTGAACAGTATGGGGAGTGTTTCGTTAAAACCCACAATTAAAAATGGGTAATGATTTCCGAACTCTTGTTTTCTCCTTTGGCCCTTTTGATTTTGTTTTGATTTGTTCAATTCGGAGGTTAGAAAACAAAGAGGATTGCACGAGAAGAAAAAATCACTACCTGTCGATTCTTGAGCATCAAGGTGTCATTATGTCAACTTCAAGCTCGATACAACTAAAACAAATAAATATGGCATATTCCTTTGTGTTTTGTCATTTGATACAACTAAATAAATAAATTGGGTTACGATTAGCTAGTATTTTGGAGTAATTGTAACTAATACATCCTGAAAATGGTATATAATTAAATCTTCCTTAATTTCCTTATGGCACATGATGCTTGCAGTGTTTATACTGCAAAATTTTCGCCCGTCGGTAATCTGTTTTGTTTTGAAACACTCTGGGGCGTGACATTATTTGAGGCTGGCAAACTTGTGTTCATGACTGCTTGTTCATGTTCTCCACTCGCTTGTAAGTTCTCCTGTCGTTGTTCATCCTTCCTGCCGGACACCAGACAAAAATTAGTCACTGATAAATTAAAATTGAATAAAATCCTTTTTTTTCTATGCGAAAAGAGTAATCGTAATTAAGAAAGGATTAGAGTGATTTACTTGGCATGCAATCTCTTCTGGATTTTACAGCTTGTGGGATAAAAACTCCAGTCCCTGTAACATTGCTGTTTTCCCACAACTTTGCAAGGGAAGCTGGTACTGCATAATTACTACTGTTCTTATTTCCCAACCAGCTTATATATCCAAGTGATGATGAAATAGTAGTGTGACCTGCAGGACGTTTGGTGACACTGCTACTAAATGAGTTATATTTTGCGCTTTTCGAGTCCGGAAAATCCTCATTGTCAGATGTCAAGGCCAAAATCTGCCTTCTAATCTCGGCAAAAAAGACATCATCGTCGTCGACATAAGCACTTTCATCCTCGAATGCAAGATTAGCGTTTGTGAGCATTTCCATGTTGAATTATCGATCAAGAGTACGGAAATCAGAAGTGCTTTTTCGTTTTGGGATTTCTGATCAGGAAATGGTGAGTTGGGTTGTTGAAGGGAAGAGTTCGGGATTTATATATGAAGTTTGGGAGAGATCGAAGAACACAAAATACTTCGTTTGTGGTCAAAAATGGATATAGATGCTGAAATGCTGATTTGCACAATATCTGTCTGCAAATGAATCCAAATTCAAGAATATGTCATGCACGTACGTTAAGAACATGTCAATTCGTTATGCTTATTAAATTCGTATGCACTGTTCATGATAGATAATGAGGATGACTAATGACAATTCACCATCTTTAATTAGCAAGTTTAGGGGCTTTAATTAATTAATTAATTATTCTCTTTCAAATTTCTTTTTTCGTAGATATATAAATTTAGTACAAACAGTTACTTTTAAAGAAAAATAAAATCATTATCCATAGAATTTGGCCTATCAGAAGATATTCATAGAATTTTAAACGTAAACGAAGGTAAAGATCTATGGTACGTGCTTATATTTGCATGGTCAAATATTTGTTCAAGTTTAGCAACATTTTTGCTACAAATTGGACAGAAGCACAAAAGGACAAAAATGGTAGTTTGATCTTGCCAAAAAAACAAAAAAGATACAATTAATAATGCATGGTGGTCAAGGAAATGCGACTTTTCCAGAATCTTTATGGTGGGTGATAGTGCGGGTGCCAATATAGACCATAATGCGGCCACGAGACTTTGTAATATTAATTCCCGACGCTCCGTACCCACGAAGTTCAGTGTTCGAATCATCTCGAATCAGTAAAGTTCGGAGAAGTAATATATGGTGAAGCAACCTCGGTCTCTGCTGAGCTTGGCAGCCTCCGATGCTTATTGGCGATCGGCGCTGCCACGCGGTGCTAATCGCCACCACCTATTTTGCACCCTATGAACAGGAGGAGGAGGAGGAGGAGGAGTGCTAGTCCTCTGAAGAGTGTTCGGCCTACCCTGGTTTGCATTTCAGAGATGGACTATATTGAAAGATAGGAACATGGGAGTTTTGTGAAGCATCGAGCAAAAGAGATGAACTATGAAGTGAAGATTTATTTCAGAGTAATGTTAGAGATATTAAATTTATGAGTAATTTTTTGGTGTACGTGGAATACAGTCAGGTGACGTTATTATTTCACTCAAGTTATAACATGTGAGTTATAGGTACCCATAAAAATTTCTCGAACGCCAAATTTGATCCCATTGGAAAATGGATTTAGGGTAATGCCGAAAAATCAATCACACAACCATCAATTGTTTGTCGCAAAAAGCTTTGATTAGATTGGAATGGACATCCAAACACCATAACTCTTGATTAAATATGTTTCTTCTTTGAGTGAAGCATGGCCAAGGATCAACAATGGCGTCCATCACAAGATTAATATCATAGGACTTTATCTTGATCTTCTTTATATGAAATGTTCTTTTAAATCCTTATTATTTTGCATTAGTTGAGGGATTAGCAATCACTGACTTGGACAAAAGAGAGTAGGGATTATGCTGTGGTGGTTGATGCGTGGGTTGGTGCGGCGGTGGCCAAGTTTAGCAACATTTGTTAACGTGAGTTTATGATAACCATCAAAACAAATTCATGTGTATATATATATCCTTCTCTTAGTCACGGCTAGTATATGAAGCATGGATACGGATACGGACACGGTGATACGACACGACACGGCGATATGGAAAATTTCTAAGAATTAAGATACGATATGCTATGGATACGGCAAATAAAAATGTATATAGCGACAAGAATATAATTTTAAAACATAATTCATCATTCAAATTCAAGTACATTTGAGTTGTTAGAGAAGAAAAGTTCGAAACCTAATCCTCTTTATACTGTGGAAGAAGTGTGAGAGTCGTATTCATGGTTTTAATTAGAGGGAAGCTCTTTGTATTCAACAATTTTCAATTATAGATGTCTCCTATTAATTTTCTCCTCCTCATTACCTTTTTTGAAAGTGTAAATGTATCCTAAGCCGGATACGTCTATCCTAAATGTAGGATACGCGTATCCACCATGTCCAATTCGTGTCCATCAACCAGGATATGTGTCGAATGAGTATCCGAGAGTATCAGGCAAGTATCGTATCCGATCAAATATCGAATACGGGATATGAGATACGGGACCAAACAGAAGTATTTGTGCATCATACTGACAGTCGAAGGCCAAAATACGCCTCCGCCACCCCTCGTGAAAGTTCGTGGTTGAGGTTTCTTCGCGGGGTTGCAGATGGGAACCTTCGCCTGTTAATATCAGTTGTGTATTCTTGCTCAAATGAGTGTTCCAGATGAATTTACTGCCGAGTCGTTTGCTGCAAAAACAAATGTTAATGAGTTGAATATTGTAGAACTTAAAAGGAACAACGCAGATCATATTGCACTGTGTTCCCATGTCCTAGCTCCTCCAACCTGCATAAAATTTAACTGGATATTGCTAGATCGATCATCATATACTCTTTAATCTGAAGGTTATCAAAACTACAATACCTCATCTGTTGCGAGTGCTATCCCACACCAAGAAGTACTGGAAATGGTAATTTACTCGTCATGCGTGTTTAAGGGTTTGTTTGATAACTATTTCAATTTTTAATTTTCAAAAAAGTGGAGAAAAAAAAAGGTGCACGACATGAAATATATTACGGAATGGACCCATTTTATAATTATTTCAGATTTAGGTGATTTTTGGTAGACATAATCTTTGAGGGAAGATCTAAAAGATAGCCGATTCAGATTGTTAAAATACATTACAGAGTGTGCTTCACAAAAATGCGTGTCAAAAGTTATGGAAAAAACAGTAATGTCACAGATCTGTCCCCATATATATGTAATTTATGAACTACCTGCATGCTTCTCATACTTTCTCCTTCTGCCACTTCTTTGTCGTGAAGATGATCCATGGAATAATGCTGGGTTTGGGTGAATTTAACATCCTTATAGTTCTATGGCTGTATTTATAGGCCATGTCGCATGCATAACGCACCAAATCAAACTAATAGCAATGCAGCAAAACCAAGATTTCAATTATTATTTGGTGGTTGGTGGGGGGTGGGGGATGGGGGCACCAGGTGCGAACCATCGGTCGTAGGTTGACTGTTTACAGTGCCTCAACCCCCAGGGTCGTAGGTCTTTCATCCTCTCACAACTCCACCGTCCACCGCCTACCGTTTCGTCAGTTTGGACCTCTCGAGTAGTCGAATACCATTGACTCACATTCTGCTGAAGTTACCCACCAAACTCCATTGTCAGGTGGGTTGGCAGCTTCATTACTCTCTGAAGACTCATCAAAGAGGCGAGAGATTCTACCGTGTAACTTAGACACGTACCTCTCTCGTCATATAACTAATTAGTTTGCATTAATGCTAAGAGATGAGAGATTCTATTATATTCTCTTTGGGTTTATATCACAAATGGTCTCTGAAATTGACCCCATCAATCATGATGGTCCTTGAAATTGAAAATCGATCAATGTAGTCCCTGAATTTTAACTCGCGAATCAATGTGATCCTTCTGTTAGTGTTCCGTCCAAATTAACTTTAAAAAAAGGTTAGAGAACCAATTTTTCATGGTAAAATGATAAAAAATAACTCCGTTACTTATAATTTTACTTACTACCTCTCTTTTCTTTTTTCCATCTTCACTTTTCTCTCCATTTTTTTCATGGATTTGGTGCTAAAACTAAAATAAAAACAAAAAAAAATGGTTCTCTAACCTTTTTTTGGTCATTTTACCATGAAAAATTGGTTCTCTAACCTTTTTTTAGTGTTAATTTGGACGGAACACTAACAGAAGGACCACATTGATTCGTGAGTTAAAATTCAGGGACTACATTGATCGATTTTCAATTTCAGGGACCATCATGATTGATGGGGTCAATTTCAGGGACCATTTGGGATATAAACCCAGCAATCAATTTAGACTAACACATCATTTGGCCGATCGATGCTCGCCACATGTCCAAAAACTGAATCACTCATTCAATAAAAAATTGTCGCGTGATGAATTAGTGACAAAACGAGTCTTTCTCACCGATTTCAACCAAGATTTTGCCTCGTAATAGGTGGTATGTATATGGGACCTCAAATTGAATATAATTTTAAGATAAATTGTAGGTGATTCGAAAAAGTGGAACTATCTATTGAATCTCTGCCACCTCATGATTTTAACACAATGTTTTATAACGTTGACACAAAAATTAACGTTAAAATGTAAGGTCGCACGAGTCCATAGATAGTTCCACTCTAAGAGTCTCTTGGGCATTTCTCTAATTTTAATTCACAAGTTTAAATTGTTTACAAATCAGAAGCTCAATGTTAAGTGATGAATGAAGGAGATCCCTAATGTTCTTGCAAACAACAAAATATTAAATAAAAAAAAATATAACGATATATTCACCAACAAATAAAAAGGTTCTTCAAACCTAAGACAATACATTCCTACCGATGAAGACCCATCATAACAAATATGGCAGAACATGACACAAATTCTCAATGCTAAGATTACACATTTTACCCATATACGACGGCATAACGTAAAATCGCGGGAACCCGAAAACGGTCCGGCATGTTAGGCACAAATTACTAGCACACTTACTCTCGGACGCTCCCGGCAACGAAGGAACACATTAACGACGTACTCCGAGTTTGCAGAAGTGATGCCTTCCATCTTCAACATGAGCAATGAACCCCCTAGACTGAAAGTTATCCTGGCTACTAGCTTGACATCATGACATGATCAATTGCCTGAAGTGCCTGGTTAGCGAAAAACCGGACATCAACATCTGGGTCCTCGCTGAGCTCAACCAAAGAGGGACGAATTGTTTTCTCCACCACCTGTCAACGTCAAAGAAAATTTAAGCCCGGGAAGAAAGAAGACAGAGAAAGTGAATACATGAAATTACAAATTACACGGGACTCAAATAGATACTTACAGACTGATCAACTATGGGGATAAGGGACTGCAGCACCTTTGCGACATTGAATTTGATGTTCGGTACTCTGAGGAAAAAACAAAGAATTTAGGCCAGTGAAAGGAATAACTCCACCAGCATCATATCTTTCCTATTTGGTACACACAGTTCATAGTGCGTCATACCTGTCCTTTGTCGCATTGACGAGCACTGGCAGCAGTTTTGAACATGTGATTTCTGGACCCATAACTGGGGCAAGGAGACAGATTGCACGCAGAATTGTCATTCGATACAAATAGTGTGGATTGTCTATCATCTGAAGGACCTGCCCATGACATAAATTCCCAAAATTTTGAGAGTAGAGTATATACATAACCCTTAAAGAATAAAATAATGATCAAAGCTACAAAGTCGAAAATGTGGTAAGCGACCAAACTTTAAAAGCCATAAGCTGTCTTGTCCACAATTTCGGTGAATTTTAACTAGTATATTCAAATATCCACAAGAAATCAAGAATAATGTGATGAGAAAAGTGGTTGCAGGCAAATCTTCCTACATAAAACCATTCTAAGCCTATAATTCTAATTTCCAGGAAGATAAAAGCCGTAAAGTCAGGACAAAACAATGACATTATTTTCAACATTTCTGGAATCTCCCATGGCAGAACTTGTGGCAACTGAATTAATCAAAGTCATCGACCAAACCTGTGGAACAATATGTTGCATTGCCCATTCTGGACCGAACTCTTCTGCCAGACGCTTTAAATTATTAGCAGCAGCATCACGAATTGAGTAGACCTGCAATAGATTCCAAAGCAGAAAGCACTAATAAGTACGCACCCTGTCTTTCTTTCTTTGTGGGGAGGGGGCGGTAGAGGGATAGAGAGAGAAGGGGGAAGAGAAACAAAGAGCAACATTTCTTCCCTTCAGGCTTATCATGAAGTGAGATGTACTCAAAATGTAGGAATACACTAACCTTGTCTTGTAACCACTGCATGCAAAGGGCACCGAGCTTATCATCAAAGAACCCTACACCCAGCTGACTTGCCAATAAAGGTATGTACTCTATTATTGCCAGTCGAACCCTCCAATGTTTATCCTCCGCTAGCTCAACTATGGCTGGTAACAAGGATTGAGACAGCAAATCGATTCCAATAACCTGCAAGAATGACACGCTTCAGCATTCACTTGAAAAGGTCTAACCTTTGATATTTTGATAAGGAAAGACCAAAAAATACCAAATGCTGAGGTCTAAACATTGAGTTTAAAAACACGTACAGAATCATAGAAAGCATAAATGGGGGGAAATATAATGCATTTACTTTCTCAAATTTAAACTGACCTGATTCACTTGATCAAGCTTGCTAATGATATTAAGACGGACATCAGGAAATTCATCCTTCAGGAGTGAAAGAAAAATGGGAAGGAGCTGCTCAATTGTAGCATCCTGCAATAACCCTAAGAATGAGATGTATGCAAGTAATGTACTTTAAAGATCACAGAGAGCACATCATAAGATTAAAACATCAATTGCAGAATTGAGACTAAAACAACTAAGAAGCAATTTGCAGGCCAAATCTACGTGGAATATATAAAAACTAAGACAAATAGTTTACATGCAAACACAAGCCGCTCACACCGGCATGCAGGCTCCTTTTCAATTATTATCACAACAAGAGTCAATTTACAACACTGTAAATTAGTAGAAATTGTCTTGCAATCGTAAAACCTTCTAGGCACACAACATTTACGTTTCAAGTGAGAAAATTATGGGAAAGGAATATCATTTATGATTCATTGACTTGTACCATTTAGTCATCCGGATTCAAATTTGGAGTATGGACCTGTACACATCTCATTCATTTTTTTTCCCAACTTCTTCACAGCTGTATGGACTTTCCAACAAATATTCAGCTCCACAAGCCATCCAACCAAAAATATTCATTTAATGTAACAGTCATATACACCTAATATCAGCTCCAGTTCATTATTTGTCAAACTGTTTATAAATTAGAAACAAAATAACACCGAATCTCACCTTTCCTAATACAAGAGCCATTCCCATTATAACTGAAGCCAAAGCAGACCGGACATGTTGGGAAGAATCTGATGACAGCTCCTGCAAAGGTCATTGGAAAGTATTGAAATTACCAGTACAACAGAATAAGTTGAAGTTAACAATTAACACCACTAAGAAAGGAAAAACTATGCATTAAAGCAAACACACCTTCACACATGGAAGAATATGCTGAATTGCAAGTTCCGGACTTAAAATTCGGCAAAATTTGGTAACTTTGCCAGCAGCTGCTATACGTACTTCAGCCTCATTATCTCGAAGCAATCGCACATATGCCGGAACCAGGTCCGTCCTTCAAAGACGACCACAATAAATCAAATGTTTCAAAAAAAAAAACTTCTTTAGAAATCAAAATAGCCTATTCCTACTATCTTCATTTTAGCACATGGCTGTGGTATGACAATAAATACCTCGTAGGCTCAGGCCCCACAGCTTCACAAAGCTCATAAAGTTGATTTGCAACCATGTAACGCACACGCCAAGACTTATCCTATTCAGAGGAATGAAAAATTGTTAAGATGCAAAACATTCAATGATATTCTTTCGAGTGCAAAAAACCTACTAGTGACAGTCCAAAGTGTCATGCCCAACAGCTTCCATACACATGCCTTATTATTGTAACTATTCATTCAGCCTTCAAGTAAAAATAGGATGAATATAACCAAATGTAGAATTCAACATTCTAAATACAAGGTTTACCTGAGAGAAGTTAACAATAACAGGGAGGATATGTGCAACACAATCTTGGGGCTCCAACAACTTCCCAAGAGCAGCACAGCCCTCAACGGCCAAGAGTCGAACAGAATCTTGGTCTAAAATGAAATTAATTGTAAGAAATATAACTTGGCGAATCTTCATCTAATATGAAACTAAATGTGGCAGCTTTAACTTTAAAAGATTGAGAATGTGAAGGCAGCATCAGTTACCATCTTGAGTAAGATCCTCAAATATAGACATGATATCAGCCTTCAGATGAGCGGGTTCAACAGTTGCTGCAAATTTTCCTAGGTTTGTAGCAGCAGACCTCCTAACCATAGGCATGTCATCTTGACACAATTGACTGTAATTTGATCGCAGTTCTGTCTTCAATGTATCTGGTGCACTAGGGTAGGCAATATGAAAAAGCCCACATGCAGAGACTCGAGCTGTAAACCATTCACCAGCTGTCAACCTCTGAGAAGAAAAAAAATATATAATAAGTATTTGGACAAAAAATTTGCTGGGGGTGAAAGGATACAAAACTCAAGCACAATGTAACAAAATGCAACATCTGCACGACAGTGATGAACTGATGTTGTGATATAAATGCCAGTGCTGAAACTTTTAAGATTATATATGTAAAATACTAAAATTCCTTCACCAAACATGCAAAATCGAATGATCCAAATCTATTCGACACCTTTCATATGTCATCCTTGAATTATATATAGCATATATATCTAGTAAAAGATCCATATAATTGCGAAAGACTGACAATTTAATTATTTAGAAGTATCTGCATGGCAGAGATGTAAAGATTCACAAGGACTGCCCAGCAATAATTTGAATGCTAGCCCGGCCATGAGGCAATTGGAAATAATGCTTAGGACGAGAATAAAGTCGTCATTCAGTTCCATCCAATCCTAAAACAAAATTAAGTAATAAACTTTTGAGCACAGAAGAAAATGAGTTATCTAACCTTCACAAGAGGAATAAACCAGTTGACCAAATCACCTTCCCTCATCTGAGACCCAATCCTACACAACGACTCCACAGCCTTGTCCCTCACACAGGTTTCCTCAACAGTGCAAAGGGTCTCCAGGGGCGGGAGCAAAACATGCGCATGCTCGACTCCGCCAACATATGGAATGAAGACCCCCAACTCTTCCGCCATTGCAAGAAGTACCTCATCGTCGTCGTCGTTGTTCTCGCTCAGAAAGGGGATTAACTCCTTACGAGTTCGCTCTTCCCCAAGGGCACGTGCAATTGTAGATAGCCTGCGGATTGAGTTCAACCGCAGCTGGATATCGTCATTTTTAAGCTCGTCTATGAGAACGGCTATTGGGTATAGCGGTTCATCAACCATAGACATTGTAATTCAAACCTTTTCCAGAACCTTCAAACACCGAAACAAGTTATCATAAGTAAATATGCAGAAATATTAACTAATGAAACCACTATATTTTCATTCCGTTTTGCTTATTACTTCGATTCCTACGATTTACATGATATTAATACACCGACATTAGGTAAAGCGTCAGATCAGCACCGTGAGATCTAAATCAAACCCTAGAATTCAAATCAAAGGGGGAAATAAGGAAAATGATTAAAAGAAAACGAAGATGAAATCTTGGATTCTAAAACAAGCGACGCATTGGTTCAGCTGAATTACTCTAAAATTTCAGGAAACGAAAACAAAAAATTGGAAGTTGGAATTTGATTTCAATTTTTCTCGCTTAGTTTTCTCAGCAATCAAACAGATGCCAAAAATCAAGTTAGAGCAAAAAAAAATCAGAAATTTTTGAATTAACTAAGAGGAAAGCGATGAAACTCAGAAGCGGCAACGGTCTTACCGACCTCAGTGCCCTTCCCGCCGGCTGCCTCCGATTCGATAATCTGTTAAGAGAGGAAAAAGAGAGAGAGAGAGAGAGAGAGAGAGAGAGAATACGAGACGACACGAGAGTATGGTTATTATGGTTCTTTTTTGTTTCTTGGGCCCATCTTTACATAAAGTATTAGTGGGCCATAAGTATAGAAGAACGTGAACTAGCCCATCTTTATTGGGCTTCACATGCGTTCGCCCAATCGTGACGCAATCATTCTTTTCAGAAATTATCTTTCACGCATTCTTTTTATGAGTAAACGGTTGAGATTTAATTTCACGCGTGAAAATATCCATTAGCACCTGTTTGTTGTTAGATTTTGGCCCACAATACATATAGATGAGGTACATATAACCGCCGTATACAACAGCAAAAATATCCATTAGCAACGGTACAGACTAAAGATTCGAAAAATTGAGATAATGTGCAGAGGGGAAAAGAGAAACAAACACATTGTCTTATTGAACATACCTTCACGCCCAAGCAAAAACCTTTAGGCACGTCTCATGTAGTATAAGTCATACATTACACATCAACTTCTAACAAGTTATAACAAATGAGATCCAAACTTGGCCAAAATTTAAAACAAATGATACACTCAGAGGGTAGCTCGAGTAGGCGCCTGCCTAGGGTCTCCAATTTTTAAGCGGAGCTAGGTAGGTCTGGACGGAGATGGGCGGGAGCTATGCGAGCTTATATGTAAACGCTGGAATCTGGAAATCTTTTGTTGCAAGGTCGGCCTCGTGCGAGTAAGAAGACAACCATATTCCCAACATCATTTTAATTGCACGATTTTACTTAAAATAGTCCCACCATCTTTTTTTTTTTATAGTTGCACGTCTTCTCCCTTTTAAGTAATCCTCACCCATCTTACTTTTACTTTTTTGCTTCTCTTTTAAATATCACTGTTATGTTTACTTTATAGAGTTTTATTACTCTATTTTAAGATCACACCACATATATCTTTATTATGTACCTAAAAGGCTAAAACTCTCATCTTTTTGAAAAATGACATTATTTAATGTTCAAATTAATTAGTTTATATAATATATAACAAATTATTCAAATCCGTCTCGTCCGCCTAGGCGCGTATATGAAAATTACTATCCTCTTCACTCTAGTATTTTCCCTAGCTGTAAGATGTCTTTGTAATCCAATCATTCATTCATTTATTGAATGTAATAAGTAACATTGTAACAATAGAAAAATAATTGGAATTTGGCGTACTGGGTAGGGACTTCTCTTTCGGTTTTAATTCGTTGAAAAATTAGATTATGTAAACTTAATAAGTGCATTTACATCTAAAAACGCGAGACGGGTAATATTGGAGTAATATTTGTATATCTTTATATATATATATATTAATGATATTTGATGCAGAAATAGACTTTTCATGTATTTAGTAGATTTTTTTTACACATGTCAATGTACAAAGGATCGGGAGTCAGAAAACTTTAAGGCCCCACTTCGAGAGCTCGCGGCCTCTAAATTCTCAGGACCGGCCCTGGATACAGTGATACATCAGTTGGGATGCGATTTGATAACGCATGCGCAGTTTCATGCTTCACCGGAGTTTTCACTTCCAAATTATTTTCTTCTCCATCATTTGGTCTCATAAGATTTTCTGTGATCAACCGGACTTTTCTCAGAACGAGGATTTTCCCAGTTTCGCGTCAAAACAGAGAAAACTTCACACTGCCCTTCTACACAAGTTTTTAATACAATCTGTAAAGGTAATTCGTTACCCAACAAAGAAATCAATTTGTCATACTTGTATTAGTGACCGGTGATTACCTCCAAATCCTTGGATCAAAATTACAATTAGGTATCAACCAACCTGAATAAAAAAACACTCTTTAATTCTTCAACCGCAAACTCCTGAGTAGTCTGGTCCAGAACCCAACAACCTCCTCCTTGGCTTCAACAGGATCCTTAAACTTTGCCTTCTCGCTCAGCTCTTTAAATTCTTCCACCAGATTTTGAAGCCGAGCCACAAACTCAATCAGAAGCGATGCAAACGTTGCCAAAGATAAAGAGCTGGCGCTTTCGTAAACTTTTGATTCTTCAGGTCCCTCTTGCACAGCGTTGAATGAGAGGTGCGGCCATGATATTGGTTTTGTTAACAGACTTTCTGTAGATATCCATTGTTGCATGGAAGGATCAGCAGCTGTGCTTGGATTCTGAGGATCCCAATATTCACTGAGAGAATCGATCACCACCTTCTTATTTTCATTGTCTTTATCGACAAAATGCACAGGATCTTCATATTCCTTGGGACGTAATTCAGGTCCCCAGCTCTCTGAATTGACAAGAAGGTATGAGTATTTGTCTATTTTCATCTGCAACTCTTCTGCGGCTTCATGCACATCGAAAAGTATGTCTTTGGGACTTAATTTCTCCATCTTTTCTACTTTGCTTCCTAGCTCACGTAACAATTTAGCACCTTCGACACCAACTCTCTGGAGCTCCATGCCAAAAACCTGTCTCTTTTCGGGTGGTGCCTACAGAAACACATTCACAAAAACCTGATGATGAAACTGAAAATTAAGAAACAAATAAATCAATTGGGAAACTAAAAACACAGAATTAAGAAGAAATCTGTGTTCTTAATCAACTAAAGGGTTTGACATGTTGCATGGTTCGGAAAAATTTCTTATCTTTGCAAGCAGGGAAATGGCATGCAATTCTTCTATACAAAGCCAAAACAAAAACTTTCAAATCCCCTTTCCACGTTATTTTCAGGGAACAATAAAAATTACTCATCAGTACTTCTGCAGGCTGCTGATGATCGATATCTTGGAAATTGAACACAAGCCTAAATTAATAGTACACATAACTATTGCCTTAAACAAAATATAATTCATGTAAAATCAGGCTACGTTTTCAAGATTTAAGGTTACAATACTCATAAGCTCATTTTATCTTCAAACGAACAGCATGAACTGCAAGATCCATCTCCTAGACTCTATAAATGGAGATTCAGAATTTAATGCTGCTACCTACAGCTCCTTTCTCTTCTGCTATGTACATTCTGAAAAGTCACAGGAAGGAGAAAAAATATATATTTACCTGGATTTCTGAAAGTATGCATCCGTGCATCGCCATGACCATGAATGCACAATGCCTCAGTGAACCGCCAACTTTGACATAGTTTACCCAGGGGTAACAGAATGACTTATAAGGGCCATGCGGTGGCTCCCATACAGCAAAGCCCAACTGCAAAATTATTTCAATTTGATTTAGTTGAATTAAAAGTTCCTGCGATTCTAGTTCAAATTCAGAGGACTAGAAGCAGAATTGTTTATATCAGCATACCAGAGTTTCCTCTTGGCTTGAAGATTGCACAGCTGATCTATAACCACTATACAAGGGGTCATCAGAAGCTTGGTAGGTGAGAATTTTTGAAGGAATTCTCTCGTATTCAACACATTGCAGATACTGATTAACTACACCTATAACAGAACAAAAGATCAAACCATCAAAACCAATCTTGCAATGCAGCGTGAACTAAAATGCACACAACATTATGTCGTAAACGAACCAACCTTCCAAAGAAGAAGCCACACCCCTTAAATTTTTCACCACCAGCTTATGGAGATCTTCCCCTGACCAGATGGGGTATATAAATATATTTACAAGCAAACAAATGCCTGCACCGACTGCAATAAGCAGCAATCGATAGAATGCTGTCTGAAGGAATAATGAAGTCCCAGACACCAAGACGATACAATATGTCAACAAGAATACCCGAAATCCGTATTCATATGGCTTCATTGTCGGATAAAGCTTGATATAACTAGCAGAAAATCCTAATTACCACAAAACCCAACAGCCAAAATTCAGAAAAAAATGGTTTATCATATACAAAGTATCAAACTTTCTCAACTGATGTAGATTAATGATCAAATTATCAATTGTTTTAAACTAGATTACCTGCTATAAACACACTGATTACAATTACAACTTCCTGCAGATCTCCTGCCATTACAGATAACTCTGCAATCCCCAGAGCAAGCCCGCCGGCCGATAACGTCCCCAAAGCTCGATTAAAACCCTTGTTCAAGGTTGCACCTTTAGCAAAAAAAAAGGACATTAAACTTCCCATTAATCTCACAAACAAACAAAATCTCGATCAAAACGCAAAAGCAAAAAAAAGGGTAATCTTTGAAGTAATACCTACGCTGAATTCAAAAACGACGACGACAGTAAGGATTGCCCAGATGGAATACTGGCTGGCATTTTTGAGCGGCTCCTTGAAAAATATGAGCAGCGACACGAGCGCCAACGACATCCCCATCTTGGTCGCAAAGATGGCTTTTCGAGGATCGGAACGACCCATTTGATACAATTTGATGAAAGTGTACTGGAAATTGTTGCAGAAGTTGTTGAACCCATCGGAGAATCTTCGGAAGCAGCCGCATTTGAAGTGTTCGTCGCCAGCTTCGGAGCTGTTGAAACCGAAGTCGGAGTACCCTTTTTGCGAGAGCAGCCGTTCCTTGCTTCTCTCGGCGAAGCTGTGGTGGAAGGACCCGATTCTGGCCGCCATTTGTCGTCGGAAAATAAAGAGATTTGAAGCTAAGAATTTCAGCGAAGGAAGAAGAAATGGCGAGCGGAACAGCGTACAAGAGACATTAGCGCAAAACCGTGAAAGGGGATGTAAACGTAATGATCACGATGTATATAAAGGCATTGGGATCTATAAAGTGTACGACGTCGTTTGGTGGTTTGGACGGTTGGAAAGTTTGAGCCTGGAAGGTGGTTGAGTTGAATGGATGGAAGACACGAGAAATTTCACGGAAAACGCATGAAACTGGGGACTGTCACTCGGGTAGGAGGATCCCTCTTCCTATCTCTCTTTCTTCTAATTCACTAAATCACGAATTTCAGGTCTTTAAAATTTGATCAAACGGTTATAAAGAGGAGTTTATTTTTAAAAGTTATAATAATTTTAGCTGTTTGATCAAATTCCAATGGTCTGGATCTCCTAATTTGGTGAATTAGGAGAAAGAAATCCTTTCCACCGAGCTTAATTATTTTTCAGTTAAAGACCACTTTGTCCCTTAGTTTGTTTTGAATAATTTTTTTAAAAATAAACCATGTATTTAAGATAAAAGATTTGAGGTGAGCGGTTTGACATAGTAATTTGGTTACGAACTTATAATTTACTCAAGTTGAATTTAAAATTTTTAATTTATAAATATTGAGAATTTTCATTGAATAAAAAATTTATGGTCTTTGTTTTCATTGTTTTTTATTATACCATGTGGTTTAATATATTAGTAGATATGATGTTAATTTTTATCTATACATTATGGGTTCGAAACTCTTAGCTCTCCTACATTATTATAATAGTTTTAAACTTTCTATTCCCTTTAAAATAATAATATTTTATCATTTTTCTATTACTTTTTAGCCAAAATGGTCTATGAGATTTGCATAACACATCACTTTGGTCTCTGAGATTTGAAAGCAATAGAATTGGTCTTTGAAATTGTCCATCATCAATCATTTTGGTCATTCAATGCAAAATTATGTTAAACAAGGATCAAAATGACAAATATACCCTCAATTTAATAAACCATTGGCCACAATAATTTGACAAAAATTAAGGGTATTTTGGTCATTTTATTCTTATTTAATGGAGATTTTTCAAGGAATGACCAAAATAATTGATGATAGACAAATTCATGGACCAATTCTATTGATTTCAAATCTCAGAAACCAAAATAAAGAGTTATGTAAATCTCAAAGACCATTTTGAATAAAAAGCCTTTTTTCTAATCAAAACCACATCATGGCTGTGGGATCTTTGAAAAGATTGTACGGAGAGAGAGAGAGAGTCTCTGCCCGTGCGTTTGATTTGATAAACAAAACATAAAGAAGAAAGTTGTATGTTTCGTGATCAGCAGTTAGATGGTTGTAGCTATAAACAAGAACAGGGAAATAATAATAATTGGTTTCTAGGCTCAAGCTTTATCAAATCGGCCAAGTAGTTGGTTGGATCAATGTTCATTCGGGAGACTCAATAACGACACGTAGTTGACATGTTATTTGAAGAAACAACACCCAGCACATTACAACACGATATGTTGTAAAGTTTAATAATTAGCAACTAATATTATTAGCAGAGTAATGTTATATTGACCAACTTTTCAAACCAAATTTGCAAATTATGTGATGTGTCATTAGTAGGAAATAAGCATGTTAATCAATATTTAAATAATGATTCAATCATCAACAACCACGTCATGTAGTTTACAAATTTGGAACTAAATAGTTAGTTTCTCTAGCATTACTTTTATTAGAAATAGAAGGGATACGGGAGATTAAATGTGGTATGTTAAAATACACAAAATGCTTTGTTTTCATATTGTCATTAAATAAATATTTAATTTTTCAACCACTGAGCCGAACATAAAATCTTCTACTAACACGTAAAATTTGTAATAAAGACGTTATAGCTTAAGAGCATCTTCATCCGTACCTTCAAATCAAAATGGACTATCACACAACATAATTTGAAGGCATGAAAGAAGTTCCAACCAAAGTGTCATTCGTAATTGAATTTGGCATCAAGGGTGTTCGCTGCCATTTTCATTTTATAACTATTTACTAAGAGATCCTAGTAAATGACCAATTACAAAGCAACAAAACAAGGTGAGCCCCGAAAATCATTAACACAATAATACAAAAACAGATCGGTTGGAAAAAAAAAATATTGACGTTGCCATATAAGTCATTAGTTTAGAACTTGACATCTCTATCAGAAATGCTCTAAGTAGTTAAAAGGCATCTATTATATTTGAGATGCTCTACTATGGTTTTTTTATTTAACTCACTACGTCTCATATTTAAAGCGTCCCTCCATTGAAATAAGTAAAATGTGAATAGCTTGTAGTAAAATATGAAAAACGTACAATAACGAGTTGGTGATCCAGTGGTAAAAGATGGATTACGAAGCTTCATTCAAATTAAAAATCGGAGGTCTTCGAAATCCGCTGCTAGGCTGAAAGCCAAACTTATGGTCAAGAAGAGGAGGTAAACGGCAAATTCCTCGAAAGAGTAAACGGCCTTTTTTGTCTTGGTGTCCCGGCAAAATAACAACGGCCGTTTTTTCCCTCCTACTTGAATATGCAGATAAACGGGCCGACCCAGACCCATGGGTTTTTTTTAATCTTGCAACACTGATCTCTCTTAAACGTCTAGGGTTTCAAACGCCGAAGGAAAAAACAGCAGAACGACGATGGAGACCAGCGAAAACGGCGGCGCTCAGCAGACGCAGAGGAGCAAGGACAAGCACCGCAAGCCGAAGCCTTGGGACGACGACCCTAACATTGACCGCTGGACCATTGAAAAGTTCGACCCTTCTTGGAACGAAGGGGGCATGCTTGAAGTCACCTCCTTCTCTACGCTTTTCCCTCAATACAGAGGTGCCTCCTGCCTTCATCTTCTTCTTGTTCCTCTCCCTTTTTATCTGTTTGGCTGCCTATAAAGTGTGGGAAAAGAAAGGAAAATTTCAAAGTATTGTATTTTGAAGTTTTAGTCACGAGATAAGTGTTCGGGATTTTGGTTGAAGTTTAAAATTTGGGTTAGTATCTGTTTTGTTGACCTAATTCCATTAGAGCTATTTTGTACTGTTTAGTATTTTATTATGCTAAATTTTGTTACTTTTTTTGGTTGCTAAGAAAATGTATTTGAAATTCTTGTGAAAAGTGAATTTGGGGAACTCAGGTGGTCAAGAGGATAAAACCTAGTTTGAAATATGGCTTTTGCACCGCCGTGATTTTGGTTTTCCAGTGAGCATTATATGGACTTATGCTATGCTTTTATACTTTCAGTTATGAGTCTTTGCATTGTGTTGTGCAGAAAAATATTTGCAAGAATGCTGGCCGGTGGTGAAATCTGCCTTGAAAGAGTACGGCATTACGTGCGAACTGAATCTGGTATGTTGCAATAACTTTTGTTTGAGCAAACTCCTGTATTTGTTAATTTGGTTTATTGACCTTTATGAATTTTGTTCTTGATCGATAGGTGGCTTATGACAAATTCTGTATGATTTTATGTGCGTAATAACTGTTGCGTTTGTAATGTGGTTAGGTTGAGGGTTCCATGACAGTCTCAACAACCAGGAAGACTAAAGACCCGTATATTATTGTCAAAGCTAGGGATCTCATCAAACTTTTGTCAAGAAGTGTTCCTGCTCCTCAGGTACAAATGTGAAGTACCTTACTGTTATTATCTTCTTATCTTTGAATCAGCTTTCTATAGAATCAACTAGTTTGAAGTAGATTTTAAGGTACTTCTGTTTGTTCTTGTGATGTAATTCCTTTTTCTTTTTTAGGATATAGTATTCGTTCAGAACTTCAGAATGAACAGCAATGATAAGCTATTAGTTTTACGTCAGATATTCGAATCCTAGTGAAGAGCTCAGGATCAATGTTATCTACCACTAATACATGATACTATTTCTCTTTACTTGCAAACCCCAGTTTATATATTTTTTCTATTTCATGGAAATCAGTTTTGGGTTGTGCATTTTTTGTGTGAATGTTCTGATTCAAGTGCTCAACTTTTTGGTTCAGGCAATAAAAATACTGAACGATGAAATGCAATGTGACATTATCAAGATTAGCAGCTTTGTGAGAAGTAAGGTGCGTTGTTTCATACTTCTTCATTTTACTTTCAGTGGTGGAATGTCGGTTTTCTTATGAACGGATCCAAGCTATTGACTTCCCATAAAATTTTACTTTATTTTTCTGAAGTCTAATATGCAGTTAACTTCCCATAAAATTTTATTTTATTTTCTCTGAAGTCTTATATACAGTTTTGGTGCACGCCCTAGTTTTAGCACTAAGATGATGTGAGCATTTGTTTGATGCTTTAGGTTAAGCATTCCAATTTTTTCTATTGAGTGCAGGAACGATTCGTAAAACGGCGGGACCGACTGATTGGCCCCAATTCGTCCACTTTGAAGGTGCAGAGTAAACCAGATATCATATTCTATAATGCAATTGTATTTGATTCAATTATATGTGATTTCACATTTCATTAGATATATCTTTGTTTTGTTTGTCTAATCTTTCACAGTATAATTTTGGACACAGGCACTTGAAATACTTACAGGCTGTTATATTCTGGTTCAAGTAAGTGTGCTATTCCTTGTGATTTTGATTGCTATATTGTACATTTATATTTGACGTGAAACTATGGCAAAAGAATTTTAGTTTGCTTGTAAATGAATAGGGAAACACTGTTTCGGTAATGGGTTCATTTAAAGCATTGAAGCAAGTCAGGAGGATTGTGGAAGACTGCATGACGAATGCAATGCATCCCATATTTCATATCAAGGTGATTATAGTTGTACTGTGTGATTTCATCAAGATTGCTCTCTCACTTTACAAAGTTAGACCTGAAGGTCTGTGAATGAATCTCGCTTACTTTTTATCTCTTCCTGCCTGGTAAGCAGACTCTCATGGTGAGGAAAGAACTTGAAAAGGATCCGGCGCTGGCTCATGAGAACTGGGATAGATTTCTTCCAAAGTTCAAGAAGTATGACTTCTGCTTCAGTTTTCTTTAACTCTGCATGCTGAGAACTGTTATTGTCTGCCTATGTTTTTTTAGGTGCCTTAGGTGCTATTATTTCAGTTTTGAACTATTCTTTCTTTCTCTCCCCAGGAAAAATATTAATCAAAATAAGGTCAAGAGTAAAGAGAAGAGACCATATACACCATTCCCGCCTCCTCAGCAACCTAGCAAGGTGAGTAATTGCCACCAGACTCTTGTATGGTTTATCTTCCTGCAAGGGTTCCTTGTGAATGAGGCATAATAAGGTTGCTATTCTCTTGAATGAGCAAAACAAAACTAGCTACTTTTGGAAGCTGTTATGTCTATATAAATCGAGTATCTTCTTTACCTAAACATATTAAAATGTCAGTGGTCAATGTCGTACTTAATTGCGGAGGCCTAACTTTTAGATGTTACCCTGGAACACGTTTGCCTTATTCTCCACTTTTTTTAATACCATTTTATTTCTTGATTGTAGTCTGATTCTATCTGTGTAAATAAATATCCCTCCTTTGTTCCCAATGTTCTTCCTTTTCCCAGTAAAACTGATTTTGGATGAACAATTCTCTTTTATATCAACTTGCATTTTAGTTGTCATAAAATTTTCATTTTTCTGTGCTTTCTCAGATTGACATACAATTAGAAACTGGAGAATACTTTTTGAACGACAAAGTGAAATCCGCAAAGAAGTGGCAAGAGAAGCAGGAGAAACAGTCTGAAAAAACTGCAGAAAATAAGCGAAAAAGAGAAGCTGCTTTCATTCCTCCTAAGGTAGGACATAGGTGTTCTCTGTTTTGTTTGGTGTTACGTGCTTCAATTTTTTTAGTTATATATCTTCTTACGAGTTACAAGCTGTTGTTAATTTTCCTTTTTTTCTGATTCAGGAGCCTGCTGTCCAGGAGACCAAATCCGATGATGGTAACAAAGATCTGGCTGCCGTGGCCACGTCTCTGAAGGTAAACTATAATTATAGAAACAAGGCATGCTAAAAGCCTACATCTTACCTAGAAGCATGGTTGTCTTATCGGTTTCGTCTTCCCTTACCTCCTCTCTGTTCGTGTTTTTCAGAAAAAGGCAAAAGAGTATGGAATACAAAGAATGGCTGAGAATGTAAATCCAGAAGCATGTCTTGCGGAATCTGGAGAACCATCGAAAAAGAAATCCAAGCGCAAGCATTCCTAGATACAATTTCGTGTTGTGATTTGTGATGTTCACAGATGAGGTTGGACATGTATGATCTTATCAAACTCTGGATGGTTTGAAATGTAATCGACTCATTTTTCGTCCGTGCGAATGAATAGCGTAACAAGCAATTGAAATGCCCCCATTTTAATTTTCTTGCTTGGTTAAAGTTCGAACATATCTTTACCTACAGCCGACCCTCCCTGGTTTCATTCATTCCACTTTTATACCCGAAACACCAAATCCGCCACTGCCAGGGCCAAGTCCCAGATTTCTTCTTTGCAGGCGGTGTATCCGGCACAAACGCCTTAAAGTCTGCTTTCTCACCGAGCTCTTGGAACGTGTCAACCACGTTTTGAAGCCGGGCAACAAACTCAATCAGCAGTGAAGCAAACGTGGCCAAGGACAAGGCGCTCGCGCTTTCATACGTTCCACAGTTATATTCCTTCATCACTCCGTCGCCACCACTGAATGAGAGAGGCAAGGGCCGAGATGCTTGGTCCCCAAGCATGTCCTCTGATGAAGCATTTTGTGGTGCACTAATTTCCCAACTCTCTGAATTGACCAGAAGATATGATCTCCGGTCTATCTTCTTCTGCAATTCCTCCGCTGCCCGTTGCACGTCTTTGAGTATGTCTCCGGAGCCTAATTTTTCCATCTTCTCCACTTTCTTGGCGAGCTCTCGCAAAACTTTGGCACCTTCAGCTCCAACCCGCTGGAGTTCGTCGCGAAAAACCTGCCTCTTTTCTGCTGGTGCCTACATGTGGTACAAAATCACAAACCAACAGTGTGTGTGTGAAGGAAACTGTACCATTTATATGTAGTTTTATTTCTCGTCACGGATAGTTACCTGTATTTCGGAAAGAATGCATCCATGTAGAGCCATGACCATAAACGCACAATGCTTCAATGCACCATTTAACTTCACAAAATTTGTCCAAGGATAATTGAACATTTTGTAACGCCCATGAGGTGGTTCCCAGATTGCAAATCCCAACTGCACTCGTAAAAAAACAAGTCAAATGGAAATCAAAACTCCCAAGCACTTACAGGTCGTAGAAGTGCTTTCTAGAGAAACATCTCTAGCAGAAGTGCTTATAAGCAGAAGTACTTCTTAATGAAAAGATACAAGCGGGCCCTAAAGTCTCATACCAGAGTTTGTTCTTGACTTGTAGATTCTACCACGGACCGATAGCCCTTGTACAGTGGATCATCTGCAGCTTGGTATGTAAGAATTCGTGATGGGATCCTCTCATATTCGACACAATTTAGGTACCCGTTAACGCAGCCTAAGCAATAAGTTTGAGCAGATTAATAGAGCAGAAAGCTGATTAGAACTTGAAAAAAATTCACATATTGTAATTGTACCTTCTAATGAAGTAGCAACTCCCTTGAAATTCTTCACCACCAAGTTATGCAGATCCTCTCCCGACCATATCGGATATATGCATATGTTAACGACTAAACAAACAGCTGCTCCCACTCCAATAAGAACCAGTCGAGTCACAACTGCCTCGCTGTACTCCCTTGTTCTGTTCCCGGCAACCATTAGGATGCAGTATGTCAACACGAAAACCCGAAAGCCGTACTCGTAGGGCTTCATTGTTGGGTACAGCTTCAAGTAAGATGCAAAAAATCCTGAAGGGCGTCACAGAGAAGAAGAGTTGGAAAATGTTGGATATAACTTTGATATTAATTTGCAATTAGTACTAATACGAACCAACGATAAATATGCTTATGACAATCACAACTTCCTCCAAATTTGCAGCCAGCAAAGATAACTCAGCAAAGCAGAACGCAAGCATTCCAGCAAACAATGTCCCCAACCCGCGGTTAAATCCTTTGATGAAAGTCCCTCCTGCATGAAAACGGAAAACTGAAAACTAAAAACGAAACAATGGTTATCAAACGGACCTGAATTGTTACGTTACATCTGATATCAAACATTCATACCGATGCTGAATTCGAACATCACAATGACAGTGAGGATAGCCCAGATTGAGTACTGACTAACGTCGCGATACGACTTTTTCCAAAATATTAGCAAAGAAACCGTGGACAATGCCAGTCCCATTTTTATTGCAAAGATGACTTTCCTGGGATCAGAACGGCCCATTTGCCATGCATTTTCTGCAAAATCTAGTAAATCCTTCCAAGAATTCATCATCATTTTGCCCATGGAATTGAAACACATGCACCTGCTTTCTGCTGTTTGGTACTCGGCTTCTTTGAAGCTGCCCAAAAGTGGCTTTTCCATGCTGTTTGTGTTTGCACACAAATTAGCCCAAGTGAGTCTCTGTTCCTTTTAACCTGCCGTGCCACTTCTCATTAATGGAGCAGCCTAAATTTATAAGAAGAATCGACGTCTTTCTACTTAGCAAAAAATAGATTACGCACGTCTTGTGGTTAAAAATAGACCCCTACTTGGGTTTGCTATCCCGAAAACGGTGTCTCCTTCATGTCTCTTTTTTTTTTTTTTGACACATGTTCTTTTATTTATTTATTAAAAGTTGAAAAGTTAACAGAATTAAATTGAAATTAAAGATGATGACACGTGTCAAAAAAAAAAAAAATGAGACATGAAGGAGACACCATTTTCAGTACAGCAGATCCGCAGTTCCTACTTAATCTCACTTCTAGTCACTTTCATGCACATGGGAGAGGGATGCCATGGGATGGTGTGGAAAAGTTAAAACTCATCTTCAAAAAAAAGTTAAAACTCAGGTGGGTGCATTATTAGTTTGAGATATCGTTTATGTATCATCATTAGATGCTAATAAGTCTCTGTCGCGTAATTATAGCTACACACGAGACTCTTTTTAGCAAGGATTTAGTTTTACTGTAGTAAAATGGGATGATGAAGCCCTATAGTGACCATGTAATTACTATATAGAACCCTCTTATTCATAATAAAATAATTGAATACATGGTTCTTCTTATGACAATCCTATACCTATCTTGTCTTCCAATTTTGTTATAGTAAAACTAAATACCAATCCTATTTTTGTTAGAGTAAAATAAAGATAAGTCGCAGAGCTAATTGTAACCATTTTCATTCTCTTTTATCAATTTATTTTATCTGGGTCATTCTAACATATGATATGAGTAAATTTAAAAAAAAAAAAGAACATATGTATATCTACCTTCCACACATACATCTTAATTTTCGGCTGCCAGATCAAATGAATTAAAAGGAATTAAAAGATAATTTTTTTGGTGAAGAATCAAAGATTTATATTAAAAAATGGTGTGGATAGCACCACCCAGAAAGGCAGAAACTACTGGTCCGGTGGCTTTACCCAATGAGGGGAAACTTCATGCCCTTGTCTTTGGGTTTGTAAATTTTGTCGTTGTTCCTGGAAAGAATAGAGGAAGCTTCATGCTCATATTGTACAACACTGTGTTGTCCTTGTTACACTCATTAAAGTTAAGACATTTACTTGCTGTACAAGCTACAGTTCCTCATCAAGATTCAGACAAACGAGGTAAGCAACTAAGCCAACAACCGGTACAAATCTAAGATAATTTACGATACCAATCTTGCTGCTCTCGACATTTTGCAGATTGTCACCTATCAACCAGGGCTGGAAGACGGCGTAAAGACAGATGTCCCAAATGAATGCATAAGCCAGCCTCTCCGATCCTAGGTAACCGATCAAGAACTCCCATCGGTCTGTAATGCTTCCAAAGTCGCCGTCCATCCGGCCAAAAAGAGCCCATAATGCAGATATTAGACATATTGCTCCACCAGCAAGTCCAACGATGGGAGCTCCACTAGTCATCACTGATCCAAGCTGTGAGCGCTTGCTCGGAGTGTAGTCGGATTCAGCCTCATTCAGCCGAATAGCCATGTACGGTATTAGAAAAGCTGTTCACACCACATACACAACATTGGTCAGATTGATGGAAAATGAAACTGGTCTTATAAAACCATGCCCATTACAAAGCAAACTTAAAATCAAAGACGGATAACAATTAGCTCTTGACCTAGTGATATCTCTTTCTAAATCACGTGAGGAGGTCTTGCGTTTGAATCCCCCCCTCCCGTTGATCAAAATTCATTGATTAAGGTAACAAGGGTCACAGTTTGAAAACATTAAGGTTTGGAAGAAAGCATACTGTTTGTTAGAAACATCTGAAAACCCCATAAGGCGTCGAGAGACCACTTGTATCTGTCCCTCTTTCGATCCGTGAACAGCAGAGGAGCAAACATGAATGTCCACCCAATCACAAAGTTGAATAATCCCTCAGACATCTAGTCCAAGAACAAAAGAACACAAATTGTCCAATGTCCATGTCAAAAAAGATACTTAAAAGTGTAAAACTTGGTAGTAAAATCCAAATTCATACCGGGTGAAGAACTGGGGCATCAATCAAACCAACACCAACTACTCTGCCAAGAAGTTCAATGCAGAAGTCATCAAGAACAAAATCAATTAAAATTAGCCACTACTAGATACTACCTAGTTAAGATGAGGTTTCGCTGGGTCAATATCTCAAGTCGATCATGCACTGTCATGTCACATGTTTTTATTTTTCCGCACTCTAGTCCCCTTGTTAACTTGGGATACCGTCACCGGGAAACGTGGAAATTGAACTCAGAAAATCCATAACAGATTGATCGAGCATACCGGAGTTGAGAAAAGGCAAGATGAAGAAGAAATTAAGAGAGAGCCCCACAAGAGAGTTCACTGTATCCGAACTAATAGCCCACACTGGGTCTCCCTGAAATCAAACAAGGCAACATCTTTAGCAGCTAAAAGATTATATGATATATATATATATATATATATGTGTGTGTGTGTGTGTACACATGCAGATAATTATACATATTATATAAAAATGTACATTAATTTACACACAGGAGCATAGGGAAGGAGAAAAAGCCACAAAATGTAGACTCCCTCAGCAAGCCACAAAGCAATCTGAAGCAGCCGTTCTGAGCCGTCGTTCTCCTGCTGGACGGAGGTGGTGGGTTTCCGTCGATCTGCGCGGCACACGAGCGGCTTCAATTTGGAGTCTCTTTTGAGGGTTGCGGGCGGTTGTGAAGGCCGCGTTTGGGAGTCCAGTGCCGCCAAAAATGGCTTCGGTGTGCAAAATTGGGTCTTGGGCCGAGAGCCTAGTGAAGGTCTAGTTGAAAAAACGGCGCGGCGGTTGGTGCAGCAGAGCAGAGGCGGAGACGTGGCGCTGACGACGGCCATCGTTTCTGAGAAAGGAAACGGCACTGCGTGTCCTTCCTCTCAGCGCCAAATTAACGATTTTGTTTGCTTACGTAAATTCGAGTATGATGAAGGGGTACATTTGTCCATTCAAATACGACCATTTTGAGAGACGGCGTCGTATTCTGGCAGGAAGCTCATTATTCTCGTTCTCGAGAACCAAAAGCTTGCGAGTCTCTGAGAAGCTGCTTCTTCCCGCCATTTTCCGTGTAGTTTCCGATTTTCTGCCTGAGCCGTAGGGTTTCCGATCAATGGCTCCGAAATCCGAAAACCCCGAAGGTAATCCGAGGAGCTCTAGGATATTCTTTACTTTGTCGATTTGATTTTCTATCTGCGTTTTGCTGAATCGCTAAACCTCTTTGTTGCTTATGGTTTTGTGAAAACGTTGCAGCAATCGTCCTCAACTACTTGAACGAGGTAAAATGATTTCATTTCTCCGATTTACATTCTAATTTTACTATAAAAGTCGAATAAATTGATGAAATGTGATTTTCCCCTTCCGATTTTTGGCCTGTTTGGGAGGTGGGAAAATCGAATTGTGATTAGTTTTCTCCTTTTAGTAGCTGCTGTTATTCTTTTTTTTCCTTTCTTTTTTCCTCCGTTTGATTCCCTGTAATTTTTGTAATTAGCAATTAATTGAAGGAACAAAACATAAAACCAGAATTTTGTGTAGATATTTTCTGGGGAAACAAACAGATTTTTGCTATGTACAGATCCTAATGCTGATGTGAATTTGTATATCTTTGTCCAGCAAAATAGGCCGCTGAATTCTCAAAATGTGGCGGATTCGTTGCAAAAGTTTAACCTCAAGAAGGCGGCCATACAAAAGGTGCTGGATGCACTTGCGGATAATGGGAAGATTTCGTTCAAGGAGTACGGTAAGCAGAAGGTCTACCTGGCTCGGCAGGACCAGTTCGATATTCCAAACAGCGAGGAGCTTACCCGGATGAAGCAAGAGAATGAGAAACTGCAGGAACAGCTGGGCCAACAAAAGAGAGCGATTAGCGAGGTTGAGGGAGGTACCTGATTACTAGTCCTTCCTTACTACATTTCATGTTTTCGATAATTGACTGGATTTCGACCTTTTAATTCTCGGTTTAAGACATTGCCTTACTGAGTGTGAAATTTGGCGATGCACTTTCGTTGCAGAAATTAAAAATTTGCAGGCAAATTTGACTCTAGAGCAAATACGAGACAAAGAAGCGAAACACAGAAAGGAGGTAAGTTGATTGGATACGTTTGTGCTTGCATTAGGTCAAAATATGTCACTGGAAAAAATGTGTATGGCATTTGGATCAAGTCTGGTGTTTTGAATTCTGTATTAGGTCGCTGAAATGGAGGATAGATTGGAAAAATTGCGCGGAGGAGTTACGTTGGTCAAGCCAGAAGACCGCAAGGTGGTTGAGCAAATGGTCTCAGAGAAAATAAGTCAGTGGAGAAAGCGTCGAAGGATGTTCAAAGATCTGTGGGATGCTATTACTGAGAACTCACCGAAAGATGTCAAGGAATTTAAGGTATGCCTGCATTTGGATGTTCCGTCTTACGCGCATACTATGGTGAAGGTGTGAGTAGTCTGTTATGCTATTGCAGGAGGAGCTCGGGATTGAGTATGATGAAGATGTTGGTGTGAGTTTGCAGTCGTTTAGTGACCTGCGCAGTAACAAGCGGCCTAGACTCCGTTGAGTTTTTCAGATGATGTCGTGCATTAGTCAAATATATGCAGCAATCTATCTATAGCTCCATGGTGTTTCGGCACAATTTATAGTATCTACTAAGTTTACATTTCCCCGAAAACAAAGAAAGAGATAAAGAAACAATCAAATTTATATGCAACGGAATTTATTAGCACAACGAGCAAAACTGGTAAGGAAATACAACAAACAAGACTATTCTTCTTCTCAGAATCCACGCACCCGTCTAGTCCTCAGAGAGAATGGTCCCTTCTCTATGTTTAGTCGCGGCGGGCTTTGCCTTCCAGATCCTCCAGTGACATGTGCTGCAGGATATTCAAGCCTTGACTCCGCCTTCAAGCCAGATCGAAACCTCGAAGGAGTTTGGTTATGAGACGAGGGCGTTGTATTTGGTTCGTTGTCGCTTTCACTCTCATCAAAAACTATATCCTTCCCTAAAAGATCGGCCTGCCCTACGGCATCTGAGGACATTGGAACCACCTCATCTCCATCTGAATCTAAACTCGAAGAAGATGTCGACCTCTTTGATTCACCTCGATTTTGCTCGTGCTGCGATTCAGATAGACTTTTAAAGGATTCATATCTGTCAGATAACTTTCCTCGTTTACTTCCGGGACTATTTTGATCATCAGGATCTTGAGATTCAGACCTAGAGAGCTGCACTGCTGCTCTAGCAGCATCTGCGGCGTAAGCTGCAGACTCGAAAGCTGCTTGAGCTGCATCAGCTACATCCTTGTATTTCCTTGGCTTAATCGAACCAGAGAACCTATCATCATTCCCCGTCTCTTCTGCAGAAGCCTGCACATTATCTGCTGATCCCGTGCCACTTGAACTGGCCTTGTTCGCATCCGATTTATCCTGCATTATTGACCACACACAGCAAACCTCAGATGCCATGAATAATATTCAAAGTTCAAAGCAAATACGATACCTCAGTTCTAATCCTCTCTGAATTCCCGTTGTTCTTCCAAATTACATACCTCGGTGTAAACAGGAGACGTTTCGTCCAGCTTCAGAACAATGTTATTCTCTGCAGCGATTTCTTTGAGCACCTTCATTCTGACCTCCAAAACCGGCATCCTGGTTGACAGTTTTTGCATCATCTTCAAAAACCGAAAAACGCACAAATCGTTAACATGCCAAATTTCTGTTTCGACAAACATGTGAGCTTTGCATCGAAATTAATAAGAAAACATCAGTCTGTTCCGGATCATTACCGTGAGGTTGACTCCGCAATTGTTGCGCACTTCGATGGCACGAGCAGCAAACTCCTTGCCAAAACGAGCAGTGAGAACCGCACGAATCTCTTGAAGCTCCGGAAAATCCCCGCATCTTGAAGCCGCATAAAGCAAACTCGACGTTGCCTCCCTCAGTTCATCAGGGCATTCCCTATGCGAACAAAGACACCGCAAAAGTAATTACATTGGACCAATACCAATGAAACAAAATCAATCAAATTAGATTAAGGAATACAATTAGTTTAAAAATAAAAAAAACAAACCTTTCTTGTTCAATGAGATGAACCCTTTCGATCACGAGGTTGCAGTAACCCTCTATCACGACAAACACATCAAACATATTCTGCTCCTTAATCACATGCTCCACCTGCCAACAACATAAAACCAGATCTTTCAGCCTCAAAATTTCAATTCTTGCTAGAAATGCTGTTAGCGTACCGTGTAAGCGCTTTTGATTGTCTAAAAGCGCTTTTAATCTAAAAATTCATGTGCTTCCTGAAGCACATAGCAAGAGCTTCTACAACCCAAAAGCAATTCAAGTTTTTCTGTCAATCATAGTCAAGTGTTTTTGATTGTCGGAGAACATTTTAGCCTTCACAAAATAAGTCTCAAGCAAAAGGAAGCACCCCCTCGTTGCACTGCAAACTGACTATTTTACAAGGAAACTTACGCGAAGAAGAGCGCGATCTTGGTGACCCTGCTGGAGGAGCTGGACGACATCGGATCGGGCCTGAGAGCACTTGGCCTGTCGCTGTTTCTTAAGAACGGCAAGGCGGGAGAGAGCGAGGTTCAAAGTGGGTTTGAACTTGGCGGTGTTCTTGTGACTCCTTCCAAGCAAAGCGTCGAGCTTTCTTCCCATTTTTTCGCCTTCTTCTTCTTCCCCCTTTCTCTCTCTCTCTCTCGGTCGATAATTCCAGGTGCTGCGGTACAAAGAGCAAGGCAACAAACGAGTCCTGGATCGTTTGCTGCTTTAAGGGCTGACGACGATGGAGTAAAACTTGGTGACTAAGACTTTTTACGAGTAGTACTCGGACTTTGCCGACGTGGGTTTTGTTTATTTTTATTTGTTGTGCATGTTTTACGTGACTTTTTGGCTTAGGCGTTAAGTTTCTAGATAGAAATTCGAAAACGCCGGGCCGAGTGGAGACGCGGTTTTGATTAAACGCGGTTTATTATTTAGTCTTTAGTTGGACAATTTCTGCGAAGAGGAACAAGGAGAGATTTGTTACAACACGAAACAGTACGTCATATATCGTTATATAAGTGGGGGAAATTTTTTTTTTTTCTAAGTCCCTTTTTTATATAATGACATATGACATATATGCCCGTATCCCAAACATTGAAAAATCTGTCGAGAGCAAGGAAGGGGCAAAATAAAGAGTAAAGTGAATATACCAGAATTGACTTTTTAGTGTAAAAATATGATTTTTCATTAAAATGAATAGTAACATGAACTTTTCGTTAAAGATCCATTTGACTTGGTTTATATGGTCCTGTGTAAGAAGATACACAGCCAAACTTGTCCAATAATACATTGTCATATGAGTTTTTCTGCACATGACAATGTATGATTTAGGACGCCGATTTCATTTCATGTAAATCACTCTCCTATTTCATGTAAATTACTCTCCTGTGTAAGTCTAGATTTTATCACTCAACCCTAAACTCGTCATCGTTTTAAGAGTTTCGTGACCCGAAATAAAGTGTTTTCGCTACCATACGGAGTTTTTTAAAACAGCATGCGAGGGTCGGTTTGGCGAAACTGAGTTTCCTTTTCGAACTATCCACTCCTCTCAGTTACTAGTTAAGGCACAAGAGCACGTCAAGCAACCACCCACAATTTTAAAGGAGAATTACTTCCACAATCATTCTCCATTGCTTTTTTGTTTACTTGGCAAATCGAAATCACCAACCTGTAAGGAGTAATCAAAGGGCTATACGTTTGACAAGTGTCATAAGATGTAATTAGTAGTTTGTTAAATAGTTAGCTTATAAAGTAAGCAACACTAGTTGTATATATACTGAAAAGATCATGTAAACAGAAAATAAAGATAAATCAGAATATAGATTACATCTTCTTCGACTATTCTCTCTTTCTATCTCTCTCTCTCTCTCTCTCTCTCTCTAAGTCTGCTATCTTCTTCTTCCTCTGTAAATGATCAAGCTTGGTTAACATGGTATCAATCGCAGGATCAGCTTCATCAGCGTTTGTTTCGGTGCAAGCATAAAGACTTGGCCGTTCTTCGATCTTGGATTCTTTGCTTCCGCTACTGTATTTCTTTGATTTGGATTCTTGATTTCTTGATTTGGATTCTTTCTGATTTAGGGTTTCTTCTCTCTAAATTTGGGATCGTATTCTTTGATTCGAATTGTGCACGTCATCTGTTTGTGGTTTGTTCTCTGAGACTTGTTCTTCTTCTCGATCGACAATGGTGACCGCCACTCAGTTACAGATTTTACAGTCTCCTATTACTTCTCTCATTACATCGGTTTCAACCTCTGTAACCATGAAATTGGATGATACAAATTATCTCACCTGGCATTTCCAAATGCAACTTTTATTGGAAGGGCATGGAATTATGGGTTTTGTTGATGGATCTACACCATGTCCTCCTAGGTTTCTTGCTTCTCACTCTGACGATTCAGAATCTTCTACTCAGTCTGATGTTCACAAGGAATTGGATGACTACGTGGTTTGGAGGATGCATGATAGAGCATTGATGCAACTCATCACTGCTACTTTATCTCCACCAGCGATTTCATGTGCAATTGGTAGCACAAGCGCTCGAGACCTGTGGATTCGTCTCAAGGAACAGTTCTCTACTGTTACTCGGACAAGTATTTTTCAGATGAAATCCGAGTTGCAAACTATCAAGAAAGGTACTGATTCTATTACTGTGTATCTTCAGAGAATCAAAGAAGCTAGGGATTATCTGTCAGCTGCTGGAGTTTGTTTTGAAGATGATGATATTGTGATTCTTACCCTCAATGGCCTCTCTTCTGAGTATAACACCATTCGATCTGTGATACGAGGGCGTGAATCAGTTATTTCAATAAAGGATCTTCGGTCTCAATTGCTAGCAGAAGAAGCCATGCTTGAGACTCTTACTACTGCTCCTGTGCTAAATGCATTTGTGGCTCAATCTACAAAATCCTCTACTTTTCAGTCACAGTCTCAATTTGGAAGGCCATATACCAACAACAACTCTGGTTACAAGTCTTTCACCAATAGGAACAAGGGCAAATCCAATTCAAATACCAGGTTTAATAACTCCAAACCATTTTTCAATAATGGTAATTCGGGTATTCTTGGCTCGGCTCCACAATTTGGGTCTACTCCTCCTATTCCTTGTCAAATTTGTGGAAAGACAAATCATTTGGCTGATACATGTAGGTTTCGTTCTTCTCAAGGTTGTCAAATTTGTGGCAAGACCAATCACATGGCTATCACTTGCAGATTTCGAAATGTTGCTCCCTCTAATGGCTGTCAAATATGTGGTAACCCAAATCATAGTGCCGAGTCATGTTTTCAGAAAGGTTCTTCCTCTCCAATGACTGCAATGTATGTAAATCATAACTCTGATAATTCTGTGGCATCTCAATTGCCTTCTGCATCACCTCAACAAGTTTGGATCACAGATACTGGCGCCACAAATCATATGACCACAGATCTGTCTAATCTGTCACTTGCTACACCCTATCCCTCTCATGAATCTGTTCAAACAGCTAATGGTGCAGGTTTACCTATTTCTCATATTGGTTCTTCCACTCTTCATACTCCGTTGCAATCCTTTCAATTGAAGTCTGTTTTACATGTTCCCAAATTGACACAGAATCTGTTATCTGTCCACCGTATCTGTTTGGACAATAATTGCTGGTTAATTTTTGATGCTTTTTGTTTCTGGATTCAGGACAAAACCACAGGGAGGATTTTATACAAAGGGCAGTGCAGTAATGGGTTATATCCAATCATTTCTCCATCAACTTCTGCTACAGTAAAGAAGGCTTATGCAGCTGCCTATCTTGGACAACAAGTTACTTCACGGCTTTGGCATCACAGATTAGGTCATCCGTCTAATCCCATAGTCTCTCAAATTCTTCGAAAGTCAAATGTTTCTTATACTCTTGATTCATTACCTAGTGTTTGTTCTACATGTTTAGAGGGAAAGTTTAGCAAGTTACCTTTTCCTATGTCTTCCTCCAAATCTGTAAATCCTTTTGAGATTGTACATAGTGATGTTTGGGGCCCCGCTCCTTGTGTTTCTGTTGAAGGCTTCAAATACTATGTTACTTTTATAGATGAGTGTACTAGGTTTTGTTGGATTTTCCCAATTTGCAATAAAAGTGATGTTGGTGCTACCTTTGTTTCCTTCTATAATTTCGTTGTCAATCAATTCAATGCTTCTGTTAAAGTGTTGCAGTCTGATGGTGGGGGTGAATATATAGGTAAATCTTTTAACAATTTTTTGATGGACAAAGGAATCATTCACCATATGTCATGTCCCCATACCCCAGAACAAAACGGCCTTGCCGAGAGAAAGCATAGACATATTATAGAAACATCTATTACTCTTTTACAGACAGCTTCTTTACCACCTTCTTTTTGGTCCTTTGCGTGTCAAACTGCAGTCTACTTAATCAATCGAATGCCTTCTTCCACTTTGCAAAATAAATCTCCGTTTGAGGTATTGTTTCATTCTATTCCTGAGATTCATCACCTCAGGGTATTTGGCTGTTCATGCTACCCCTTACTTAGGCCATATACACATAACAAATTACAACCTAGGACCACCAAATGCATCTTCCTCGGGTATGCTTCAAAGTATAAGGGTTATATCTGTTTTGAGGTTAATACAAAAAGGGTTTATATATCTCGTCACGTTCTATTTGATGAGACTGAGTTTCCATATTCTACTTTGGTATCTAAACCCTCATCAATGTCTACTATATTACCTACCAGACCAACCTCTATACCTGTCCCACTCCCGAATCTTAATAATGTCATAGTTCATCCCAGTTTTGGTTCTGTAATCCCTTTCTCACCAAGTACTACTCCTATACCAATTGTGTCTTCTGGAGAATTGGATAGTCATGCACTTACGACTGGTTCCAGCTCTGCCTCTTCAATTGCTGCATCACCCATTATTGCCACTGCTCAACAATCCTCTACTTCGCTCTCTGTGGTTCCTGATTTCCAAGGGGATCAACTTCAGGTGGTTTTATCTATACCACCATTGAATCTACATCCTATGCAGACTCGTTCCAAGAGTGGGATCTCTAAAAAGATTGCTTTATTAGCTTCTGTTCATGAACATGGTGGTGCTGACCTAACTCAAGTAGAACCTGCAACCTACAAATCTGCTCTAAAGTCTCCAGTGTGGTTGGCTGCCATGAAAGATGAGTTGAGTGCTCTCCATAGTCAAGGCACTTGGTCTCTTGTTCCTCTTCCTCATCAAAGGAATTTAGTTGGCTGCAAGTGGGTCTTCAAGATTAAAAAGAATGCAGATGGATCTATAGGGAGGTACAAGGCTCGCTTAGTTGCAAAGGGCTATAATCAAGAAGAAGGAGTTGACTACGGTGAAACGTTTAGTCCAGTGGTTAAACCCACTACAGTAAGGTTAGTACTTGCCTTGGCTGCTCATTTTAATTGGACCCTTCGTCAACTTGATGTCAAAAATGCTTTTTTGCATGGTGTGTTACAAGAAGAGGTTTATATGGCCCAACCTCCAGGTTTTCTGGATGCTACTCATAGTGATTATGTTTGTAAGTTGCACAAGTCCTTATATGGTCTCAAACAAGCCCCAAGGGCGTGGAATGAGAGATTTACTAGTTTCTTACCATCTTTGGGGTTTCAATCTACATATAGTGATTCCTCTCTGTTTGTCAAGAATGTGAATGGTTCCGTTGTTATTCTCTTACTATATGTTGATGATATTATCATCACGGGTAGTGCCTCTCAAGCTATTTCAGATGTTATTCATGCTCTTGCTCGAGAATTTGATATTAAGGATCTCGGATCATTGCACTACTTTCTTGGGATTCAAGTTACTCATAGGCAGGATGGATTATTTTTGTCTCAAGATAAGTATGTCACTGATTTGCTTCTTAAATCTGGAATGGAGATGGCTAAGCCCTGTGCAACTCCCTGCCTACCCTATAATCGGTTGCTGAAAGATGACGGGAAGCCATATAATAATCCAGCTTTGTATAGAAGTCTTGTGGGAGGCCTCCAATACCTTACTTTCACCCGTCCTGATATTGCATTTGCAGTACATCAGGTTTCCCAGTTTATGCAGTGTCCTATGGAAGCTCACTTTGTGGCAGTTAAAAGGATTCTACGCTATCTAAAAGCTACAAAAAGATGTGGGTTACATTATACCAAAGGAGAATTGGACTTGCAAGCCTTCAGCGATGCTGATTGGGCAGGAGACCCTAATGATCGTCGTTCCACTACAGGAATGGTTGTTTTTCTTGGTCCTAATCCTATCTCCTGGTCTTCCAAAAAGCAGCAAACTGTCTCTCGTTCCTCCACTGAGGCAGAGTATCGAGCCCTCTCTTCCACGGCTGCTGAAATCGATTGGATCAAACAATTGCTAAAGTTTTTGCACATTTCCACTTCTGGTACACCTACACTTTATTGTGATAATCTCTCTGCAATTGCTCTTACCTGTAATCCTGTGCAGCATCAGCGCACCAAACATATTGAAATCGATATTCATTTTGTGAGAGAACGGGTTGCTAAAGGACATTTGTTGGTTCAGTTTGTCTCTTCTCTTGAGCAGTTTGCAGATATCCTCACTAAAGGGTTGTCTACGCCATTATTCAAGACCCATTGTACCAATCTCAGACTCAGTTTTACTGCCCCTGCGATTGAGGGGGGATGTAAGGAGTAATCAAAGGGCTATACGTTTGACAAGTGTCATAAGATGTAATTAGTAGTTTGTTAAATAGTTAGCTTATAAAGTAAGCAACACTAGTTGTATATATACTGAAAAGATCATGTAAACAGAAAATAAAGATAAATCAGAATATAGATTACATTTCTTCGACTATTCTCTCTTTCTATCTCTCTCTCTCTCTCTCTAAGTCTGCTATCTTCTTCTTCCTCTGTAAATGATCAAGCTTGGTTAACACAACCAACCAACCAATTGCCCGTTTCGGAGTCGGGTGACAGCGAGCACTTTTTAGTGTAGACTCGTTTGCGTATTTGGAAAACAATGGCGTGTGGGGACGAAGCTTCTAGGAGATCTCTCGTGCGACTGAATCCAAAAATTGGAAGATAGCACGAGAACTGGTCCCCTCCAATTTTTCATTTGACCACAAAAGACACAACCCGCCAACTAAGTCTACAAAAGTGACCCCAAAATTATCAAAAGCACTTAACCCACGCAATTGACATTTAGCACCACTCCTGAAGACGAGTTTTGGGAGTTATTACAGTATTAAATAGTTGGATGACGACACCGCTGAAAACGAGCTCCACACAAAACTTTAAACAAGGCACACGTCTCGTCGATTCAACAACAGTATATATAAAGATTCAGTGAAATTAAACACCTTTCGGCATCGAACATTGGAGAACTAATCCATCTTCATAAGAGAGAATTGATTGAAATATATAATATCAACAGTAGTTGCCGTAAATTAAGTATTACAAAAATTATGTCTCTATTCCTTTACTATATGCATGTCCGTAACAAAAAGGAAACAGACCCTTGCATCGTCTAATTTCGAATAAAACTTCGGTGGAAAATCGGAAAAAGGATTTCTTCCGTTGTAGACAGCAGGGATAGAGAGCAAATCTTGGCTATTGTAGCCACAAACAAAGAGTAACACCAGACCAAGAAAAAGGGGCCGAGCCCCCTAAAAAATCAATGGGCAATTCAATCTTGCCCAAATCCAAAAGAAGGATTGAAGAAATCAAAGACCCTCTTGGGAATTTTCATCTCCAATTACAAATCAACCCGGCTTAACGTGAAGCTAGCATAACATCTTAGGTCAACTAAGAGTATATTAGATCAGCAGAAGTTGTCGGCGGTGACATCAAACAAAAACCAGAGTAAAACCATAACTAATTACACCAAAAACGTTACAAACCAAATTATGATAGCAATCGAGCTTATCAATGATTCCAAAACTGGCATACGTACATAAAACGACAATGCAAGGTAATAATTGAAAACCGTGGACAAGAAAAATAGCATGTTCTGAAATTCAGAGTAAAATGAATGCATAGCATGTTCTTTCACGCTCATCAATAACGAAAAATGGACAACAGAAACATAAGCAATGGTATCCTTCAATTCATGATAACCTCACAGAGAAGTTGGGTTTATAGAAAAATATAACAGTTCCACATGGTAAAGCTATGATACTATGAAAACTACAACAAAAAATTTGAAGTGTTTAGAAAAACTAAAGTCGGGTGTACCAGAGAAGCCAAAACAAATAAAGCATATCCGCACAGGCAATATTTTTGAGTAGCCAACAAATAACAAGAATCAACCTCTGAAGGTGCAGGCCGACAATGTGGCTTAACCTTATTTGATTTCATGGCATTGTATTCCTTCCAGGTGTTCAAAAGTGTTGATCAATGTCGTGAAATCAAATAAGGTTAAGCAACCTCCATAAGTACATTAGTTTGAAGGGAAGCTAATTATGCTAGTTATGTTTTAATTTTTCAATAGGAATTAAATTGTGTTTTCTTTAAATTTCACTTCACACCAAATTAGACATAGATATACTTACAGATGGCACAGGTGCAGGAGCAGGAGCAGGAGCATGGGGGCCATACCCTAAAAACACAAGCAACAAAATTAATACTATATATCGTAATGAAATACACTGCACATAAGGAGTAAATTCATAAGCGTGCTTACTCTGAATTTGTTATAGATCCAGCAGCAGCCTCATGCCTCCTGTGCAAGTGCCTCCAGAATGACCATGAATCAGATGCAATGCAATCTCATTAGGATATGCATGTATTTAAAAGGTAAAACAAACAAACAAAAAGTAACATACAACGCTCTCAAGCACAGACAGAGACTGAAAGAAAAACATAGATGTCTGAATACAACACGTCAAATAAAACAAACATGACATGGTACAGCGCATCAACTGAACCCTGATTTAGAAGTTCCAATGCACATTTCAGAATGCATGTACACGCACATACACTTCAGATAACTATTACTCGAGTAAGTAAATAAAGTAACCATCCTCACACCAAAAAGAAGCCAACTTAATCTAGAGCAGTGACACTAAGATTCAATTTAAATAGGTTTCCAAGCTGTTAGGTTTTGGCTTGTCAATTAGTGTCCTTTTCTGTTTAGGATTGTTTTAGGGAAAAAAGGGTGCACCGATTCTTCTCCTAAAAGGGCTAGGAAAGAATCTTAGTTTCCTTATTCAATTTAGATTAGGAATCCTAGAAGTCTATTTGGAATTGGAAAGGAAGTCTAATTTCCTATTCCACTTAGAATAGGAATTATAATCTGTAAAGGACATGTAAACTGCACCCTATGCCTATAAATAGGGTGCGGCAATGCTTAAATTTCAGAGAGAAAACAGCTAGAGACAGCCGAGAGTTTTGTGACTAGTTCTAGGGTTTGCAAAAGTTCTGTAATCTCTATTATTAATCAAAGGAGCGGTGATTTCTCTACCTAGAGAAATCACAACTGGACGTAGGCAAAAGTTCTGCCGAACCAGTATAATTCTTGTGTGTTTCTAAGTTTTCTAATATTTGCTAGATTAGTCTATTGCCGTTGGTTACATCAAAGAACAAGGTCTAGTGGGTGTTTTTCAACACAAGCGACCCAGTAGCTTTATCTAGGAACAACAGAAAGGCAAAGCATGCAGCATAATGACATTTATTTCTATGTCCCTCACAATAGTCTCCTAATAAGCAAAACCAAGGTACCTTCTCCTGGGTTCCTTTTAAGCATCTAAGCACTGGAGGGTTGCCTCATAGCAGTATCACATATCCTGAATGAAAAGTCAAATTAGAATCTCCAGAACCCAAATAATCAAGAAATAGTGGCTAAAAGATACAACTGACAAAGGACATGAAAGTGAATGAAGTTTAACAAACCTACCAATCATAAACTACATTTTAAAGACCACAATTACTGAAGAATGAACTCCAATACAAGCAACCAAGAAAAAAAAGCACATAGTAAGAGAGGAAATTACAGAAAGAAAAATTCAAGTATATGTTTTGTAAACTGTTGAAGATAAATATATCTCCTGTTGTTCCACAGATTAAATTGCAGAAACCAAGTTCAGAATACACATATAATCATGATGGAAAATTAAAATGGATGTAATTAATTTTCATATTTGCCAACCATGAATGATTACAGGGGGGGAAAAACGCCTTTGGCTAGTTGTCTTACGATAGAAACAGTACAATCCACTGAAAGAACCCCCGCCAGTAATGAGTACTCCTGACCAAAACATCACCCCCTTTTGACTTCAACCATGCCAAAACTGTGCCAAAAGCTCTCAGGCCATCACAGAGAAGAGAGATAATGCCCAATTATTAGAAACTATGAATTAGGTCAAGTGTACAAATATCTAGCTCAACAGGAATTCTGGAGTCAGAAAAGCAGCAACAGGGTTCACTTGCCAGTGATGAATGGATGGTTCAAAGCTTGTGATACTGTCAACCTCTTGTCTGGATCCAATACAAACATTTTATCTAAAAGATCTTTAAAATCAGCTAGCATCTTTGCATTCTCACCAGAGCCCGTAATAAGTGATCCAATATCTTTTGGCCTTATATTAAAAATCACCCGATTGATTGCCTGCACAAGCAGAATTTAAAACTCATAAACTTGATAGGAAACCACAAAACACTGATACTTGACAAGAAATAGATAGAAACAAGCCAGACAACAGATGCAGACCTTCTTTGTAACAGGATCATCTTCTGTAGCATGGAAGTTCAGATCCTGATCAAAATGTTGATGGGTAAAAGCTCCCTATACGAACAAAAACCAAGACATGAAAAACATTAGCAAAATGAATACCTTCTAGATACAAGAACGGGCAAAATAGTAATGAGATATTAGAACATATTCATACATAAACAGAAAATGTTGGCGAATGTCAAACCCAATACTTGCCTTCCGAAGCATCTTCTTTGGGAAAGGGCCTTTCAGTTCCATGTGAAGACGTAGCATATCGTTGTTTGTAGCACCGGGAAAAAGAACTTTTCCTGTATAAAGTTCGTACAAACAGCAACCAACTGACCAGATATCCAGTGGATGATCATAAGGCAAGCCAAGAACTGCAACCAAGACATATCAAATACCAGATCAATATTTTACATGGACATACTAATCATGTAGGATATATTTTAAAAACTGAATAATGCATCCCAATATCCCATGACTTGAAAAAACTAACATTAACTCAACAGAAAAGAAAAGAAAAATTACTTATTTCAGGAGCCCGATAAAAGCGGCTGACGAGGTAGGGTGTAACTTCATTCTTTCCAGCGAACATGGCATTACCAAAATCACACAGCTTCAACACATTTTTTGACTCATTTACCTGAAACATAAATTACTATGAGAAACATAAACGATTCGAGATACAATCCAATCAACAGAGTAGCAAACACCTACCAGCATGTTATCTGGCTTTATATCACAATGAAGGACACCACAGTTCTTTAAATGCTTCAGTGCAATAAAAAGTTGCTTAGCGTATTCTCTGACGCCGGTTAGCTTAAGACCAATATTGCGCCCAAACTTCTTTAAGACCTCGCGAAGATTCATATGAAGGGATTCAAACACTAAACAAAGATGATTTCGATACTTGAAACTCGACAGAAAACGAACACAGTGGCGCTTATTATCTGGATCATGACCCGCTAATTTCTTCAATATGGTCAACTCAGTCATACCAGCCTTTAACCTATTCACATAAAAGCAGCAAGAAAATAGGTAAGAGAGTAATAGCAATTCATTTTTTTTTTGGGGGGGTGGGGGTGGGGAAGCAATAGCAACGCAAGTGGTATCATAATCACTTACATAGTGTCATTGCTCCGTATAATCTTAATTGCCACTTCTTCAGGTTCACCATTACCAACTGTAAGGTTCTTTGCACGGACTACTGTTGAAAATACACCCTTCCCATGAGCAGCAGTGATTTCATACCGAGCATCAAGTAATTCTCCGAAACGGTGACCTACAAGGGAACATCATAACAAATGAGAAAAGTAAAAATACAGTACGAAAAAAAATGTCTTGGATGAAATATCAACCTAGGCAATCAAGTAACGCAGCATTCTATTCTGTACAAATTCGAATGCAACGGAGAACAGTAAACAGGGAAGAATAGGGTAGAAGCTAATTCAGCCAATAAGAGAGAACATAGGTTGGGCTACATGGAGATGCAAGAATTTTTTAGAGCACTGCATGAAGAAAAGGGGGAGGCATGGCAATGCAACTGTTAACTGAAAAAGACCATTAAAATCCTATCATAGGTGGGGAAAATTCCTAGCAAGAGATAACAATAATTAGAAGACATATTAGAACTGGTCATATACTTACTGTAGTACCCTTCTGCATCATCCCAGTTATCATGAAGACCACTCCTTTCAATTCGTACACGATCTCCTTTTCCCTGCACACGAAACAGTGCAAAGGATTTAAGTCTAGCTGTACACTATATGAGTAATAGTCATTCTAAAGTTCTAAGACATCTTCCAAATGAGACACAATGAGAAAAACGTGGTTCAGATATTGCCCGTGTGAAAATGTTTAATGAAATTAAAGAAACTGCAGTCGCGAATACAAATTCACAACAAATATGACAAAATCAATCACAAATGGATAAACATGTGAACTGAAGCGCAAAGTAACAAGCAACGTGAACAAAGGCCAAAGCTTTCTCATTGTTGTCCATGCAAGACAAAAACATGTGCACATTAAACCAAACTAATACCAGATCAACAAAATGCACGTTATTCAGGATATAAGATTAGACCCATATTTACTTAACTCTATGAATTTCTAATCCACGCCATAATTGCAAGCACAAAGTTGCACTGCATAGGAAACTAACGTATGCAGAACACTGAGACTCACCAATTTTCGTACTCCAACTGGGGTCTCACCAAAGATATCATCAACGCCAACAGCTCCTTCACTCTGCACGAGTCGAAAATAAAAATAAAAATCACATAAATCACTTAAATTCAAAACCTAGCAAGTCAAGTTTAGATGTAAGAATATAAAATTTCGGGTTTCCACAACAAATGAATCTATGTTTTCATAATAAAAAAAATATTCATAAAAAATCTGGAAAATATGAATTTCAGGAAGAGTGGACTGACCTCTGGAGTACCCTCTCCAAGTCCCGTGGCACCAGAAGGCATTCTAGAAGTATCAGCACCATTCTGCTGAGGTGAAACAGAAAATGCAGCAACAGACACATCTCCATCACTCCTTCCATCATCAGTTTCTAGACCAGGTTGGACAGCAGCTGCTGATTGCTCCAGTTGATCTGCAGGACCTTTATCTGCTGATTGCTCCAAAGGCTGAGGCTCAAATTGCTGCTGCAACTGTGACTCAGTTTGTTCTTGTAGACCCAACTCATTTGTTTGTTGTGACAGCTGACTTTTATATTTTTCTAAGATGGCTTGTTTTATTTTTCGAGACTCTTCCTTTATTCTATCCACATCATCATCTTCCTGGCCAGCAACTTGAATGCCTTCTTCTTCATCTTCATCTCTAAAAAAAATAAAAATAAAAATAAATAAAAAGGAATATATGCATCAAATGGTAAAAAAAGGGAAAGGGAGGGGGTGGTGTGTTTAAAACAAGCAACTACCTTTCTTTCATGCCTTCATCCCCTTCAACAGAATAATTCTTTGGACTCTGTACCTTTCCTGGATCAGTTTTACTTCTTCTGTCCTGGTCATATTCTTTTTCATCATGCCTTGATCGAGCAGAATGTTTATGCCTATCTCGATTTCCATAGCTATCCTCATGATTTTCATATTTCTCCCTCTCCATATCTCGACCCCTATCCCAGTCTCTATCATCTCGCCGCTCCCATTTTCGGTCTGTATTTCTGTCCCTATCTCGGCCCCTCTCCATATTTCTGTCCCTACCATCCTTGACCCTGTCCCTGCTCCTATTATTATCATCCCTATTCCTGTCCCTGCTCCTATGCCGCTCTTCCCTTCTCCTTTCCATATCAACCACTCTTTCCCTGCTATGGTCTCGTCCTATTCCTCTTTTCCTGTCCCTAACCACATCCCTGTCACTACTCCTTTCTCTTTCTTTCTCCCTTCTCCGTTCCCTGTCCCTGATTCTTTCTTGATCTTTCTCCCTTCTCCGTTCCTGATCCGCCTCCCTCTCCCTACTTCTCTCTCTTTCTCGACTACGGCCTAATCCAGAGTATCTGCTATACCTAATATTGTGTTCCCTTTCATCATCCCTCATCAGATCAACACTTTCAATACCCCGAGCCATTCCTTCATCATCAGAGCCGCGCACAGCCTTGCTTTTCTCAACATATATTGAGCTGTCCCGTTCATGATAACGTCTCCTTTTCAAAAGAGACTCGTCTTCCATTACACTACGGGAGCGAGATCTCTCCCTCACAGGATCATACGACCTTGATCTGCTTCTACCGTGCATCTCATCACCGCGCCTTTCACCAAATGGTGAGTGCACCAAGGTATTGTATTTGTCCCCACTACTTCCAGATGACGCCTTTTTTCGATATGCTAATTTACCTCTATCTTCTTTTTCATCATCATAGTAATTCTTTCGCTTATCACTTCCTCTAGAAGGGGACCCAAACTCCCCGTGTCGACTCTTCTCTTTGTGAAAAGCAAAATCTCCATTGGCATGATCCTTTACACTACCACTGGAAACTAATTCATCTTGAGGCTCAACACTAGAATCTCTAGGCAAACCAGCCTCATTCCGAGACTTACCACCAACATGACCACTGGTATCATCATCACCACTGAGGTCTCCCCCAGTTTTTGTATTTTTATCAATGTCATTGTCTCTCTGCCAAAAACACCGGGAAAAAAAAAACGTAAGTGCACAAATTGCAGTAATTAACACCAATCCAAGGACAACAAACCAAAAAAGTTAGTGAATAACATAATATGCAATGTAACCAACTCTTACAAATTAACAGTAAGCCATCGGTCTTCATTGATTGAAACGCCTAGGGTAACTTCTTTTGCAATTGATTCATGTTCGGCTAGTGCAAGAGCGGGTTCTTACATATGTATGAAACAATGGCATTGACTCAGCCACTTGAACAAGCTCTCACCAAACAAAATTTCATCATACAGTTGAGAACGAAATATAAAACTCTTTTGGCCACTGAAACTACCAAATTTTCAAGATTTTCAACTAATTAAATTTTAAAGAACTGAAAAGAAAATGAAAACCTATTTAAATTTGAAAACCAATTAATTATAAATTTCATGAAAACAAGCAAGCAACGGGTAAATGAAAAATCAGAAGAGAATGGGGGGAAATCAGAACACACCAGATTCCGCTTATTAGAATGATTGCCGACTCCAGGAGCCTCAATTTCACCAGACTCTGCATCAGAGCCCGCTGTCGTCTTCAAAACGCCGTCGTCGCGACCACCGACACCCTCCTCGTCGAGAATTTCGCCTTCTTCCACGTCTTCAACCGGCATAGAACCACTGACACCGGAATCAGATAACTTAACAGGAGGCGATAGAGGAGCTTCGACATCGTCGACGACGGCCTTGGTCTCCTCTTCGCGCTTTTTGCTCCCGTGACGGTGACGGTGGTGGCGGCGGTGGCGGCGGTGCTTGTGGCGCTTGGACGACTTCTCGACGGCCTCGTCGTCGTCGGAAGAGGGCCGGCGGTGCTTGTGATGCGAGTCCTGGGCGTCGCTGGCCATCGGGAAATCTAGGGTTAGGGGTTGGTTTTTTGTCGTTTTTCTGATTTTGGGGGGTTTTGTGAGAGAGTCGTGAGCCAGCGAGATATTTCGTTTTAATTTATTTACGAGATTTTTTGAAGAAAATTATATATACTTTTGAGATTTGAGACTGGGAACGTGACATATGGGTTTCCTTATTGAAACGGGACTGCAACGTCAAACGCTGCGTTTGGATGGTCTTCTATTTTCTTTTATCCATTTATTAATGGTCAGTTTAACGAAAAGTTTTCGCTACTATTTACTTTAACGAAAAATCATATTTTTACATTAAACATCAATCATGGTCTTATTCATTTTACCTTTATTTTGTCTTTATCGTTAAAACTCAAAGTTTTCAAACATTTTTTATTAGTTTTCTTTTACTAATTCTACACCTCCACCCCACATGAAGGGCTGTTGTTCCCCCCCCCCCCCCCCCCCCCCCCCCAAAACCCAAAAATTACTTCAGCCTCACCAATTAATTGGGCTTCACGTAAATTTTTTTTTTTTTTGCCGAACGCGCACTAAATCTGGCGATTGAGCCAACAAACAGACAGAGTTGGGATCCGCGTGCATGCACTTAGCTGAGGTTAGGGAAGGGGACTACTTGGCTTTATCGGCCGTTGGATTTCCAGCAATTAAAAAATTCTGGAATTGAAAATAATGGCTAGCAAACGTGGCAAAATCTAGGCTGTTAGATATTCTGATCAATCGTCCAAAATTTTAGGGCTTAAAAGAAATTCTATTATTACCATTGAAGTTATGTGTCAAAAGCACTTCTAAACCATCTCTTATTTTGAAAGAATGTTTTTTCGTGAAGTAATTAAGTTTTTTATATCACTTATCAAGAGGTTTTTATTTGATTAAGAAAGGTGGTTAGGGAAACAAGAACAATGGCATTGTAATGTACATATAATTATTGCTAACAAACAACTAGAAGTAATATACTTGGTGTGGTCTACAAGTAGTAATCATAGCCCTTCGTTCCATTTGTTCAGCGCTGCCATCAAACTCTTGGATTTCCATAATTTCAATTTTGCGGTTCATCTTTTTCCTCATCTTTATCGCCACATCTGCTGGTACAAACCTTCCACACACGCTCACCCTGCGCTGCTGCTTCTCAACCAAATGTGTCTCTATTTCTTCAACACGAAACAAAGATATCAGATTATTAGCGTTCGGACATATTAGAATATGTATACGTATATGTTGCTCTTTTGACAAGACGATAGTTTAAACTACTATAATTTAAGGACGTCGATGTCTATATCTACGGATATCTTACCTTTCATATTTAGAAGGATCCTTCTTATTTTTCTGGAGCATCCATTGCAGTCGACATTGAGCCTCATCACCATGCAACAATACTGCAATTCATGCACAAAACAAAGACGTATAGCCATGTCAGAATCTCCGGTTTTGGTAAATCGAAACTTAAACTGTTGAGAAACACACAAAACTTGCCCTTGCTGCCATGAAGTTGGAATTGCCAGAACCTGAGATGATTTTTTGTTGGTTTTGATTATTTGGGGGAGAAAATGTCGATGGACAAAAGTGCTCGTGGAATATCTGAAAAATGTGGAAGATTGTGAACCAATTGATATTCTGTACTTTTGGAATCTGGTTATGTTCAAGAAAGAAGCTTTTAGTTCCTTTAACTTTACCATAAAGCTTTGCCTGTTTCCTGACATTATGGCAAGGTTAAGCATCACTTTTCTTCAACTCAAAGGTTTATGTTACAGAAAATCCAGTCCCCAAAACACCATGGAATCGAACAACGGACTTACTTATGTACATATCAATCAGCGAGAAAAAAACTAAAATACATGTCGAATTCAAAGAACGAGGATCGCTTCTGTTGGACTCATTCGGCTTGGAATATTCAATCAACTTGAGGAAGAACGAAGCATCCTTCGAATCAACGAAAATTTGTTTAGAGGTTTTTTGTATACTGCTGGGACTAGCCGAGTGGATGGAATTTTTGCTGCACTGGGATATCTGCATACGAGCGTCACCCTCTTCTCCGACACATTCACCACAACCGATTCTACCTCTGCTCAAGCATGCAAACAATGTTACCATGTTTACTGTGCTAATAAAACAAAACAGTGCTATGATCTGTGGAATTATAACTTGCAAAAGTAGATCAAATTATCTGAAACGTCCGTGAAAGCACATGCAGAGGTGGTCCAATTTTGGTGAACAAGATGCCCTAAAACATGACTAGCAGACAATCAAGTACAACTGGTATGGAACATGTAGCAGCAGCTTTATAGTCTTTCCCTCTTTCCTGGCCAAGGATATTTTGTCACTCTGAGTTAAAGAAGTTACCTACTCGCTACTGCAAGTTCATGGCTCTCAACCACCGTAAAAGAACTGATTATTTATATGTCATCGATGCACAATTGGGGGTTGTTGTATGTCCATATATTTCTGTAGCATAAACACTGCAACTTTGTATATACTATTTTACCTCTAGTCATACTTTTTGCGGTCTTACCAAAATTGGTAAAGTTACGCGGAGTTGTACTGTTTATGCGGTAAATATTATGTTGCGTAAACAGTGCATGTAAAAATATATGAAGATGCATGAACCCCAAATTATACAAATGCAGATACCAAATCATCTTAATGAAGGGGATGAGGAAACCTACCACCCATTTTTGACATTATGTCAGAAAGTCTCTTCTGGCAATCACTACAACTTACATCAGCCGAGAGAACAACTTCCTGCAACTGTTTTCAGCAACAACAAAAAACTAAAGAAATGATAAGACCCAAATGTAAAAGAAGGAATCCGGAGAGAGTGAGAGGGAGGGAACAAACCAGAGGCATGGACAAGGATTCGGCAGAGGCAAGACTGGTTGCGGGAGAAAGCGAAAAGCTCCGAGACTTCATGCTGATTCCGAATCCTGCAGGGAGCTTCTTCTTAAGCCACGATGATGAGTACCGCTGCAGGCCATGATCCCACTACTTAAAACACAACAGCAATTAGATCGTCGTCATCACGAAGAATGTAAGGTGGAAAGTTGAAATCTCAATCTCATGAGTGTAAGTAGAAAACGATCAAGCAGCGGCTCCCCCCGATTGACAGAGCCTTACTACTTTTTTCAGGCAATTGAGTTCTTCAGTAAAATTAGTAATTTTAGACTTTCAGTTCCGGTTGGTGGAAGGAGAAGGAAACAAAGAAATAAAAACTTGTTGAAACAGCAACAGCATAGAAGTGTCTTTTCCTTACTTTATATTTGCACCCCCACTGGTTTTTCCTTCTCCATGTTTGATGCGACAACACTTCTACATGACAGTGATGTCGCAGGACAATACTGATTGCGATACAGCTGTATTTTAGAGCCAATTATGTATTTAATTTTGTAGGTTAGTCTTCGATTTCGTGGATAGAGTCTTTAGTATGCTGTATGATAATGTCTGTGATTGAATAATTAAAAACAAATTTCAATAACTTGTGTATTATGAAGCTTGGTGTAGGACCAAGTTTTCGGTACATTAAAAAATTTCTTATTTTGGTAGGCTCTGCCTAGTGTTATATTCTCTGTTCTTGCAAGTTTTCGGAAAAAGAATCCTCGTCGAATCCTCTTTGTAGGAATCCAGAGGATCAAGCAATTACGATCGTTTATCGTCGTCAATTTTCGTTAAATACTATTTATATTCGATTTTAAATTTTAAATAATTTCTAACCGCACGATATACGATAAACGACAGTAATTGCTTGATCCCCAGATCTCCACAAAGGGCATCCAGCGAGCATCCTCTTCCCAAGTTTTCAACTGTTTTGCATAGGATCCTTCCCTTCCCTTCCCTACAACCATATCTAATCAAAACTTGTGGAAGAAAAAGCTGATTGTATAATTGTATATAGCTGCCGTGTTTAAAGGCGACCAAGTATATTCCTCCTTTTAATACCGCTGGAATAAATAAAAAAATTCGCTTTTACCTCTCTCATCACACGACTAGTCATACGCATGCCATAAAATACAGGCACGTCAAAATCAAACCTTCAGCAACATTCGAGATACCTGAATATACCATGTCATGTGTTCTAACTTCACCGAATTCCATCACATTAATCATTCGCAAGACGACGACGCCGTCCAAATAGGGAAGGTGACAGGTTAAAATTTTATGAAACCAAAATACGATATACAAAATGTGAGGAAGTCTAAAAATCTCTAAATGGATACTCGGAAAATGGTTATTCTACGTCTCTACTTGCACCCAAAATTTCTGCCTGACATTTTTGCAGGGGCATAAGGCCCCTTCAGGCAATTTGCTGCACTAGAACAGATAGTCAAATACGTACATGGAAAGAGGGGCATGGATGCCATGGCTTCTCAAACGAAACATTTCTCAAGAGATGACATTCTGCTGACTGAGCTAAGAGGGGCCTAAAAAACAGCGGCATCAAAAAGACACCGCAACAAAATATATACTTGTGGATGAAGAAAGAACAAACCTACATCACTAAACTTGTTAGCGGAGGAGCGACTGAAGAACTGAAAAGAGAATCCCCTAAATATTTGCAGTTCTCATGGTCAACTTTCAGCGACGATGAAATCATAAAACTTTCACAAGCACCGGATCCCACAAGGCCACGGGTGCTTTTACCATCCGAAACAATGCAATGCAGCTTCTGGACAGAGTTTCCGTTACCACGTCTTCTCTTCCTTGAGGACCTCCACTTCAACTGGGCAAGTAGATCATCCTTCAAAAGATCTGGAACCTTGCCCAGTTCTTTAACCTTTTCATCTTTATCATCTTCAGCAAGCGGAACAGAATTATTCCATCTGGTTTCTTCTTTCTTTAGCGGCTCGCTATCACAGACTGCAGATTGTGCTGACACGTCATCGGAACACTTTCCCACTACTTGCTTTGATTCTAAACTACATGAGATTGAGCTCACAAGTTCTGGCCTGTCATTAATTTGAGCCCATCCTTTACCCAACCACTCTTGAGAATGTCTTATTTCACCACGACCAACAATCAACACCTGCTTCTCTCCTGCACGTAGAGCAAGTAAATTTAGATGCTTAAGCAAATAAACAGCAATACAAACAAACAAAAAACATATATTCAATTGGATTCTCATGAAATTTGTTATTACTATTAGATTTAAAAAGGGGGGGAAATCTACAAACCTGGGGAATACACATGCAGTCTACCATCAGAATCCTTCTGAACTACAATCCCTTCCCACCATCCATCGTGCCACCAGACATCCACAACAGTCCCAACATCAACAGCCCATGAAACTCTGCCTTTGTTAGCCGGTGGAGGTGGCCGAACAATTGGCCTACCACATGTCCAAAGACCCAATTGATCAGAAGCTGCAAGCTTAGAGGCCAAAATCCATTCCTACAGCAAGGAAACCATAAAGTTGAAGCAAGCTATAGGTAAAGGACAGGGGTGCACCCAAAATTTTGAACAAAAATAACATGATGCAGATAGCAGCAAAACATACCTCTAGTTTTTTAGTTTCATCAACTGCATCCTGAATATCTTGATATTGCACCTTCACTTTATCTTTGTACCTTTTGATAATCAAAGCTTTGAACCAACACCCTCTAATGCCACTGTCTTGTGAGAGGACTTCAACCTGGGAGCCAACTACTAAATGCTGCTGCGGAATTTTCTTCACCTCTTCACGAGGTAAAAAAGAAGAACCTCTTCTTCCTAGGCAAAAGGCTTCACTTTTACTTCTGCAATTAGTCTCATCTTTACTTAGATTCACCACATTCCCATATACAGCATCCGGAGACTCCTTTCGGTCACAGTATTGCAAGCGCATGTCATCATTTCTTGAAGAATGATGCCTCTTTTTAGGTCTGATATCATTGGCACCATCATTTTCTTCCACTTCCAACCCTTCATCTGGCTGTTGAGAACTCCCTTGAACCTTTGAAGAAGTAAGTGTGTGCATGTATCTTAGTATCTCCTGTTTCCAATAACCTTTAACTTGAGTAATGTCAAAGGGCTGGACATCGTCATTTTCAAACCGCTTGCGGCATACAAAGGGTTCCAAAAGAGTATGTGTTGCCTCTCTCTTGAATTTCTCAAAATGATGGGGGCTGAGGACGGTAGCTAATCCATCTATGCATTCAATACTGAGATCTTGAAGACAAAGAGAAAAGAAAATCTCCCTGTCATTAAAATTGTGAGGCAAAACAATACCAACCTCATCAACTTTGTGAAACCACCGTACCACAACCATCTTGTTGCCCCTAGAATCCTCATACATATCTTCCAAGTATGCAACAAGACGTTTATCCTCCTCGGCTAAAACAAATACAAAATCATGAACCTGAAAGTATTTGGAAAGAGGGGAACAGAACAATGAGTCAATTTAACAGGAAAAACATTACAGATGGTAAGATGTCCAAGAAACAAAAAGTACATAAAAAAAAAAAACAGAAAACCAATAGAACTTACCGAAACTACAACACCGTTCCGGCTAAATGATTGATAATGCCTCCGTTTTTTTCTGCATGTCCAAGGAGACCCTAACCACAGAAACTCAGTGGTATGGTTGCCTAGCTTCCGCAATACTGTATCCTAAGAGAGACAGAGAATGAATATAAGCAATGATCAAAATAAAAATGTATGAAGCATACAACATGAAGGGGAAGTAAATAGAGTCGTAAGTCAACATAATCAGAGTCATAAGTCAACATAATCATAAGAGTCATAAATCAACATAATCATAGAGTCATAAGTCAACATAATCATTATTACCTTAAAGATTTCAATCCCCAACTTGCAAGCACCTATACCATCCGACACACTCCCACCAAAATCGGGTGATATGAGAAATGATGTATCTGAGAGAATTACAAAACAAGCAAATTAACATACATGGCATTTACCATGGACTACAGTAATAATTATATGGTAACAGAGACAGACAGGAAGACCAAACAGTAAAAAGTAAACGACTATTAACAAAATAATTGTGTAAATTGAAAAAAAGCAAATAAAATGGATAAGTATCCATAGCAGATGAGTGCATTAAACATAGAGACAGAAAATCTGAAGATATAAACCATCACATATACCAAAGATCATTAGGGAACAAAAAATATTGTAGATTTGGCCATGAAGGGTCTTGACCTAGAGTTTTTGAGGGCATAAGGATCCGATGCTCTCAACCAGCTCTTTACAATTTAATTAAAAATCCTGCAGCCCAAATCACAGTCAGTTTATAAAAACAATAAGACCAACAATACCATGAAGAATAGAACACGGTCACGGTTGAAAGAACAGAGTAACACACCGTTGTTCAAAACAAAAATACACCCATAAAACAGGCCAGGCCACCTAGGCTATAAGGTCCTTCATTAGTGAATTTAAAAAAATTCCTATGCGGCTCAATAAACTTGCAAAAAAGGTGACAAATTTCTATGGTGGTCCAAGTTTTAAACACAGCGGAGAGGAAAGGAGGATCCCAAAAGGAAAAAAAATTTCCATAGAAAGGACAAGACAAAACTACAAGAAGAGTTTTTCTTCATGCCGAATGGATCAACAAGAATTATACCCAATTAGAGATCTCAAAGAAGGAGACGAGGGGAAACACAATCCAACTTGAAGAACAAGAGCTCTTGCAATTACGAGAGAAAGAAACGCCAGTGAAGACAAATGCAAAACTTTTGTTTCATAACAAAGGTTGAAACATTATCAAAAGGAAAAGCTTTGTACTTTCCCTGTTGGTGAACCCGAGATTATTCCAAAGTACAACAAAAATGAAAGGCCTTGGATTTGGCCGGTAGGTGAACCTTGACACCATCCACCCTATCGCTCTACCAACCAGAGAATCCGTTTTCCAAATAACTTTGATAACCGATGCAAAACCGGCGAGGAAACACAAAGCCCGTAAGAGAACGGTTTTGTAAATTGGGAAAGAACCCCAGTTCATGATTAAATCAACAAGAAAAGCATAGGAACCTTCTATGCCCACCAGCAAAACCATCCAAAACCACCCACCAGATCTACAAAGTTCTTCAACACCACCCAAAACCCAACAAAAACACACGAAACAATTGAAGACAAATACCAAAAAGATTTCAATTTTCCCAACAAGGAAAACTGAAAACCCCAAAACCTCCGAAAACAAACAAGAACAAAAAAGAAAGAGAGATGTATCAAAATTCATCGAGAAACTGAACGTAAGGTACGAAATTTACCTGCAACAACGGAATCGAGCCAATCGATGACCTCTCTGCGAGATTTAAGCTTAACGAGCGAAGACATGGAGAACAAGGACCGGATTCGGAAAGCATAATGATAGGACATGTGCCGTAAGCTCTTCTCTTTGCCTACCACCGCCAGATCTGAACTGCCGTCTCTGCGTTTCAGATAGTAATGGACCTCCCTCCGCCCTTTGTCGCTCGACACAAACACCTCGTCCCATCTCATGAAGCAAATCGGCGCCGCTGCCGCTGCCGCCTCCGCCACCAATCCCCCCATCCGCTCAAAGCTCGACAATTAAACCCCTAATTGATTGAAACCGACGGAGGATGAGCTATATAAAACCCAGATCGAGGAGGACGAGCTATATATCCAATTCGAAACCCACGAACCAGAGGCTCTCTCTCTCTCTCTCTGAAAGGAGAATGGAAGAAGGGTTTGAAGAGCAAATGTGAAATTTAATATTCAAGAGAGGGAGGGGGAGGTAGGGTTTCGGGATTGCGGATTGCGGATTGCGGATTGAGATGGACGGCTGAGATTTCTTCCACGAACGTGACACGCAGGAAAGTCGCAGGAAGCTGCGAGGATATCTAAGGTTACGGAATTCCATAAATGCCCCTGGAGAAGTTTGGAAATTCCGTTGTTGTGTTATCGATGGATCACATGTTGGAATTGGACATTTGACAACACAACAAGGAACAAGTTGAGGAGAGGGAGAAGAGTTTGCGCCCGGAACAGGCGGTGTAAGACTCCCTCAGTTTGGCTGCCAGCTGTCGATGGGATGAAAATCGCCACGTCCTTTTTGTTTCCTAGGCCTTGCCAATGATGTTACTTATTGAACCATACAATCATGATCATTTTTGTGAAATATATACACGAATCGTTTTTGGATTATAACTAGAACTTCATTTTCTCTGGATCTATCTCACATTAATAAATCGACCTCTACCACCTATAGGTAATTTTAGACAAATTTCCTTTAAAGTGCCAAATTATAATAAAACGGTTTGTTTGTGACAAATCTTTTGCTACTCACACATTGAGAAGGGAAAATGTAAAATTTGGGAAAAAGATCCTGTTCTATAGAAAATACTTCAAGAAGTTATGTAAGACCATCATGTATTACTGATTGGGGCGCCTAATCTGATTGGGCATATAGGCACGTGCCAATGACTTTTAGAGAAGTCTACATCATGCAATCTCTATTAATTGATGAAACCCTTTTTGTCAACCAAAAGATGATGAAAATACAACTTAGTCTTCTATCATACAAAAAAATGATCGGCAATAATGTAATTTCATAAATCTAAATTTTACTGCTTTTTATTGAAGTCTCACCTACAGGTGATGTTAAAATATCTTTAATATTTAAAATAAAAAAAAAATTAAATAAATAAATAACCCAAAAACAAAAACTTCCCACTCCCCCACGTTCTCTCTCTCTCTCTCTCTCTCTCCCTCTCTCCTTCTAATTTTCTAAAAAAATGTGTTCATACACACAAAGTGTGTAGGCAAATGCTAGTATAAAAAAAATAATAAAAAAAAAAGATCGAGCTTTAAGAAATAGTGAATTATCTTATCCATATACAACTGTATCTCCACAGGATTGAAGCGCTTATATTCATCATTATAAGAATAGAGTTCAAACTTTCCCCAGCTCCTTCTCATCAAATGGACTCCTGACATATAAAAAAGAAATGCGGTTCGTTCGATAAATTCTTACCTTTCTATCTCAATATGCCTTATTAACCTCAGGGCTTATAACATATTTATTTTAACTTTAAAATTCACTAAAAAGCATATAACTAATATTGCATGATTTTATTTGATCCTACCGTTCGAGGAAAAAAACTTTCTAACTTCATAAGTAAAATGAATAGCGAGAAATACAAAGTTAAATTTAAAATTTTAGCTCCATAAATTTGAGAGAATATAATACCAACAAATCAATGAATATTAAAATAATCAATGAATATTGAAATAATTAGGACAAGGACGAGAAGAAAAGCAAATGGGTGAGGTAGGGCCAGGCCCGGCCCAAGCCCAGTGCTGGCAGGGCGATCGTCCAGGGCCCAAAAAAATTCGGGGCACCAAAATTATTACGGTAGTATATTTATATATGTTTTCATAAGAGTATAAATTTATAAAATTTGGTTAGATTACAAAGAAATTGAGCTAGAAGTGGTGGTTTCTTCATTTGAAGATAATGAAGAGGTCTTGGGTTCAAAACACTACATGTGCTTATTTAGTTTCCAATTTTTACAAATTTTTTTCATAAGAGTATAAATTAATTTTTACAATTTTTTTTTTCCATAAGAGTATAAATTTATAAAATTTGGTTAAATGATAAAAAAGTTCAAATAGAAGCAATGGTTTTTCTTGTTTAAAATTAACAAGATTTCCTAAGTTCGAAATGCTATATGCGTGTTTATTCTTTTCAATTTTTACGAAAATTTGTTTGGTTGTTAATTTATTTTTAGTTACTAGCTAGTAGTTATGTGGGTCGCTATTTTTAAATATTTGTTTGAATTCAACTCTAATCTTCTACAAAGAGTAATATGTAGACCAACTTTTTAGAGTAAATTTGCAAATCATATGACGTGTCATCAAAATGTTTAATTTAGTGCCCATTCATTACTTATACATATTAATTAAAGACTCAAACATCATTATTTTTTGAGTCTCATATTGACAAGGTTAGTAAATAAGAAAAAACACCTCGCGATTTATACAAAAACACTTTAAAAGTTCATATGGAGAACAAAACTCATCATCTATCTACATGGAAGCTCTGAGTTTTTTGGTTTCCTTCTCTGGATACAAATAAATTAGTCTTTATGTGTTTCTAAATTATTGAGTTTGAACTGTTTTTCTAAATATAATTTTATCGATATCTTACGTGAGAAAATAAATAATTTTCTTATATAAAGTTAGGGCACATTTTTTTGTATCGCCCCGGGCCTCAAAAATCTCTGGACCGGCCCTGGGTAGGGCCATCGGAAATGGCTCCATAAAACAGAAAAGCCGGCCTTCAAAAATTTGGTCTGCATCCCGAAGGCGGGAGAAGGATGCGGGATATTTTACTTTCAATTCCAGCAAGAGCGAATCTGAGCCGTTGCCTCCTTCAGATGCAGACTTCCTCCTATCTCATGATTCGTTTGGTGGGGCCATGAATTGGCGCCAACTTCCGGGGCATATATGGGAATACACATAAATAGGCCCCAAATTAAGAACAATTTGCCTTTAATAGAAATATTGAGCCTGACCTGCGATCCGGGCCCATTCATAAACATGTCGACGACTCAGCCGTGGTTCTTATTTTACTTTATTTATTCATTTATTAGTGTATGATTGAGTATTTTATTCTTTTTGATAAAAACAATTAAAAATTTTAGTATGCGTTTGTTTCACCTCCTTAGACCATCTCCAATGGTGACCTAAAACCTAAAAATATTTAACCCAAAAAATTTAGGTTTTAGTCCATAAACAGTTTTTCTGCTCCAACTCTTCTGGCCTAAAATTTTAGCCCGAAATTATCAAATAATGAATTAAGGCTATTTTTTTTAAATTAACTTTTTTTTAAAAAAAAAATTTATGTAGACTATCCTAAATTAATTATATGAACATTTTAACCTAAAAATTTGTAAATTCCGATAAATTTTGAAAAATTACTAAATCAATACATGAAAATATTTTAACCTAAAAAAAATAATTTGAACGTGTACCGTTGGATTAACCAACAACTCATTTAATTGAGATCCTTGGATAATATAAAGTAGCCAACAACTACTTTATTGGTTTGACAAATGGGAAACACCCCCACGTGGGGCTGTTTGTTTTCAGAAATTTGAACAAAAAACTGTGGGGCTCATTTTACTTTGTGGCTTAAAAGTGGACCAGAATTTGACCCCCATTTGGGTTTTAGGTTTTAGGTTTATTTTAGGTCATGGGTTGAAGTGGATTTGGGGGGAAAGGGAAATTTTAGGTTTTAGGACACCATTGGAGATGGTCTTAGGATGGACTTGCTTGGACTACCTTAACCGGAATTATTATCCTACGTTTGATAAGGTCTTAGACTACAATAAATGAGACTCACCTCGACTATGAGGCCCTCCCCGCTTCGCTAAACCTTGTTATCTAGTCCTATACTTTCGCTTGGTATTAAACAGGACCAAAAGAAAATTAAGGCCAAGATCCAGACCCAGCTTTTGCTTGCTAAATAGCGACATCCAATCCTTGGGCTTCCTTTTTCTTTTGTGGTGTCGTCATCGTGGTCAATAGTCGGCGATGTTTGTTCTTCATTTTTCCCAAAAAAAATCCCATATGGCTAGCTTTGGGGATGAACATAAAATTTCCAGATAACCCCTGCCCTTTGCTTTATTCTTCTAATCATCTCTAAAAACCCTTATCTCTGTTTCAAATAGTGCTAAAGGCTTCTTTCTTTCTCGATCAACACTTTGACCAACTTGCCGAAAAAAAGAAAATCAAGAAATTAGAAATATCAATGGAGTCAGTCAGGTAATTGATAGAGATGATGATTGATTGGTTGTATAGATTATAGAGTTCAAAGGAAAGATGGGAAGGATATGGGTTTTGCAGGAAAAATAGAAGAAAAATAAAAAGATGGGACATAGCTAAAGAGGGAGAAGAGGAAGGAAAATACCAAAGAGGGCTAGAGTTTTTTCAGAAAAAAGAAAAATAAATAAACAAAAGATGTTGAATAAATAATAAAATTTTATTGGAAATGTATTACATAATATAATATTATAGTCTATTAATTATCATGTTTTTTAGGCTGACACTGCACCAAATGTTTCATTAAGTCAGTCCATCTTAGTCTAGTCTAAGTCAGTCTAACTTAGTCCATGAAGCTAGTCCGGTTCGAGATAGTCTGATACAACAAACGCATCCTTATTGGATTAAGTACTATTAAATACACCATCTTACATCGATCCCAATTTTTTAAAATATTTTAAATACACACTTAACATGAAATGAGTTTTATTTTCATCTCATCTATTGAGCTCTCGAACCCTAAACAGATTTAGCGTTTATCTTGACTAAGAGGAGTCTATTTGGGGATCCAAAAACTCCAAAATAATGTGTCAGTAAATTTACCTTCCAAATTAAGGACATTATCCATTAATGGTAATGACATCATCATTTAGGTACCGTTTGGTACGTGAGACGGAACGGAACGCAGTGAGACGAGACGTTCCGTCCCATGTTTGGTACGCCAAATTGACTGGGACGCGTCGTCCCATGGAACAAATTTTAGTCATTTTTTGGTTTCACCCTACCCCTTGGAACGACTGGTTCCAGCCCATGGGACACAAAATTATAATTTTTTTGAACAACAATACCCCTAATCTTTTTCATTAATTCCACTGTCTACCCTCCCTCTCTCTCTCGTAGCCTCCCTATCCCATAGCTTCGTTAGCCTCTCTCTCTTCTGTAGCCTCATCCTCCACCACAAACCCAGCAACCCAAAAGCAATCATTTTTCCATAAAAATCACTCTTTGTGGACAAGGATAATGATGAAATGTCCGGATTCAGTTTGAAATAGCAAGAGAAAGATCCTGATTTATTGTAATCACAACTCTTTGGGAAAACGGAGATGCTGTTTTTTTTTTGTTTTGATGATGATGATGCCAGGACGACAACAGACTGGTTTTGCTCAAAACTTCTGCCATCGATGATCGATCGATCGATCTCTGAATTCAATTTCCACCAAAACCCCCAAGCAAACAAACACCAAACCCGGTTATGTTGCATAGCAGAGAGGAGACCACGGCCGCCAGTTCAGTCCCTCCGCGCTCCACCTTATTCTTCGACGCTCCGACGAAGGTAAATTGAAAAAAAAAAACAATTTGGAATTTTTCTGTGTTTAGTTTGAAGAGAAATAAATTAAAAAAAGAGAAATATGGGTTTGAATTGAAGAGAAAGAAAATTAAATGAAGAGAAAGTATGGGTTTGAATTACTGAGTTTGATTTTTACTGGGATCAATCTAGGCATGCAAATAACAAGAAACATATAGAAGAAGAGAAAGCAGAGAAACGGGAGAGAGAGAGTCAAATAAAAAGGGTAAGTTAGTAATTTAATCCTGTTCCGTTCTGTTCCATCTTGCCGGTACCAAACATGACACGAAATCTTTGTTTCGTCCCGTTCCGTCCCATCTGCGTACCAAACGGTACCTTAAAGCTGGTTACCTGACGAGTATTCATTTTTTTTACGTTAAATAGTAATTTGAAATGTTTTAAAATGTTAAAACCAATCTGAAATCACATATAAAAGTTAGATATTTATCCGTACTTAACCCAACTTTATAAAATAAAATAAAATTATATTAATATTTATTAATAAGTCGGTTATGGGGTTAACCAACTTTACGTCATGATGATTTTGGACAGGGTTGTCTATTAGTGCATATCATGTAATCTCCAAATTAACATATAATTTAAAATCTGGCATGAAACAACAGAAAATTAAGTGTTGTGTCACAGTTCAAGACTAATTCAACAAATTATATGGTTAGGAGTAGTTTAATAATTATTTCGTTTTAAGTTATTTTTATTTTTCATTATTTGAAAACAGAAAACAGAAATTTTTTTTTGTAGCTACTTTAAATTTTCAAACAAATGAAAACTAAAAAACAAAAAGTTAAAATTAAAATACAGTTTTCGGTAAGAAAGCGTTTAATAACTATTTCGTTTCCAGTTTTCATTATTTTAGATAATAAAATCTTATTTGGCGACCCTGCCTTAATGGCGACAAAATGCGAGATTCAAGATGGTATCAAAGCTTCGAGTCTCAATATCATGGGCTTTGTTAAATAAAACCCGTATTCAAATCGAGTGCCCATCAATCCCTGCCCGCATTCGGCCCAAAATTATTGAAAACGAGCAATCTTCGGTTCATGAATCATAATTCATATCCCGACCCACGTTGTTGACCGGATCACATAATCAAAATCCGAACGGTTTTTGCACGAAGTGACGATATGTAAAGGCTAACTCTTGGTATTCTTCACATTTCATAAATTCTTAGTAAAAGGGCGTGGAATGCAAAATAAAGATAGGCGATCCATTCTTTTTCGAGTAAGCTCTTTTTTTTTTCTTTTTTTTTCTTTTTGGTCGTTATTTGTGGCTTAGGCCCTGTTGTCAACAACCAAGAAAAAAAAGCGGTCCAGAGCATTGAATGCACCTCCTATTTGTATAGTTGTACTAAATAGAAAAGTATTTATTGGATTCGAGTGTGTTCTCTCACTTGCACTCAAGTTAAAGTATCCATAAACTAGAGTAGTATAATGTTGATATGTTAAAAACACAAAAAGAAGTGAAGTTTGGATCGAATCATACTCTTTTATGGTCGAAATAAGTTTGTACATGTATATGTCAACAATGTTACTAATACTAAAGGAAATGGATAACCATGACTTGCCATCAGTTGTCCTTCCCCCTTAAAAAAAAAAACAATGTTACTAACACTATAGTATAGTGTTACTCATCTTCAAGTATGGTGTTTGATATCAAATTCGACTCACCTAAATAACAAAATCTATTAGTAATAGTTCACTACTGATTTAACTCATATCCCCTCTCCAATATTAATGTATAAATACATAAAGTACGAACATAATGTAGCTAAAAGTGTTGATATTGATCGAAACAATCATTTTACAAAATAAAAGCAAATACTAACGACATATCGATCAAATGTTCATATATCATACATAACATACCTATTAAATCATGAAACATGACTACATATCAATCAAATGACGCAAAAGAGTGGGAGTGGGCAGGTGCCAGAAGAATGGCGATGAAAACAATCGAAAGCTCCCCAGTTTGCTGCGGGTAGCTCAAAGCCTCCAACCAACTCTCCCCCTCGTCTTCTCCGCCCCTCTCTTTTTCTATCAACTTTCTCTCTCTCCGCTCCCTTCCCATTCCATTTCTCTCCCAATTCAATTCTCTCTCTCTTTCTCTCGCCTTTCTCCCAATCCATTTCCAATGGCGGCGTCTCCTTTCCTCACCAAGACCACCATTTCCTTCTCCTCCTCCATCTCCACGGCCCTCCCATGGCGCCCCTCCCCCTCCTCCTCCTCCACCGCATTCCGCTCCATTCCCCGCCGCCGCACCCTCACCGTCCAATCCAAGATCAGGGAGATCTTCATGCCTGCTCTCAGTTCCACTATGACCGAGGGCAAGATCGTCTCATGGGTCAAATCCGAGGGCGACGTCCTCTCCAAAGGCGAGAGCGTCGTTGTCGTCGAGTCTGACAAAGCCGACATGGACGTGGAGACCTTCTACGACGGGATTCTCGCCGCAATCGTCGTCGGGGAAGGCGAGACCGCCCCCGTCGGCGCCGCCATCGGGCTTCTCGCCGAGACCGAAGAGGAAGTCGCCGAGGCCAGGGAAAAAGCCAAATCCACATCGTCTTCTTCGCCCCCAGCTGGAGCTGCTGTTACGCCCATGCCGCCTCCTGCTACCGCCACTCCCGCCCCTGCAATTGCCCAGCCTGCTCCATCTGCTACTCCTACTTACACTGCCAAAAAGGGCGTGGCCACTCCTTTTGCTAAGAAGCTTGCCAAGCAGCACAAGGTCGAAATTGCCTCCGTGGTGGGCACCGGCCCATTTGGCCGAATTACGCCTGCTGACGTGGAGGCAGCCGCCGGAATTGTCAAGCCTGCTAAACCCGTCGCCGCCGAGCCCACTCCGGTGGCCGCTGCTCCACCCAAGCTTTCTGCTGCAGCCCCGCCTCTGCTTCCCGGCTCAACCGTGGTGCCATTTACCACGATGCAGGCTGCTGTTTCGAAGAACATGGTCGAAAGTCTCTCGGTGCCGACTTTCCGGGTCGGCTACCCGATTAACAGTGACGCCATCGACGCCCTTTATGAGAAGGTACATTGCGGATAGTGTTTGGATTAATTGGATTGTTGGTTTGCAATGTCGTTTGGGTTTGATTAGTGTTTGAATTTATGGGATTTTGGGGTGAATTCATTGAAATTGTCGAACAGGTGAAACCAAAGGGTGTGACAATGACTGCATTGTTGGCCAAGGCAGCTGCTATGGCACTTGCTCAGCACCCGGTTGTGAATGCGAGCTGCAAAGACGGGAAGAGCTTTTCGTATAACAGCAGCATAAACATTGCTGTTGCTGTGGCAATCAATGGAGGACTCATAACCCCTGTTCTTCAGGATGCTGATAAGGTCCGTTACTTGTGAAGAATATATTATTTGTTGGTATTGTAGTGTTAAGATTTTGAAGGTGGTTGATGAACCATTACTAATCAACACCAATACTGTCCGCAACTTAACCATCTGTTTAGTCGGTGTGGGGTTTTATCTAAAGGCCTTGATGCAATTAGTAGCGGAACCTTCGTCTTCAACATTTAGTGCTTCTGTTCTTAGTAGTTTGTGTTCTGATTATCGATGGTTGAATTGTATGTGTTTGTGCAGTTGGATTTGTATTTGCTATCCCAGAAATGGAAAGAGTTAGTGGAGAAGGCCCGTTCAAAGCAACTTCAGCCCCACGAGTACACAACAGGTTTTTACCTACAAACTCTCTGTCAGTTCTTACTTACTTGCTTTCGTTTTATACTCATTAAGTTATATTGAACTCTTTGTAGGAACTTTCACCTTGTCCAATTTGGGCATGTTTGGAGTGGACAGGTTTGATGCTATTCTTCCACCAGGGCAGGTGAGTTTTGACCCTTTAATACTAGAATTTTTGTCTTCATGAATCGATAGGATTATTCTATTTTTTTATGATTTTTTAGCTGCTTGCTGAAGTTTTGATTGACAATCAGGGGGCTATCATGGCTGTTGGAGCTTCAAAGCCAACTGTTATGGCTGATACAGATGGATTCTTCAGTGTAAAAAGTAAAATGCTGGTGAGTGTCTTTGCGTTTTCTACGTAATGTACACTATTTTGTTAATGTTGTTTCTCGTACTTTACAAGGTTATAAGTTAAGTTTCACACGTATACAAGGGATGAGTCTGTTAAACAAACTTATACACAACTCAAAAGAATACTTCCACCAGTACATCAAACTTGTATAAATTGGCATGTGACATGCTTTACTGAAAGCAACTGTCAATTAATCTTGTCGGAAGAGGAAGCAAACAATCTTATATGTATAAACCTCTCTGTGAAAGGAGGGGAACACCCCTTGCTTCGTAGTTGATCTATGTCCATAAACATCAGTATGTTACATTATTGACTGGATTTAACATCTGGGTTCCTTATATTTTTCTTTTTGCGCTCTATCAACTTGTTAGTTGAACACAATTTCACTGAACCTGCTGAAATTTGTAGGAAAGGTAACCTAATTAAGTTGGAATATGGTTCTTTCTACAGGTGAATGTAACTGCTGATCACCGGATTGTTTATGGTGCTGATTTGGCTGCCTTCCTCAAGACATTTGCAAAGATTGTTGAGAACCCAGAGAGCCTCACATTGTAGTCAGTGTTTCAGGACTCCCAAGGATTGATGTTTTTGACCCTAAGCCTCTATTTTTCGTCAGTGACAAAGGAAAGGTGTGTCCATCGAATGGGATGCCCAAGGAACACGCTCTTGCAGTAATTTCTAGCATTTTATGCTTGTGTTGTACTTCATTTTGTTTTGAACTTTTAAGAATTTGCATTGCTTTGTCAGTCACTGTTGAGAAAATTTTGAAACAGGGAAATAGTAACTTTTAAATAGTTTGATAGAACTCGGTGAGGGATTGCTTGGGTAGAAAGTAAAAACCCCGTCGCTGTGTAATAATATTCATCATCTCTAGCAGTTATAAACTTCAGATATTGCAGTCTAATTAATAGCCTCCTATAACATATAGTTCTCTTGTAGCAAGGTAAATAACGTTTATGTACAGACCCGTATTAGCGAAGAAGTAATCGTAACGAACTATGCGTTAACCGTAGACACCTACTGAGATAGATGAAGACTGAAGTCACCAGTCCAAGGTGATGTTCCTAGAAAGGTATAGCCTGTCGATGTACTCGATCACCGGACGTGACGCTTGGATGTACCTTTTCATCTTCTTCTCTGCTGACTGATCTGGAATGAAATTGATTGTATTTTAGAAACAAATAGCATGCAAAATTGAAGGAGATCAGTGTTTCTGGATGGAGAAAAGCTTTTAGACTTACGGGTCTCTTCGAGATTCACCAGCAGTTGATCCCTCGACGGAAGAGCATACATTCCGGCAGCAACCGCTGTCCTGATTGCCCAACTGTGGTACGGCGCACAAACTTTGGCATAAGCTGCTGAAGCTGCTTCCCTCAAAGAGTAGTCACTGAAAAGGCAAAAGAAGGAAGAATGTCTAAAACCGAAAATCTGCAGAATGAAGCACAACTGCAGTTTGCAAAACATATGTTTGAACGTACTCGGTTGACAAAAATTGTTCGAATAGAGCTCTGATGAGGTCGAGACCCTGCCGGACGCGGCGCAGATTACGAGAATGGCTTCCGGGGGATTTCACCGTGCCATTAGCAACATCAAAATCTACAAGCCTTTCTAATGTGTCGTAAGTCTGTGACGCCTCCACAAGATCTTTAACCTGAATGCAAGCAAGCACAGTGAGATCCTGCAGAAGGAGGCAGGGTAACTGAAGAGATTGCAAGAAAATTAAAGAAAAATTAGGGTTTGTGGTGGGAAGGAAGAAAAGAACCTTGGAGACGTACTCCATCTCGGCGAACTTGAAGGCGAGGCCAAGGCAACTGAAGAGGATGGAGACGAGCGTGGAGGCCTGGGAAAAGGTATCCAAACGCAACGTTTGCTGTTGTTTTTGTTGGGGATTATGGGAATGGGATTGGAGGATCTTGCCCAACTCCTCAAAGGCCTCAACGATTTCCGTTAGAGGAGGCGTCGACGTCGACTCCGCCATTGCGATACCGTCCATGGCTCTGGTTCCGCCGCCGTGCTTCGCCGTTGATATCATGCACAAACACACACCTCCTCCCCGCACCCTAATATCAAACTAAAAACGAGACAAAACCGTGTTTTGTTGCTTTTGTTTTTGGTTGTGTAATTTGTGTTTGAGAAGGAATGTAAGGCTGTCGGGTTTGACCGTTTGAAGCTTCGCTATGGACGCGGCCTGCCATACTTTAAGGTAAAAAAACAACGAACCGGATCCCAATAATCTGAACTCAAGGATCATTTAATCTGGATCGTTGAAATTTAATGCAACGGTTATAATTATTATAAATTTTAAAGAAGCTTTCTGTAGCCGTTTAATCAAATTTCAATCGCCCGAATGATTTAATCCTTAAGTTTAGATTATTGGGATCCGGAGAGAATCCGGTTCAAAAACAACCACTTTTGTAAATAATCATAAATATTAATTAGAAAAAGAAAAAAAAACACTTTTCCACGTCGAAGGTCAAAGTCCAAATGGAGAAAAGTCAATCTCTTGTTCGCGTCTTTGTTTTTGCCTTCTAGAAGGTGATTACATTGGGCCTTGGTGGTTGTTTTAAATCTTGAAGTCAGGTCCAATTTTAAAACGGGCTTGGTTCAAGGCCCTGTTAAGTCCAACTAAAGTTGAATCCAGCCCATATGTTATTTCCTTTTGTTTTTTTTGTGTTGTTTGAATTAAATTGAACTTAAAGATACAATTGACCAAAAATAACTAATTGAAGATACAGCCCAATGTTCTTTCCCACAGTTTAAAGTCGACTCGTATTTAAATCAATAAAACACTGTATTATTATTTGGTAAACAAAATTTTATTTTTTTTAGTAGTACTGACATAATAAACGTGATTTCACATTTCCAATTTATGATATATGATAAACTATATAATATCATCGTATAATGATTTTTTTTTCTTTTCAGTGCGACAATTACATCATGTACATATGTTACATATATAGTTGATATTTTGTGGCAGAAAAATTCAGAGGTCTTGGTTTAGTGGAGAAGAGTAGGAAGCACATTGTTCAAATTCATCTGCTTCCAATATCTTAATATAAAGATCATACAAACTGGATGTTTCATTTATGAATTTATTAATCCAAAGCAGATATTCTTCTCATTTCTATACTCTAATGTACCAGCAGCTAGTTCTTACTAGCTATATTAACTCTGACTAATGACTAATTTAATTAATTAACTGATACTAAGCCAATTAAGCCTTATTGGCAAGCTCCACTTGATTTTCTCCAGACTCAGTACCTTCTTTCTTTACGACCTGAATCGGCTTAAACGTATACATTTTGGCACAAAATAAGTAGTAGATAAGATTGACAACTTGTAATAACGTGATTAACCAGTAGAAGTGCTCCAACTTCCCTTTGTTCAAATTATTGTCCGGCAGCCAGTTCGATCCATTAGGGCCAGCACTAAACTTGTGCACCAGTGACACCAAAAGAGTGCTCACGTAGTTTCCGGCCGAGATGGAGGTCCAAAACAGCGCGGCAGCGGTGCTTCTCATACTCTCCGGCGCCTGATCATAGAAAAACTCGAGGTGCCCGATTGACATGAAAGCTTCAGCCATCCCATGAAGGGCATACTGAGGAACTAACCAAAACACTGAAATGGGGATTATATCATGAGGATGATCGACCAACCCGTGTGCGAAAGCTGCCTTTTTTCGCTTCACTTCGACAAATCCGGCGACCAATGTGGCGAATACCGAAATGACAAACCCTATTCCCATTCTGTGGAGGAATGTTATTCCCCGGTCTAGCCCGGTGAACTTTCTAGCCACCTTAATGAGGATGCGGTCGTACAAGGCGATCGTGGTGAGCATGGTTACTATGGTGAAGACTGACATGGAGCCTGCAGGGATTTCAAAGGACTTTGTGAGGTGCCTGTCCATGGTTTTGGCTTGTTGGAGTGAGAATGTGCCTTGCTGGGCATAGGCTGTGATGAGGAGTATTCCTGATCCCCATATAGGTCCCATTCTGATTATGGATTTCAGTTCTTCGACGCGATGAACGGTGTTGATCCTCCATAGGTTTGGTGCCTTGAGATTGTCCTCCTCCGTTACGATCGCTGCCTTGTCAAGAAATCTGCATCATTTCACCATATGTAACGTTAAATTGTTAAACAGTCTATCAAGATAAGACGCTTATATCATACAAACAATCAATTTAATTAAACCTAAACTGTCTGTATCAGTTAACCTATGATTTAGACTCGCACACATGTGAAGCTAAGTGGAGCCACGTTGTGGAAATTCAAAAGGTGACTACGTCGCATGTTCTTCCTTTCTGTATATATATTTGTTGGGTTGCTATGGACTGTGGAGGTGGGGATGACTCTGAGCCTCTGCTAATGGAGCAGAGGACGTGAGTTTTTGTTGCGTAGCAGTCAGTGGCGAAGCCAGGATTCCTTGGGGGGAGGGGCGAACTTAAAAGAGTGCAAGGTTAAAGAAAAATGGCAACAACTAAATCTTTTTATATAGTAATGTCTTTCATAATTCGAAATAGGACTTCTTGGAATATTTGAAGGAGGAGGAGGGCTACTCGGAATATTTGAAGGAGAAGGACTACCCGAAATGTTTGAAAGATGATTTAAGCATTGTTTCTTATAATATCGTTCCATTATGTAACTGTAAAATAGAAAGAAAAAAAAAATCTTAGACTCTTAATCCTAGAGTAAACTATACTAATATGCATAATAATTAATCTAACCAACAATTCAATTAATCAATACCAATAAGTATACAAAAACGATTCAAGAAATAAAAATTTAATCATATGAATAATTGGATACATACTACATTATGTAACAATTCAATTAATTAATACATAATACATAATTGTATACATAATCAAGAATTCAAATTTTAAATTTTGCCCTAAAAAATAATTTCATAATTTCATATCAATAATCAATAACCAATAATCATATTAGTGCATTGAGTGCATTACTATATCACATATGATTCTATTATCTATAACAATTAAACAAAATTTGTTTTAAATAATTTATTAGGGTTAGGAATTATAAATTTAAGAATTAAAAAATTTACCTAGGATGCTGTGCTGCTGACTGACTTTGAATTGGGAAGCAGCGGGACAGGACAGGACAAAGTCTGCCTGGGGACCAGCGGCAGTAGGTTGGAAATTTGGGTTGAAATTTAGATGAATGGCAGACTGAATATGGGGGACACGGGTCCCCCCCATATAACTTTTTTATTTTTTATTCCATCTTATGAAACGCACCGTTTCATTTAACTTTTTTTAAATTTTTTTACCAGGTCCAAAACGGCGTCGTTTTGGCCTGGCTTAAAAAAAAAAAAAAAAAAATGCAGTCAGAACCCAGCAGCAGCCGGAGAAGAAGAACAGAGCAGCAAAACCAGCAGTCTGTTTCCGACGAGGGGAGGGGCAAAACGAGCGCTCCTCTCTTGTTTTTCCGGCGAGGGGAGTGGCGGACGCCACTCCTCGCCCTCACGTGGCTTCGCCACTGGTAGCAGTGACAGAAACAGAAGTATGTGGTGCAGGCTCATCCATGAAAGGTAAGGGATTGTGGTCCCTACATCCAAAACATGAGCAATGCATGGACATGAAATTGTGTGGCCTGTGTTTTAATCTCAACCACACAATTTCATTAAAGCCAATCCAACGGTCAAGAGGGTGTTCCCATTTTTTTAGAAAAATGGGGATCCCTCTTGGTAAGGGCCCTGTTCCACCTAACCCTGATAATTATGTTCATCTTCTAGACTTACTATATGTATATGTGTATAATCGAGACTTTTCTTAGCAGGAATCCTATTTTATTGTAGTGGAAATAGGATGAGGGATTTTCGTAGAAACCATGTATTTATCGTATAAGATTCTCATATTATATAGCAAAAGACGGAGAAATAATGAATATATAAGAGGTCATATATAGTGAAAATAGTTCATGTGATAGTTTCATGTATTATCTTATTTTCTTACTGCAAAACGTGATACGATAGTACTGTGTATATAATAATTATATTATTAAGTTTATGTTGTTAAATGATGAATTAGGGCCAACAATTTGACAAAAATAAACTTAATTAGTGGTTTAGAGCCACAATACACATGCAACATGAGAGGGGGAGAGAGAGTTACTTCATATGCTTAGTGTGAAGAAGCTTTCCACCCAATGAAATAGGACCGTCGAGTTCATCATTCTGATACAACATTCTAGGATCAGACACCATAGACAGCTTTCTCTTCTTGTAGGCAGCCACCGCCACTTGTATCAACCGGGTAAACGGACTCCCCGCCGGATCCAAGTGCCGGTAAAGGCGGTACCCGATCAAAAACACAATAACTGAGAGAAACATGGCTATAGTTGGAATTCCAAGTCCCCAACCCCATCCAATGTTGTCTTGAATATACACAAGCACCGTGACAGCCACTAGTATTGATGCCCCCATCGCAAAATAGTACCAGTTGAAGTAGTTCCACGTCTTGGTGGTTTGTTTTTCGTCATTCTCGTCGAACTGATCTGCCCCGAATGACACCACGCAGGGTCGGATTCCGCCCGACCCGAGTGCTCCTAGTAGGAGGGAGACATACAGAATTGCTAGCTGCCCCCCGTCGGCTTCTTCGCACACTTGGCCGTGGTCGCATGGGGGAGGTCTCAGCTGTGGAAGTACTGCTGATACGGTTAAGCAAATCATTCCCTGGTTCATTGATTAATTGTACAAATACAAAGTTAATAGGAATTAGTATTTAATTAATAAACAAATAAAATTAACAAGGTAATTTATCAATACTCTCACTATGTTTGGATGAAGAAATTTAAGATTACTAAGGAATTTTAAAATGACAGAAATTGAAATGACGAGATTTTATTTTCTAGAATTTTTGAATTTTCTTGTTTGGTAAATCTAAAAGAACAATGGAATTGAATACGGAATTTGTTATTTTTAAACTCTCAATCATAGAAATTGAGAAATGACAACTATTTACATGGAATTTAAACTTGGGAATTGGAGGTCCCAAATTCCAAGTTTTTTTCCACGCATAAATTCTAAATTTCTATGTTTATGAATCCAAACAAGGGAATTGATGCATGTCAATTTATAAATTCTGATTTTTACCTAAATTCCAAGTTTATTTTCCTTATCCAAACATAGTGTAAGATCTTGATTTGCGACAAAGAGTTAAAAAGTTCAACTCAATCATATTGGACAATGCTTTTAATAATTTTAAATTAAATACGTCCACTTGTGACAAATTCTACTTCTTTCTTTTTCTTTGGAAAACCCATCACGAACGAATGATTAGAAATTCTACCTAATTAATAATTTTTGAATAAAAAATGGCTTGATGATAACTATTAATCTTGTGACGATGAAGTTGATAAGATCTTTATATTTTTTCATACCATACATATTGGGTGGGCAAACCACATAACTTTGGGTGCACGAGTAATCAATGAGTTGTAATCCTTAAGGTGTTTAATCAATTGAGTTATAAATTTACGAGTGCATAATCGTTATCACGTGTGTTCATAATATATATAGAAAACTAGTTAGAGAGAGAGTGAGAGAGAAATTACGATCTGGTATATAATGGAAGCAACAGTGATAGTCCAGAAGCGGCCAACGTAGGCATCAGCAATGAAGGCGCCAAGCAAGGGGGTCAAGCTTGCAGTGCCACCAACGTTGGTGAGGGTGTTGGCTGCTTTTGTTAAGGGCATATGAAGCTGCGTTGTCAAGTAGCTTATCATATTTGCACCGAATCCCACCACAGCCAACTTCTCACAAATCTCATTAGCTACGCACACACACACAAAGCCAACAACAATAATAATTAAAATCCCCAAAACAAAAAACCAAATAAATAAAGAGATACATAATAAGAATTGAACAACGACAAAATAACCTGTGCTAATTTCATCAAAAGTATGGAATGAAAACTCGAATTTACGTGTAAAAAGATAGGCACACTGCTCTAACTAACTTGACTACACTCAAGTATGCCTCAAAAATTTGAAACAACTAGATTTATTAGCTCTTACCAAAGATGAAGGGCATAGTGACCAAGCCTCCCTTTTTCCTTGCAGCATGGCTGCCTTTCTCCTCAATATGTTCCATCTTGTTTTTGGTGTCTCTCCTATACTGCTTTAAGCCTAAGTGGCCAATGAAGCTCCATTATTTATAGGCAATGATATGAAGGAAATGATAGATATGGCAGAGTAACTTGTCTGCTGAGTTAAGCCTACTGTTTTATTTACATGTGGCCACGGTTGTCTTCTTGTTAACTTTTTTGGGGTTCTTTTTGTTTTTGTTCTGTGAGTGAGGGTGGGGTAGGCAAATTGTGGCCTGTAAGACTTGGCCAAAAAAATTATGGAGTGCGGAGATTTCGATAACTACTGAAACCAAGACACGAGAAGATAGCATTTATGGACAGACGAGTATTCTAATTTACAGTTTTCACAACTTGTCTCATTGATCGGAAGAAAAGAGTAGCTTAATGTTGTAATTCAGTGATATTTTTCTTTATTTGTAAATAAAAAGTTTTAAGTTCAATTCCTGTCAAAACAAAATTGAACCACATTATTATGGCAAATCCATTGTAAAGTTTAACCTACTTCTATACTCATTTAATTTAAATATATCGTTTGTTAATATATATATTGTATCATTGTAATGCCGATCGACTTTTTTCTCGTAATACTTGGTAAGCTAGGAAGGCTTATACTAAAAAACAAAACAAAAAAAAAATTATCGCATAGCTATGCATTGTTTAAAAATTAAAAGCGCCACTTCTATAATTCTTTTTCTTTTATTAATAAGTTAGACCAGAGGAGCAGGCAGGCCTTAGGCCTACCCTTACTCTTTAATCCTTTCTAAATAATTTAGGCTTAAATGTTAGAATGGTTCCTGTATTTTAGTTATTCGATCAATTTAGTGCATGTGTTTTTAATTTGGTCAATTTGGTTCTTGTGTTTATTTTCGTTAGCCAATTAAAGACATTTTCATCTAATTTGTGTGAAAAAAAATTATAAACTACTGTAAACTTATTTATAGAATTATTTATTTGATTTGAAATATTTAAATACGAAATAAAATAAAAAATTAAAAGACAAATTATTCTCCTCCTAACTCCCCGACCTCCTTCATAACGTTACCCTCTCTATTTTCTATGTCACAACCTTAATTAATCAATTTTCAGATTGAAAGTTTTATCTCTTATATGTGTTATTTCTCATTGATTTGCATTTTTTTTGTAAAGAAAAAGGGTAATTATATCCCTTATGAATTTTCTTATGAATTTTTTAACATAGATTGAATGAAATATCCTTAATTGGCTAACAGAGACAAACACGAGGGCTAAATTAGCCAAATTGAAAACACGAGGACTAAATTGGCCATATGGCTATAACACATGCACCATTTTGACATTTAAGCCAATAATTTAGTATTATACTCGCTTTTTATTTTTTTACCGGTGAACTTAGTGTTAAATTTTTTTAGTTTACACAAAACCTTTAAATTGTATTCATTAATAGTTAAAATAAGAGGTCTCTTTTCCTGTTCAATCCCAACAACACTCGTCCTAAAACTGAATTTAACATTTTTTTAATAAACAATATTATCTACACTAAGGGAGGAGTGGGTTTAACCTCACAATGAGCTAGCAATAATGCGGTTCGAATTTGCTTTTGGCGATAATCTAACCTAAGACCTCTCACTTAAAAAATTATTAACTCTTAAAATTAAAACCTAAAGTTTGATTTTGTTCTATCAAAAATATTCTTTACATTGCTAATAGAAGAATAATAAACTTTGAGCTTTCATCCTCCCCTTCTTGAAATTTCATATATTTTATCCTCTAGATTCCCAACCCACAACACCATTAAGGTTTGTAAATCTCTTTGTTCTCTCTAACTTTTTACTAAATTTTTACATTTCATATATTTTGTTCTCCAAATTCCCAATTCATTTTCTATTGACTTGGGTGATGCTAGAGAGACCATCAACTTAGCCATATTTTGAGACCACATGATAATATAACAGTTATGGACTACTTCTTTAAATCATTAAAGAAGGAATCTAATCATCAACCGCCACATCATGTGGTTTCCAAATATGATCTAAAAACATGGTCTTCCTAGCATGCATTTTTTTATTGACTTGATATTGGAAGGTTAGTTTCTCTTAATCCTCTTTAATTTTTTATTGATAACTCTCTATATTGACTTGATATTGATATTGGAAGGTTAATTTCAACATGGAAAAAAAGCATTTAGCACCTCAAAAAAATCTAATTTAACATATATGTGAGACCCCTCCTCACATAATTTATGGGCTTCGCCACTAAGTTAGACTAAAGGAAGAGGAAGGAGAGAAGAGTTTGGATTCGAAACACAATTAGACTAACAAGAGAGTTTTTTTATCTATCATACTAGTCCACCACTTACAAATATGCCTCTATTCTTATTTGTTTACCCTTGAGGAGGAAAAAATATTGAACATACAAAAATAGGAAGAACGAAAATTGCTTCAAAAAGGTAATTAGAGGGGCAAGAATCTCTTATATATAAATATTAAGGGGTTTACTACTACCACTGTGAACTGTTTTTCAGAAACGGAATTCGACTCCTGGGCTTGTTAAGGTTTTATATTTATTTATTTTTTGTATGCTTTTTCCCAATCATATATACATTTGGCGCCTATACTTGCATGGTAACATATTTAATACAAATTATAAAATAAAAATCATCACGTATACATTTATATATATGTGCATGTGTAATATTCTTGGCTGCCTTCCTAGTACATGGAATCTTATTTATTTTATCAGATCAGATTTAATTATATATTAATGCAGGTCTTGGCGTTGTTCACATTTTTAACATATAGAATTAATGATTTGTTGAATTAATTCTTTTCTTCAGTAGTTATCGGCCCTCTTCCTCCCCTCAAAAATTATTTTATAATCAAAAGATATTCTCGACAAAACACGTAGACGGTAACACTACAGACTTAAATATGCTCAAATTAGTTATTCGGAATTTTCATATCAATTAACTGAAAATGTCTTGGCCACGGTGCAAAGCAATATGATCACGAATCATGATCCTTTTGTAAAACAAATTAAGTGTTAAGAAAAAATTTTGGGTTAACAAATGAAATCAACTATTTGTTAATTATCTATCCCTGACGTAATATGAATTAATACGTGTCTACAAATGAAGGTGAATGATATACACTAGCATGATAGCATCTCTTCACTCGCTTCTGCGAGCGAGAAGCTTTTTCTTTTACCACGAGCGGAATAACGAAGACGAGTTCAACTTTAATCGCAGAATAATCATACAAGTCAGTTTCTTGTCTCTGTTGGCTACTGCACTGCAGAATCTTGCCATCCTCATCAATATCTTGAACATCATTATGAACTAACTTGTGGTTGTTATATATATATATATATATATGCACACACACATATATAAATACTTATATTATTTCAAGAAGGTCCTGCATGCGTTTTAGTTTTCATATACATTGAGTCAAATAAGTTCAGCCGATAAGTCGCGATTCTTCAGACTGTTACACGGTGGGGAAGATTCGATTTATCAAATGCAGCCAAGCAAGCATTACCGTAGCCAAATTATACAAGGCGTGTGAAGGCATAGTGCGCTTGACGTGAGGAGTGACGCTGGGGAGAGGTGAATTACTGAAAACTGAAAAACTCACCAAAACCATACATTTACAACCAATAGAATTTTATTTATGAAGGAATGTACTAAGTTCAGTCATCTAGAATCTAGTTGCAGATGAGTGATTTTTTAACCATTGATCTGTACTAGCGTGAAAGAGAAAATAAAGAGATGGTAATCAGTTGAAATATAATGTGTCTAGGGGCGCAAATTGAATTGGAAATTTCAATGTCGATAAGTTTTTTTACGTTTCGAGTCTGAATATTTTCGATTTTGAAAATTTTCAAAAGATTAGGATGGCAATTAGAATGTATCTATCCAGTCCAAAATTAGGAGATTGGAAATTACCGATAATTAATTTAAAATTTCGAAATTAGAACTATTATTTGGTTTCAAAACATTTTTAGATTTGTATTGGAATGCTTGTTTCCTTATCCGATCTGACAAAAAATCATCCATATTTGTGTCTAATATTCATGTGTAGATAATATCAGCTAAAATAATTTGCAAATTGTAATAATCTTAAGATAAATCATATGTAGATAAACCTCTTCATCTAATATTCCACTATTTGTCAGTAACAAAGAGGGTGGTTAATCACCCATTACCCAACCGCCACGTGTCATACTTACTATACCTTTCCGCCTGTTTGATGAATTGACTCAGACCGTGACTCTTTGTAAGACCATCTTCAATGGTGGGCTAAAAGCCAAATTACCCCCTCAAGAGGAAAATTTAGGCTAAATGCTAAATGCTAAACCAATGTCAGATTCCCCCCAGAATTTAGCCCAGAAATCGGTGTGGGCTCCACAGAACCGAGTGAAAATATTTATCAGAATTTAAATTTTTTTAGATTAAAATGTTCATAAAATTAATTTACGATAGTCTACATATTTATTTTTAAAAAAAATTAATTTCAGAAAAAAAATAGCCTAAGTTTATTCTTTAATAATCTCAGGCTAAAATTTTAGGGTAGAACGGTTGGAGTAGAAAAACTGTTTCTGGACTAAAAGCTAAATTTTTCGGGCTAAAATGTTTGGTTTTTAGCCCAACCATTAGAGATTGTCTAAATGAGTCGGATTTTGATTGTAATTCAAAGATCAGTGGGGTGGGCTAGGAGTGGTCCTGGAAGTGGAAGGGACCAATGTGGTCCTTGCACTAATAAAACTCGGTGACGCACCAATTTTGCTTAGTTGGATTCGTGAGGTTTTGGGTTTAGGATGATTTTTGTTTTTAGGGTTGGGATGATTTCAATGTTTATTTTATTTCAATCCAATGGTATTTTTCGTTGAAGAATGGAAAAAGTTGTTGTTTTTAGGGTTGGGATGATTTCAATGTTTATTTTATTTCAATCCAATGATATTTTTCGTTGAAGAATGGAAAAAGTTGAGTTAAGTTACACAATGAACTCGTCATAATAACGTGTTATATAGAAGTTATTATGAGAATCAAAGAGAAATACTAAGAGATTGTAATACTAAATCAAAGATGATTTCGATGTGATGGAAAATAAATAAAAATGAGAAATACTAAGAGATTGTAATACTAAATCAAAGATGATTTCGATGTGATGGAAAAGAAATAAAAATGATGGCTTTAGGGAGCAATTGGTGCACGCATTTTTGACTACATGATTGGCATGCTAGAGTAATGGTTTGTTTTGGAAAAGGATGATCTCCATATCCTCTTTGTGGGGATCCAAGAGATTAATTAATCATGTCCGTTCATCGTACATCATGCGGTCAGTTTTCATTAGATATTATTTATATTCAATTTAAAATTTAAAATTTTAAATGATTTCTGGCCGCACGATATACGATGAACGAACATGATAGATTGATCCTCTAGATCCCCCACAAAGAAGATCCAGAGAGGACCATTTTCCATTTGTTTTAGGTCCTTAATTCCATTAATGTGAAAGACTATAAGAATGAGACATTTTTGTACCATTACGTGATTGTTATGCCTAACCGAACGTGACTGCCTAAAGAGCTAATTTAAGAGAGTAGGTGATATAAATTGTAAGATGTGAAGTATCATTTGTTGCCAGGGTACGTGACGTGTTCGGAATCACGGAGCAGTAAGTAGCGCTTTCAATATTTTAATATACAGCCATATGCAATCATATAGATTGAAAGGTCGATATAATTTTCAGCCGACAAAATTTGGGAACAAGACAGAATAAAGTTTGCTGGCATATATATGATCTTTGTAATAGTTTTAATTGCATCCTATCTACAAAAACATATGAAGTCTCTTAAAGAAATAAAAACTAATGACAAAAAAAATTATTTTATCCATCTATGGAGCCCTAATGAATTCTAAATTAGCTTACACGTGAATGACATTTTATATGATAAAATATTCTTTAAATGTTGTTTTATAACAACATGCATGTTTTTCAGTCTTTAGATTAGATATGGTAAACCTCTGTGATTGTAAAAGAAGTGAATGTTATGCGTATGCATATATATGTACATTAAGTCGATTAGTTAGAACAATATATTTGTCTATTTGTATCCAAAAATAATTTCACCACAAAGAAAATGGAAAAGGGAAGAAAACTGAGCAAAAAGAGGCACGTTTGTTATGGACGGTATATGTTGTCGAACTCACATCACCGATCCACCGAAAGATAGAGATTGGGTACTATGATTCTTTCAGAATTCAGAAGTGCTCGAGTGAATCAAGTCCTTCGATGTTTGTCTGTAGGCCCCATGGCCAAAACAGTGAAACCTATCCATATTCGGGAAGGAAGTCGTGCTCATTTCTCTGTGCTGCATGCATGCGTGTGCATGATTAAGAAGATTAGCGCATTCCCATTCTCTTCTTTTTCCACCGACGGAGGACTCTCTAGAAGAGATTTTCTGGTTTCTTTCATTTCAGCCACTTTCCAGTTGCTATATTTAAAAAGATATATATTTATAGTTATGCTAAATGTTGGACTAATTTAGATTAGACGGTAAATTATCTAATGCACAAAAAACCACTGATCAATGTACGTATATTGTGATTCATTCGAAGTTGAGTTACGTCTTTATAAATGTCGTTTCTTATTTTCAAGTGCGATGATAATGCAAGTTACATGACAAAGTTGTCATCGTTCATGATAATTCATACCCAATATGTAAATGTAAATTATGCGCTTTTCCCTTTGTGATTTATGGGGGCATGCATTTTGCATGTAATATATACGGTGACTCATCATTGAACATTCTGCAGGATTTTTCACCTTTATATCGATTTCTAATATGCAAGATTTGATTCGATTCCAGAAGAAACTAACTTTGAAGATCAAATATGTAAATCATATAATGTATTATTAATAAAAATAAACACACTAATTAATATTTAAATTATTATCCAATTATCAATATTCACATCATCTAATTTATAAATTGCCTTACTAGCATTATTCATGCCAAAATACAAATGAACGCCACCTATTCCTATTCTTTGCGATACAGCTGCAAATTTAAACGACAAACCAAAGAAAAAGAAGACCAAATGACATACCACCCAACCCTAAACGACAAACCAAAGATAAAAAAAGGAAGACCAAACCACGTAGCACCTAACCCTAAACACCGAACCCCTCACTTTTTCGAAAGATTTTTTAGCGAGATCGGCACACGAGGTGGTATATCACGTGTCATTATATAAATGATGAAATTTATGTGTTAAAAAGTTAATAACTTTAAAAATAAAATTTTCCACCACTTATATAAGAACACGTGATGTACCACCCGTGTTCCCGTCACCATAAAAAATTTCTCCACTTTTTCCGTGTTTGGTTCATTCCTTTGACAGATGGAAGGACAAAAAAGGAGTAAACTAAAATATCTTGTTAGGGCGAAAGTAAGCAACTCTTAGAAAGATTGTATATGTGTATATAATTAACTCGCATGCTAAGCAGGATTGACTAGGAGTATAACAAGAAGGAGCAAGACTTGCTGAATTTTAACATAATTAGCTGATTCCACGTTGGTCCCATAACTCTTACCAAAGTTTTATCATATTTCTAGAGCACATCTCGCAAAAGTATAAAACTCTATTTTTTTCTCACTTTGTATGTGAATTCTATCCTATGTTTTCTTCGTTTTTATGGTAGTGTAAATTCTTGTGAAGGTAAGGCTATGTAGGCACTGCCCGATCATCACGTTTTCTCGTCGATTATTAATAAATCATCATTTTTTTTGTTTTGTTTTTGCGTGCTTTGTATTCATATATGGCTAATTTGGAAAATATTGCGACGGCGACTGCATGCAAAAAAGATTAAAAAACATGGGCTCACACTATGAAATTGAACGGTGGAATGCATGACTGTAAATTTCTCGTCCTGCATCCATAATTTACGTGCCACAGAATTTGTGGTCTTCCTGATTTATATTGTGACTGTATCTGGACCAAGACGGACCTCGACAGAAATTTAGATGTGAGGTCGTGGTCCATTTTTAATCGGCTATTTAGCAACGGCATCTTCACGTGGAGAAATACATTAAAGGGTTAAAAAAAAAAAAAAAAACGCCTTACCACGTGACTAGTCGGCACTATTTGGATGGTATTTGATCTCACAAAATTACAATCCAGAATGCACAGACCCCACTCTTAGTGAGAGAGACCTAATCAATCACGTGATCAGACTAATCTACTAAATTTTTTCTTGTCTTGCTTAGTTTTATAATTTGATATACAAGTAGTTAATAATATACTCATGAAGTAAGAAATCGGGAAGAATGAACAAACGAAGAGAGAGTAGATCTACGAGGAAAGTTATAACTTGCCATTTCTTATACGCTACAGATCAGGGTCGGTTCTGAGATTTTGGAGGCTACGGAGGCCCTTACATGGTCTAGAATTTTGGTTGCTATATTTTCTTTTAAATTTCATTGTGTATAAATTGATATAGTGCAAAATAAAATAAATAAAAATGAAGCATGGTGTGGTGGCTATGTACTTACACTAGTAGAAAAACCTGTTTGCGCGACGGAATCTTGCGCGACGGACTAAATTTCGTCGCGCAAACATGGTTTGCGCGACCCAAAACAGCAAGCGTCGCGCAAAGTGACTTTGCGCGACGTAACTTTGCGCGACGACGTCCTGCGTCGCGCAAAGGCACTTTGCGCGACGCAGGCAAAGTTACGTCGCGCAAAGTGCCTTTGCGCGACGCAGGACGTCGTCGCGCAAAGTTTTGGCGCCAAACAAAGACTATTTTACCGCTTTTTTCACCTTTGCGCGACGTACGATTACATACGTCGCGCAAAGAAACTTTGCGCGACGCCACCTTCGTCGCGCAAAGTCAACTATTTTTTCTGCTCTACTTAATCAGATTGGGAGGCAGAAACTGCAAACCCAGTAGCAGTAGCTGCCTCCATCCTCCATCTCTCTTCAAAACCTTCTCCAATCCCTGATCTAAAGCTCTGTGATGTCCTTCTCACGTTCACGTCGTCTCCATAAATCCTTGGATATCAAAGTGAGTCAAATTTCATCCTATTTTACCACTTCTCCAATCCCTTATCTCAAGCTCCGTGAGGTCCTTCTCGCGTTCACACCTTCTCCATAAATCTTTTGGATATTATAGTGATTCAAATTTCACCCTTTTTTTAATTTATTTTTACCTTGTTTTTAGATTTTTTTAATATTAATTTCACCCTTAATTTATTTTATTTTAATTTTAATTTTAATTTTACCTTTTTTTCAATAATTTTTTTCTTCTTTAGAAACGTGAATTGAATACTCTTGATGGCTTACATATATATAAAGTAAAAAAAAAAAAAAAAAAAAAACTACCTTTTTTTCAATATTTATTTCCTAAACCATAAGATAAAAAAAAAAAAAAAAAAAAAAAAACTACTTTGCGCGACGCAGGTGCTCCTAGGTCGCGCAAAGCTGTTTTGCGCGACGTAAGAGAACCTGCGTCGCGCAAAGTAGTTTTTTTTTTTTCCTTCTCTTATTTTGGTTTTCTTTTGGGGTTCTTGCATTACCTTTTTCATTTGGGGTATCCACTTATGTAAATGTGTTAAATTTATGATCGAATTGGTTCATTGTATTCATAGAGGGATTAAGAGTGTATCTGTAAAAAATCATCAAAATCGGAGTTAAAATAACCGTTAAATTGGTGATTTTTCATTTATAGCCGTCCAAACGTTTTGTCCCGTTACTTGATCTCTGAATATTTTTTTTTTTTTATTTTTGGCGTATGCGATCTCAAGGCATATACAAACAAATTTGACGGTTGGATCGTTGAAACTAGTTTCGTACAATGCGTATCCCATCAAAACAGTAGATTCACCAACACTTGGAATTTATTTATACTTTCATTAAGTATAACATAAGATTTTGTGGTATCCACTTATGTAAATGTGTTAAATTTACGATCGAATTGATTCATTGTATTCATACAGGGTTAAAGAGTGTGTATGTAAAAAATCATCAAAATCGGAGTTAAAATAACCGTTAAATTGGTGATTTTTCATTTATCGCCGTCCAAACGTTTTGTCCCGTTACTTAATCTCTGAATTTTTTTTTTTTTTGATTTTTGGCGTATGCGATCTCAAGGCATATACAAATAAATTTGACGGTTGGATCGTTGAAACTAGTTTCGTACAATGCGTATCCCATCAAAACAGTAGATTCACCAACACTTGGAATTTATTTATACTTTCATTAAGTATAACATAAGATTTTGTGGTATCCACTTATGTAAATGTGTTAAATTTACGATCTAATTGATTCATTGTATTCATACAGGGTTAAAGAGTGTGTATGTAAAAAATCATCAAAATCGGAGTTAAAATAACCGTTAAATTGGTGATTTTTCATTTATAGCCGTCCAAACGTTTTGTCCCGTTACTTAATCTCTGAATTTTTTTTTTTTTGATTTTTGGCGTATGCGATCTCAAGGCATATACAAACAAATTTGACGGTTGGATCGTTGAAACTAGTTTCGTACAATGCGTATCCCATCAAAATAGTAGATTCACCAACACTTGGAATTTATTTATACTTTCATTAAGTATAACATAAGATTTTGTGGTATCCACTTATGTAAATGTGTTAAATTTACGATCGAATTGGTTCATTGTATTCATAGAGGGTTAAAGAGTGTGTATGTAAAAAATCATCAAAATCGGAGTTAAAATAACCGTTAAATTGGTGATTTTTCATTTATAGCCGTCCAAATAGTTGGTCTCATTACTTGATCTCTGAATGTTTGTTTTTTCCGATTTTTGGCGTATGCGATCTCGAAGCATATACAAACAAATTTGACGGTTGGATCGTTGAAACTAGCTTCGTACAATGAGTATCCCATCAACTTCAATGGTATATATATTTACTAAGTAGATTTTAATTTATTTATTTTGTACTTATAACAGTTAAGAAATAGAATAATATATATGTAAAAAAAATTAGTTGTTGAGAATTCAATATTTTTTTCTTCTTTAGAAACGTGAATTGAATACTTTTGATGGCTTATATATATAAAGTGTCAATCATTTGTTTTGAATGTTTATTGTATAACGGTATAGAATCAGTTGAATTTGATGAGAGAATGCTTGTTACTTGTTGAAGCTTTACATTTATTTATTTCCTAAACCATAAGATAAAAAAAAAAAAAAAAAAAAAAAAAAAAAAAAAAAAAAAACTACTTTGCGCGACGCACGTGCTCCTAGGTCGCGCAAAACTACTTTGCGCGACGTCAAATTGTATATATACGTCGCGCATGCTCAAATAATTTGGCAAAAAAGGGCGCGTGCTCAAATAATTTGGAACCCTTCTTTCTTTCCCTCTTTCCCTCTTTATTTCTGAAACCCTCCAAATTTTTTTTTCCCCAAATCTTCGAAACCCTCCCTCCCCAAATCTTCGAAGCCCTCTCTTACAGTCTTTATTTCTGCAGGAGCTGCTCAAATCTTCGAAGCCCTCTCTCCCCAAATCTTCGAAATCCTTTGAGTTTGAGATTTGATAAATTCGAAGCCCTCTCTCCCCAAGTCTTTATTTCTGCACGAGCTGCTCCCACTTTATTTCTGCACGAGTTTGAGATTTGAAGAAGCTGCTCTTTGAAGGAGCTGCTCTTTGAAGAAATGGAGTCATCCTCCACTTTATTTCTTACTTATTTCTGAAGGAGCTGCTCTTTGAAGAAATGGAGTTCGAAACCCTCCAAGTCCTTCTTCCTCCAAATTTTTATTTTTGAAACCCTCCAAGTCTTTTTTCCCCAAATCCCCAAATCTTTATTTCTGAAACCCTAACCTCCAAATCTTCGAACCCAAATCCACCCCCAAATCTTCGAACCCAAATCCACCCCCAAATCTTCGAACCCCAATCTTCAACCCCCAAATCTCCACGATTACGATTGAGTATTGGGAAGATTAAGTTCAAGGCCTTTGATTTGGGAGGGCATCAGGTCGCTCGCAGAGTCTGGAAGGACTATTACGCCAAGGTTGAAATTTTACTCCATTATTTATTCAAATTTCAGTTCCTTTACTTTTTTTATGATAATTTAGTGTCTGATCTGGTTTATTTTTCGAAATCGTGATTGCATGTTGTAGATGTTCGATCCTAAACCCAAAAAAAATATGAAAATGCATATACGTACGGGTGTAGGGTATTTGTGTGTGTTCATATGCAATGGATTGAACCCTCATTGGAATTTTGATTGATGGTTATTAACCTTGCTAGTGACTGAATGAATATAAGCAACGCCGCGGTTTTGTTGTCGCATCCATGGGTGTGAAATTCAGTGGATTCCATGTGATTTTATTCCTAGTCGCTTGAAGTTGTAGTTGTAGGTGCAGGGTTGCAGTCAAGAGTTTGGTTCTTCTGCTTATTATAATGCCAATTGATTGTTTATTATAAGGTGCATATTTTGTAATCCCCAGTTGGGTGAGGGCTTAGCATATTCTGTAATCAACTCAGGGAAGGTGTTTGAAACCTTAAAATCACTTAGCTCGCGCTGCATTTTTTTATTTCGTGCATATTTCGGTATATTTTCAGTATATTTGTTTATTTATCCCTTGAAATTTATATAATGGCACCTAATGTAGATAGTATGTATGAAAAGTCGTTACCGCATCTTAGAGAACTCTTTACCCTGTGTCATATGTCCGAGGAGGATAGTTTATTCAAGTAAGCATATAGTTGACTTGCACTAATGTTCACTAAACCTCATTTATATATAAATGAATGTTTGCTGTACATAATTTCCCATTTCGCTCTTCTTTTTCTACTTGTATTGTCTGTTTGCTGTTTGGTAGAGATTTTTTTAGTAGAGATTTTTTTTCAGCCCACTTTAATTTTTAGTAGATATTTTTTTTACTCCAAAGCAATGTTATATTTAGTTTCTAATGTTATATTTTTATGGTTCAAAAAATGTATAGATGTCGCACTTGATCACTCGTCGTCGAAGTGTGACGAATGCACCTCCCACATTATCAGCACCTACTGCTCCAGCTGTGAGTGCTCCAATGATTGGGGAGCCAACACCCCTTGCTGAGGCTGCTGATACGGCGTCCCAGGAGCCCGTCTCATCGACGTCATCAGTGTCGGTTGAGCCGCTCAGTGCACGGCGGCCTCACCGGCGTTGCCGCGAGCCGGAGCCTTCTGATAACATTTCCTCGGCATCCAGAGTCGAGGGTGAGGCCTCCCGTCCAGGTGGGTTTTTTTTCTTTCTAATTCTCACTACATTGTATATTTTTCCATTATAAAACTATTGTAGTTATGATGGTGAAAATTTGTTGGATTGTGAAATGTGTTGCCAGCTAAAAAAAACACAAGGGGGCCTAGTCGAATGCTGAAGCAACAGGAAATTATACGTCAGACCAATTCCAAGATCAAGATTGCATATGACCCGCTACATTGTGGAGCGCCTACCTCAAAGCAGCATAGCGCCATCGCTACTAGTTGTGGTACTATTATTCGAGACCATTGTCATTTTCAGTGGGACTCTTGGGCATTAATTCCGGACGAAAAGAAGAAACTGGTGCGAGACGCACTGTCGGTTAGTATATTAACTTTTACCCTTTATCATTTTTTTTTTAATTTTGTTTACAAATATTATTAAATTTCTTACTATTATTTTATTATTTTTCATATTTGTAGGTCTTCTTTGATCTTACAAACATATCCCCCGAGGCCATGGCCTACATAGAGGAGAACTTAGCAACCCGGTACAAAAATTGGAAGAACTATTTTCACACGTATTTTAAGCGATGGGATAATCTGGAGATTGCTAGCCTACATGTTCCGGACGAGTTGAAGGACCGGCCAGAGGATTGGCAGTGGCTCTGCAAACATTTCACGGACCCAAAGTTTATTGTATGTACATAATATTTTAATAATATTTTATTATTGTTTTGGTTATTTTTTAAGCTTATTTTGTTAATTTATTTCAAATAGTTGCACTAACATGTATATTGTGTGTTTAACAGAAGAAATCTATTGCTGGACAGAAAGCTCGGGAGGCAAAGACACTTCTCCATCATTCTGGTTCGATGCCTTTTTCGTATAGGCTTGAGTCACGATGTCAGGTAAAAGTATATTAACTTTGAAATTTTATACAATTTATTTATTATTATTGATTAATAAAATTTTCTTCATGTTTTTTTTTTATTCAGGAGGGTTCTAAGTTCCCACATGTTGACATGTTCAAGGACGTTTACGTTCGACCCGACGATGAGCTCGCTCAGCAGCTTTATGTAAGTATATGTAATTCTTATTATTATGAATCCTTCAAATATTATTTATATTTTGTTATTAAACATTATATGTTTTTTCTTTATTATTACAGGGTGATATGATGGAAAAGAGCTCTACTGTTCTTCAAGAAGCAACATCGCAGCTTCCCCCGGAGATCCCGATCGAAGACGTCATTGTACCTGAGAATGTAGATATTCAGATCGTGAATGAGGTCCTGAATCAAAAGTTGGGTCGTCGTCATGGCAAGGCTGTTCGGTGTATGGGGAAGGCGGGGGTTCGTGAGACGGGTGCCTCCTCTTCCAAATCATCCACAGCAGAGGTCACTGCCCTGAAGGAGGAAGTGACAACCCTAAAAGGCCAGCTTGTAACCTGTAACGAGCACATTAGGGCCCAGGGCGAGAAGATGCGTAGACTTTTTGAGTCCTTATTGAGGTCCGGCCTCCAAGTCTCGATGGAAGAACCTGATCTTGCTCCACCTTCGACTTCCCAGAACCTAGCTGATTCCCAGTAGCATGATGTATTGAACCTAGAAGACTTGTACTTTTTTCTTTTTTGTTAAGACATCTTGCATTAGTACATTTTCATATATTTTATAATTAAAACCTTTTTCTTAGTTTATTAATTATTGTTTATAATTTAATTACAATGTTTATTACAAATTAAATTTAAAAAGTCTTTGGCAAAAAAAAATAAAATAAAATAAAAAAATAATTTTGCGCGACGCAAGCTATGTCGCGCAAACAACCTTTGCACGACGGAGGCTACGTCGCGCAAACCGCCTTTGCGCGACGTAGGCTGCGTCGCGCAAACCGCCTTTGCACGACGTAGGCTGCGTCGCGCAAACCGCCTTTGCACGACGTAGGATCCGTCGCGCAAACACCCTTTGCGCGACGCAGGTACCTTTAGCGTCGCGCAAACCCTTCTGTCACAGGCTTTGCGTGACGAAGAATGCGCGACGGAGGTATGTCGCGCTATCTTTTGCGCGACCTTTTTTGACTTTGCGCGACGAAGGTACCTACGTCGCGCAAAGTGTTTTTCCTACTAGTGTTATATGCTTCCCCTATGTTTTTGGGTTTGAAACTCTTTAGTTTTTAATACAAAAAACATGGTGTGGTGGCTATGTAGCAAACATATTACCGTACAAATATTGTAATAGGACCATTCTTGCTCTTATTATCACTAGAGTTCATCTCAAGAAAAAATTATATGTTAAACAAATCATAGATTATGATATTAGTAGCATGCTTATGATGAATTGTCGTTTTTTTTAGTGCATTTTTGCTCACCTTCTAAAGTAAGATGTTTCTCATCCTGCCCCAATTGATTGTCGTTAGATTTGTTAAAATTTCGAGATTCGTGTCTTAAATCAATTAAACCAAATTAACCTAACAGTAATCAATAGGATACTTTAGGGGTGTGACCTTTAAACAATGACAAAATAAACGATTAATGATATCCTATAAGAAAATGGGAGGACTTTTAAAAATTATATCTTCAGCCTTTTAAGAATTTTATTTTATTATGATATTCCTAATTATAGGTTTATTAGCAAAAGTGACCTTTTAATCGTGTAGCTAAAAAGGCCCAGAATGGTAAGCCCAAAAAAAATTCATAATTAAAAGAAGTGCGAAGGTAGGGGTCGAACCCATGCTATATAACTAGAAACACTAACATTTGCCAACTCCGCTATAGCAAGTTCGTTAGTTAAGATTACGTTTTATTTTATATATGTATTTATTACATAGGTTATTAAATTTTTGGGGCCCCTGTGCGGTTGCACAACTCGCACACCTTCAGGGTCGGCCCTGCTACAGATAATCCACATAATCCAAACTCCAAACTAAGAAGGATTAGACGTGAAGAAAAAAATGCAACAAAACTATAAAAGGAGGCCAGAAGAGGGGTTCTTATAATCTTCTTAATTTTTTAGCTGACGGGTTGGACTGCTGATCTTCCACAGATTTTAGGCCTCGAATTCCGTGCAATACAATTGCTCAAGCGAACCCCATTGCTTCAAGCTGGGTGAGGAAAAAGAAATCGTCAATGAGAAGGAAAACTGTCTTCTGAAAGAAGGGTATGAAATGATAGGGATTTTATCACCTACAAAAGTAGGGATAAAAATACTAAGGGCATGTTTACGTATTCGTAATCGGAATGAGAATGTTGAATTGAATTCCGATTACGGAATACTCCGATGTTTACTAAACATGAAGGAATAAAAAAAAAAGCAGTGGGGCCCACACAAATTTTGGAATTCAATTCCTTGTATTGGTGGAATTGGATTCCCTAGATATAGATGGTAATCCAATTCCTGATTGTTTGGGCAATCGGAATGACACTTTTGTTCCCTTTATACCCTCACTTACTTTTTTTTTATTTCCAAGACTATCCTTTATAAACCCATTAAAGTATAAAATATTTGATTTGGAACAAGGGCATTTTAGTAATCATACTGGTTTATATTTCGATTCTGCTGAATTAGTAAACAGCTTTATGGAATTCTATTTCGATTCCATAACATTTAAGTAAACAACTTCAACAGGAATCTGATTCTGACTTCTCCTCGATTCAATTCATCCTCAATTCTCATTTTATTTTCATTACTGTTACGTAAACGCGCCATAAGAGTACAAGGTTATCGTAGTATAGCAGCTCAAGCAAGGCCGTCACTTTAACAATCCTACGTAGTTCTTCTAATTACTTATGAATTACCCATGCATATTTTGAAGGTTAAGTTTTTCTAAAATATGCCCTACTTGAAATCTCCAACATAGAACGTATATCTAACATGCAACCCGTCCGTGGCGTCCAGATCGAATGTGAACATGCAAGACTGATTAAGTTTTGTGAAATCCTTTTGAAAAACCATATAACCCTTAAGACATGTTGTCCATCCTAAGAAGTTACACATATTAACCACAAGAAGCTAGCGCCAATTTCAGGGACAGCCCTCCACCAAAATTGCATCAAATTACTTTTTTAAATATCCTAATGGTGGCCAATCATCAAGACAATTAGATAGTTTACCGGTGATTAATAATTCAAAACTTGCATGCATAATATCATAAGCAAATTGAAAAGAAACTACATATTCTTGCTAGGGAGGGTGAGGCCCTAGCAAACAAAGCTAGTTATGAACAATCATAAAACAAAATATTATTAAGAACATGGATTAAAAACACCTTGAAAATAAACTTGAATCGTCAAAAGCTTTAAAGTAGTGTGTCCCTAAATTTTATGCGTTCTCCTCCTTTTTCAAAAACTCTAATGGCTAAAAAGCCTTATTTATACTACTAGAAAATAAAACCCTACCTAGAAAAGGTCTTAGAATAATACTAAGAAACCAAATAAATTAAAATAAGGGTTTATATCACAAATGGTCCCTGAAATTGAAAATCGATCAATGTAGTTCATGAATTTTAACTCGCGAATCAAAGTGGTCCTTCTGTTAGTGTTCCGTCCAAATTAACACTAAAAAAAGGTTAGAGAACCAATTTTTCAATATAAAATGACCAAAAAAAGGTTAGAGAACCACTTTTTTTTGTTTTTATTTTAGTTTTAGCACCAAATTCATGAAAAAATGGAGAGAAAAGTGAAGATGGAAAAAAGAAAAAAGAGGTAGTAAGTAAAAGTATAAGTAACAGGGTTATTTTTGATCATTTTACCATGAAAAATTGGTTCTCTAACCTTTTTTTAAAGTTAATTTGGACGGAACACTAACAGAATGACCACATTGATTCGCGAGTTAAAATTCAGGGACCACATTGATCGATTTTCAATTTCAGGGACCATCATGATTGATGGGGTCAATTTCAGGGACCATTTGTGATATAAACTCTTAAAATAAATTAGGAAACATAATCCTAATCAAATATGGGAAATCTGCCCAAATTTCCAGGACTCCAAAACAGGCCCAAAATGACTTAAATTAAAGCTTGAGATATCCCGAACATAATTGCAGAAGGCCTCGAACCCAAAAGACACCATTTTGGATTCCAAAAGCCCAAAGAAGCCCAAAACGTTAGTTTGGCAGCACTGCGCACTGCTCCTTTATTTCATCACCATAAATAAACCGCTTAGTAGAAAAATCTAAAACTTTGATCCGAACAAGTTAACAAACTCACGAACATCCTCCAATTAGAATCACTCTAAAATTATTCGTTTCACCATGTTTTGCTCTAGAGGAAGTCGAATGTCTTACATTAAAAATACATAACAAAGTATCAAAGTTCTTCCAAAATAACTAATAAATTAATATTAAAATAAAGGTAAAATATATAGTATAATATCGACTCATCAAGAAACAAATCATAAATTGCTAAATTAATTTGACAACACTTAACCAGAGAAACCATGAGTCCCTATCATCATTTTAAAAGAGTGGAAACAAATCATTAGCCACTAATGTAGAAAAGTTTCCAACAAAGCGTCACACGTTTCTAGGAAGATAGAACAAAACTGAAACACTTTCAAACCCTTGAGATTAACGATTGGACATTCATCAAGTTCTGTAAGATCTCTACTTTCCTCGTAGTGTATTGCTTAAATGAAAAATCAGCAATACAATTCATACAATTGATTCATTTTTGTTAAGTTTGTCCAATTGGTGAATCCTTGTTGGTGAATCCTGCCCATATGTTTGAAGTAAATTGAAGATAAATTGCAGATACAGTAAAATTTCAATAATAAAAAAAACAGTAAAATAAATAACTCTAGAAAGAAAAAAAAATCAGCAATGCAACAGTAATCAAATTTATCACTGCATGATGTGTCATTGCTTTACTTGTTAATAACAAATAAAGTTTAAATTCGACTCATGTTTAAATTAATAAAACACTATCTTATCACGTGGTAAACAAAATTTGATATTTTTAATATAACTAACATAATATATGTGATTTCACATTTACTCATTTTATAATATACAAAGAAGATGACATTAGGCCATATAATATCCTCATCATAATAATGTTTTTGAGTGTGACAGTTATATCATGTACATGTGTTATATAGTTGATATTTTGTGAACTGAAAAATTTAGAGGTCTTTGTTTAGCGGATAAGAGTACGAAGCACACTGTTCAAATTCATTTATTTCCAAGATCTTAATATGCATAGTATAAAGATCATACAAATTGGATGCTTGATTATGATTTTATTGAGTCCAAAGTAGATATTATTTTCATTGAGTAAATTGTAGCTATGGTCCTTGAACTTTAACTCAATTGGAGTAATAGTCCCTCAACTAAAAATCCATTACCATTGGTCCCTCAACTTTAATTCAACTAGAGAAATGGTCCCTTAACTTTACCCAATTGTAGCAATGGTCCTTCCAACATAACTCGTTTTGACAAAAAAATTTACGTAGTTGACGAAAATGATCATAATTACACACTTTAATAAGTTGGGGGACCCTAATTATATAAATGGTTATTCCAACATAACTTATTTTGACTAAATTGATGAAAATGACTATAGCTACACATTTTGAGAAGTTTAGGGACCAATGGTAATAGATTTTTAGTTGAGGGATCATTGCGCCAATTTGATTAAAGTTGAGGGACCATTGCTACAATTTACTCATTTTCATTTCTATACACTAAACACCAGCAGCTAGTTACTAGCCATATGAACAATGACTAATGACCACCTGCGTCAGCACAAATTAATTAATTAACTGATACTAAGCCAATTAAGCCTCATTGGCAACAGAGTCAGGATAGTTGGAGTAGGCGGCCGCCTAAGGCTCTTACTTTTGAGATCCCAATTTTTTTATATTTTATAAAACAATAACAACAATCAAGTATTGTCTCACTAAGTAGGGTCAATTATATGAATTTTAAAACATCATTGCGCTATATGAATCCTAAACCCTTTATATTATGTGTGTGTATATGAATCAAGTCTTGTCTCACCCTCTTCCCTCCACGTCTTCCTCCGCACCCACCCTCGCACCCACCCGCGCACCCACCCTCCGCACCCACCATCTTCCCTCATCTACACACCCCACTCCTTAAATCCACACCCAATGGGCAAGACGGGATCTAGGTTGCAGGGAAAGGGGGATGGGTTTTTTTTTTCTCCTTTTCTGGGTTGCAAGTAGTGGGTGCGGAGGAGGAGGAGGTGGAGGATGGGTGCCCAATGGGTTTGGGGAAGACGGGAGGGAGAAGAAAGGGGTGGGTTGCAGGGAATGGGGGTCAGGGAAGATGAAGATGTTTTTTTTTTTTCTTCTATGGGTTGTAGGTTGGGCTCACGGAGGAGAAGGAGGATGGGTGTGGAGGAGGATGTGGAGGATGGATGAGGGTGGTTTTGGATTTTGTTGCAGGGAGGGAAGATGATGAAGGGGATAGGGTTTCGGCAGGCGGGCCGGGGGGGGGGGGGTGGGTGATGGGATATGGAATTTCTAAGGTTTTTTTTTTTTTTTTTTTTTTGAAGATTTAGGTTTTTTTTTTTAAAAAAAATTTTAATTTTTTTTGCCACATGGCACAAATGTGGCAGCCACGTCAACGCTTAACGGATCAATGGATGGAAAATGTAACGTATGTATTATTTTGAAATAAAATAGTACGTGAGGTATGAAAGTGAAATGTTTTAAAGATATTGTATGGGGTTAATATAGACCTCAAACCTGAGGAGCTACGATGTAATTTACCCTATATTATATCACAAAGCTTTTATCTGTTCAAACAAGAAATTTACAAACTTTGAGTTTTTGTCTAAATACAATAGCTCATTGGGCTGAGTGGCTAAGCCCAATATTTGTAAGATTTGATTGTTTATATAATTAATTGAATAAAAATGTAAACTTGTTTTGTATGTGAAAAGTGAAACATCAAGCGACTTAAAGTTGTTCTTATTGACTAGAAAAACAAATTTGTTTACTTCTTTTGTCGCACTCCCCATACTGCCATACACCAAACCCTAAACGACCAAACCCTTTGAATGTGTTAGCTATTTATCAATTGAAAAAAATAGGTTGAAAAATTAGATTATATAAACTTAATTAGTACATTTGCGTCTAAAAACGTAAGACATGTAATATTTAAGTAATGTTTGTACTCTTTCTTCTTTTGATGTTAATCTTTAATGATATTTACAAGAAAAATAAATTTTTTCACATATTTAGCGAATTAATTTTTATACATATCAATATGTATAAGATCAAAGAACTCTAGAGTCTCACTTCGAAAGCTGACGTAGAGCCCCCAAGTTCTCAGGGTCGGACTTGATTAGCAAGGTCCACTTTTCCCCATTCTCGGCACCTTCTTTCTTTATGACCTGAATCGGCTTAAACGTATACATTTTGGCACAAAATATGTAGTAAATAAGATTAACAACTTGTAATAACGTGATAAACCAATAGAAGTGCTCCAACTTCCCTTCGTTCAAATTATTATCCGGCAGCCAGTTCGATCCATTAGGACCAGCACTAAACTTGTGCACCAGTGACACCAAAAGAGTGCTCGCATAGTTCCCGGCCGAGGTGGAGGTCCAAAACAGGGCAGCTGTGCTTCTCATGCTCTCCGGCGCCTGGTCGTAGAAAAACTCGAGCTGCCCAATTGACATGAATGCTTCAGCCATCCCATGAAGGGCATACTGAGGAACTAACCAAAATACTGAAATGGGGATTATATCATGAGGATGAGCAATCAGCCCGTGTGCGAAAGCCGCCTTTTTACGCTTCATTTCAACAAATCCGGCGACCAATGTGGCAAATACCGAAATGACAAACCCTATTCCCATTCTGTGGAGGAATGTTATTCCCCGGTCTAGCCCGGTGAACTTTCTAGCGACCGGAATGAAGAGGCGATCGTACAATGCGATCGTGGCGAGCATAGTGACTACGGTGAAGACAGACATGGAGCCTGCAGGGATTTCAAAGGACTTTGTGAGGTGCCTGTCCATGGTTTTGGCTTGTTGGAGTGAGAATGTGCCTTGTTGGGCATAGGCTGTGATGAGGAGTATTCCTGATCCCCATATAGGTCCCATTCTGATCACTCATTTCAGTTCTTCGACGCGATGAACGGTGCTGGTCCTCCATAGGTTTGGTGCCTTGAGATTGTCCTCCTACATCGTGATCGCTGCCTTGTCAAGAAATCTGCATTATTCATACGTAATTACGTTAGGGTTTAGGGTAAGGTGACTAGGTTTTAATGTTCTTCCTTTCTATATATTTGTTTGGGTTGCTGTGGATTGGGAAGGTGGGGATGACTCTGACTCTCTGATAATGGAGTAGAGGACGTGAGATTCCTGGTACTTAGCAATGATGGAAACACAAGTATATATGTGGTGCTGCTCATCCATGAAAGATCAATATACTGTGGTTCCTACAACCAAAACATGAATAGTGCATGGACAAATGATCTATAGTCATTATCTGCAACATGTTTCCACCTACGACAATCGTGATAATTTGACGATGATACTAGCAGCTAAACTTGTCATCTCCGTATCAAAACATGGTTAAAAAAGCAGGTTTGAGAGAGAGCTGACCTTTTTTTCTTTCTAGTAGGTAGGTTTTAAAAATTGTGCCCTATACCACTACTAACCAATTGGGTAATTAGTTTATATTCTAAACTTACTATATGTATATACGTATATGTGTATGATCGAGACTTTTCTTAGCAGGAATTCTACTTTACTGTAGTGAAAATGGGATAAGGGCTTTCGTAAGAACCATGTATTTATTGTATAAGACCTTTATACTATTGTTTGGACCCAAAATGACATTTTGGGGGCCGAGCTCAGAAATATTCTCGGCCCAATGTTGTTTAGAATAGTGTCATGGGCCGGCCTTGTCAGGGTTGGTCGAGTCCTGATATGAGAAAGATTACTTTGGATAAAGAAAAAGAAGTTGAATCCTGATACAACGGGGAGTCTCAAGGATGGAAGTAAGAATGAATCTAGCTCATTATAGGGCTTGGTACAGAGGCCTATTGGAACTAGGATTGGCCGAATCATAATCAGATTGGGATAAAGAGTTCTAGTTTGAGTACATCTCTGATTCGGCCAAGAGTTTTTTAGCCACTATAAATACAAGAGGTCGTGCGACATTCTAAGGACCTCCAATTCAACACACAAATCTGCCCTGCGCAAACTCTCTCAACCTTTTTGAGATTTTTTATTTTCTTGTCCGCCAACACATCTTCAGTTTGGATAAACAGCACTGTGAAGGCAACCGGTAAACATCTTCAGTTTGGATAAACAGCACTGCGTCGGGGCCGACTGGTTATCTATCCAAGTCTCGGCCGAGAAGGATTTTCGAATTCTTTTCGACAGAGGTCATCTCACCAGCCTTCTCGGCGAAGTGAGGTGTTACAGTTTATTACATTCGGCACATTGAAAGCCGAAATTTGATATTGAACTTCGCAGAACTAGCAGCCTTGTCTTCAGGCTCTAGGACCCAAAGGCCGAGGCGTGTTCCTTCCTCGACCACAGTCGCAAGATCAAGAAGTCAGCCGCGCAACACAACACCACATCCACATTTTACTCACCGGCCGAGCTCGGCCGTCGAGTTGGCACGCCCCGCATTCAACCGAAGGACGTAGTTAGCTCATAGATTACTCGGCATGCGCGCCACGTAGGCTTTGTAGTTTTTAGGGTCAACATTTTGGCACGCCTAGTGGGACCAAGTGCTAAAACTACGAAGTTCACATGATAGATCAAGATCTCAATCGAGTTCCATTGGATGAGATTTGGCGCCTATTCAAAGAAAGTTCCGAGAGGTATGCCAAATTCCTCGAGGAGCATATTAGAGTTATTGACAAAAGGCTAGAGGCCAGGGGGCAATTTTTCGCTCCAGCCACAATTAAAATTCGACCTCAGAAGATTGACGAGACGGCCGACGAAGAACCTAGGCCACCTGCTGTCTCGGTCGAGACTAAAAGTGTGGTAGGCCTAGAAGAAGGAGTTCAAATTTCTGAGTCAGAAATTGACTTGGAAAATGGTTCGTCAGAAGAATGTTCCCATGACGAACACGACCAATTCATTGTTTTAGCCGAACAAACCACGCCAATCAATATGATTATTGGAGATAAAGCCGATATAAAGAAATCCCATTCGGCTAAGTTATTTAAATTAAAAGCCGAAATTATGCCTGAGGGGCATAATAATTATTCAACACATTCGGCGGCCGAGAATCAAAAATATGTCGCCATGTCAAACGTATTTGGCAATGGTTCTTTATTCGGCCTAAAGCGAAATCAATTTGAAGATTTTGATATTAAAAGATCTCGGCTTGGAATAAAGCATCGTTGGCCTCCTCCCAACTATGATTCGGCCACTTTTCTTTTCGTTTGCTAAAAACAAAAAATATACATATATATATGCAATAAAGAAATTATTTTCTTACACATACGGCTATGCAAGCCGATGCATAAGAAAATAAAGGGGGTATAATAATCGGCATAATAATCGGCAATCTTTATCAACTTGCCAATTGTTGACTTTGATTGGTGATAGGCCGAGCTGCCATTTTTTCTCGACTTCGGCCTCAAATTCTTCTCTACCTCCAATTGTTGACTTTGATTGGTGATAGGTCGAGCTGCCATTTTTTCTCGACCAAGATTTTTCTCGGCCTCCTACCCAATTCTTAACCTATATCACACATGCAGAGCTCGGCGAGCTGGTGCTCTCCTACCCCGGTGGGCGAGAGTCTTCGAGACTTCGACCCCATTTGGTTTTTCTCGGCCAGCTCGTCCAGGGTGTCAGGCTGTGGAGTGGATTCACTCGACCATACATTTCTTCGACTGCGCTAATTTCCTTAACCATTCGGCTTATGGGCCGAAGCTCAAGGAAACTGGGGGGCAATGTTTGGACCCAAAATGACATTTTGGGGGCCGAGCTCAGAAATATTCTCGGCCCAATGTTGTTTAGAATAGTGTCATGGGCCGGCCTTGTCAGGGTTGGTCGAGTCCTGATATGAGAAAGATTACTTTGGATAAAGAAAAAGAAGTTGAATCCTGATACAACGGGGAGTCTCAAGGATGGAAGTAAGAATGAATCTAGCTCATTATAGGGCTTGGTACAGAGGCCTATTGGAACTAGGATTGGCCGAATCATAATCAGATTGGGATAAAGAGTTCTAGTTTGAGTACATCTCTGATTCGGCCAAGAGTTTTTTAGCCACTATAAATACAAGAGGTCGTGCGACATTCTAAGGACCTCCAATTCAACACACAAATCTGCCCTGCGCAAACTCTCTCAACCTTTTTGAGATTTTTTATTTTCTTGTCCGCCAACACATCTTCAGTTTGGATAAACAGCACTGTGAAGGCAACCGGTAAACATCTTCAGTTTGGATAAACAGCACTGCGTCGGGGCCGACTGGTTATCTATCCAAGTCTCGGCCGAGAAGGATTTTCGAATTCTTTTCGACAGAGGTCATCTCACCAGCCTTCTCGGCGAAGTGAGGTGTTACAGTTTATTACATTCGGCACATTGAAAGCCGAAATTTGATATTGAACTTCGCAGAACTAGCAGCCTTGTCTTCAGGCTCTAGGACCCAAAGGCCGAGGCGTGTTCCTTCCTCGACCACAGTCGCAAGATCAAGAAGTCAGCCGCGCAACACAACACCACATCCACATTTTACTCACCGGCCGAGCTCGGCCGTCGAGTTGGCACGCCCCGCATTCAACCGAAGGACGTAGTTAGCTCATAGATTACTCGGCATGCGCGCCACGTAGGCTTTGTAGTTTTTAGGGTCAACATTTTGGCACGCCTAGTGGGACCAAGTGCTAAAACTACGAAGTTCACATGATAGATCAAGATCTCAATCGAGTTCCATTGGATGAGATTTGGCGCCTATTCAAAGAAAGTTCCGAGAGGTATGCCAAATTCCTCGAGGAGCATATTAGAGTTATTGACAAAAGGCTAGAGGCCAGGGGGCAATTTTTCGCTCCAGCCACAATTAAAATTCGACCTCAGAAGATTGACGAGACGGCCGACGAAGAACCTAGGCCACCTGCTGTCTCGGTCGAGACTAAAAGTGTGGTAGGCCTAGAAGAAGGAGTTCAAATTTCTGAGTCAGAAATTGACTTGGAAAATGGTTCGTCAGAAGAATGTTCCCATGACGAACACGACCAATTCATTGTTTTAGCCGAACAAACCACGCCAATCAATATGATTATTGGAGATAAAGCCGATATAAAGAAATCCCATTCGGCTAAGTTATTTAAATTAAAAGCCGAAATTATGCCTGAGGGGCATAATAATTATTCAACACATTCGGCGGCCGAGAATCAAAAATATGTCGCCATGTCAAACGTATTTGGCAATGGTTCTTTATTCGGCCTAAAGCGAAATCAATTTGAAGATTTTGATATTAAAAGATCTCGGCTTGGAATAAAGCATCGTTGGCCTCCTCCCAACTATGATTCGGCCACTTTTCTTTTCGTTTGCTAAAAACAAAAAATATACATATATATATGCAATAAAGAAATTATTTTCTTACACATACGGCTATGCAAGCCGATGCATAAGAAAATAAAGGGGGTATAATAATCGGCATAATAATCGGCAATCTTTATCAACTTGCCAATTGTTGACTTTGATTGGTGATAGGCCGAGCTGCCATTTTTTCTCGACTTCGGCCTCAAATTCTTCTCTACCTCCAATTGTTGACTTTGATTGGTGATAGGTCGAGCTGCCATTTTTTCTCGACCAAGATTTTTCTCGGCCTCCTACCCAATTCTTAACCTATATCACACATGCAGAGCTCGGCGAGCTGGTGCTCTCCTACCCCGGTGGGCGAGAGTCTTCGAGACTTCGACCCCATTTGGTTTTTCTCGGCCAGCTCGTCCAGGGTGTCAGGCTGTGGAGTGGATTCACTCGACCATACATTTCTTCGACTGCGCTAATTTCCTTAACCATTCGGCTTATGGGCCGAAGCTCAAGGAAACTGGGGGGCAATGTTTGGACCCAAAATGACATTTTGGGGGCCGAGCTCAGAAATATTCTCGGCCCAATGTTGTTTAGAATAGTGTCATGGGCCGGCCTTGTCAGGGTTGGTCGAGTCCTGATATGAGAAAGATTACTTTGGATAAAGAAAAAGAAGTTGAATCCTGATACAACGGGGAGTCTCAAGGATGGAAGTAAGAATGAATCTAGCTCATTATAGGGCTTGGTACAGAGGCCTATTGGAACTAGGATTGGCCGAATCATAATCAGATTGGGATAAAGAGTTCTAGTTTGAGTACATCTCTGATTCGGCCAAGAGTTTTTTAGCCACTATAAATACAAGAGGTCGTGCGACATTCTAAGGACCTCCAATTCAACACACAAATCTGCCCTGCGCAAACTCTCTCAACCTTTTTGAGATTTTTTATTTTCTTGTCCGCCAACACATCTTCAGTTTGGATAAACAGCACTGTGAAGGCAACCGGTAAACATCTTCAGTTTGGATAAACAGCACTGCGTCGGGGCCGACTGGTTATCTATCCAAGTCTCGGCCGAGAAGGATTTTCGAATTCTTTTCGACAGAGGTCATCTCACCAGCCTTCTCGGCGAAGTGAGGTGTTACAGTTTATTACATTCGGCACATTGAAAGCCGAAATTTGATATTGAACTTCGCAGAACTAGCAGCCTTGTCTTCAGGCTCTAGGACCCAAAGGCCGAGGCGTGTTCCTTCCTCGACCACAGTCGCAAGATCAAGAAGTCAGCCGCGCAACACAACACCACATCCACATTTTACTCACCGGCCGAGCTCGGCCGTCGAGTTGGCACGCCCCGCATTCAACCGAAGGACGTAGTTAGCTCATAGATTACTCGGCATGCGCGCCACGTAGGCTTTGTAGTTTTTAAGGTCAACATTTTGGCACGCCTAGTGGGACCAAGTGCTAAAACTACGAAGTTCACATGATAGATCAAGATCTCAATCGAGTTCCATTGGATGAGATTTGGCGCCTATTCAAAGAAAGTTCCGAGAGGTATGCCAAATTCCTCGAGGAGCATATTAGAGTTATTGACAAAAGGCTAGAGGCCAGGGGGCAATTTTTCGCTCCAGCCACAATTAAAATTCGACCTCAGAAGATTGACGAGACGGCCGACGAAGAACCTAGGCCACCTGCTGTCTCGGTCGAGACTAAAAGTGTGGTAGGCCTAGAAGAAGGAGTTCAAATTTCTGAGTCAGAAATTGACTTGGAAAATGGTTCGTCAGAAGAATGTTCCCATGACGAACACGACCAATTCATTGTTTTAGCCGAACAAACCACGCCAATCAATATGATTATTGGAGATAAAGCCGATATAAAGAAATCCCATTCGGCTAAGTTATTTAAATTAAAAGCCGAAATTATGCCTGAGGGGCATAATAATTATTCAACACATTCGGCGGCCGAGAATCAAAAATATGTCGCCATGTCAAACGTATTTGGCAATGGTTCTTTATTCGGCCTAAAGCGAAATCAATTTGAAGATTTTGATATTAAAAGATCTCGGCTTGGAATAAAGCATCGTTGGCCTCCTCCCAACTATGATTCGGCCACTTTTCTTTTCGTTTGCTAAAAACAAAAAATATACATATATATATGCAATAAAGAAATTATTTTCTTACACATACGGCTATGCAAGCCGATGCATAAGAAAATAAAGGGGGTATAATAATCGGCATAATAATCGGCAATCTTTATCAACTTGCCAATTGTTGACTTTGATTGGTGATAGGCCGAGCTGCCATTTTTTCTCGACTTCGGCCTCAAATTCTTCTCTACCTCCAATTGTTGACTTTGATTGGTGATAGGTCGAGCTGCCATTTTTTCTCGACCAAGATTTTTCTCGGCCTCCTACCCAATTCTTAACCTATATCACACATGCAGAGCTCGGCGAGCTGGTGCTCTCCTACCCCGGTGGGCGAGAGTCTTCGAGACTTCGACCCCATTTGGTTTTTCTCGGCCAGCTCGTCCAGGGTGTCAGGCTGTGGAGTGGATTCACTCGACCATACATTTCTTCGACTGCGCTAATTTCCTTAACCATTCGGCTTATGGGCCGAAGCTCAAGGAAACTGGGGGGCAATGTTTGGACCCAAAATGACATTTTGGGGGCCGAGCTCAGAAATATTCTCGGCCCAATGTTGTTTAGAATAGTGTCATGGGCCGGCCTTGTCAGGTCAGGGTTGGTCGAGTCCTGATATGAGAAAGATTACTTTGGATAAAGAAAAAGAAGTTGAATCCTGATACAACGGGGAGTCTCAAGGATGGAAGTAAGAATGAATCTAGCTCATTATAGGGCTTGGTACAGAGGCCTATTGGAACTAGGATTGGCCGAATCATAATCAGATTGGGATAAAGAGTTCTAGTTTGAGTACATCTCTGATTCGGCCAAGAGTTTTTTAGCCACTATAAATACAAGAGGTCGTGCGACATTCTAAAGACCTCCAATTCAACACACAAATCTGCCCTGCACAAACTCTCTCAACCTTTTTGAGATTTTTTATTTTCTTGTCCGCCAACACATCTTCAGTTTGGATAAACAGCACTGTGAAGGCAACCGGTAAACATCTTCAGTTTGGATAAACAGCACTGCGTCGGGGCCGACTGGTTATCTATCCAAGTCTCGGCCGAGAAGGATTTTCGAATTCTTTTCGACAGAGGTCATCTCACCAGCCTTCTCGGCGAAGTGAGGTGTTACAGTTTATTACATTCGGCACATTGAAAGCCGAAATTTGATATTGAACTTCGCAGAACTAGCAGCCTTGTCTTCAGGCTCTAGGACCCAAAGGCCGAGGCGTGTTCCTTCCTCGACCACAGTCGCAAGATCAAGAAGTCAGCCGCGCAACACAACACCACATCCACATTTTACTCACCGGCCGAGCTCGGCCGTCGAGTTGGCACGCCCCGCATTCAACCGAAGGACGTAGTTAGCTCATAGATTACTCGGCATGCGCGCCACGTAGGCTTTGTAGTTTTTAGGGTCAACATTTTGGCACGCCTAGTGGGACCAAGTGCTAAAACTACGAAGTTCACATGATAGATCAAGATCTCAATCGAGTTCCATTGGATGAGATTTGGCGCCTATTCAAAGAAAGTTCCGAGAGGTATGCCAAATTCCTCGAGGAGCATATTAGAGTTATTGACAAAAGGCTAGAGGCCAGGGGGCAATTTTTCGCTCCAGCCACAATTAAAATTCGACCTCAGAAGATTGACGAGACGGCCGACGAAGAACCTAGGCCACCTGCTGTCTCGGTCGAGACTAAAAGTGTGGTAGGCCTAGAAGAAGGAGTTCAAATTTCTGAGTCAGAAATTGACTTGGAAAATGGTTCGTCAGAAGAATGTTCCCATGACGAACACGACCAATTCATTGTTTTAGCCGAACAAACCACGCCAATCAATATGATTATTGGAGATAAAGCCGATATAAAGAAATCCCATTCGGCTAAGTTATTTAAATTAAAAGCCGAAATTATGCCTGAGGGGCATAATAATTATTCAACACATTCGGCGGCCGAGAATCAAAAATATGTCGCCATGTCAAACGTATTTGGCAATGGTTCTTTATTCGGCCTAAAGCGAAATCAATTTGAAGATTTTGATATTAAAAGATCTCGGCTTGGAATAAAGCATCGTTGGCCTCCTCCCAACTATGATTCGGCCACTTTTCTTTTCGTTTGCTAAAAACAAAAAATATACATATATATATGCAATAAAGAAATTATTTTCTTACACATACGGCTATGCAAGCCGATGCATAAGAAAATAAAGGGGGTATAATAATCGGCATAATAATCGGCAATCTTTATCAACTTGCCAATTGTTGACTTTGATTGGTGATAGGCCGAGCTGCCATTTTTTCTCGACTTCGGCCTCAAATTCTTCTCTACCTCCAATTGTTGACTTTGATTGGTGATAGGTCGAGCTGCCATTTTTTCTCGACCAAGATTTTTCTCGGCCTCCTACCCAATTCTTAACCTATATCACACATGCAGAGCTCGGCGAGCTGGTGCTCTCCTACCCCGGTGGGCGAGAGTCTTCGAGACTTCGACCCCATTTGGTTTTTCTCGGCCAGCTCGTCCAGGGTGTCAGGCTGTGGAGTGGATTCACTCGACCATACATTTCTTCGACTGCGCTAATTTCCTTAACCATTCGGCTTATGGGCCGAAGCTCAAGGAAACTGGGGGGCAATGTTTGGACCCAAAATGACATTTTGGGGGCCGAGCTCAGAAATATTCTCGGCCCAATGTTGTTTAGAATAGTGTCATGGGCCGGCCTTGTCAGGGTTGGTCGAGTCCTGATATGAGAAAGATTACTTTGGATAAAGAAAAAGAAGTTGAATCCTGATACAACGGGGAGTCTCAAGGATGGAAGTAAGAATGAATCTAGCTCATTATAGGGCTTGGTACAGAGGCCTATTGGAACTAGGATTGGCCGAATCATAATCAGATTGGGATAAAGAGTTCTAGTTTGAGTACATCTCTGATTCGGCCAAGAGTTTTTTAGCCACTATAAATACAAGAGGTCGTGCGACATTCTAAGGACCTCCAATTCAACACACAAATCTGCCCTGCGCAAACTCTCTCAACCTTTTTGAGATTTTTTATTTTCTTGTCCGCCAACACATCTTCAGTTTGGATAAACAGCACTGTGAAGGCAACCGGTAAACATCTTCAGTTTGGATAAACAGCACTGCGTCGGGGCCGACTGGTTATCTATCCAAGTCTCGGCCGAGAAGGATTTTCGAATTCTTTTCGACAGAGGTCATCTCACCAGCCTTCTCGGCGAAGTGAGGTGTTACAGTTTATTACATTCGGCACATTGAAAGCCGAAATTTGATATTGAACTTCGCAGAACTAGCAGCCTTGTCTTCAGGCTCTAGGACCCAAAGGCCGAGGCGTGTTCCTTCCTCGACCACAGTCGCAAGATCAAGAAGTCAGCCGCGCAACACAACACCACATCCACATTTTACTCACCGGCCGAGCTCGGCCGTCGAGTTGGCACGCCCCGCATTCAACCGAAGGACGTAGTTAGCTCATAGATTACTCGGCATGCGCGCCACGTAGGCTTTGTAGTTTTTAGGGTCAACATTTTGGCACGCCTAGTGGGACCAAGTGCTAAAACTACGAAGTTCACATGATAGATCAAGATCTCAATCGAGTTCCATTGGATGAGATTTGGCGCCTATTCAAAGAAAGTTCCGAGAGGTATGCCAAATTCCTCGAGGAGCATATTAGAGTTATTGACAAAAGGCTAGAGGCCAGGGGGCAATTTTTCGCTCCAGCCACAATTAAAATTCGACCTCAGAAGATTGACGAGACGGCCGACGAAGAACCTAGGCCACCTGCTGTCTCGGTCGAGACTAAAAGTGTGGTAGGCCTAGAAGAAGGAGTTCAAATTTCTGAGTCAGAAATTGACTTGGAAAATGGTTCGTCAGAAGAATGTTCCCATGACGAACACGACCAATTCATTGTTTTAGCCGAACAAACCACGCCAATCAATATGATTATTGGAGATAAAGCCGATATAAAGAAATCCCATTCGGCTAAGTTATTTAAATTAAAAGCCGAAATTATGCCTGAGGGGCATAATAATTATTCAACACATTCGGCGGCCGAGAATCAAAAATATGTCGCCATGTCAAACGTATTTGGCAATGGTTCTTTATTCGGCCTAAAGCGAAATCAATTTGAAGATTTTGATATTAAAAGATCTCGGCTTGGAATAAAGCATCGTTGGCCTCCTCCCAACTATGATTCGGCCACTTTTCTTTTCGTTTGCTAAAAACAAAAAATATACATATATATATGCAATAAAGAAATTATTTTCTTACACATACGGCTATGCAAGCCGATGCATAAGAAAATAAAGGGGGTATAATAATCGGCATAATAATCGGCAATCTTTATCAACTTGCCAATTGTTGACTTTGATTGGTGATAGGCCGAGCTGCCATTTTTTCTCGACTTCGGCCTCAAATTCTTCTCTACCTCCAATTGTTGACTTTGATTGGTGATAGGTCGAGCTGCCATTTTTTCTCGACCAAGATTTTTCTCGGCCTCCTACCCAATTCTTAACCTATATCACACATGCAGAGCTCGGCGAGCTGGTGCTCTCCTACCCCGGTGGGCGAGAGTCTTCGAGACTTCGACCCCATTTGGTTTTTCTCGGCCAGCTCGTCCAGGGTGTCAGGCTGTGGAGTGGATTCACTCGACCATACATTTCTTCGACTGCGCTAATTTCCTTAACCATTCGGCTTATGGGCCGAAGCTCAAGGAAACTGGGGGGCAATGTTTGGACCCAAAATGACATTTTGGGGGCCGAGCTCAGAAATATTCTCGGCCCAATGTTGTTTAGAATAGTGTCATGGGCCGGCCTTGTCAGGGTTGGTCGAGTCCTGATATGAGAAAGATTACTTTGGATAAAGAAAAAGAAGTTGAATCCTGATACAACGGGGAGTCTCAAGGATGGAAGTAAGAATGAATCTAGCTCATTATAGGGCTTGGTACAGAGGCCTATTGGAACTAGGATTGGCCGAATCATAATCAGATTGGGATAAAGAGTTCTAGTTTGAGTACATCTCTGATTCGGCCAAGAGTTTTTTAGCCACTATAAATACAAGAGGTCGTGCGACATTCTAAGGACCTCCAATTCAACACACAAATCTGCCCTGCACAAACTCTCTCAACCTTTTTGAGATTTTTTATTTTCTTGTCCGCCAACACATCTTCAGTTTGGATAAACAGCACTGTGAAGGCAACCGGTAAACATCTTCAGTTTGGATAAACAGCACTGCGTCGGGGCCGACTGGTTATCTATCCAAGTCTCGGCCGAGAAGGATTTTCGAATTCTTTTCGACAGAGGTCATCTCACCAGCCTTCTCGGCGAAGTGAGGTGTTACAGTTTATTACATTCGGCACATTGAAAGCCGAAATTTGATATTGAACTTCGCAGAACTAGCAGCCTTGTCTTCAGGCTCTAGGACCCAAAGGCCGAGGCGTGTTCCTTCCTCGACCACAGTCGCAAGATCAAGAAGTCAGCCGCGCAACACAACACCACATCCACATTTTACTCACCGGCCGAGCTCGGCCGTCGAGTTGGCACGCCCCGCATTCAACCGAAGGACGTAGTTAGCTCATAGATTACTCGGCATGCGCGCCACGTAGGCTTTGTAGTTTTTAGGGTCAACATTTTGGCACGCCTAGTGGGACCAAGTGCTAAAACTACGAAGTTCACATGATAGATCAAGATCTCAATCGAGTTCCATTGGATGAGATTTGGCGCCTATTCAAAGAAAGTTCCGAGAGGTATGCCAAATTCCTCGAGGAGCATATTAGAGTTATTGACAAAAGGCTAGAGGCCAGGGGGCAATTTTTCGCTCCAGCCACAATTAAAATTCGACCTCAGAAGATTGACGAGACGGCCGACGAAGAACCTAGGCCACCTGCTGTCTCGGTCGAGACTAAAAGTGTGGTAGGCCTAGAAGAAGGAGTTCAAATTTCTGAGTCAGAAATTGACTTGGAAAATGGTTCGTCAGAAGAATGTTCCCATGACGAACACGACCAATTCATTGTTTTAGCCGAACAAACCACGCCAATCAATATGATTATTGGAGATAAAGCCGATATAAAGAAATCCCATTCGGCTAAGTTATTTAAATTAAAAGCCGAAATTATGCCTGAGGGGCATAATAATTATTCAACACATTCGGCGGCCGAGAATCAAAAATATGTCGCCATGTCAAACGTATTTGGCAATGGTTCTTTATTCGGCCTAAAGCGAAATCAATTTGAAGATTTTGATATTAAAAGATCTCGGCTTGGAATAAAGCATCGTTGGCCTCCTCCCAACTATGATTCGGCCACTTTTCTTTTCGTTTGCTAAAAACAAAAAATATACATATATATATGCAATAAAGAAATTATTTTCTTACACATACGGCTATGCAAGCCGATGCATAAGAAAATAAAGGGGGTATAATAATCGGCATAATAATCGGCAATCTTTATCAACTTGCCAATTGTTGACTTTGATTGGTGATAGGCCGAGCTGCCATTTTTTCTCGACTTCGGCCTCAAATTCTTCTCTACCTCCAATTGTTGACTTTGATTGGTGATAGGTCGAGCTGCCATTTTTTCTCGACCAAGATTTTTCTCGGCCTCCTACCCAATTCTTAACCTATATCACACATGCAGAGCTCGGCGAGCTGGTGCTCTCCTACCCCGGTGGGCGAGAGTCTTCGAGACTTCGACCCCATTTGGTTTTTCTCGGCCAGCTCGTCCAGGGTGTCAGGCTGTGGAGTGGATTCACTCGACCATACATTTCTTCGACTGCGCTAATTTCCTTAACCATTCGGCTTATGGGCCGAAGCTCAAGGAAACTGGGGGGCAATGTTTGGACCCAAAATGACATTTTGGGGGCCGAGCTCAGAAATATTCTCGGCCCAATGTTGTTTAGAATAGTGTCATGGGCCGGCCTTGTCAGGGTTGGTCGAGTCCTGATATGAGAAAGATTACTTTGGATAAAGAAAAAGAAGTTGAATCCTGATACAACGGGGAGTCTCAAGGATGGAAGTAAGAATGAATCTAGCTCATTATAGGGCTTGGTACAGAGGCCTATTGGAACTAGGATTGGCCGAATCATAATCAGATTGGGATAAAGAGTTCTAGTTTGAGTACATCTCTGATTCGGCCAAGAGTTTTTTAGCCACTATAAATACAAGAGGTCGTGCGACATTCTAAGGACCTCCAATTCAACACACAAATCTGCCCTGCGCAAACTCTCTCAACCTTTTTGAGATTTTTTATTTTCTTGTCCGCCAACACATCTTCAGTTTGGATAAACAGCACTGTGAAGGCAACCGGTAAACATCTTCAGTTTGGATAAACAGCACTGTTGCCGTAGAATCAACCGACCGCGGAGCACCTTCAGTTTGGATAAACAGCACTGCGTCGGGGCCGACTGGTTATCTATCCAAGTCTCGGCCGAGAAGGATTTTTGAATTCTTTTCGACAGAGGTCATCTCACCAGCCTTCTCGGCGAAGTGAGGTGTTACAGTTTATTACATTCGGCACATTGAAAGCCGAAATTTGATATTGAACTTCGCAGAACTAGCAGCCTTGTCTTCAGGCTCTAGGACCCAAAGGCCGAGGCGTGTTCCTTCCTCGGCCACAGTCGCAAGATCAAGAAGTCAGCCGCGCAACACAACACTACATCCACATTTTACTCACCGGCCGAGCTCGGCCGTCGAGTTGGCACGCCCCGCATTCAACCGAAGGACGTAGTTAGCTCATAGATTACTCGGCCTGCGTGCCACGCAGGCTTTGTAGTTTTTAGGGTCAACAACTATGTAGCAAAAAAAATAAGGAAACAATGAAATATATAAGAGGTTATATATTGTGAATACATAGTTCTTATGATGATTATCTCATTTTTCTACTTAAAAACCAGAAGCCTACTATAAAAAGAGTACTCTTATATATATAATATTATCAAATTCATGTTGTTAGATGGTGAGTTAGGACCACGCATTTTGACAAAAATCAACTTAATAAGTCGTTTAGAGTCACAATAAATATGCAACTTGAGAGAGGGAGAGGGGGGGGGGAGAGAGAGAGAGAGAGAGATTTACTTCATATGCTTAGTGTGAAGAAGCTTTCCACCCATAGAAATAGGACCGTCAAGTTCATCATTCTGATACAACATTCTACGATCAGACACCATAGACAGCTTTCTCTTCTTGTAGGCAGCCACCGCCACTTGTATCAACCTGGTAAACGGACTCCCCGCAGGATCCAAGTTCCGGTAAAGCGGGTACCCGATCACAACACAATAACTGAGAGAAATATGGCTATAGCTGGAATTCCATGTCCCAAACCCCATCCAACGTTGTCTTGAATATACACACAAGCACCGTGATAGCCACTAGTACCGATGCTCCCATCACAAAGTAGTACCAGTTGAAGTAGTTCCACGCCTTGGTGGTTTGTTTTTCGTCATTCTCGTCGAACTGTTCCGCCCCGAATGACACGACGCAGGGTCGGATTCCGCCCGACCCGAGTGCACCTAGTAAGAGGGAGACATACATAAATGCTAGTTGCCCCCCATCGGCTTCTTCGCACACTCGATCGCGGTTGCATGGGGGAGGTCTCAGTTGTGGAAGTACTGCTGATACTGTTAAGCCAATCATTCCCTGGTTCATTGATAAATTGTACAAATAGAAAATTGAATTAGTATTTAATTAATTAACAAATAAAATTGATATTGATGGGCATAATATGTATTAGTAGAGAGAGAGAAAAAAAATACAATTTGATATATAATGGAGGCAATAGTGATAGTCCAGAAGCGGCCAACGTAAGCATCAGCAACGAAGTCGCCAAGCAATTGGGGGTCAAGCTTGCAGTGCCACTAATGGTGGTGAGGGTGTTGGCTGCTTTTGTCAAGGGCATATGAAGCTGCGTTGTCAAATAGGTCATCATATTTGCTTCGACTCCCACCACAGCCAACTTCTCACAAAACTCATTAGGTACACACACACACACAAGGCTCACAACAACAATACACTGATTACTATCATAATTAATTAAATCCCCAAAAAAAAAAAACTAAATAAACAAAGAAATACAAGAGGTGACAATGATAGGATAATTTATGCTAATTTCATCAAAATTATGGAAAGAAACTTCAAATTTGGGTGCAGAAAGATAAGCACACTACTCTAATTAACTAACTTGACTTGCCTCAGGTCTGCCTCAAAAATTTGAAACCACTAGATTTTATTAGCTCTTACCAAAGATGAAGGGCATAGCGAGCAAGCCTCCCTTTTCCCTCGTAGCATGACTGCCTTTCTCCTCCATCTCTCCCATCTTGTTTTGGGTATCTCGCATACTGCTTTAAGTCTAAGTGACCAACGAAGCTCCATTATTTATAGGCAATATGATATGAAGGAAAGGATCGAGCTAGCAGAGTAACTTGTCAGCTTAGTAATACTGATGATATTATTAGTAATCACCATATATATTTTTGTGTTTTTCTTGTTTTGTTGGGCGGGGAAGGCACATTGTGGCCCATAAAACTTGGTCAAAAAAATGATGGGGTGCAGATGTTTTGATAACTACTGAAGGTAGGCATGCATGCGTGGACACCGACGTGTATTCTAATTTACAGTTTTCCTAACTTGTCTCGTTCGCAATTCTAGAAAGGCTTGTACGAAAGGGAGAGGATGGGAGAAGGGTTTAAATACATGACGGTTATTTCATAGATGTGATGTCGTCGTCCATTTTTAATCAGATATTTCGCGACAGCATGAGAAGAAATACATTGGAACGGTAAAATAAATTTCAGTAAGAACGCCAGAGGCCTAACCAATCACGTGATCAGACTAACCTGCTAAAAAAATGATTGACTTGCTTAGCTTTATAATTTTATATACAAATAGTTAACAATATATACTTGTGAAACAAGAAACTGGGAAGTGAGAAGAAACGAAGAGAGTAGATCTGCGAAGAAAGTTATAGCTTGCCATTTCTTGTACGCTACAGATAATCCGCGTTAATGTGAAGAAAAAAAATGCAATGGAACTAAGGCAAGACGAGGGGCTCTTTCTTATAATCTTTTTCATTTTTCAGCTGACGGGTTCGACGACCGGTGATCTTCCATAGATTTTAGTCCTCAAATTCATGCATGTGGTCTAAGAGGTAGTTGGCGGTCAATTCTTCGTTCTTGTTGCAGGCAAAGAACACCTGCAATACAATTGCTCGAGCGAACCCCATTGCTTCAAGCTGGGGGGTGAGGAAAAAGAAATCGTCAACGAGAAGGAAAATTGTGTTCTCAAAGGAAACTAGTTATTCAACGTAACTATATAACTACATTCCTATGCATTGCATGTGTTTAATTAGAGTAACAAAAAAAAAAAGGAACAACTTACACGTTCTATAGCTTCACGCTCCTCAGGAGTGATAGCTATTGCCTGTGGCACTGCCGCATCCCCCAGTACGTTCCTGAAACAAATCGAACAGTGCACACCATAAACATACAAACGTTTAACAGACGTGTAACCAACAAGAAACCTCTAAAGACTAAAATACTAAATCAAAGGTAAGATAATAAGCTCCTTACCCTTCTCCACCTTCAGCAGGTTCATTAATCAGGCGAAGGAAGTCAGCCTGATGGTCACCAATTAGCCTCACTAGATTAGGGTTTTGTTTCCCCAACTCTTGAAGCATAGGCTGTGACAAGAATAACATAATGAGTGCCAAAAGAAGACGGTAATTAAATCACATTTGGGTGTGAAAGAACCTGCAATATTTGTGGATTAGCCTGCACCATAGATCGCAAGGCTTGGAACTGAAACAAACAACACCAAATAGAAAGTTAAAAGAACAATTTTCTTTTATAATTTTTTTTAGATAGGAAACCGACAATGTTCAAGCATGGCTGCGTACACAGATGTGCACACACACGCACAAACAAACATATAAGTGGAGAGAAGAAGAGAGGGAGATAGAAATGACCTGTTGGTTGTCACGTAGAAAATCAAGATTGCCTGCAGCACCAGCACCAGCACCCACATTCGGAAGGCCCTGCTTCAACAAAATTCAAGTTTACTAAAAAGAATTCCCTACCATAATTTATTAGAGATTTGCATAATAAGTACCTGTGGAAAAAGGTTTAGAGGATTGGCATTAGGTCTGCTTGGAGGAGCGGATGCTGGTTGTGCTGACTGTGGAGGTTGTGCTGGAGGGTTTGCGACTTGCTCACCGACAGGAATACGGACTGCAAGTGGAGCTTCAGGTTGCTCAGGGATACCCTTCAAGAAATACAAAATTGACATCAAAAGGAAAAGACAGCAATAATCCAAGAGAAGGGATAACAGCTGATTTTGGTTCAGAAAATCACTAATGCTACTCCACCTTGTTACCCTTGTTGAAAACTTAGGACATAATCTGGAAGGTATATAACTAAAAGAGGGTAGATCAACTTGTAAATTTGTCATTACAATATCTTGACTTACAGAATAAAGATAGTCAATAGCTCTTGCTGGGTTGTTGAATGCAGCACGAAGAGCACGTAAAACAGTATCCCTGTCCCATGTCCCTCCACCCATATCTAGAATTTGCTGAATAACACCCTCCAAATTAGTTCCAGCTACCAGATCAGATGCTGCTTGGCGATAAGAATCAGCTTGTGAACTGCTTAACAATTACACTGAACTATTTTAGACAAGAAAAAAAAATGCAAAGCCAATGAGGAAGGGGTGTGGGAGAAGCAAACAGAGGTAATACTAAACACATGAATATGAAATACAGGAGCTCCAAATTTCGAACTGAAGGCATCACCAGAAGGAATAATAACACTCACTCCGTGTCCGTGGTAGCCAAAGCAACAGGAGCAGGCGTGGTAAGAGATGCAGGCCTGAGAAAATAATATAATTACAAACAGAACATGTGTAAAGAAAGATGAACAACATGCTGTTGCTACACCTAACACTTATAAAAAAATAATGGCATAAAAGATCTCGGACTCACAGTGTTGAGGCTGCTGCTGGAGCCGGACTTGCTGTTAATGTCGCAGTTGGAGCACCAGTATGTGCACTTGGCTGTGGTGCCTGCACAGATTTTAAAGCAAGCATTAGGTAGAATATCTTCTCCTGAAGAATAGCACGAAGGAGATAAAATTTACAATAGAACATCAATTTGAGGCTTTCAACTCTTTTAATATCAAAACAAGTCATCCAAGTTTAACCGTTAGGTATAAACCAATGAAAACAATGACAAGAGGATGAAACTCTTACCTTAGTTGTAGCTGCAGTTGATGCACCTGAACCTTCACCGGGTGGGCTCTTACTCTAGCCATTTTAAGTATACAAAGTCAACAACTAGTAAACAGGAGTTGAGCATAACAACAATTTGTCACCATTCAACTTTTTTTTTTTTTTTTTGGTAGGAAGCTGGTCAGATTCTAAACAGACAACGGAAATAAGATAGAGCAACATTATAAAGCCTTAAGGTCTGAGCTGGTGGGAGAAGGAATTTCAACCAGACAAATAGTTAGCATAAATCAGATGTGAAAGAACCAGGGTATTCACGATGACATCATCAACTTCAAGTAAACAAATTTTACACTAAAGTATTACTAGATTTCGCATAAATTATACGTGAAAGAAACAGGGCAATCACAAGACAAGAATACGACATCATCCAAAAAACAGCAATTTCAAAACTATTGAGTGCCATAAAACACAATTACCTCTTCATGAATGCTTCTTTACCAAGACATCAGCTATAATACAAGGATAAGTTCTGTCACTGCTTCATTTATTTTTACTTTCAGAGCTCACTGTCACTACTAACTGAATAATTCAATTGAATACGGTCTCAACAGGGCCAGTTTGAATTCTTATTTTAACACCCATATGCTTGGTTTGATCCCTATTTCCTGATGCTAAAACTATGTTTTGACACAATCCAAAACTACACGTTATATATAACACACCCTGTCGCAAACCGACATGTTTCCTACACGTTTCAGGAAATTTTTATTCTAAAAGGTATTTTAAGACCATATTTATTTGCGGGACACGTCACACTTTAAATTGCTGAATAGAAAATGAAACATTACCTTAGTCAACATTATCACAACAAAGCTATTTTCGGCAACTTTGTTTTCGTCCAATGTTGTGTCATCTTTAAGCACTTTTCCTTGATGAATTAGCATCTGTTGTGGAGCAGGGTACACATCTGAACCCTTAGAAGCTTCTATATGTTTCTTCACATCAGCAACCTAGAAAGAATAGCAGTTAGTCACGATTATGGTATCTTCGATCAAGTCGTCAGCGATTACCACGTAGCAGGAAGCAAAGTAAAATTACAATTCACAACTCCACCAAACTACATTTCCTACATTTAGAAAGCTGAATGCTATCCCAAAGTCTCCCATATCGCAGAATTCATAAATTTCAAAAAACAACGATAACAAATTTGAAAGAAACAAAAAAAGGAAAGATTAATTTAATAAGGGAAACCTAAATTCAAAGATTTCAATTGCACCATAACCTAATCAAAAATCTAATTCCAATTAACTTACACAAGCAAATACAGAAAAATAATCTCTTAATGCTTACACACTAATCCCATACCAAATAACGAAACAAACGGACATTAGTAACAAAAACCCTAGAAGGCACTCCGATTACGATCATAATTGCGCATTAGTTCATGCAAATTGAGAAATTAACACGAAATTTAAAATTGAAAAACTAAATTGAATCAGAAGGTTTGAGGCTAACCGTGTCCTCAGGCTTCACTTCGACGTCGAAGTGGGAGCCCTTGAGAGTCTTGACGAAGATCTTCATCTTCTTCTCGACGGAATCGGAGCCTGTGATCTGTATAGGGTTTCAGAGAAAGAAGCCGAATGCGCAAGTAAAGTGAAGCTGGAGCAGGAAGAAGAGGAAAAAAATCCCAAATTTTCTGGTTTATATACAGGGGCCCCCGTTGCTAATGCAAACGCGCTGAAGGGAGAATGTGAAACGCGTGCAGCTAAAATGTACGCTGGATTGCACGTGAGCGGTTGAGATGGGCGCGTAGAGTTAGAAACAGTAAAGAGGGCGCATTGTCTGTTTTGAGTGACTGGTGAAAATAGCCAGTTAGAGTTTTGTTTTTGATTGTGTTTGAAATTGGATTCTCTCCTTCTTAGCAAAGTCTCGGAATCCTTATGACCTATTAACACGAGTGGTTGGATTTTAATCTAATTGTTAGAATTATTATAATTTTTAGAATGACTATTGTTTATAGTCGTTGGATCAAAATTTAATAGTTCGTTTTATTAGGTCAGTGAGATCCCAAATCTTTGCTCAGGAGAGAATCCAATTCCATTGTGTTTATCTCTACTGCAAATGGAACTTCAGAATTCAGATCACCGTTTGATCGTCCTATATCATATCACCGCCGATGTGGGCCCTCGCAGGGTATTTTAATCATTTGTCAACTCATTTAATGTTTTAGCAACCTTAATTTGATGTTTTAGTACCTTAATCACGTTCCTCCTTGACCAAATTTGGTAATCACAAGTAGGGATGGGCAAATGCCCATTGGTTATGGGTAACCGCAGTTACCCGCCCGTTTAATTAAACGGTTACGGTTATGGTTATAACCGTTTACCCGCGAAATTTAAATGGGCGATTATGGGTATTGACCACGGTTATAAACGGGTAACCGTTTACCTATTTATTTTATATATGTAAAGTTAACACAAACCATATTCCCTATCGGACAAAACTTAGATCAATGTTATTGACTATAGTGCATGATTTCATGGTCCATTATATATATTATGTTAATACTTTACATTCCGAGTTAAATAATCAAATAATACTGTCTTTCAACAGTTTTCGTAACCCAAGAATACCTAGCCAATTTTATATTACCTTCATTGTTAACAGTTAAAAATATCGTCCGTAAACTATTATTTCAATTATTGGAATGGTATAAGGACTTACAAAATTAAAATGAGGAAATGTATGATGAATGTACCTACAACGGTGTTTAATTGTTAGAAAAAGAAAATTATGACAAATTTTTCAAGTTTCAAGTTGTTTAAAAAACACGTAGACGGGTGAAAAATGAGTAAATGTTAAAAAAAGAAAGGATAAACGAGGTAAAAAAATGATAAATGGGTAAACGGGTACTAAACGGTTACGGTTAAATGGGTACACGGTTATGGGTATGGTTAACCGTTTATAAATGGTTATGGGTATGGGTATAACCGTTTAGGCAATTATCCAACTGGTAAACGGTTATGCGGGTATGAGAATAAACGGTTATGGATAAATAACCGCGGTTACCCGCCCGCCATAACCGTTGCCCATCCCTAATCACAAGTTTTAAAAGGCCTCATGACGAGTCCACTATTGTATTATTTTGAGTTGTCTATGTACTTTTTCCCAATTATTAGTTCTATTTATTGCAACGTTACGGATATCACCCCCTTACAATATTGAATAAAGTCGTAAAATATAGAAATAATATTAAGAGAAAACAAGGCGAGAGGAATAAGGGGAGAGTGTGTTGCCTCTATATCAGTGATTCTAGTGCAGTCATTGTTTTTTTTTTTTTTTTGGACAAAGGTAAATACCAAGAAAGCAAGATTACAGACAAAGGGGTCTAAATACACAGAAAACACAAACCAAAAAGTGAACCCTAACACTAAAAGGCCAACCCGAGAGAAAGGCCTAAAACAAAAAAAACACAAAACAAAACCCTACAGGAAAATCTTCATCCGCCGCCGTCGAAGAACCGGCCGCCAACCGCAAACCATGATTCCAGGCCAGATATCTCACCAAACACAGCCCCAAAAAAGAAGGCTCCATCTTCCTCCACCAGACACCACACAAATTGAAACCGCAACCATCAAAGAAAGAAACCATAGGGAAAGAACTTTCCTCTAGCAACAAAGCCGAAAACGGCATACAATTGGAAGGTGGTGGTGGATACACCATATGAGCCGAAGCTCTGCACACCTTCCGAGCAAACCGCAAAACTCGGGTGGAAGAGATGGTTGCAAAATCATACTTGGGTGAGAACGATGTAGGGCTGAAGCAAATGGAAAAGGCAGAAAATGGTTGGAATAGAGTCATGGAGGTGGAAAAACTTGAGGGAGAAGAAGAAAAGGGAAAGTTGGAAGTGGGACTGTCGGATTAAGACCAAAGAAAAGGTAGATCGGAGGTCGCAGTGGGGGGATGACCAAAACAGACGGGCAGAAAAACAAGGAAAAGGCCAATCGCACGGAGAAGGGAAGAAGGACGAGGAAAGAGGAAGAAAAGCAACCAGAAAAGAGAAAAGAAGAAGAAAAGGAAAAGAGAAGAACAAATCAGAGAAGAGGAAAGAAAACAGAGGACGAAAAGGAAAAGATGCAACCGACTCCAGCCGAAGCCAGAGTCGGCGCCAGAGAAGGTGGAGAAGTATGGCCAAATACAACGAATTTTCCCAGATGTAGCGGAGGCTGAAGGAATGCATACACCCCTTCTACTTGTTTTCCATTTTTCAATCGAAATCTTATTTTTATTGTTCAGTAGATTGCCTATTTTTTATGTTTAGTATTGGAATGTTATTGTCACTGAAGAAAGTTGAAGTTCTACCATAAATCAATTACTAATAAAGAAAGTAGCCAAACTTACTTAAACGTCTATGCAAGGTTTTTTTTACACATAAAAAATGCTTGGGTCCTACCCTTGAGTGCACCTTTGTAGAATTATCAGAGAGACGAGCCAAAGAGCCACTTCCAACAACACCGATATTGTCTAAAACTTGGTAATTACCACCTGCACAATCCGTTAGGTGTGGAGTTTTATCACAAAAAGTCTCAATGTTAGTTGGAGTGGGGTTAGAAAATTTAAATTCTTATTTTCTCATTGATACGGTCGATATAGGACATTTCAACCCCTTTACTTTGGTCATACGTGGGAGATCTACACATCGACAACCACGTGGAGTCAAGGGGACTAACCCTACACGCGGGGCAAAGGGACCCACCATCATCACGCGGGGCTAAGGAAACCCACCCATCATGTGGCAGTAGAGTACGGGCCTGCTCCCTGACTTTGATATCATGTAGAATTATTAGAGAGACGGGCCAAAGGCTCACTTCCACCAACACCGATATTGTACCCAACTTGGTAATTATCACCTGCAAAATCTGTCAGGTTTGGAGTTTTATCACAAAATGTTAGACCTGGCATTCGTGTCGTGTTTCCCGTGTTCGTGTCGTTTTCGTGTCATACCCGATATCTTAACAGGTCGTGTCGTGTAACACCCGTTACAATAAACGGGTAAAATGACCCGACCCGAAATCGACCCGATAATATTAACGGGTAATTTGACCCGACCCGTTACCCGTTAAGGAAAATATATTTTAAACCAATAAATAATGAAATAAAAAACATAATACTTTTTTTGAGAGAATACATATCATATTGTCACATAGTAAAAACTATATTAAATATATATATATATATATATATATATATATCTTAAATTAACTATAATAATTATAATAATTATATATACTATAATAAATTAATAATTATACCCCAAAATATTAACTATAATAATTATATATATATATATATATTAAATTTTAAATTAAATTTTATAAAAACTATAATAATTATTAATTAATATGCATCCATTGATTTCATAATTCCATTCCATTCCTATCGCGTCCTTTGAAGAAAAAGGGAGGGAAAATGAAAATTATAAGAAAAGCTTAAAATGAAACAAAAAAGAGAGGGAAAGATGGGTAGGCTGCCGCCCTTTGAAGAAAAAGAAGGGAAGGAAAAATGAAAATTATAAGAAAAGCAGAAAAGCAAACAAAAAAGAGAGGGAAAAATGAAAATTAATAGAAGTGGTGAGAAATTTTATTTTTTTTAAGCTATTAATTTTTTATCACACATATCCCACTATTTTTATAATGACACGTGATAATGTGATATACTACTCCGTGTACCGGTCAATTATACGTACAAAATAAGTAGATTTAAATCTACTTAATAAATATATATATATATATATATATATATATATATATATATATACCATTGAACTTGATGGGATACGAATTATACGAAACTAATTTCAGCGATCCAACCGTCAAACTTGTTTTTATATGCTTCGAGATCGTATCAGCAAAAAATCGCAAAAAACAAACATTCAGAGATCAAGTAACTGAACAAAACTTTTCGATGGTTATAAAACAAAAAATCACGATTTAATGGTTATTTTAACTTCGATTTTGATTATTTTTTATAGCCACACTCCTTAATCCTATATGAATACAATGAATGAATTCGATCTTCAATTTAAAATATTTACAATAGTGGATACCACAAAATTTTATGTTATACTTAATGAAAGTATAAATAAACTCTAAGTGTTAGTGAATCTACCGTTTTAATGGGATACGCATCATACGAAACTAATTTCAACGATCCAACCGTCAAACTTGTTTGTATATGCTTCGAGATCGCATACGCCAAAAATTGCAAAAAACAAACATTCATATATCAAGTAACGGGACAAAACCTTTCGACGGTTATAAACGAAAAATCACGATTTAACGGTTATTTTAACTCCGATTTTGATGATTTTTTACAGCTACACTCCTTGACCCTATATGAATACAATGAACGAATTCGATCTTCAATTTAAAATATTTACACTAGTGGATACCACAAAATCTTATGTTATACTTAATGAAAGTATGAATAAACTTTTAAGTGTTAGTGAATCTATTGTTTTGATGAGATACGCATTCTACGAAACTAGTTTCAATGATCCAACCGTCAAACATGTTTGTATATACTTCGAGATCGCATACGCCAAAAATTGCAAAAAACAAACATTCAGAGATCAAGTAACGGGACAAAACTTTTCGACGGTTATAAAAAGAAAATAACGATTTAACTGTTATTTTAACTCTGATTTTGATGATTTTTTACAGCTACACTCCTTGACCCTGTATGAATACAATGATTAAATTCGATCTTCAATTTAAAATATTTACACTAGTGGATACCATAAAATCTTATGTTATACTTAATGAAAGTATGAATAAACTCTTAAGTGTTAGTGAATCTATTGTTTTGATGAGATACGCGCATTCTACAAAACTAGTTTCAACGATCCAACCGTCAAACATGTTTGTATATACTTCGAGATCGCATACGCCAAAAATTACAAAAAGAAAACATTCAGAGATCAAGTAATGGGACAAAACTTTTCGACGGTTATAAAAAGAAAAATCACGATTTAACGGTTATTTTAACTCCGATTTTGATGATTTTTTACAGCTACACTCCTTGACCCTATATGAATACAAAGAATGAATTCGATCTTCAATTTAAAATATTTACACTAGCGGATATCACAAAATCTTATGTTATACTTAATAAAAATATGAATAAACTTTTAAGTGTTAGTGAATCTATTGTTTTGATGGGATACGCATTCTACGAAACTAATTTCAACGATCCAACCATCAAACTTGTTTATATATGCTTCAAGATCGCATACGCCAAAAATCGCAAAAAACAAACATTCAGAGATCAAGTAATAGGACAAATTTTTTTTACTGTTATAAACGAAAAATCACGATTTAACGGTTATTTTAACTCCGATTTTGATGAGTTTTTACATCTACACTCCTTGACCCTATATGAATACAATGAATGAATTCGATCTTCAATTTAAAATATTTACACTAGTGGATACCACAAAATCTTATGTTATACTTAATGAAAGTATAAATAAACTCTAAGTGTTAGTGAATCTATCGTTTTGATGGGATACGCATTCTATGAAACTAATTTCAACGATCCAACTGTCAAACTTGTTTGTATATGCTTTGAGATCGCATACGCCAAAAATTACAAGTGTTTATATGAATAATGATGAATCACAAGTGTTTATATATTCTTTCAAATTTTTCATACTTGTATGTATAATGTATGTCTTATTAGTTATTGTCTATACAAATACTATATTAGTTTATTTTAATTTTGGACAAGAACATGTTAAGTAAAATTTATTATCTTAGTAATGATAATAAAGAACCCTCATAATAAAAATAAATAATGACTAAAACTTTTTTTTTTTAACTTATATAGAATAATAATACAAAACTATATATTTAATATAGAATATATTGTATATATTAATATTTTATAATAAATTTTTTAGTAATTAAACTTTAAAATTATCAAAATAATTTTTTTTCTTAACGTGTCGAAACGGGTCACCCACGTGTATACCTATTAAGAACCCGTTATTAACGGGTTCTTAACGGGTCACCCGATAATGACCCGATAAGTTATCGTGTTGACCCGAAACTCGTTATTTTCGTGTCGTTTTCGTGTCGTGTCATCGTGTCGTGTCAGAAACTGCCAGGTCTACAAAATGTCACGGTGTTAGTTGGAGTAGGATTAGGATATTTAAACTCTTATTTTCTCATTGATACGGTCGATATGGAACATTTCAACAACCTTCACCATTTGAATTAAGGGCCTTCCGATACTGTTCACTTTAAACGAAAATGAGACTTTAAAAAGTCATTATTGGTACTATTCACTTACAACATTTTTTTTTATCTTTTTTATTAAATTAAATTAAACAATTTACAGTACATGTCACAATCATTATCATACATTTTGTAATACAATGTAAATATTTTCTATGCATAAGTTAAGAAATTAAGATTATTCGGTCTTTTGGTAAAAAAAATTATCTAATCATTCATATACATCAAATAATGGACAACTCAACATAAAAAATATTCATTGTTGTCACGAAATAAATACAATTTAACCTTAGTACTAAGCAGTTCAAAGTGAACAATTATAGCACCCCAAATAAATTATCATACAAACGGTTTACATGATTTACAAATTTAGTTAAAAAAAATTAGTTTGCATAACATTACTCTTTAAGAATAATAAAAAAGTCATACATGTTAACCGGAAATGGGTCATCTCCGGATCCCTTCCTCTAAATCCACCAAATGAGGGAATCCATGTTGTTGAAATTTGATAAAACGGCTGCAAACAGGGGTCCACTTTAAAAGTTATAAAAACTTCAACTTTTGGATCAAATTTCAACAGCAGGATTCTCTGATTTGGTGTATTAGGAAGAAAGGATCTGGAGAGAACCCATTTCCATGTTAACCATTTAAGAACAATAACTAGCTTTTTAAATCTTTCACAAAAAAAACTTGTTCTCTCTTACCGTCCTCCTCGAATTTCACTTGATGTTTTTCTTTTAGTTGAGAAGCATGGTTATGGTATTTCTCTTTATTCGTAAGAGATATTTTAAGTTCAATTTTCGGTAAAAACGAATTTAAACTATATTATTACTAGTTATTGTCAAACTAAGCTATCCACTCACCTTTAAATTAAATAATATCATAAGAGAGCTACTAAAGTCACCTCATTGTCTTATTTTTTTTCATCCAAGTTATAATCCCACCCACCTCAAAGAGTTAAAAAATTAAAATGTTATTTCTCCGCCCATTATTATTCTCAAAATAAGCTTTAATATATAAGTACATATGAAATTATAAAATTGTCTCTTAAAAAATATAAACAAATAATATGTAAAACGACTGAGATATCTAAATTCAAAAGAATTCAACGACAAATTCAAAAATACGATGGACAAATTCAAATGACCCACACACAAATTATTCTTATACATTTTCAATGGAAACATAATCTTCTACCTCTTCCGTATAAGCGTCATCTTCCACCCCTTCAATAAAAAAAGTCATCTTTTAAGTCCATTGATATTTTTTTACTTTCTTTGAATGAAATGAGATAAAAATATGAGTTAAGATTTAAGATAGACAAATCGTCTCCCACGTCCAACTTTTTTTTTATTTTTAAATTAAGCAAAATTATCAATCTTTTTGTAAATAGACAAATTTATAATTAAAACTTTTATTAAAAAGTAGGTGAAAATATAAGACATTAGGATGAGAATAACACCGCTCTAACATAAAACAAAGAAGCATGGTATCGTTCTAGAAATTTTGCTTAATGCTTAGCAAGAACAGATTCCCTCGAAAGGGGGTTCAAATTAAAATGACCACCATTAAATAAGCGAACCGTTCATTTTCCTTTTTTATTTTTCTTTTGGCGCCAACGAATTTCTTTGATACTTTTCTGATCTTCCTTCCATATCAGTCTAAACTCTAAAGTCCTACTGTAACGGTCCTACATATTTTCTTTTCACGATTCCTTTTCAAAAAAATTTAAAAAGGGGCAAATTTACAGATCGATCCGGCATCATATTCCGTCCAACCGACACCGTTTCATTTCGCGCTACTGCGCCGGCAGTGTTTCGAAACGCCACGAAAACTCGCCGTAATCAGCCGTGTCAAAATACACATCGTCGTTTCCGAACAGCCCGTCAAACGTACTCGGAGGGGGATCGTCGAACTGCCATAACTCGTCGGCTCCGGACGAGTCGGACGGAACTCGGACCAACTCGTTCTCCCCGCCTTTCGCCGCCTCCTCGCTGAAGTTCTCCGACGGGGGCAGGCCCAGCTCGTCGTCCGAAGCTTCTAGAAGGTACCCGAGGTTGGGATTGGACGCGGCGGATTCCGACGTCAAGTCAACCACCGGCACCGGAGCCGGCTCAGTCTCGGATGCCGGACGCGGCGACGACTGGCAAGAAGTGGCAGCGGCTGCTATCTCTTCCTCGAAGCTTTTCATGACCGAGTCGAGGTCCTGAGTCGTGGGATCGGCGTCCGAGTCGTCAAGGAAACCCAGTAGGTCTTCCCTGAGTCGCTTCACCTCGGCCGAGTCGTCCGAGTTGTCTCGGACCCGCTTCTTGTTAGTTGGGGTGTGGTCCTCCATGTAAGAAATAATACCAACCGCGAGAGAGAGAGAGAGAGAGAGAGAGAGTTTTTCAGACGAAGCGTGTGGATGCGGTGGTGGTGGCTAGGGGAGGAGAGAAGGATTATATAGGGAGACAATGTAGAGAGAGAAAGTAGAGAGAGAAAGGGAGAGTGTGTGTGGTGATGTGACGCAGGGGCGCGTGGGTTCGAATACTTAGTCCATCACGGACGCCTTGCCTCTTTTTTTCACATTTTTATTTGTTTGCTTTTTCTCCTTTTGTTGGTTCCTCTTTTCCAGATTTGTTTTCTATTAACTCGATTGAATTCCGGGTTGGAGTCCGGTCAGTTGTGGGTCCCACCAAACATACTCCATATGTTTGGCTCTACTCGGCTGACCGAAAGATTGTGGTTTGATTGATTTTTTTTTTGGTGAAATTTGTGGTTTGATTGGTTCCGGTGTGGTTGTTTTATTGTTTAGCAGGATTTTTACGCAATTGGATCAAATCCGGATCCACGTTCTAGGATTTTTACATTTTAGTCATTTATTATGTATTGTACGATTATAAATTATTTAATTTTTTTTATTTAAAATTAAACTTAAATAGTATCTGATAAAAAATGACCGCACGATGTACAATGAACGGTTAGGATGTAGTGATCCCTATTATCCCCACAAAGTGGATGCGAAGAGAATCATCTTCCAATTTATACCACACGGGTATATTGGTAATTTGGTATGGCATTGTTACGTGTTAATTATAAGATGGAAATTTTTTCGAAATGTCTTATGAACTTGTACCCATTTTTCAATTTGTTATATAAACTAAAATTTTAAGCAATTTGTCATACCAACTTTCCGAAATCATCAATTTGTCATCTCACCCTAACTCTGTTAAGTTTTTTATCCAAAAAAAGTTATGTGTCTCGCACATGACTTGTGTTAGGGATATTTTTGTCATTTTAACACCTCACTTCCTTTTATTAAGTTGCATTCCATCAAAACAATTATAGGGTGTTCAGTTTAGCATGTCATGAAATCAAATTTTATACGGGGCAATGTAATATGAGAAACAAGTTGAGGTTTGGTGGCAAAAATGGAGTTGTATATGCATATATGTTGCTCGAACACAACGATCTGCATGAATACCCACAAACACAAAATTTAAGGATTTTACTAAAGAAAAATAAACAACTTATAAAAAGATCTTAAATGACATAAATAACCTTGAACACAAGTCATGTGTTACTTATTTTGGATTGGAAACTTAACGGAGTTAAGGTGAGATGACAAATTGATGATTTTCAGAAAGTTGATATGACAAATTGCTTAAAATTTTAGTTTATATAACAAATTGAAAAAATTGTACAAGTTCATATGACAATACAAAAATTTTCCCTTATACTATTATGTTATGTATATAGGCTTCTTCACACATGCTTTTATTTTTTATGATTATTTTATTTGAGGTGGCATTGTATAGTTTGTGAAATCTTTCTTTTTCTTTTGAGTTTTTACCCCATTGTCAGCTAGAAAAAAAACTCAATATGTTAATTAATCATATTGAAAATGTTTTGTGTGCTCAAACCAGGGCTGGGTTTAGTTCAAATCGATTTGGTTTTTTGCCAAAATCGGAATCGAAGGTTCAATTCGGTTCGGTTAAATTTCGGTTTTTTTTTGTTGAAAAATGAAAAAAAAATTGAAAATTGAAAATTATTTTTAAAAATCTAAATATTCACAAGCAGCAGCTGGGGCAGAGTTGAGAGTTCTAAAAGTTCTCTGCCTATATACGAATATATGTGTATATATATGCTTGTATGGCGCTTTATTGATTTGCAGAGGTGTATGCAATAGCACAAGGTGGAGCTCTCTGCTTTGCAAATGCCTATTGCCACAATTGCAGAAACTCTGGAAAACAATGGGATGGCTGGCTGTTGACAAAAAAAAAAGAATCATGACATTGGTTGTTGGTTTAAGGGATGAATGTCATGATTCTAGCTGGAGACCTAGTCCAAAAAGCCAAGCTGAGATAGAACATATTTGGGTCTAAAATTAAGTTGATGATTGACTTGAAGTGGATATAGAAAATAAATACCTAACTTAAATAAAAAAATAAAATTAATATATATTTAGAAAAAATTCGGTTCGGTTCGATACGGTTTCGATTTTTATCGGTTTTCAATTTTTTGAACCCACTCATACCTCAAACGGAGCCTTATATTATTGATAGGAGTTAATCTCTGTTTACTACCCTCATGTTTCGTGGTTTTCAACATTTAGTACATCAAGTTTTTTTCATCCCAGATTCATACCTAAAGTGTTAATTTTGGGACAGTCTCATACATCCGTTAGTCAGACTGTTAATTCTCCCGTTAAGTGATGACGTGGTGCCCATGTGGACAATGACTGGGCACCACGTGTCTTTAAAAATATTAAAATAATTAATTAATTTATAAAATAAAAAATAAAAAAACCCTCTCCTCCCCCTTCCTCCCCAGTTTGCTGCGGGTAGCTCAAAGCCTCAAACCAACTCTCCCCCTCGTCTTCTCCCCCCCTCTCTTTTTCTATCAACTTTATCTCCGCTCCCTTCCCATTCCATTTCTCTCCCAATTCAATTCTCTATCTCTCTCTCGCCTTTCTCCCAATCCATTCCAATGGCGACGTCTCCTTTCCTCACCAAGACCACCATTTCCTTCTCCTCCTCTATCTCCACGGCCCTCCCATGGCGCCCCTCCCCCTCCTCCTCCTCCACCGCATTCTGCTCTATTCCCCGCCTCCGCACCCTCACCGTCCAATCCAAGATCAGGGAGATCTTCATGCCTGCTCTCAGCTCCACTATGACCGAGGGCAAGATCGTCTCCTGGGTCAAATCCGAGGGCGACGTCCTCTCCAAAGGCGAGAGCGTCGTTGTCGTCGAGTCTGACAAAGCCGACATGGACCTGAAGACCTTATACGACAGGATTATCGCCGCAATCGTCGTCGGGAAAGGCGAGACTGCCCCCGTCGGCGCCGCCATCGGGCTTCTTGCTGAGACCGAAGAGGAAGTCGCCGAGGCTAGGGAAAAAGCCAAATCCACATCGTCTTCTTCACCCCCAGCTGAAGCTGCTGTTACGCCCACGCCTCCTCCTGCTACCGCCACTCCCGCCCCTGCAATTGCCCAGCCTGCTCCATCTTCTACTCCTACTTACACTGCCAAAAAGGGCGTGGCCACTCCTTTTGCTAAGAAGCAAGCCAAGCAGCACAAGGTCAAAATTGCCTCTGTGGTGGGCACCGCCCCATTTGGCCGAATTACGCCTGCTGACGTGGAGGCAGCCGCCGGAATTTTGGAGACAGAAAGATTGGGCTCAAACCTGCAAATTTCCAAGAGAGTTTTTTTTTTTTTTTTTTTAATATTTTTAATGACACGTGGCGTCCAGTCATTGTCCACATGGGCACCACGTCATCACTTAACGGGAGAATTAACAGTTTGACTAACAGATGTATGAGACTGTCCCAAAATTAACACTTTAGGTATGACTCTGGGATGAAAAAAACTTGATGTACTAAATGTTGAAAACCACGAAACATGAGGGTAGTAAACAGAGATTAACCCTATTGATAGTGATATTATTTTACTTTTAGCTGTGTAAGCAGCACTGCCTGATGTTATTAAAACAAGGAACCAGATACTTTTCGGATCCCCACAAATTGAGGTTGCTGAGCAATAAATCAGAGTCTTTGAAATTTGATCCAACGACTATGATTATTATAACTTTTAGAGAGACTTTCTGTTTGTAACCGTTAGATTAAATTTCAACGCCCATAATCATTGCTCAACAACCTCAGCTTTTTGAAATGCAAAGGGGATCCGTTTTCTTAAAACAAAACGTTATAATAGTAGTGTGCATATGTCATAAGACTTGCTTTCGATTGTTTGACGATAGGTGAGCGAATGAGAATGAAATTATGGGCAAGTGCGAGGGTGCTTTTGGAAAAGTAGGTTGGGTGTTATAGAAATGAAAGGATGGGATTGGATTGGGTCACCGGGGGTGGGATGAGATGAGACAGACCGTTTGTGGAAAGGGGTTTTGGTGGTGTGGGAGGGAAAGTTGTTGGTAATTCATAATTGATTAGGAATTTCTGGAAGAGCTTTATTGGGAGATAAGATATTCTGCACCCATTTTTGTTTGTGACCTCCCTCCCTGTACCTTTGTTAATTAGCTGAGAATTTAGTTTATTTTTTATTATTTTAATTATTTTCAAGTTAACATTAATTATGTTTAGTTTAATTAACAAAAACACAGAAAGACCACAGACAAAAACAAGTGCAGAAGATCTCATCTCCTTTATTGGGTGGTTGATTGTATGAGTGATGATGTCGACGGGCACCAAAACAAATGAATCAACGTAAGGGGCGTGGTCTGGCAGTAAACTAGTAAACGCCAAGGAACGCTATCATAGTGGCTTATCTATATATTTAGCTTCTTGCAACACGTCGACGCGTAAAACAATTGACCTTTTTTTGTTTAATTTTTTTAATTTTACTTATTTTAAAAATTCATCTTTTATTAAAATATACTTTGAAAATAATGAACTCTTTTGTATTTTTTTTAAAATTTTAATGGGAGAAGGTTATTTGGGTATTAAGAAGAGAGTTTTAACAAAAACACTTTCGATACTGTTCATTTTTAACGAAAAATCACATTTTTATCTTTACTTCACTATACATTTAAAAATGACTTTTCGTTAAAAGCAAAGTTTTTTTGGATTTTTCGTTCATTTTCCTTATTAAGAAAGCTTCATGCTTTTGCCTTCTCTCTTTATATAAATAGATATATTAGTGATTCTAGAAAATTATAAGGTTCAAATAAACGTTAAAATTAGGTTTTACTTATGAGTAGATGTTAAACATTGAGTCGTCTAAAAAACGTTTTGATAATGAACAGATAGAAAATTCTTGATTTAGACATCACTAATTCAAATCAAATGCTTAACGTTTAAAAGTCTTATTCAGCCACCAAAATCACGCATAATTACTATCTGCATAAAACAAGTTTTACAAACTTTCTATATATTAGGATTCATTTATAAAAAAAGACATCTCATACTCATACCCATCATTTTGAAAACAAAAAAAAATTGTCATTCATTTTTTTTTTTTTTTTTTTAAAAAGGTATCTTATATTACAAGGTTAACATATATGCCCACTCATAATAGACAACGAATGTGAATAAGTTATGTGTTACGCTAAAAAACCAATAAAGCCAAAATACCTTAAGGCGTTCGAAAAGTTTTGAGAATCCACTAATTAATTAGGAGCCTAATGGAGTCATGGATCATGCCAACGAAATAATTGAACAAAATAAGCTTTTCAAAAAAAAAAAATAATAATAATTGAACAAAATATTGTTCCGGATAAGAATATATTTCAAAATATCTGTAAATTTCCTGCCATATATATATAAGAATCCATCTTCTCGACAAAATAGTCAACAAATAACACCACTCATTAATTAATTAAGGTAGCATAATTCAACTAGGAGCGTCTTAGAAATTTCTTGAATCAAACCACCACGTCATTGAAGACATCCTTAGAGATTAGAAGAAAATTGAGATTTTATTGTAAAGTTAGCGGGTGAGAGGAAGAGTAGTTCTACTTACTTATCAGTAATGTAATATCTCTCTTTTTTATTAATATGTAATTTATTTTTAACACGCTATTAAACGTCTGCGAGTTTGTAAACGTTAAACTTCACACGTAAAAGAACCGAACTCTAATACATGATAAAATGGCGAAAAAAAAGGGAAAATTATCCTTTTCCTGGGAGGGATCCGGAGGATCCCGTGATCAATGACCGCTAATTGTACATCGTGCGGTTAGAAATAATTTTAAATTAAATATAAATAGTACATAACGAATGCTGATCGCACGATATACGATTAACGATTATAATCACAGAATTCCCCGAATTCAAGAAAATAGATCCGATTAGGATCCTTTTCCAAAAAGTTGAACAAGAAGGACAGCTTACATTGAAGAGATCGTTGAAATTACATAGTACGAGCAGCCTGCAGTTAGTTGCGTGACACGTCCGAGTCTAAACGAACGTGCGTAGGCCAGCGGGCAGCGGGCAGCCCTGTTTATTTAGCCGCTCCTCGATTAGTACATTTTATTTTTGCTTCTTGTGTTTTGTTTGTCAACTTCGAGAAATTTTTTATTGTAACGAAAATACGCATGGTATACCATATATTTTTATATAGTGAAAATTTTAAATTTTTAAGTTATTAATTTTTTGACACACATATCTTATCATTTATATAATAACACATGAAATATTATCTCGTACGTCGATCACGCTAAAAAAATCTCTCGTCAACTTGGCGTTGGGACGTCTGCGGCCACGTTTCCCCGTGACCGCACTTTCCATTATTTTTGTTATTTACTTGCTTTTGGCGCCAAATTTTTATTATTTGCTTTTATATTCTTAATAATTGTAGAAGATGGGAGATTGAGAAGGGAGTGATGCGTCGGCCACGTGTAGGTGGGTCGTAAGAGCAATCACGTGATGCAGGGGCAGGAGGTCTAATCTGACCCCACACTACACTATTTATGTCGTGATTTTCACGCTTCGCGAGGACGAATTTGGAGTAGGGTGCGTGTGCCGATCGTGCCGATCGTGAGTCCAAATCTTCTGCACCCAAATCTTCCTGTGGTCCCTCTGTGCCTTTGCTTTTTTAACTAAACATAATTAATGTTAACTTGATAATAATTAAAATAATAAAAAATAAACCAAATCCTCAACCAAAAAACAAAGACACAGAGGGGCCACATGAGGATTTGGGTGCAGAAGATCTGGACTCGCCGATCGTGCCCATGAAGACTCATCAGATCCTAGTGCGCACAGTACTATGCCGCCCACATGAATTACGAGAAGATTTTTTTTTTATTCATACACTTTATTTTACTTCTCACACATTCATTACTAATATCTATTCTTTGATATTTTTTAAATTTAATCGATGCAACAGTTGCAAATTAAAAAGCTGTGTGTGAAGTAAATACGTGGGTGTGGATAGCACACTTTTTTTTTTTTATTTCTATCAAACGATATTATCTAGGACGAAATAGTAGGGTAAGCCTCATATTGAGTTAACACATTTCTTTTGACGAGAATCACATTTAATAGCGCTTATTTATAAATAAAAAATAATACTTATAGACCGTAGTACTAAGTAGCTAAAAACGAAAAGATACGAGTGGGCATAGAAAATTATTTAGAAACGGATTTTGTAACTTAAATAATTAGAAATATTTGCGCGAGTTCAATTTAGGGAATCCGGATCCTCTTTGAGGATTTTAGGTATCCGTGAATAATATCCGTTCATCGTACATCGTTCGATCATAAATTATTTTTAATATTTTTATTTAAAATTAAATACGAATATTATTTGATAAAAACTGACCGCACTATGTACGATAAACGAACACGATTTACGAATTTCTAGGATCCTCACCAAAAGGAACAAGAGAGGATCATGTTGGCAGTTTATAATACAGTATTTACGAATCTCTCTCCCTCTAATCACTTCCATCCATGTTATTATTATTATTTTATTAGTACAATTAATTAATCTTATTATCCATTTTAGTCGTGGTTTGCAATATTGGAGAGCCTACTTTACCTCCGTTCTCTTGTTTGATTCTTTCGGGGTTTCCAGCATTTCTTCCTGGGAAAATTCTATTTGCACAAGTCCAATTAGTTGAAGAAATCCAACAGGATCTTCTCCGAATCCTTTTGGTGAGGATCATGGAGATCCGTGAATCGTGTCCGTTTATCATACATCGTGCGATCAATTTTTGTCAAGTACTGTTTGTATTTAATTTAAAAATATATATTTAAAATCATTTCTGACCGCACGATGTACGATGAATAAACATGATTGACGGATTTTCGGAATCCTCACAAATAAGATCCGGCAAGGATCCGGATTCGAAGAAATATTCAATTGGGTTGTTGGAATTGCATATCAACACTATAAATAATCAACATCGTACAAAGACTTGATAATCATCAAAATACATGGCCTGCGGCCTACCCCTCGTTTTATTGGGAGGAGGCTGCTGTTGTTTAGTATCTTCTAATCATGTCATGCATGATAAAAAAAAAAAAATTGATGCACCGTCACATGCCTTGCATTGCACAGCAAGCAACAACTAATTTGTATAAAACTAAAGTAAATTAACACCACAACGTGAGAGATTCAGCAGATTACAATAAGTCGATGAAGACTAATAGGCAATAGCGGAAAGGAAAATGAAAGGAAGTCGTTGTGCGTTGAGAGTAATTTTTTCGTGTATTTGACACACAATCATATGATGTTACTGTTCGACTTAAATTATAATATGAATCTTATCATTTATTCTTATTATGACACGTTAAATAATAGATCGCATGTATAGTGTTTTTGATACCTATTATGTATTGGAGTACTTTGCTTTCGCAAACGACATCAATAAGCTGTCCATACGAAAGGATATAATACACAACTCTTGCTTTGCTGGCCTGTCGTTTCTAAACACTGTGTGCTTTGCTAGATATTTACAAAGAACAAGCGGCTGCTTATAAACAAGCTTCGAACGTCAAATGGAAGGAGTTTAAATTCATAAACAAGTGGCCGTTTTCATTGTCTATTCTCGTATAACTCTTCAGTTTGATCTTTAACATTTAAAATCGATATAATTTGTCCCTTAGGTTGTCCGTTGTAAATCATTTTGATCATTATGTGAAAAATTTCAGTTAAATTGAAAAAACTACAAATTCAAGGGGAGAAGTTGATTTGACAAAAAGTACCCTCAATTTAACAGACATTTCTCATAAAAAAACCAAAATGATTGACTTTGGACAATCTCAGAGAGTACTTCTATCGATTTAAATTTCAAGAATCAAAATAATGAGTTATGCCAATTTTAGATAACATTTTGAATAAAAAGCCTCAAAGTAATTAAACTAGGATCACATGAAAAGGTAAGAAAAATAATTACTAAAAATGTATAGAACATAATGCTTTAGAGTTTTTTTTCTTATGAACAAGCATTCCGTATTAGGTTATAATGTCGTGGAGCATACCAAGATGTCTTGCTATATATTTGCTACAAAAATCAAGAAACACGTTAAACACGTGCTATTCCAAAACCTAGCTTTGAAGACTTCTGAATTATATATATGTATACATAAGTTTTGCTTCGCAGATAGTTATTTAGACACATAAAATAGACACACTCGTTAACAAATTGTTTAATACACGTGAAATTCACATATAATGGTAGTATTGAAAAATCTTTGTTAGAGCGCATGTCGTTTAAGTGTGTTAATTTTATGTGTGCAGTATTATTGTAGGTTTATTAGGGGAGCAACCTTTTATAAGTTTCTTGTTTTTCCAACATGAATGATGATATTAGGTTTGTATGGTTTTATCTACGTACTTATTTTATCTTTTTCACATTTTTCTTAATTTTTTATCGTGAAGTTGAGTGACTTGTCCGATCCTCATGTATGTTGGTCACAATTTCTGAATGATTAATTACTTGGCTTTCGATTCGACCAAAAAAAATTAGGGTAAATTACCAAAAACTACCTCGACTATTGGGTCATTAACAGTTTCATACCTCGTTTTTAAAAAGTTTCAATGTTATACCTTATCTTCGAATTTGTTGCAATGTCATACCTCCCGTCAGTTGTCTGTCAATTATTCTGTTAAAATGCTGACGTGGCACATTTTATATTAAAAAATTATTAAAAACTAAAAAAAATAAATTAAATATAAAAAAATTAATTAAATATTAAAAAATTTAATTAAATATTAAAAAATTAATTTTTTTTCCTTCTCTCTTTTTTTTTCTTTTCTCTTCTCCTTCTTCTTCTTCTTCTTCTTCTTCTTCTTCTTCTTCTGTGTCACATCCCGGCCCGGGGTCCGCCACATCCCGGGCCCGCTCCACCACCGTAGCACGATATTGTCCGCTTTGGGCCCCGACTACGCCCTCACGGTTTTGTTTCTGGGAACTCACACGAGAACTTCCCAGTGAGTCACCCATCATGGGAGTGCTCTCGCGCGCTACTCGCTTAACTTCGGAGTTCCAACGGAACCCGAAGCCAGTGAGCTCCCAAAAGACCTCGCGCTAGGTAGGGATGGGAAAAATGGTCGGAAAAGTGTGGAGAACCACCGGGTCGCGCGGGCGGGTCGAAGTATACAGGTTTTACGGCGAGGGGTTATAAAGATAGTTTTTGAAATGGTTTTCGAAAGATTTGTTTTTGCCCACTCACGCTTTTGTTTTTCAGCCCTCCAGGTAGTAGGTAACTTTGTTGGTGGCTCACGAGGTTACAACGGAGGTTCTGGCAGACCATCACAAATGTAGGACCACCTTTGGGTATTAGTTAAATTGCTTGACTGCACTTAGGCTATATGCTCTGAATGTGTAATCACACTTATTTGGTTTTTATTTATTCGTATTTCTTCTTATTCTAATGCTTCCGCACTGTGCACATGGCTACGTCACCTTCACGTGACGGCCATCATGCCTCGATCTCGGTCGGGGTGTGTCATTCTGGTTCTGGGCACGTTCGGCCCTTTTTTTTTTTTTTTTTTTTTTTTTTTTTCTTCTTCTCTCCTTCTCTCTCCTTATTCTTCTTCTTCTCTCTCCTTCTCTCTCCTTATTCTTCTTCTTCTGGGCACGTTCGCCCCTTTTTTTTTTTCTCTCTTCTTCTTCTCTTTCTCTTCTTCTTCTCTCTCCTTCTCTCTTCTTCTTCTTCTTCTTCTGGGCACGTTCGGCCCCTTTTTTTTTTTTTTTTTTTTCTCTCTTCTTCTTCTCTTTCTCTTCTTCTCTTTCTCTTCTTCTTCTCTCTCCTTCTCTCTCCTTCTTCTTCTTCTCTTCTTCTTCTTCTTCTTCTTCTTCTCTGGGCACGGGTTCGGCCCTTTTTTGTTTTTTTTTCTTTTTCTCTTCTTCTCTCTTCTTCTTCTTCTTCTTCTTCCTCTTCCTCCTTCCTCTTCTTTCTGGGTTTGCAGGGGATTGGGATGGGGGGGACGGACGAAGAAGAAGAAGCAGCTGGGATGGTGGTCGGACGAAGAAGCAGCGGGCGGAGAAGGAGGAGGAGGAGGAGAGAGAAGAAGAGAAAAAAAAAAAAGAGAGAGAGAAGGAAAAATAATAATTTTTAATTAATTTTTTAATATTTAAAATTTTTTTTTAATTTTTATTAATTTTTATTAATTTTTTAATATAAAAATGTGCCACGTGGCATGCCACATCAGCAATAACGGATGAATTGACGGAAGGCTGACGGAAGGTATGACATTGCAACAAATTCGAAGATAAGGTATAACATTGAAATTTTTTAAAGACGAGGTATGAAAATGTTCAGACCTAATAGTCGAGGTAGTTTTTGGTAATTTACCAAAAAAATTATTTGGCTTTCAAGAAATTTGGAATCCCATCTAACACAAAAATGTAACGTGATGGGCCCACACCTTTCATCTATAATGTTTATCCACTGTACAGAATTTATGAATCACGAAAATTCCTTGAAAGTAATTCATATAATTCATAGCTACACGAAAAGTCCTTTTTTCTTCTTTATTTCTTCCTTTTTTCCTTCTTTAGGAGTGGGCAAGGTACAAATTCCTACTTATCTTCCTACTTTATTTCCCATATTAATATTCTAGGTTGATTGCCTCTAATCTTCCTAATTTTTCTTCCTTTCTTTTGCTAAGAAACTTAGGGCTCGTTCGGAAGTGTTTTTAAAATGGTTCATAGCATTTTTGATGAAAATGTTTTTAAGACAAATTCTTTTTAAAAATGCATTAAATCCTAGAAAAGCACTTGTAGTGCTTTTCGAACTCAAAAACATTGTCTCTAAAAATTCTTTCAATCATTTTAAAAAGTACATACTAAGTCATTTAATACTACGGTCTAGTGATATTCCTCTTCACTAGTAAATAAAAGGTCTTAGGTTTGATTATCGTCAAATATGCTAGCCCATTGTGAGGTTAAGCCCATTCCTTCTCCTAGTGTAGATAATATCGATTGTTAAAAAAAAAAAAACACATTAACCCTTAATCTAATCTTCCTACTTGCTAGTCCTATAAAAATATAATTACATGGGAGCATCTCCAATAAGGTCCTAACTAACAGGTTCCATCTGTCCACTAAGCCAACACCTCAAAATTGTGTTACACCTACTATTGTTGCCAACTTTTTTCCCGATCCAATTCGGGCCTGCTAGTACCATAATGATTCGCATAATACTTTCTCTTTCTTCTCCTCTTGGCAATTCGAACTTCTTTTATTAGATGATATATAAATAATTCTAAACTAGGTTTTTCACAATAAGTATGTCCTTAGTTAAGAAAAACAAGGACATTTTATAAGTTATTTCTACGATGTGACTCAATCATCGACAATTAATTAGTTTATTTTATTATATTTCAAGGATGATAATTTATTAAACCACTAATTGTTAGAGTATTCCCAAGAGAAGTTCTACATTTTTTGTTAAACTCGTAAGTAAATAGTGCTAAAAAACTATTTTAGCTACTCAGTTTAACTTCTCATTTCCAACAAATCTCTCTATTTTAACAAACTTTGAATATTTTATTATTAACAATTCAAACCCAACTTACTCGTTTTTCAAAATAATCTTCGCTCTTTTTCTCCGTGCTCAATTCAGGGATAAAAATTAGTAGTAAATTTTTTTGTGGGAATACAAGTTATATTTATTTCCAGTGGTAAAGAAAGGCCCCTCCATATCTGTCCTTCCCCCGCCTCCCCCACCACCCCCAGCCCCCACGCCACCCCCAACCCCACCTACTCACGGGTAGAAATACTACTGGTTGGGGTCTGCATCAAGCTCTCAGCCTCTCACTAAGAAAATAAATGGGAAACCTAAAAAAGCAGATCGCCTAATCCATTTAATCAGTAATATAATGCAAACAGGAACCACTCTCTGGAAAGCAAAGAGAGAACTTAGCTCCTGTAAGATAAACATGCTTTGGGCATAAAGTCCCCACCCACGACATGCAGATGGACGGACACAAAAAGTTTAGACTTGTTCTGCTTAAAGCATAGTCTTTGTTAGGTACCTAAATCCGCAAATCTAGCTGTACTTAATCAATTAGATTACTTCCTAATCGAGTTTTTGTTTTACGGTTTTAGGGTTCGGCCAGCTATTTAATAGAAAAGCTGTATCTTAAATATATAGTATATGCTTTTAGTAATATTTCCAATCGAAGGAGTCGTCGTGGTCCTTCAAGTAGGTGCATGCTTAGCTTACATTACATGGCATGACAAGATCAAATACAAGGTTTAATTTTGTCCATGATGCTTTACAATAATCTAAAATATTGTTCCAATAGTTTTGCATAAAACGTGCATCGATGAATAATTTATTCAACATGATTGTCGAACTGCTACGTGATATCATGTTATTAATGTATAACACACATGTTTGTTTATTAATATTACATGATAATTTTAATTATCATCTACTCATATTATAACATTACACATGAGTTTATAACGCATATGACATCGTAATTTTCATACTAAAAATAATATATAATTTCTTTTTAATTGAAAGAAAAGGCACACCTACTATGCAACTATGTTAAACTAGCAATGGACGGATCAATATTTTAAAAGAATTATAGGTCTGAGAGAACAAACCAAACCTCGGAGAAAACAATGGATGCATGATCCAACTTTTACGTTAGATGTGGAGATTTTGTGGACACTCTAATTCTTAAAGCTTGTTTTTGTGGTAGCGTCCAAAGAAGATTTTGTTGTAGTTGACTGGTGCCCTAATCTTTTTGCCTAGAAATAAACTCTGTGAGTCGGAGAATATTTCTTAAGGGTTGGACTACTTGACGTGGGGAATGAGAACGGCATCCTTTATTTTTGTCTAATGATATAAGTAATTCCTAATTGTATTTGTTCGCTGGGAAAAGTTTAGGATCGCTTTAGTAATACTTCACTAAAACAAACTTCTGCTTAGAAGTACAACACTTTTATTAGAAGCACATCGATAATTTTGATAAAAATGTAAGCGAACATTAGTAAATCACTTATAGTGTTTTTTGAATCCAGAAGTTTTTTTTTTAATTATTTATTTTTATTTACACTCTTTAGTAATCTAGAAGTGTTTTTAATATACTAATTTAGTGAGTAAAAGGATTTGGTCAGTGTGCCGTGTGTTGCAATGTGGGTTGGTGTTTGATTGAATGAAGACATGTGAGTAGGAAGTCGGCCAATGTCACTGTTGAGCCGGTTTCTAATTTTATACAGCCGGTGTTCGGAAATTAGTGTTTGTTTGTGTTGGATTGAACTATTATAGCCGAGGGTATGGATAAATTTTTCAGCTTGTCGAGAATACGCTTCAGTATACAGTACATCAAATGTCATAATATAAAGAGTTAAAAAATTTCTTTAATTTTCAACTAATTGTATTATTACATTGGTGTACCGGATCTTGTTCCTGACACACTGAAAAAATTTCTCGAAAATATTAGAGGACTTCCTTCCATGGGCTACTAATGGTAGTGCCCATTGTGGGCCAGCTGGCACAACGCAAAACAAACGAAAATACCTATTGGGTTAATACTTAGCCCATACAATAAATATTTATTATTTCTATTTATAAACTGCTGTTAGGTCACGCAATTTGTGCCTTCTTGTTTGCAAATGCGATTCACTTACAAATTTACGACAGAAAATCACTCTAATTGATTGCGTAATAAAGTTACAAGAATCTCTGGATTGCATACTAACTCAAGTTTCGATTTAAGTTGAGAATTTTTAATGTGACACAAGTAACGTGGGAGATGAAATTCAAACTCGAGACCTCGAGTGCAATATCACTCATCTTTCGATTTAGGAATTAGGTTTGCGGTTTCAACTTGTCATGTTGATAATGATTTCAACCAATTGAGTTACAAGCCTTTTACAATACCAAAACTGAGATCAAAACATAAACATACGATTATTTATACAATGCCTATCACGTCAGATTTAAAGTTAAATCTTTGTTAACCCTTAACTCACCATACAAAGAACATATCAACAACAAAGTATTATTAGTTCCAATATTTCTTTGATTTTAGATATATAAAATGTTAAGTCAAATTGTATATGGGCAAGTAAATTGCTTGATATTATTCCTTTCTGAATGGAGTATATATAGGTTTACAAGGAGTCCTATACAAGTAACTATTATACAAGGAAACAAATAAAACCCTAATACAGTGCTAATCAAATACAATTGCTATAATCACTACAAATCGCTACAGTTGTAATAAACATTACAAGTTACAACAAGATATTACATGAGAGGCAATTCTTTCAGTTTCAGCTTTGTTTGGATCAAACGGGATGTGTGTTAAGATCCAAGCCCGTATCCGCCCCCGCCTCCGCCTCCGCCTCCCTTTTTTTCTCTTCCTGTTTTTGGTCTTTCATCATAAGAGACTCTTTATCTTCCTCAAAATCTTCAACTTCGAAAGAGCGCCTCCATTCCATCGATGCCGTCTTGCCGAAGTGCTTGGCTGCCACCTGTATCCGCCTGAGTATCGCAAAGAACTCCTCCACCTCCTCCTCCGTTACCGTCTCCTGACCTCTGTTACGATCTTCCTCGACTCCTCTCGCTCTCTTCCCCTCTAATTCTCCACTGTCTTCGCGCTTCCGCTTATTCGCATCCATTGCCTGATAATCTGACAATACGATGTCGACAATACAGCTCGAGATCTAAAGCGACGAGGTTGCGTATAATTTAATGTTATTGTTGCTGTTTATATCGGTAGACCTTGATCTCTGACGTTTGGTTAGTCTTTTGCTTTGGTTTTTCTTTTTAATTAAGTAACCAATGAGCTGGGTGCTAAGTGATGCGGGTATCATCTGAGAGAGTTGCGTCATCGGAGTGACGTTTGAACTTTGAAACGTGCAAGCGGACGGCCTTGGACTTTGCCAGCTCAAACCTTCCAACATGCCACTGCCTAGCCAAATTTCACATGTTACTGTCTCATTGTTTCGATTCGATTACATATTTTTTGTTTTTGATCAGAACATTACATGTTATGTTGGAAAATAATAGATTTAGGATTTGGGTTCATTCTGTTAGAATTAGGTTTTGTTAGAGATTAAGATTAGTTTATTATAAATAGAGTGTTTTGTTATTCGTTAGATATTAAGTCATTCGTAATGTAGCCTATTGAGATTTTGTAACCGTTGCGACATTTTTGTCTTTTAATAATAATCTTATTATTTTGTACTTTTATTTGTTTCACATTCTAATGTTCAACTTGGGATCAGGTTTGATCCTTCGGAGTTTAATATGCTTTTGTTTAGTATCAATTTGTCTGTCCCATCCGTTTGTTTGTTGTTCTATTCTCAGTTGTCGTTGGCTTAGGTTGCAGAAAAAGTAAAGAAAAGAGTGTAGAAAAAGAATTTGTTTGACGACGGTTTTGATGAAGCTCTAACTCGAGAATCACAAACTCGGATCAAGTTCGTCTCTACCTTAGGGCTTCCTGTTAAACCCAGCTTGCATGAACCCACCATGCCAGTACCCGTCGCGGCGCCGCCACATCTGACTGAATCCGAACCGCCTGATCCATCGACCATTGTTGAGAAACCCATCCGCCCACTGCCGCTGCTCATGCACCTAGTCACAAGCCTGCCGCTGCTGTCCATCGCGCCCACAGTCACTGCATCGTAGGGGTGGATTTTTTTGCCAAATTGTCGTGCCAACCGAATTGCCAACCGTGCCATACCGAATTTGTGCCAAATTTTTTGCGCCAATCGGTAATGGTACGGTAATGTACCGTACCGAAATTTCATGGTACGATATTGGTAATGGATATCATTACCACGGTATTACCGTACCGTACCGAAAATAAAATAAAATATATAATTTATAAATTATATAATAGATAATTATATAACACATATTTATAATATTCCAATAATTTGAAAATAAAACCCTACTAATATTAGCATTGTTGTTGGTGACTTTGATCTCTTGAAATGGTGGAAATCAAATACAAAAGAGTTCCTAATTTTTTCACAAATGGCCAAGATATCTTTGTAATCCCCACTTCTATCGTTGCTAGTGAAAATGCATTTAGCCTAGGAAGGAGGGTTGTTGACATTTTTAGGGCATCCTTGATTCCTAAAATAGTAGAGGCACTAGTGTGTACTAGTGGTTGGCTTAGGGCAGATGAAGTAAACTTCTACAAGGAACCAACGGAAGATATGCTTCAATTTTACAAGGAAATGGAACAAGAGGAAACAAGAAAGATGTGCTTCAATTTTTTTAGTAAATTTGTTATTAAATGGTTTTCAACTTTAATTCATTTTGCTACTAATTAATATGTTTTATTTGTTTGTAATATAGGCTTGACACAAGCTCAATCTTTTACAAGTTCAATGCTTCCTTCAAAAGCTTTGACATCTCAAGCTTGAATAATTGATCAATGAATTCTACTTTTGAAGTTTAGTTCCAATTTTCATTTGGTTTGAAACTTTAATTTCTATTTGGATTGTTAACTTCTATTTGTTTTGGTTTGTAACTTCTATTTGGATTGCAAGCTTAATTTTCATCATGAATCTTGATGCATTATTTGAATTATTGTGTGTGTGAATTGTGAACGATGAATAATAGATGAATTTAAGCTACAATGTATGAGATAAAGGTACAAAAAAAAAGTTTTTCCCTTGAATTGGGTAATAAAAACAAAAACAAATTTTGTCCCAAAACAAAATGGCAATTACCATTGCCATACCATGCCAACCGAACTTTTGGCAATACCGAACTTTGGTATACCGAAAGTTTGGTACGGTAATGGTAATAGATTTTACCAAGCCGAAAGTTTGGTCCCCTACCGCATCGTACCAGATCCAGATCCACCAACCTGCACCCATTTCCATCTCCACGGATTACATCGCTGCTGCTTCTATATTAGAGAGAGAAAAAAATGGAAAAAAAGTAGGAAAAAAAATTGTTGGAGGTTTAGGCCCACACGGGCAGAGAGGAAAAATGGGTTGTAGGCTGTTTACTGCCCATTTTTTGGTTTGATGTCTTTGAGGCCCACATGAGTTGTTGGCTTGTTTGACATTGTTTTGTGACTGTCACTCGAGTACTTGGAATTGTGACCACTCGAGTGATAGTGTTTATTTTTGTCCGTTCATTGTCGTTGGGTTATAGGAATCTCGTCGTTAAGTGACGAGCTCCATACTTCCAACATATGTTTGCCAGAATCTGTATCTGTTAGCATTAGTGCATGTCCACTTGTAGCGGATCTTGCCTTGTCCGCTTGTAGTAGATCTTGCCTTGTCCGCTTGTAGCAGATCTTGTTTGCATACCTACCTGTCCGCTTGTAGCGGAGCTTGTCTGTCCGTTTGTCCGCATTGTGGAGCCTGCCTGTTTGTCTGTTCGAATTGTGGAGCCTGCTTGTCTGTCTATCCACGTTGCAAAGTATGCCTGTCTGTTTGTCCTCGTTGCGAAGCCTGCCAGTATGTATGTTCGCGTTGCAGAGCCTGCCTGTATGTCTGTCTGACTAACAAAACCTGCATCCACATCTACTTGTTGGCAAACTCATGTTGTTTACTGCCGCTATGCGTTTGACGGGGGGTGTTGGAAAATAATAGATTTAGGATTTGGGCTCAGCCCGTTAAATAGAGTGCTTTAATATTCATTAGAAATTAAGTCATTCGCAATGTAGCCTCTTGGGTTTTTGTAGCCATTCCGGCATTCTTGTCTTTTAATAATATTCTTATTATTTTGTAATCTTGTTTGTTCCGCACTCTGATGTTCAACTTATTATTATATAAGTTTAAAATAGATGATTGATTTGCGATATTGACATATTGTTATAGTACCATTTGAGATTAGTTATGTTTATGTAAGGGAACCTAAATATTTCATAACTATGAATCAATTAAAGTATGACAACCGAATAATTTGAGAAGTTTGTTCCTTCAAATGAACTATTGAAAGTGTATTTTATAAAATTTATAGTTGTTGAGTTTTATTTCAGTTTTTCTAATATACTATTTTTTTTTTACCAATTGTTGTACATACACACTTAGGCATAAAGGTGAACTTGATTAAATCAACTTTCGACGTAGTTAGGCCATCTCCAATCGAAGGGTCCAGAGGGCCAAAGGGCCAAAAATAGCCTGAAAACCTTTTCCAACCGACGGCTAGTAGGCCCCACGGAATCTGAAAGGGCCAAAGGGCTGGCCCCTTCCAGCCAGCCAAATTTAAAAAATAAAATTTGAATCCAACGGCTAGCTGACTAGTCGTTGTATTCAAATTTATTTTATTTTTTGGTTTTTTGGGCCATTTTTGTTTTAATTGTTAAAAATTCTATTTTTTTCCCTATAAATACGTAAACCATTCATTAAATTTAAGTTCTAATTTTTTTGGTTTTTTGGGCCAGTTACTGTTGTAGTTTTTAAATATAAATTGTAGTTTTGAAATTTAAGTTGTTGTTGGATTTGAATTTAAGTTGTTGTAGTTTTTAAATTTAAATAATAAATTATGTTTGGCCCTCGGTTGGAGCGGTTTTTTGTGACATGGCTAAAAAAACGAGCACTATAGCCCTTTGGCTCTTGGTTGGAGACGGAGGAAAATATGGCCCTGTACTATTCATTAAAATATTAATATCTTGGAGGGCTAAAGGGCTAAAACAAGCCCTCTGGCCAGCCCTCGGTTGGAGATGGCCTTAGCTTTTGCGCATTTTGCTTTTAATTAATTTCAGTTATACAAGAATCACAAACTCTCAAAATCTCAACTGAATACAATTTCCTTATTCTTCGCCCATTTCGTTAAACCTCCACACTATAATAATCCAACAATTTATGGCATAACATATCACCTTTAATTAATTTTAGTTATAAATACAGTTAAGTTTTAGATTTTATAAAAAGAAAAGAAAATTTCCTCTAACGTTTATTAACTCTCTTTGCCATCCATCAGTTAACGCGCCTTTCTTTCTTTTCCCATTTTGTTAATGCAAGAGGGCGGAAAGATGTGACTGGGAAAATAAAGGAGGACACATGATGGACGCCAAAGAGAGTTAACAGACGTCGGAAAATTTATTTCCTTTTATAAAAATAAAGACTTAAATGTAATTAAAATTAATTAAAGATGATGTGTCATGTTCTAAATTGTTGAATTATTATAATGGTGGAGATTAGCGAAATGCGTAAATTCACAAACGTTGAATGCGAAGACTCAAGATCCTTGATAAGGGAAATAATAGCACAACATAAATAGTTCATTAAACCAACAAAATTTAAAGTTGCTGCACACACAAAATTCCGATTTTTAAACAAAGAGGAGGGTCAAATAATTTCCAAATAAATTTGATATTTGTGGGGAACCACATGCACCAAATTAAGCATAAGCTTTGCAAATTGCAATCTACAACACAAGAAACCGCCTCATCATATCCACATTTGCACAAAGGCCATCAAGTTACCCATCTAACTTGAACGCCGTTTGCTTCCTCATCACGCTCGAGCATTGCCCTCTATCGGGATCCTCCGTCCGCTACTTTAAGGCTGCCGCCACCATCAGCATTCTTGAAGTGCTTGACCACCCGGCGTATCCGTCCGAGGATAGCGAAGAACTCCTCAACCTCGTCCTCCTTCACTGCCGCGACGTCTCCCTTATCATCCCGCGCCTTCTTTTGCTTTTGCCTCCCTGAGATGATGCCGTCGCTGTCCGGCTGCTTTCTCTTCTCTGCCTCCGTTTCTTTTCCGTTAAACATCGCTGTCACCTGGTTGCTTAAGAAATTAGAAAAGACGAGGCATATATGCGCCGTTTGGTATGGTAGGAAGGTTCCTTTGGTGTAATGAACTGGAGAATGTTGGGTGTTATTGGTGACGCGTTGGAAACACTCTATCCACGTGTTTTTTTTATTCGAAAAAGGGCAGTCCACCCGGTTTTCAGTCGGAAAGACTCATAAAGGTATTTCAACCTCCTCCGTCATTATCGTGTGATTCACTAGCGCATGAATCGAATTCAGGATAAGTCATGTGAAATACATGCCTGTAATTTGTCCTTAACCACTAAGTCACCCTTTGGTGGTTATCCTATCCACGTGTATCAGTTGCTCCGGATTTCTTAGGGGAGTTTGGTTGTGAGAGGAGTGTGACGTCAATGAGGTAAGACGATGTCCAACTGTACAAAGCTCAATGAAGATTACAAGAAGACTAAAATCCACTATCCACACTTATTGGACTTGAAACAAATGCAGTTAAGAAACTTGAATTACGAGCCCATAAGACCTTGAGTCGTCAGATGTTCTTAATAACTTGAGTTAGAAGTTTTTTTTGTTGATATTTGAATGAGAGGACAAAATTTTTGGTCGTCTTCGTTACCGGCCGACGAGGGATGATGTTGGTGGTAATGTAATTATGAGTCATTGAATACATGGCTAGATGATTTCAGCAACTTGAACTACAAATCCCTTAAAGAAGGTGTAAGCTGTTTATGGTAATGTATGTATAGGACCTTGAGGGCAAAATTAAATATTTTTAGCAACTTGAGTTACAATATCCTTTCTGCTGTTATTTTATTTGAGATGATGACTTTTGGTCACTTTCGTGGCCGGCCTAATAGAAAGTATAGGTTGTTGATGGTAATATAGGTATGGGACCATTGTAGTGATCGATTAGTGTACGTAGCTCTTGTTGACGTGCAATTGAGTTCAAATTGGAGGACCAATTAGTCAATTAATCGAAGTGCATGCGGATGGAAGGGTGCCTTTTGGTGAGTCCATCCGCATCGAGCATCTTGGGCGATTTCTAGGGGATTTAACATCATCATCTTTGAAACTGATTCACTTCAAATTGTAGAAGCTTTCAGGGACCTTCAATTAATCTTTTCTTGTTGGACAGATTATTGAGGACATCAAGGCCCTCTGGAGCTTGCTTTACTCACACTCGCCGTCGCGCCAATCAAGCTACGCATAGGCTTGCTCGGTTTGGTCTTAGTGTAGTTCATGAATGTATTTGGGATGTAACCCCTCCAGGGATTTTACTGGATGTCCTCTTCAAGGATGCATCTCTTCCATGAGCGAACTTTGTAATGACTTTTCTTAATATATAACATATATCGGGGATAAAAGATTGTTTCTGATGTTAAGATGTATTGCTTCGTTACAATTACAGACACATGTAGAGCTCGTTTGAAAGTGCTTTTGATATGACTTAAAGTGCTTTTAAAGAAAATGCTTTTGGGTTCCGAAAGCACTTGAAGTAACTTGTGCTTCTTATAGAAAGTACTTGAAGTGTTTTTTCAGAATTCACTTGTATTTTTACTAAGAATTGGTTCCAAAAATATTTTCATAAATAATGTTTTCAATCATTTAAAAATAAACTTCCAAACGAGTCCATAAATTATGATTATGCCTGGATCTTCTAAAGATATATTGGGCCCAAGTTTTGATTACAAAGATGCACCCCACTTTTTTTCACGGCCACACCCATCTGCATCAGGCTGGATCTTCCAAATATATATTGGGCCCAAGTTTTGACTACACATATGGTCCATTCACTAATTAACCACCCACGCCACAAACTCTTGCAAGGTACTTTTCTTGGTGTCCACTATAGGGTTGAAATCAACGGTCGGATTTAATTCTTTGTTGGACAATTTTAACAGTTCTCCTTCTCGATTGGTCATTGCTTAAATGACTAACAACATTAGGTAAAACGGAAGTTCAGTTTCTTCACTCATGCAGTGCTGCGAGTGCGTGCATAAGGGGGTTTATTCAACAAAGATTTTGGTAATTTTGGTGTTTAGCCATTCCGTCAATATTTAACAGAGAATTTTATGGTTTAACGGCCTGCAATAATTTGGTGTTTTGTAAGTTGTGTTTTAATTAGGCAGCCAGATGGGAACTTGTTAATTGTTGTTAGATGTGCTTTAGTGGCACAAGAAGTTGTATTAGCATTGAGGAATGAGTTGTAATTACCTAATATTTCATCTACAAAACGTCACTGTAATGATAAACCCTTGCCATATAAGTTATTTTCTATTGTAGAAAGGATAGCTAGTAACACCCAAAGCAAATATTGTAAGAAGTGTGCTGGTCGCCACTTAGTACTACGGTCTAGTAGTATTCATCTTCATTTGTAAGTGAGAGGTCGTAGGTTCGATTCTCGACAAAAGTGAACTTGAGCCACATTATTGCTAGCCTATTGTGAGGCTAAGCTCATCACCTCTCTTTAGTGTAAATAATATCGTTTGTTCAAAAAAAAATATATACTGATCGTATAAACAAACAAATAATGTAGGTATTTCCTCCTGTGTACGAGGGGCCATGCATATGCATGCATGGACAATTCAAAGATGATTTTCGTCTTCACGTGCCTACCATCCATGCCCCACAATTTATAATTTTATATGTAATAATTGTTGGAATTTAAGCTTGATTCGTGCTGCCAAATACTCTTAATTCTCTCTCATCCTTTTGTTTACCGGATAACTTTGACTATTAATTAATTTCTAATAAGACGATTTAGCATCCATGGAAAGTGTTTAGACAAATTGTCCTTGTGCTTTGCAGTTGGCTCGCATACTGAGATTAACCGAGATAACCAAATTAACCATGCATCTGCACGTATCAAATCCTTCTCTGCTTCCTTTTACAAAATAAAAATTAATCCCAATATATATTTTAATTTTAATTTTATTTATCAACACTACATTTTTGACACCCGAACCCAGTTGTTAGTGTTTGCTGCCATTGGGGATCTTATGAAATTTGTCTGTCGGCCAAACTAACATTCAACATTTTAAAAACCCTAGCTAGTTAGGGTTTTTCCATTCTGTCGTTAACCTCATCCAACGAAAACAGACGCAATTCGACAATAAAACCAAATTAAACTCATGGCATTATTGGATCTGTAGAAACAAGATCTGCGGTACCCATAAGCAAGATTCCAAGAAACTGCAGCCTGCAGCGTGTGATCCAAAGTTTCGAACCTGCTTCCTTTCGTTTTCTTTTGGTAAGTTCGGCTCACACTTTAAAGGCATACTGTCAAAAAACAAAATACATACGTAATTAAAATATTAATTGGTTTTGTCAGCAAGATAACATTTTATGTAACGCATATTCGTGGAGGGAGAGAAATCGGAAACACGTCCAGATTTCTATTTTTTAGTGACACTGTCACGGGGCTTTCTTATGAAATCAGACAAAATCTTACATGTTTTTGCATGATCATCTGCATCTGCAGCATGTACATATTCATATATGTGTGTATGTATGTATATATATGAATCTATTTATACACAAGGGACCACCGTCACGTTTCTCTGCTTAATTTATAGATATTTTTATGTCTTTTTTTTTTCTGAATCTCACGACTTGTAGTACTGGTATGTAATTCTCAAGCAAGCACTCAGGAGCTAGATTTCTTTCACGTTTCTCTGCTTAATTTAAAATGACTGAAATCGCTTTTGGTGAAAATATTTTTGAAATCAATCCTTAGTAAAAATCCAAGTGGATTTTGAAAAAACACTTTAAGTGCTTCCTGCAAGAAGCATATATCTGATGCTTCTTTCAAAAAACACTTAAAGTGCTTTTAGAACCAAAAATCAATTTCACAAAAAACGCTTGTAGTCATTTTAAAAGTACATCCAAACGAATTCTAAATCATTTTGCAATCATTGCTTACAAATCGAGATATTCGAGGGAATAATTACGACCACACTCCATAACAACAGCAAATATTGCTATATATGATCGGTGGGTTTCACTTTTCCGTCGGTGGGGTTTCTTGCAAGAACACCATTAGAAGGAGATCTTTAGTGAATCCATGCGGTAGATAATGACATAAATGAGACTTTATACGAAATTGTACTTTATTTTTTATTATATATTCTACAACATATTTATCTACCGAGCCACAATTTGTTAACTTAAAAGCTTTAGACCATCTCTAATGATGGGCTAAAAGCCAAATTACTCTCCAAAATTTCCCTCCAAACTCACTCCACCCCAAGGGGAAAATTTGGGCTAAATGCTAAATGCTAAACCAATGCCAGATTCCCCCCAGAATTTAGCCCAGAAATCTGTGTGGGCTCCACCGAATCGAGTGAAAATATTTATCGGAATTTAAATTTTTTTAGATTAAAATGTTCATAAAATTAATTTACGATAATCTACATATTTATTTAAAAAAAAAATTAATTTAAAGAAAAAAAAAAACTTCATGAGAACTCAACTCGAAATTCACTTTTAACTTCATGAAACTCAAATTTTTTCAACTCTTACTTTGCTATTTACTGTAAAAGTCCATTAATAAGTCTTTAAAATTGTTTACCCTGGAACAAATAAAACGCATTATTGCGGAGATTTTGATAACCCTACTTAGACGTTACCAACCTCGGATTTAATCCGGAGACCGAGGACGAACAAGTTCACAGAGGGACACGTGGGAGAAAAGATATGGAAGGAAACAGCGCGAATCACGGTTTCGACTCCGTCACTTGCTTCCCCTAAGTTTCGCCGCACCCGTTTTAAAATAAGAAAAATTAACGAAAAATTTAAAAAAAATTTAGTTTTAATGAAAAATAATAAATGAAGGTGTAATGAATAGTATTAGAGAAAAGTAAAATATAATTTTTCACTAAAAGTGAACAATAACGAAAGTATTTCGTTAATATACTCTTTAAAGTAGTCATCTCTCTTCCCCAACCTTGTTTCATCATCAACGATTATGATTGACCTGTTTTTGTTATAACAAAAGCCCAAAGTGACAGCATTCTCATGAGTTCTGCCCTCTGCAACTGCTAATAAGTCTCTTTACTCTACATCTCATTAAGTTGTTGCCTTCTTTTGTCTTTTTATTTCCTCCTAATATTTTCTTAATTTTAAGAAATTAACCAACAACTGCAGAAAGGCCATTTTCACACTCATACATCGATCACATTATTAGCTTGGCCAAAAAATTCTAGAGTGCATTCGTATATGATACACATTGTTGAATTCAATGATAAGAATGTTATTTGAGATTTGCTGAGAGTATAGATCCTCTTGGATCTAAAAAAGAGAGTCCAATGATCAAATAATCCTAACTGTTAACATTTAATCAAACGGCTATAAATAAGGGATTTCTTTAAAAGTTATAATAATTGTAACCATTAGTTCAAATTTCAACGGTCCAGATCATTTGATCCTTGAGTTCCTTTTTTATAGATTCGGAGATGATCTATATTCATTTACTGAGACCTTAACCAATGAACTTAAGTCACTTAAAATAACGTAACATCTACTATACATTGACGTATAATCGGAAGATTCATGCAGGTCCACAACAAGTGAAGTAGTCGAACGGCACGATTGAAGGGGGCAAAGGAAGTAGGGCCCACACACCATGATCAATCACATGGTGAAGATGTCTTCACCCACCTCACCTGTATCCAATCACTCCCTCTCTCTCGCTCTGTTTCTCTCGAGTCTTGAGCCTTCATCCCCTTTCTATATTAGACACCGACGAGTCCCAACAGTTTCTCGCTCTTCTCTCGGTACTCTCTCACTCCTCCTTCAGTGGCAGGAGAGTAATTAAAAAGCAATGTCCTCCTCCTCCCAATGTCTCTCTTCTCTTCTTCTAGTGCTGTTAAGCCTCTGTTTCTCTGGTGTGAGCTCAGCTGACACCGTTAACCCCACCATCAAGGGCAAAGGCTACCGTCTCATCTCCATCGAAGAAACCCCTGACGGCGGCCTTCTGGGTCTCCTGCAGCTCAAACAGAAGTCCAAAACCTACGGCCCCGATATCCCCCTCCTGCAGCTCTATGTCAAGTACGTGTTCCATATCACACACATTACACTCTGAAGGCATGCTTGAAATTGCTTCTGTAAATGCTAAAAGCACCTGCTGACGATTAAAAATAATTTTTACTACGTTTGTAATAGTATGTGAAGAAGCATTTTCCGAGCAGGAAGAAGAACTTTCTAACTGCAGTTCCAGAAAGAACTTGAATCTTTCTAAAAGAAGCAATTTTGTCAAAAGCGCTTTTCAAAAAAGTGCTTCTTTCAATCTCAATCAGAGGCCCAAATGCAGCTTACCCACTTTACCCATTTGATTAAATTTGTGATTTTTACAGGCACGAGACGCAGGACCGGTTGAGGGTCCACATAACCGACGCTCAGAAGCAGAGGTGGGAGGTTCCCTACAACCTCCTCCCCAGGGAGCAGCCGCCGTCTCTGAAACAAACCATCGCGCCGTCAGGGAAGACGAAGAACCCCATCGAAGTCTCAGAGTACTCCGGCTCTGAGCTCATTCTCAGCTACATCTCCGACCCATTTGGGTTCGCCGTCAAGAGGAAGTCCGACGGGCAGGTCCTCTTCAATTCGAGCTCCGAATCGAAGGACCCATATGGCGAACTGGTGTTTAAGGACCAGTACCTCGAGATATCCACCCGACTGCCGAAAGACGCCTCCCTGTACGGCCTCGGAGAGAACTCTCAGCCGCACGGGATCAAGCTCTACCCGAACGATCCATACACCCTCTTCACCACCGACGTCTCGGCGATCAATCTCAACACTGATTTGTACGGGTCCCACCCGGTTTACATGGATCTCCGGAATGTGGGCAGCGAGGCTTACGCACACTCTGTTCTGCTGCTCAACAGCAATGGCATGGATGTGTTCTACAGAGGGACTTCTCTGACCTACAAGGTCATTGGGGGTGTTTTCGATTTTTACTTCTTTGCCGGGCCGACGCCGTTGGGCGTTGTCGACCAGTACACGGCGTTCATCGGCAGACCGGCTCCGATGCCCTACTGGTCTCTTGGTATGTTCTGCTTTCTACCCTCTGCTTTGGCTTCATTAACTTACTCAGTTATTCCTGCTTCTAGCTTTTGATTAAGGGAGCTTTAACGAAACAATCTCGGTATTATTAACTTTTAACGAAAAACCACAATTTTACCTTTAAGCGATATACTATATTTAGATGTAGAATAGCACACCGTTTTAGTCAACTTGACCAAACCCATATTAGCGGTTGTGTTTAGAAAAGAAATGTTTTTGTTAGCGTCCCAACTCCCAAATCTTCTGTGAATGTTTTTGTTCTATTTTGTTGTGATTTTGCGAATGATTTTTAATGTCGGTTTAGCATATAATATGGTTTGGTTAGTTCGCCCAAGAAAAAAGAATGTGGATGTTGTTTCTTCCACAAACTTTGTTGTGTCCTGTGGGAGACCAATATACTAATGTAAACAATATCACAATTAGGATTGAGTTAGATTTTTAAGGAACTAAACTATGACTAGTTGAGCGTTATTATAGTATGTGGGAAAATTGCTGGTTGGTGGGTTGGTCGGGTCCCTCTTTTGTTTCTTTTGTTTTCATCTTTTCGTGCATTTCTTTCTTTACACAACTATCGCCGCGGAAACCATTTTCCACGTTAAAGATATGATCTTTGCATAAAGTTGGAGGCTCTAAGATTCATCTCACTAACCAGTCAAAGATTTCTGCTTTTTCTGCCATTTTTTTCCAAGCCTTTACACTTTTCCACATCACAGATTGCGATATCGTTGCTTAATCCTGGAAAAATATCATGTCCTTACAAATATTATCTCCTCTGTGTGAGGTGGAGTTTAAATTCCCGTTTCCGAACTATATTGCAAGCTGTGATGTACTTCTGCATATCTCACTGCCGTGTCTTGGAGAGTGAGACCATGTTTAGTTGTAAGGCATTCTGCCTCGTGTTAATGTTCCCCGTCTTACATTTATAGCTATCGTCGTTTCGTGGGGAATGCGAGTTTGTAATTGTCTTGCCTTTTACCTGTTTTAGCTCAAAAGGCATTCCCTGACATTGCCTCGGATCTAACTTGTGGTTTAGACTCTAGAGGTTTTTGGATCGTTCCTCTGTTCGGGGAACATTACTTGTGGTCGATTGGAAGTTTTAAGAGATACTGTATTGAGTTACTTGTAGTTGTTTAGATGAGAAAGTGAAGGTTTTACCCACGCTACCATGACTTGTGACTTTTGAGTGACCATACTTGCTTGTACGGACTTTAAACTTGTCCGCCATTGCATTAGCTGTTGTCTGGTTGGTGGGAGAACAATTGTTACTGATACTATTACGGCAGTGCCTTTTGTAATGCCTTCATTGCCTCAGATCTCACTTGTGACTTGGATGCTTGTTTCTATGTAGTACTGTTTTGGGCGTTCATGTAGTTCTACAGTTTTAAGGAAAAATGTTTATTGAGTGATGGTAAGTTGGCATTGATGCATTTGGGGTGCTGCAGCTAAATCAACGGTTATCGATTGAATATGACAAATAGAACCCAAAAAAAAATAAAAGTTCAACTTAAGTAAGTGAGAGAATTTTAAAGTGAATGTAACTTGATCCACTAGACGTTGCTAATGTCTCGTTATAGCGGTCTAACTGAATGAATAGCTGTGTACTTACATGTCTATCCATTATGTTGTATTTTCAGAAGATATGGTTTATATCAATGTTATGTTCATTAAGTTTCTAATTTAGGATTCCTCCAAAGCAGATGAAATATCTTTCCTAACAGTCTGTCATCATGCTTTTACAGGATTCCACCAATGCAGATGGGGTTACCACAACTTATCAGTAGTTGAAGACGTTGTTGCGAACTACAAAAAGGCTGAAATCCCGCTAGATGTCATTTGGAATGACGATGATCACATGGACGGACACAAAGACTTCACACTCAACCCCAAAAACTACCCTCGCCCAAAGCTCTTGGCATTCCTAGACAAAATACATAAGATAGGCATGAAGTACATTGTCATTATCGATCCTGGAATTGGTGTTAATACCAGTTACGGTGTATACCAAAGAGGTTTAGCAAATGATGTTTTCATTAAATATGAGGGTGAACCCTACTTGGCCCAAGTTTGGCCAGGGGCTGTAAACTTCCCCGACTTCCTCAACCCCAAAACTGTTTCATGGTGGGGTGATGAGGTCCGCCGCTTTCATGAACTTGTCCCTGTTGATGGCTTATGGATTGACATGAACGAAGCTTCAAATTTCTGTTCTGGGAAGTGCAAAATTCCAAACAAGCAGTGTCCGACGGGTACAGGACCTGGCTGGGTATGTTGCTTGGATTGCAAAAACATTACAAAGACGAGATGGGATGATCCACCTTACAAGATCAACGCTTCAGGGTTGCAGGTCCCCATTGGATACAAAACCATAGCCACAAGTGCATCTCATTACAATGGTGTTTTGGAGTATGATGCTCACAGTCTCTATGGCTTTTCCCAGTCCATTGCAACTCACAAGGCTCTTCAAGGGCTTGAGGGCAAGAGACCATTTATATTAACCCGGTCCACATATGTTGGTTCAGGTAAGTATGCTGCACATTGGACTGGTGATAACAAGGGGACTTGGGATGATTTAAAGATATCAATCACTACTGTGCTCAATTTTGGAATATTTGGAGTGCCGATGGTTGGTGCAGACATATGCGGGTTCTATCCAGCACCTACTGAAGAGCTTTGCAACCGTTGGATTGAAGTAGGCGCTTTCTATCCCTTTTCAAGGGATCATGCGAACTTCTATTCCCCGAGACAAGAGCTTTATCAATGGGAGTCTGTAGCTGAGTCTGCTCGAAATGCACTAGGTATGAGGTATAAACTCCTCCCATATCTGTACACATTAAGCTACGAAGCTCACATCAGCGGAGCCCCAATTGCCAGGCCACTTTTCTTCTCATTCCCAACATACACTGAAACGTATGGATTGAGTACTCAATTCTTGTTGGGGAGCAGCGTTCTGATTTCACCAGTGCTTGAACAGGGAAAATCAAACGTTAAAGCATTATTTCCCCCGGGAAGCTGGTACAGTTTATTTGATATGACGCAGGCCATTAGCTCAACAAAGGGGAAGTATGTTACGCTTGATGCGCCTTTGCATGTTGTTAATGTGCATCTGTATCAGAATACCATTCTACCAATGCAGCAGGGTGGACTGATCTCTAAAGCAGCAAGAACAACCCCTTTTAGCCTCGTTGTCGCGTTCCCAGCTGGGGAAAGCAATGCAACAGCCAAGGGGAACCTGTTCCTTGACAACGATGAGCTTCCCGAGATGAATCTTGGAAACGGTTACTCCACATATGTTGATTTCTATGCAACTGTAAGCGAAGGAAATGTGAAAGTGTGGTCAGAAGTTCAGGAGGGTAAGTTTGCTTTAAGTAAAGGTTGGATTGTTGGGAAGGTGAGTGTGTTAGGACTGGATGGAAGCGGAGCAACATCTTCTCTCGAGGTTGATGGAAACCAAGTGACAAGTGTTTCAAGCGTAGAGTTGATTTCTTCAGAACAGACATATCTCAATGAGATAGAAGACGGAGAGCAGACCAAGAGCGTAATGGTGGAGGTTAACGGTCTGTCCCTTCCTGTTGGGAAGAACTTTGCCATGTCCTGGAAAATGGGGATCAAGGCTTGATTTGCTAGACTATATGTGCCCTTTATTTTGAGCTAGCCAGCTAATTTACTTGTTCTGCAGCCGTTCGGGCGGAAATAGTCGATGTCTTTAGAGTTATTATCGCGGTTGTTGATGGCGAGGAGATGAGTTAAGGATATCCTCATCCTTCTCCACGTAAACAAAGCAAAAAATGGTGAGGTTTATTGTTTGCTTAGAGGCTCTTCCATTGTTGCTTAGCTTGTACGAAATAAAGCAAAATTTCAAGTCTTGTTCTCTGATCTATGTTGCTGCCTTACTGCTTCAATCCTTTCATGGGTTTTGGGGCCGGTAACCATCCCAAATATGTTCCTTTTTATTTTGACAACCAGCCCAAGCTCTAGTTATGTTCGCATCGGGTAGCAATGAGCCGTGTTCTGGTTTATTTATTGGGAATTTTAACGAAAAGTTCCGGTACTGTTTATTTTAACGAAAAATTATATTTTTACACTAAAAATCAATCATGTTACTGTTCACTTTACCATTTATTTTGTTATTATCGTTAAAACTCAAAATTTTCAAACTATTTTAATTAGTTTTCCTTTATTTATTTATTTATATTCGTGTCACATTCATCCAATTCACAAGTTCATTGACAGACCATTCATCTGAAAAATAAAAATGGTTTGTATTATAATCTCAGTTGAGTGTTAATCGTGTTTTAATTACGCACATCAAGTCTTATATTCATGCAGACACCGCCAGATGTAATGTGTTATGTCGAAAAATTGTCACGGCTCAAAGATCTGAACCTTGGAAGGTCAGCATATATGTGGTAATTAGTCTGCTATTCAATTCAAAACGATCAGTTCTCCTTAATCTCTGAATCAAAGACCCTGCTGCCTAGAGTTAGGGACGTCATATGGCATATGCTTCTTGTAACCAAAATTTTCAGGTGCATTTGTTTTCCTTATACAAGCAATGGTTTTATACTAATTTAAACTGCAGGAAAAGATATTAGGTGTTAAAATCACGTGCATAAAGAAGAATACGGTAAAAAATTCTATGCATCGTGACTACGCTAATGTCTTCAAAATTTGAATTGGAATTAGATTTCGCGTCCTTACTAGTATTTTATCAAGATGGTCGTCCAAAAAGTATCAAATGTCATCACCGATTTTGAAGATTTGAGTAAGCAAGCATTAATTTTGGTTGCTTCAAGTTTGGTATAAATCATTTTCTTTTAATTTATTAATATAATAGTAAAAAGCAAAATAAAAATTGATAGTCAAGTGGAAGTCCACTGTTGCAATTATTAAGAGTTTTTGTTTCTTTGCTTCCCGAACGACTCAAAGTCTCCATCCCATCAAAATTTAAACTTGTCCACTCGTACTGAATTCGTATTCGTGTTTAAATGTGTGTTTTTTGTTGTGTAATTTAGTATTAAATCCACCCACGTTATAATATGTAAATATATTTTAAGCCCGTGACATAAAAAAATATTGTTCGACAAGTACATCGAACCGAGCTAAAGACGCTTGATCTAATAAAAAAAAAAATTAAAAATCAGGATAGATATATAGACTTTCACATGATAGGTTTATCGTCACAGTTCTAAAAATTTTCGCCTAATGCCTGTTTAGCTTACCTAACTAAACACTCGCTATGTGGTGACTTTCACTTAGAAAGAAATCGATAACTTTTATTTTGAATTTTATTTTTGTTTAATTAATTGAAAGAGACTTTAATCTATCTGTCATTTTATTTTGTAATTTATATATCCCAATACAATTATGCATGTTTGTAAGTATAAATAGACACTTATTTTTACGATATATAATAAATTTATTTAATTTGTCTGCTCTGTCTAGGCCCTGCCTAGCCGCTAGGCCTTTGCCCACCACCCGATTAACGCTTAACGACTTTTAGAACCTTATTTATCGTACATAATAACATGTGAATTAGTTACGTTGCACAATGATGCTGTCGTAACAATGCACTTATCAACAAACAAAAGGAAAAAACATAGCATAGTGCTATTCACACACCTTGTTAATTTTTTCAATTTATTCGATTCGACAGCTGAAAAATTAAAAATCTGTGTTAAAAATAAAAATGAGTTGGTGGATAGCGTATCAATTTCTAATTTGTCTTGACAGGAGAGTAGCTGAGTGGAACGGTATTTTTCAATCCCAAATACCCAAAGCCCCACAGATAGTAACCAGCACCAACCCAGAAATAAATAATTTTACATATATAGCACAAGTATTTACGTCTGTTTAAGAAACATACCAAATAAAAACATACTCCAAATTAGGAATGGCAATTTAACCCGTCAAATCCGATCCCAGCAAGTAACCGATCCGAATGGTTCGGTTTCGGGTACAAAATTTCGGGTATTTTACGGGTATGGGCAACCGTCGGGTAAATATTTCGGTTTCGGGTTCGATTATGGTTATTGGGGTATCCGCCCCAAATCCATACCCGAAACCGAACCATTTCATCTATAAATAAAAAAAATATAAATATTTATTATATGAAAATGGGTTGTTAATAATCATGCATTATTAAATATGAAATTAATTATTTACTTTTAAATAATTAATAATAGGAATTATATGCCTATAATTTTTAAAAGTGTAAATGTTTTCTTAGTAATATAAATTTTTAATATTACTTATTAGATGCATTGTATCAATTGTATTACTAATAGCAATTTATTTAATATATTTTTTTTAATATTCTTCATTTAGTTAATAATATAAATAAATATATAAATACCATAATGGGGAAAACCGTTCCCCGATCAAAAATTCATCACCCGACGGGTTCGGTTATGGGGAAAACCCGTTCGGGTTTGGGGAAAATAAACGGGTTCTGATTTGGGAATAGCACATCTGAACCCAATCCGCTCCGTTGCTATCCCTACTCCAATTGCTGAAACCCCGACGAATGGAATGAAATTATGAAATTGCTTAAAATTAGAAATACTGAGGACCTAAATCCAATTATCCAAATCTTAGGCTAAAAACAAAATATTGCAAATAGGGACCTACAGGAAAAGGTGGGCGATGCGCGGGCTTTCCTGGAAGTTGCGGGACGACCCAAGCGCGCGAAGACACTTGTCTCCCCGCAGTGCACGTGGCAGCGTCTGGTTCGGGGCAGACCTGCAAAATGGGTGTTTCTGGCGGGAAAAAGAGGGATCGTGGGCACCTTTGGCGGGAAGCGGAGGCGAACCGGACTTCGGTCCACTCATCGCAAGTTGCGTAGCCCACTTGGCCATCTCTTGACATTCATTTCCATGGATATATACATCATGATGGACATCACCATACATGCCATGCCATCATGTCCATGCGTTGCACTTTATACACGTTACATGATACTTCACCATTGATGGTGAATATTACTTAGGGTTAGTTAGGGAGACTTCCATTGAGCCAGAAGACTAACTCAAATTTATTAAAGACATGCAAATTTTTATACACTTTCGATGTGAAGCATAGAAAATGCGACAAGGAGATAGAGGCTTAGGATAAAAGAAGTGACGGAACTTGAAAAAATACTTTATAAAAAAATATGAAATACTTGGAACTAATGAAAAATTCGGCAGGTAAAGCAGAGTGCAATGGTGTTTTAGGATTCATACAGCTCATCCCACTTAGTGGAATAATGTATTGTTGTTATTGTTTCAATGTGAGACGTCCTCACATTATTCACACGTCATTGTGTTTTTTCTTTTTCACATAGTGTAATGTTAGGGAAACTAAATTTTTAAGAGTAATGATAGAGAGACAAAATTTTGTAAACTTAATGACATAGAAGTTGATGATTGGATTATTAATGAAACGTTAGTTAACGTACTTATTTCTTGACACATCATTTAGTTTGCATATTTAATTCACGTAACATTACTCAATTTTTGAACTAAATTTTCAAAACAAATGACATAGTTGTTGATGATTGAAATATTATTTAAATATTAATTAACGTGTTTATTTTCTATTAATAATACATCACTTAATTTAAATAAAAAAAATACTCTAAAACCCAATCATCTAGCTAAATGTGATAGAGGAAGTGAATCATTTGAGCTAATCAGATATCAAATAAGTCGTAATCATGCATTTTTTTTTCTTCAGAATACATCCATATTTTTTATACTATGGAGAATGGAAGTTCGACTAAGCCACATAATGGACAACTTAATTTGATATCGAATTCGTCATCCACTATATTCAAACATAAAACCTCTTACTTTTAAATAAAAAAAAATACAACCAGATTATAATAATGAGTGACGTAATCATGCATATTAACTAAGCTTAAGTGTCTGTCCAACAAAAATAAAATAAAATAAAATCTAGGCTTAAGTGGAATATTGGTCATAGAGTTATTGGACTGCGTTTAGTGTGTAATAGACTGCTACCTACCCTTGCAAAAAGTCTATCGTTGGGGCGCGGGACATAAAAGTACACGCGCCATTATTTTCTTGGGCAGGCATGCTACGGACCGTCGGATCAACTTCTGCTCCTCTAGAAAATCGATCTCCACATTGTCACGTGCTGCGTGTGTGCTCTTCGCTGGGACCCATAGATTGTAGAAACGAGGGGTAGTGCTATGATAGTATTTGTGTGTTTAGTTTTTACGGATGGGACATTTGGCGTTCCTTGGGGCATAAGTTTCTCCGTCAACACAACTTAGGTGACTGATAATTATTCGACCAAGAAAATATGTTAACTAATTAACTTCAAATTAATTGTCTTCAATGAGGGTAATGCTTTTTCTTGGGATTGTATCGGCCCCGGAATTTCTCTTTAATGTTTTAGCTCAAGATGTAAATATTCCTATTCGCATCTAATATATTCTTATTTTCGGCAAAAAAAAATTTAACTTCAAATTAATAACAGGTTAGTTTCCTTATTAATCTTTAAAACCCTTGATAATTCTAATTAAGTACTCTACACCCTTATTTCTTACATGGTAACTTAATTTTCGACAGTGAGATTGAATTAAGTTAAAAAAATCAAGGATGAAAAAATAAAAAAGAGTGTGAAAGATAAAAATGAGCTCAAAATTTGACCTCCAAAATTCTAATTAAGTACTCTACACCCAGTTTTTTTTTTTTTTTTTTTTTTTGTCAAATCGATTCACTCTTAAAAAAGTTTGGCCTCCAAAATTAATAAAAAAGACTCGAAGGTAAAACTTACTATATGAATATTGATTTACAAGGTCAAGATTTTCGGAATTATCATGGTCTAGATTTTCTTCCAAACGAGTCCAAATTGAAAACAACTCAAGAGAAAAGCAAAACCAACTTCATACCTAAAAAAAACAACAATAATCTAGAGCAAACAAATCTCTCAAAAGTAGAGCTTTTTGTGTACTCTTTGTCACATTGTCATAATTTTCGTACTAATACCATAAATTAGAGAGTTTATAAAAATTCCGATTTTAAAATAGTTTCCTTATATTTTTCATATGACAAATATTGATTCCTATTTTGGCAATTAAATACCAAAAGAGGAAATTACCTAAATAACCGCTCTACAACACAAGAAATACGCTTCTGCTGACTCGCGGCGCTGCGTTTGCCCAATAAAAAAACCCACACAGTCTACCACGCCCCGTCCGAGGCGCGTGCCTGGAAATTCTCTCAAGAACCGAGCCAATTCACTGCGAGGACTGACTCTCCCACCAAACCCAACTCAGACAGGCCATCCAGAGCCGTACGATTGAACAGTATGGAACACAGCTGGCAAGCGGGAGTGTGACGGAGGACTCTGGGGTGATATGCATGAAACTGGGATGGGAGGGTCATGCATCATGTATGGTGATGGGCCCCCAACCACATGCCAGCTCATCTTTTTTTAATTAAATGGTATTTATTAATTTCCAAAATTGATTTTTTTTGGAATGTGCTATTCACACATCATATTTTATTTCTTACATACCTTTTATTAATTTCTGTTTATTGATTTTCTTCAATTTATCAGATTCGACGATCGAAAATTAAAAGGATGCGTGAGAAGTAAAAATGAATATCCGTATATCACTTTTTTTTTTTCCCACATATTATGTATTTCACACGCTCGCCATCTCTGTTTTTAAATGAATTTTTTAACCGCAGAGGGAAAAAGCAGCATGGCGAGAGTGTGAGAGAGAAGCAGAGAGAAAAAGCCAACGCTGAATCTGGAGGCAGGCAGAGAGACGTGAGGAGGAATAGAATATTAAGGAGCGGAGAAAGCAACACAAAGGTATCTTCAAATTGTTGAATATTTAATTTAATTTTTGTTTCTGGGATTTTTCGATAATTTAATTTGATAGATATTTGCGTTGTTCAATCTTTTAAATTGAAGGTCATTTTTTATGTTTCTGTATAAATCGATGAAAACAATTTGACCGCACTCTCTGATCCCTGTCACGTTAAATCGTGGCCATAGATTCGTAATCCTCTCTAACTTTTTTGACCACCAAAGCGTCTGAAGCTTTTGGGGTTTTGCAGCGACTATATCTTGCTATCACTCCTACCCCTAATAGTCTTCCCTTTCTGCTTTTGCTCTCCAGCATTTAACACAGATTTTTACCGAGGTTTTTAGATTCGGGTTTTCTCTGAGGAACGGAGGAGAGTGAAGGAGGCTGCGTGGAGGAGATTTTATGTCGGCTAGCTTTGATTTGGTGGTGATTGGGGCTCCGTCGAAGCTCTGGATTTTAACTGCTGCTTGCTCTGCCGTCTGCTTTATGCTTCTCTGCTTTTTCCGGCAGAGATTCAACCCGGTGATTCGACCCGTTTCGATGAGTTTGAGACCAAAAAGGTATGTGGGTTTTTCTTTTTCATTTCTGGGTTGATTTTTTATTTTGTATTTTTTCAAAATCTTACTAGTTCTTGTTTCGAAATTTGCAGGACTTGTTCTGGATCGCAATATTTTGGGGCTTTTCATATAAAACGATTTTCTTCCCTCTTTTTATTCCTGAGAGGGGATCTAACCTGATACCACTCAAATCTCAAATTTTTAATTTTTTTTTTAATTTTAAATTTCGGGTATTTTTGAGGGGTTTAGGAGATTTTAGCCATTTTCTGAAACTAATTTCTGAAAATGGCTGAGCCTCGGAGACAGTTGCTGAATCAGCGAAACAGAATGAGAAAGTCCAAGAGAGAACCATTTCCTGCTCACCAGTCCAAGATTATGAGGAAAGTTCGCATTATCTGTTACGATCCCGACGCCACTGATGACTCGTCTTCAAGCGAGGACGAAGGAGGGAGAGAGAAAAGATTTGCCAAAAACCCAAAACGCTTCGTTCGTGAAGTTACTTTCTGCCCATCCGCGCACCCGAAGCCAGGCGCCGTTGAGCCAGAGAGCTCAAGTCAAGACAGCAATGGAGGCAGAACCCCAAAACCCAGCAGGAAGGCGATTTTCACCAAGTCCCATCGGCAGTCCTCTTCTCCTTACAGAGGCGTGAGGCAGCGCAAATGGGGGAAATGGGCTGCTGAGATACGTGATCCTTTCAAAGGGGTTCGTCTCTGGCTTGGTACTTTCAATACTGCGGAGGACGCCTCAAAGGCCTACGAGGCCAAGCGGCTCGAATTCGAAGAAATGTTGGCAGCTGCTACCTCAGCTTCAGCTGTCTCCAACAAGAATTCCTACAACAACGTTGAACCTGTTTCGTCTGAGGATTCTGACTCTGTCGTTTCTCAGAGGTCTCCTTCTTGTGTGCTTGATTTGGAGACATCTGCTTCCAATAACATTCAGAATGCTGCTGATTTGGAGAAGGAGATTGCCGATGAGTCGACAAATCTTGAAGAGCTGCAAATACCCGATTTGGGTTTTCTTGATGAGACATTGGGCCCTCTTCATTTTGATCAAGAGCTAAACTTGGGACCGGAGCTCGATTCGCTTTACTTGGAGGATTTTGGGCAGTTCTTCGACAATTACAGCAGCATTGAGGATATACAGATACCCGGGTTCGAAAGCGATGAGCCGAGCAGTCTGCCCGACTGTGACTTTGAGGATCTCGGCAAGGATGACATTGCTTGCTGGTTGGATGAACCCCTCAAGATAGTATGCCAATAAATTTTGCAGCAATTAGGCGTAATATCATGAACTCTCAAGTAACACATGGGAGTTCTCGAGTGAGAGTGGTAATTATGTGAGAGTTTAATTAATTTGTTTGTTTAAAGAGAGATTGAGACGGTGATTAGCGGCATAAGCGCTGTAGTGTTAAAGTGTGAATCCTTGGGTTTTCTTGTGCTATCAGAGCCGTCCAAAGGGTTCTCGTTCTGATTTGTTGTCGCAGAAGGCTTTAACGTTATCATCTCTCTTTTATCTCCATGATGTGGTAATGTACTATGCAGTTTCTGCAATGAATTTTACTTTACCTAATCTCCCCTTATTTAATCTAATTACTTTACCTAATCTCCGCGAAGAATTTAAAATGCTCAGTGGATTTTGGAAGTTTGATTTGTATTTTCATTTATGGTTTCTGCTTGGAGTTGTTCATGGAGCTTTATGAGTGGATTGCCATCCTCAAGGAGCACAAAGCTCGTGCCTCCCTTAGTTATGACTGAAGTTCTTTGATATCAAGGTAGGTTGTGACCCTTATTTTACATAGTTACTACTTTAGTAGACCAAGGCGGCGGTGTCCCAAATCTAACGGATTTGGATCCTCTTCATGGGGATTTTAGGGATCAATACATGTGGATCGTTGATCAAAAATCGTGCGGTCTTAATTAAATGCTTTTTATGTTTTAAAAGTAAAATAATTTCGTTTTGAGTGAAAAATATAAAAAAAGAAAAAACTGTGGCCGTACGATTTTCGATCAACGGTCTTGATTCGTTGATCCTTAGGATCCCCATGGGGAGGATCCAGCGAGGATCCAAATCCAAATCTAACACACATTATCGATGTGCGTTTTAATTTTTCCAATGCAATGGCATTGGATAATTGGTTTTCATCATTTTAAAATAATTTTTGACTGTATAATATACGATGAACATACATGATTGACAAATGACGTTGATTCAAAACGTACTGAAGGTTGTAGCAGAAGTGGTAGGCCTGGGTTGGATTTCTTTTGCCAAATAAAGCATAATCTTGAACTAGAGGCAGTTTTGGTCCAATTGCAGGTCCCTTTGAGCTAGCTGTACTCCAATTGCTCTCCTCCAGCCACCTTCGGTCCTCATTTACCAAACCAATGGGTGCTTGGTGACACAGCTTTAATGCGTCTGCTTACTTGGCACGTGTCCTAATGAAGGAGAAATTTTTAGCTGGAAACACGGATAGTACACCATATATTTTTATGTAAGTGGTTGAAAATTTTATTTTTTAAGTTATTAACTTTTTAACATACATATCATACCATTTATATAACGACACGTAATGTACTATCTCGTGTGACGATCAAACTAAAAAATCTCCCCTGATGAAAATCCTAACATCACGTGCCACTGCTTTTTCTACCGATTATTTCAATTCGAGGGATGATGTTTAATTGTCACTCTTTCCAGGTAAGTAAATATACCATAACTATATATATTTTTAAAAGAATCAATTAGTGGATTTGTTTGACAGTTTATATTTTTGGAGGTTACAGACTCATAGAAACATATATGTCGAGATAATTTTTTACTGAAACATGTTCCAGGTAAGTAAATATATCTCACGACATATATGTTTTTTTTTTAAAAAAGAATCAGTTAGTGTATTTGTTATGACAATTCATACTTTTGGAGGTCATAAAAACTCACAGAAATATTTCAATCACTCTCCGTCCATCCATGTATGATTCACATGTGTTGGAATCGAATTCAGTACATATTCTATCATACAACATAAAATACAAAATCTAGAATTCGTCCCCAACCACATATGGTCATCACTATACTTTAAGTAAACCTATTATTGGTAGTCTATGTCATCAGTGGGACGATCAATTTTTATACGTTGTAATTGTTTTTTCCGGTTGTTAATTTTGCCAAACTTAGGGGGATTAAACAAGTCAAAATCATACACACGTGGACTTTACCTTTGACAAATCAAGAGAGAGAGCCAATTATTGGCGCAATTGAAGCCCGCTGGAATCAGTCGTCAGCCAATGCGTTATGAGTCACTAAGATTTAATTTTGTCCCCAACTCATTAAGCTTAATTACGTCATTAAACCTAATTAAATGGGGCTGATTTGTTGGGTTTCCTTTGTCATATTAGTTTTGTTTAACAAAAGAAGAGCAATCGTTTCCAATTCATAAGCGAACCTCCCCTATGTTCTGAATCAAGTCTCAAAGTGCTTTATCATGTAGCTGCATAATTGTGCCACTAACGTTACTGTTCATTAAAGCATCTTAGACTACACTAACACGGCCAAGGAAATTTAAACTTACGTGCAAAAAGAACGGAAACACTGTTGTGCTTACTGTGAGCTTCAAAAACTTAAATGCGTTTTTAATTATTGAAAAGATAGTTGACGAGATTTTGTAATTTAGAATTTTAGATGGTACTCTATGTAAATAAAAAAAAATTGCGACTAAACAAGAAGAAACCGTGATTAACGGTTCTCTTTGGATTGAAATCAAAGCGAGGAATGTCTCTTTCCTTTTGATTAATTGAAATCAAAGGAAAAGAACATAACAAAACACAAATAAGGACGGAGATCCTGCTTTATCACCCTTGCTCATTCCCCACCCATTATTTATAGTGATATTGAAGGAGGGAAAAATCGAACTTAGGGCTCGGGTGCAAAGATGAAAGCTCGAACTTTATCTAAAAACGAAACTTGGAACGCACTCAAAAGCAAAGCCTTGTGCGATTATTTCATAGAAATCCTTTCTGTTGGAAACTAGTGATGCAGTCATCGAACATTGTTTCAAGCGTTTTGAAAGGTGGAAATCCCAGTTGAGCAATTTTACTGGTATCCATGCTATGTGGATTACTGTCTCCTTCCACGCTGCTACACCTGCAAAATACATAGAAAATTCCGTTTATAATTTTCCATATTAAACCAACAAAAATTTAGGAAACTATATATACGATTGACGTTCCTCCCCAACTCTATCCTCTTCGACTCTAGCAAAGCTGGAAGCATTATTGGCTTGGGGTCGCACTTTATAATAATACTCACTTGTTTTCATACGGATAGGATGGATATTTGGCCCTCAGCATCTCAATGATCTCCGACCAGTGCGCAACCGAGCTCGAACATATCAGCCTTCCCGACGCTTTGCTTTCCTCCATTGCTAAAATGTGCGCAGCTACCACATCATCTATGTGCACAAATCCTACTGTTGTGTTCGGGTACTCCCCTCTTGAACCTATCGCAGAAATTGCAAATTCAATATCCTCATTCTCAAATTGGAGAAATAATTGTTCGTTACTGGAACTTCGTCACGCGGTACAACCTTTCAGTATAGCCAGTATCATATATAGAGTGCTGGTTGGTTGTGGTGCTAGCAGAGGACCAACCACGAACGATGGATTCACCACAACGAGATCCATTCCGCTCTCCCCAGCAATTCTCCAGGCCTCCTTCTCTGCTGTAGTTTTTGCATAAGCATACCAGAGCTGTACACAAACAATAATTTACACATGAATATTGCATGTCAACATCAATTCAACATGTACGTGTTATTTTTTATGATGCATCTGGAACTAAACATGGACTGGAAGGGTTTTGTACGTGGTTACATTGTAGTGTTTGCAGTACTCAGCATCACTCCAATGTGATTCGTTGAGAGGAGAGGCCTGCTGGGCATCGTAACGATATCTTATTGAAGAGCAAGAAGAGGTGAGCACAACCCGTTTCACACGTGCTTTTGAGCATGAATTCAGAACATTCAGTGTGCCCTTTATACATGGATCAATCAAATTTGCCTACAATCAATCAATCAATCAATCAAAGTTTCGTTTTAGCTTGAATATTTTCAAGAACGTACCACATTTTAGCAGTCTGCGCTCTGCAGTTTTGAAAGCTTTCAAGTTTTTTCCCATCGATAAAAAAATATGATTGAATTACATAAAACGAAGTTTAACAACGGGAAAGGAGAACAAAAAGATCAAACGAAGAGCTTAATTTGCCTGAACATTGTCGTCGTATGGAACAAGAACGGGTGATGCTGTGTGGAAGACTCCATCGACGCCTCGTACAGCCTCATCAAAGCTTCCTTCCACCATCAAATCAGCTTTCAACACCTTGAGCCTTTCATTGGCTCCATTAAACTCCCACAAATAACCCACCTTCCCCCCATCCTCTGTCACCAAAAGGATAAAAAAAACTACCAACCGTAAATGCTAGCTACATGAACTGCAGTCATCAATACAAAGACGGAATCACGGGACAACCTAAAATTATAAATTCGGAGAGGACTCGAGCATAGTCATATTGGCTAGAGCGTATTGCACCCTAGTTCGAATCACCTTTTCTTCAATTTTAAATTCATTTAAAGTAGAATATCGTTTGTATGCATGAAAAAATTGTGAAATTGATGGAAGTAGCTGATAACTGCAAATATAGATACCTGGGTTTCGAACCGTCGTGCGGACAACATGGCCATTGTCTAGCAAGGCTTTCACTAAGTAAGCAGCTATGAAGCCTGTTCCTCCAGTTACACAGTATTCAGGCATCTTCTCCGTCTGGTTTTGTGGAAGTTTGTGTAGGTTTACTTGTCAAGGTATGTTTTTATATACCAAGTGGTGTTAGAAAGTGATGGTTTCAGAGAAAAGAAAAAACAAACGAGAGAGAGTCATGTGCTCTGAATTTTTTATTTGATTATTCGTTCACACGTAGCATCTTTGAAGTTGGTAGATAACTCATTCAGCTTACGAGGTGGGCTGACTCATTTTTTCCATTCTTTAATGGCACGAGCTTCGTGTATGCATGTGTATCGTTATTGTTTACAGGAAAAACAAAAAGAATAGGGTCAGCTGACTCAAGCTGGGTAGCAATAGACTCTTAGATGGGGTGAAGCATCTAAGGCCATCTTCAACTGAGGGTTGGCCAGAGGGCTCGTTTGAACACTCTGGCCCTCTAAGATTCTCCAAGATATTAATATTTTAATGAACAGTACAGGGTCATATTTGCCTCCGTCTCCAACCGAGGGCCAGAGGGCTCGTTTTAGCCCTCTCACAAAAAACCGTCTCCAACCGAGGGCCAAAGGGCCATAGGGCCAAACATAATTTATTATTTTAAAGCTACAATTGAAAAATTGAAACAAATATTATAGATGAAGGAAATATTGGAAAATATATTGAAGGAAATATTGAGAAATATATTGAAGGAAATATTGAGAAATATATTGAAGGATATATTGAAAAATATTGAGAAGGAAAAATTGAGAAGGAAATATTAAAGAAGGAAATATTGAGAAGGAAAAATTGAGAAGGAAATATTAAAGAAGGAAATATTGAAGAAGGAAATATTGAGAAATATTGAAAAAAATTGAGAAGGAAATATTGCAAATGTTTAAATTAAAAAAAAAAAATACACAAAGGCAACAAACAGCTGCAATTTAAAAAAAAAAAAAACAAAAAAAAACAAACAAACACAAAGGCTAGCTGAGAGCTAGCCGTTACATTAAAAAAAAATTCAAACTAGTGCTGTCGGTTGTAACCGACAGCAATAGAAAAAAAAAAAAAATTGCGGTGGTTTGTCTATTACTGTCGGTTATAACCGACAGTATTAAAAAATCCTTCTTTAATGCTGTCGGTTATAACCGACAGCAATGAAAAACATTAAAAAAAAAAGAGCCAGCCCCGGGCTGGCTGGCTAGCCGAACACAGCCAGCCCTCCAGCCCTCTCCGATTCCGTGGGGCCCTCCCAGATTCCAGAGCCCTCTGGCCTAGCCCTCGGTTGGAGACGGTTTTAGTGCCATTTTCGGCCCTCTGGCCCTCTGGCCCCTTCGGTTGGAGACGGCCTAAACTCATGGTGTCTCCACCACAAGCCCAAGGAAGCTACCCTGTTTGAACTTTTTTCTTTTGTTCAATCACTGGACCCCCCATCCTCTAGTGGATTGGTCAATCGGGCAAGGATTACCTGACCTTGAGCATGAGTGCCATCCAAGGTCTAAAATATCGATGATATCGGAAATATCGGTAGTTCAAAAACACGGAAATTTCGATGGAAATATCGGGATATTATCGATATCGATAAAAATTGAATAAAAACCACGGAAATTGTAAGAAAAACTTGGAAATTTTTATTGAAACTTTGCAGGATGTTTATTTAGTCAACTATCTATTAGTTTATCACAAAAAACTGGAAGGAAATGCTTTGCATGATAGATTTAACTGATTTAAGTTGATTATATAGCGAGCTGGCAAACATTGTGAGTGTAGAAAATATGTAGTAATTAATGAAAGAAGTTTAAACACACCATAATCATTTATATATAATGAATTAGTACAATATTTTACACTTTATACATTGCATGGTAAGATACATGAGTGACTTAGCAAGGTCTAAAATATCGATGATATCGGAAATATCGGTAGTAAAAAAAAATATCGGTAGTCCAAAAACACGGAAATTTCGATGGAAATATCGGGATATTATGAATATTTTAGACCATGGTGCCATCTAACGTCATGCTGAAATCATCAGCATGACATCGTCCACTTCAAAGTCACCGTAAACCTAGACCCAAAACCCAAAAGCTATGGGTGTATATGGAGCAGAGGCGGAGGGGGCAAGTTGTAGACCTAAAATCCATATTCGTGGAGGCAGGATTGAGAGAGAGGAAGACGGAGGGGGCAAGTTGCAATAGTTGATTGTACAAACGATCATCTGTAATTTATTATTATTTTTTATATAAAAACAATATTTTATTTTAAATTAATCTTCGTAGAGCAAAAGTACATTTGAAGTCAAGTGTATAACGAGGATTACATTGAGTCTGGACTTACACCCGTATTTATATTCAACAAAGCTAATATATCCCCTAAATTAGACATAAAGTTTGAGAAGGCATTTTCTTGTTTAGCAACAATGGGAAAAGATGGTAAAGTGATTTGTCCCTTTTCCTATTCTTATAATATAGACAAGCATGAAATTATATATTGTTTTCTTTCAATTTTTCATAAGTAGAATAATATGTTCTTTCTTGTTTGGTGCCAAATCTAAATTGCTATGTTTAAAATGTCGAATCATATCCAACTAGAAGAACATAGAGTTGTTAAAGATTGCCTGAGAGGGTAAATGTGGTTGGCCAGGTTGCTTCATCTCTCAAATTAACTCTATATATTAATTACGATATAATGACATGAGTCTCTTCTATTTCATTTTACACCAGCAACTTAAACTTGTCGGAAGAGTAGTATCCATGTGAGATACTCATCTGCCACAAGAAGTCACGTGGTACAACAATATGTGATGAGATGTGTCAATATCACCCTCAAAATTTTATCCACACGGTGATCCATGAGGATTGGCGCGTAATGGTCCATGATACTCACAAATGCTTATTTGTTTCCCAAACAGCACATGAGATTTCATATGCCCAAATTTTTTTTCGTGGTTTCTGTGGTGACATGGCATTTTCAAGTGATTCTCGTGGTGAAAAAGCTATTAATTTGGTCATGTGGTGAACCCCTTAGCAATTGAGGTTTAAACCTAAATTTATATTGAATAAATGTGACTATCACATTAAAAGGTTAAATTCGTCATTTCAATCTAAATTAAGATTAGATATCTATAGTTTGATTTGGTGATGGATCCCGCGGAAATATGGATAACGACCTCCTTCTCCTCCATCACCTGGCAATGGATCCCACGGCAAGAACAATCGAGCAACTCTAGTGGTTGCATCGTTAGCAAACACTAGAGTAAGACTAATTCGTTGGGTGTCACAACCCGCTCCCTTTTTGGTTTTGGTATTGACAAGAGATGGACTTCCCTTGCTTTTAGTTGCCGTTATAGCGTTTTGGTGTTGCTTGTCTCTCTCTCTGGGAGCTCCTGCCTTCTTGTTTCTGCCCCTTGAGGCTTTAGTGGCGTTGCAATGAGACAATAAGATCCTGTCAATTGAGGGAAACCATGAATCAATCATAGTAGGCAGTGCAGACAGCAATGGTTTATAAAAACATCAGGATTTTCCATCAAAGGTCTTCGATGTCGTTCAAGCCTCCTCTTTTCCGTCAAATTCAACTTTAGTTGAACCCTAAGTCTACTATAACTTGCGACGGATGTCTTGGCCTTCTTAACTTGATTTAACATTTCCACTTCATAGTCACATGTTTATTTAACGGGAGTTTGGATTTGAACCTCAACTACTACCGGGGTTCACCATAGAGGTTTATTTAATAAAATTTTCATCATGAGAATCACATTAAAGTACCGTGTTACCACAGAAACTATGAAATTTTTTTAGCCTTGTGAAAAAATGTCGAGTCCTCATGACACAGCTTCAATGAGTCTGCTTACTTGGCACGTGTCATAATGAAGATCCTTTAACATCACGTGCCATTGCTTTTTCTACCGATTATTTCAATTCGAGGGATAATGTTTTACTGAGACTCATTTCAGGTAAGTAAATATGTCATCACTACATATATTTTTAAAAGAATCAATTAGTGGATTTGTTTGACAGCTTATACTTTTGAAGGTTGAAAAGACTCATAGAAACATATATGTCAAGAGAAGATCTTTTACTAAGACTTGTTCTAGGTAAGTAAATATGTCATCACTACATATAATTTTTTTTTTTTAAAGAATCAATTAGTGTATTTGTTATGATAGTTCACACAATTGGTGGTCAGAAAGACTCACAGAGACATTTCAATCACCATCCGCGCACCCATGTGTGATTCGCATGCGTTGGAATCAAATTCGGTACATGTCGTATCCTGTTGCATAAAATACATGATCCAAAATTTGTTTCCAACCACATATGGTCAACACTATACTTTAAGTAAACGTATTATTGGTAGTCTATGTCTATCAGTGGGTCGATCAAATTTTATATGTTGTAATTGTCTTTTCCAGTTGTTAATTTTGCCAAGCTTAAGGGGATTAAACAAGTCAAAATCATACACAAGTGAACTTTACCTTTGACAAATCAAGAGAGATAGCCAATTATTAGCACATTAGAGAGCCTCTTTAAGGTAGATGTCAAAATGCACTATAACAGTAATAAAAGACCACACTAATATTCTTCAACCGAAGTGCCAAATCCTATGTGGCGATGACATGGATTCTTCAAATGTTTTTTTATTAATTATTAAATGTATTTTATTAAATTTTAATTAGTTTAATCATTTATTATAATTAATGTTGAGTTGACCGATGCAATTTTCCTACTTTTTTCTTCTTTTCAATCAAGGAAGGTGAACAGATTACTGATTAAACTTTAAATGTCATTTATTAAATTTTAATTAGTTTAATAATTCATTTTATAAAATAATAATTTAATTTGACATATCGGTTGGAGAACAAAACTTTAAAAGATGTCAAAGTGCCACATAAGCCGTCAAAATTTAAATTTTATGTTCAAAATTTGAGAAGCCGCCATAAAGTTATATGTTTAGATGCAGTCGCTGTCCTCAACCAATGCGTTATGAGTCATTAATAAAATTTTACGCTTAATGTTCATGTATTCCATAATTCTGAATATAAGTACATACAATCTTTGTTACATAAGGAAACAATAAAGGACACAAATATATCCTTCCTAAAATATGACTTTAATATTTACACAATATTTACATTCCCTATCTCCTAAATATTGACTCACGCGAATACTCCCCCTCAAGTTGGTGCATAGATATCACACATGCCTAACTTGATAAGTGAGTCATCAAAGCTCCTACTACACACGGCATGAGTAAGAACATCTACAAGTTGCTCTTCCGAGTTCACGAACGGTATTGACACAATTTTCTTCGTAAGCTTCTCTTTAATAAAATGTCGATGAACCTCAACATGCTTAGTCCTATCATGTTGTACTAGATTCTCTGCTATTTCTCTTGCCGACTTATTGTCACAATACAATTTCATCGCCTCTTTTTGCTTGAAACTGAGACCCCAAAGCAACTTTCGTAACCAAAGGATCTCACACACTCCATGTGACGTGCCTCTGTATTCAACTTCCGTAGAAGACCGTGACACCACCTTCTGTTTCTTACTTTGCCAAGTAACCAAATTACCTCCAATGAATGTAAAATATCCAGACGTAGAACGCCTATCAGTCACATCACCTGCCTAATCGGCATAAGTAAATCCCTCAATCCTCATATGTCTATGATGTTCATACAAAATCCTTTTCCCTGAAGCAGACTTTAATTACGCCAAAATTCGCATAACTGCAGCCATATGATCTACACTTGTTGAGTGCATAAACTGACTCACCACACTCATTGCATAGGTAATATCTGGATGAGTGTGGGACAAATAAATTAGTCTCCCTACCAGTCTCTGATATCTGCCTTTGTCAACCGGTTTATGATCTGGATAAATCCCTAAATAATGCTTCTCTACAATAGGAGTGTCCACAGGTTTACATCCAAGCATACATGGCTCCTTCAATAAATCCAGAACATATTTACGTTGAGACAAGAAAATACCTTTAGACGAACAAGCTACTTTATACTCCAAGAAAATATTTTAAATCTCCCAAATTTTTCATCTCAAACTCAACGGCAAGATTCTCTTCCAGTTTTACCATCTATTTTGAATCATCACCTGTTATTATCATGCCATCCACATAAATGATTAAGGCTGTCACTTTACCACTTCTCCGTTTTACAAACAACTGTGGTCGGGGTGACTCTTGTAATCTCCATTTCTTCTCATGACTTGAGTAAATCTACCAAACCATGCACAAGGTGATTGCTTAAGGCCACAAAGTGACTTCGCAACCTACACACTCTGGTTTTCCCTCAGGCATTATATCCGGGAGGAAAATCCATATATATTTCTTCTTCCAAATGCCCATAAAGAAAAGCATTTTTTACATCAAACTGTTTTAGTGGTCAATTCAAATTTGCAGTTAATGAGATAAGAACACGTACTGTATTCATCTTGGCTACTGGGGAAAAAGTTTCCTGGTAATCAACATCATACATGAGTATAACCTTTTGCTACAAAGTACTAACCTTGCTTTATACATGTCTATTGGTCTGTCGGCCTTGTATTTAATTGTATAGACCCATCTACACCCAATTGGTTTTTTTTCCTTTCGGTAGTTCCATTACTTCCCATGTATCATTCTTATGTGGTGCCATCATCTCTTCATCCATTGCAGCAGCCCATTTAGGATCCTTCAAGGCCCCCTCAACTCGAGTTGGTACTTGGATTGTTTCCATATTATTCACCCATGCTTGGCGTTCAGGCGTAAGGTTCTTGCATGACACATAATTTCCTATTGGATACTTTACTTTTCCTTCGAGAGAAAACCTGTCAGGAGGAACACCATGATTTTGCCTTGGCGGCAACTTATATGTACTTACAACATTATTTGGATTAGTTACATAAGCATATGTAGTACTTACATCAGGTATATTCAGAGAAGACACATTGGATGACACTATCGAGCTAGATAGAGGGTGATATGGGTTCGGCAGGAGGCAATTTTTCCCCTGATGTACTCGGTTTGGCAGTAGCCAGCTGCTGGACTGTTGTAGTTTCCTTGGCAGGACCTTGCCGATAGCCTGCACCTGTCTCGATAACAGCAGTTGAAGACCCATATCACTCTCGGCAGTTTCTTGCCGAGACACTATTGCCCCATTTTTATCATTTTCGTCAACACATGCTTCACCTGAACTACATATCACATCTTTTGGTATCTCTAACCACCCAAGATCACCCTGATCACCACTAGTGTTCTCCCTCTGGTGATCTGAAGGTGATGGGGTTAAAGAATAAAAATACTCTGATTCAGAAAAAGGTAACATCCATGATCACATACATATGTCGAGTTTCAGGATGATAACATTTATACTCTTTCTGTTGGGAGGCAAACCCAACAAAGACACATCGAAGGGCACATGGATCTAGTTTGCTACGATGAATCTTGTGAATATGAACATACATTACACATCCAAACACACGAGGAGTAAGGGTATTAGTGGATACTATGGGAAATGTTCCGTCAATACTTGAAGAGGTGTACAAAATTCCACAACCCGAGATGGCATATGGTTAATCACATACACGGCATATGTAACAGCTTCAGGCCAAAACCGTTTAGGCACGAACACACCGATAAGCAAGGCACGAGCAGTTTCCAAGATATGATGATTGAGCAGTTTCCAAGATATGACGATTATTTCTCTCAGCAACACTATTTTATTGTGAAGTATGAGGACAGTTAGTTTCATGGAGAATCCCTTGATCCCGAAGAAAAACAGACAATTTGGAACTAATATATTCACCTCATTATCAGAGCGGAGAACTTTAATAACGGAGGAATATTGTGTTGTAATCATCTGAGAGAATGACTGAAACACCATACTAACATCACTTTTATTCGTCATCACATATATCCAAGTCATATGGGTGCAATCATCAACAAAGGTAACAAACCATTTAATTCCGGAAATAGTACTAACAGGAGAGAGACCCCAAACATCAGAGTGCACAAGATCAAACGGAAACAATCTTTTATTCATACTAGGAGAAAACGAACCACGATGACTCTTCGCGAAAAAACATACTTCACAAAGTAAGTCTGATGCTTTTATTTCATGAAATAAACTAGGCAACAGAACCAAACGAAGCATGTCTAACTGACAATGCAATAACTAAACATCTTGTAAATTATTAGTACGGGATGCTCGAACTGCATTAGCTCTGCCAGGAACGATGCCATCCACATAATACAACCCTTCTCTCTTGGTGCCACATCCAATTATCTCCTTGGTCTGAATTGCTCAGTAACTTGAGAAATATATAACAAATTATGAGACAACAATAGAACAAGTAAGCAATGATAAAAGGGAGAAGGCCGGTGTGAGGTCCACGGTACTGGCCCCAATAACCGGTGCAGTGGTGCCATTTGCCGTTGCTGCACACTTCCGATGAATCGTTGTGATACAAGTAAACAAATTTTTATCAAAGGTCATATAGTCTGTTGCACCAGAGTCTAGAATCCAACCTGTATGATGTTTAATGTCAGAGGCTAAATGAACACGCCCCATACTACCTTTATTAGACAGTGATTCGCTAGGATTAGTCCTAGTCAACAAGCTTTGACTTGGATCTCCAGGGGTAGGCACGACTTCCTTAGTACTATTTACGGCAGCAGCAATGGATGCACGGCTCCCTCTTACTCCATTAGTAGCTCGCTCATTTGCATGTAACTTTTTCTTCAATTCAGGTAACCATTCAGGGACTCTATGCTGTTGGAAACAAGTATCCTCAGTATGACGGGTTTGACCGTAGAAAGTACACTTTAAATCATCTTTATTTTCCTGAGTAAAAGAACCGAAAGTTGTCGACGAAGATGATGAGACATACGGCCGGCCAGCAGAGAGTGGTCGTGACACTATGGCTATGAACTGTGTCGGGATTCCTCCTTGGCTGCCGACATTACTTCCTCGCATCATGGTTGCATGACGTTGGGCTTCACGCCTAACAACAGAAAACACCTCCTCAACAGATGGTAGGGGTTGAGTTCTCAAAATATCACTACGTACCTTATCAAATACGTCATCAAGTCCCGCCAAGAAGGCATAAACCTGGTCCAATTGGATCTCATCTCGAAGCGTCTTCAAGTCAATAGCACACTCCGTCTTAATCAGTCTTCTTTGATCCAGTTCTTGTCATATTGCTTTGAGATCGACATAGTACACACCAATAGGACGCCATTCCTGACGAAGTCGAAACGACCAAACCTTCAACTCATAAATCTGAGAAATATCATAACCATCATAATATGTCCGAGCAACTTCTTCTCATACTTCTTTAGCGGTACGAAGATGGATGAAAAAACCCATGATGGTAGGATCCATGGAATTAATCAACCATCATTTCACAATTGCATTCCCAGTTTCCCAAGTTTCATACTCGACACTTTCTTCCTTGGGTTCCTTGATACTCCTGTCACGAACCCTTTCTTACCACGCCCAACGATATGCATCTCCAATACTTTGGACCAAAGAGGATAATTTGATCCATTGAGTTTTACAGTATTCGGGACGTTTGAAGCATCATTATGTATCACTACAGGGCTCACAACTGAATTGTTGGAGGTCGTACATGAACCACCCTCCAACTTTAGCCGTGGGTTTTCTTCAACAATAGCCATCGCGACAACACACACGAGCAACAAAGAATACAACAACAATCTCGGCTTGCTGCAGGGATGCAACGAAGTGCAAAAGACTTGTTGATTTATTTTTTTGCACGACACCAACAACACGGTGGGAATTTTTTTCTAGGGTTACAACTTGAATATGATACCAACTAGAATTTTATGACTTAAATTTCATGTATTCCGTATTTCTAATTATAAGTACATACAATACTTTTACATAAGGAAACAATAAAGGACCCAAATATATCCTTCCTAAAACATGACTCTAATATTTACACAATATTTACATTCCCTTTCTCCTAAATATTGACTCACGCCTAGGGATGGCAACGGGGCGGATTGGGTTCTGATGTGCTAAACCCAAACCCAAACCCGTTTATTTTCCCCAAACCCGAACCCGTAGAATCCCCGAACGGATTTTCCCCATAACCGAACCCGTCGGGTGATGGATTTTTGATTGGGGAACGGTTTTCCCCATTATGATATTTATATATTTATTTATATTATTAACTAAATGAAGAATATTAAAAAAATTATTAAATAAATTGCTATTAGTAATACAATTGATACAATGCATCTAATAAGTAATATTAAAAATTTATATTACTAAGAAAACATTTACAGTCTTAAAAATTATAAGCATATAATTCCTATTATTAATGATATAAAAGTAAATAATTAATTTCATATTTAATAATGCATGATTATTAACAACCTATTTTTATATAATAAATATTTATATTTTTTTTATTTATAGATGAAATGGTTCGGTTTCGGGTATGGATTTGGGACGGATACCCCAATAACCATAACCGAACCCGAAACCGAAAAATTTACCAGACGGTTACCCATACCCGTAAAATACCCGAAATTTTGTACCCGAAACCGAACCATTTAGATCGGTTACTTGCGGGGATCGGATTTGACGAGTTAAATTGCCATCCCTACTCACGCCAATATCATTAAGATTAAATTTTGTCCCCAACTCATTAAGCTTAATTACGTCATTAAACCTAATTAAACGGGGCTGATTGTTGGGTTGCCTTTGTCATATCAGTTTTGTTTAACAAAAGAAGTGCAATCGTTTCCCATTACTTATGAATAATAAGTGAACCTCCCCTAATAATATGTTAACTCAATCAGGTCTCAAAGTGCTTATTATGTAGCTGCATAATTGTGCCACTAACGTTACGGTTCTTTAAAGCATCTTAGACTGCACTAACACTGCCAAAGAGATTCAAACTTATGTGCAAAAAGAACGGAAATATTGTTGTGCTTACTGTGAGCTCCAGAAGCTTAAATGCAGTTTTAGTTGATGAGATTTTGTAATTTAGAATTTTAGATGGTAATCTATGTAAATAAAAAAATTGTGACTAAACAAAAAGAATGTGATTAACGGTTATCTTTGGATTGAAATCAAAGCGAGGAATGTTTCTTTCTTTTTGATTAATCGAAATCAAAGGAAAAGAACATAACAAAACACAAATAAGGATGGAGATCTTGCTTTATCACCCTTGTTCATTCCCCACCTATTATTTATGGTGATACTGGAGGAGGGAAAAATCGAACTTAGGCTTCGGGTGCAAGGATAAAAGCTCAAACTACATCTAAAAATGGAACTTGGAACACACTCAAAAGCAAAGCCTTGTGCGATTCTTTCATAGAAATCCTTTCAGTTGGAAACTAGTGATGCAGTCATCGAACATTGTTTCAAGTGTTTTGAAAGGTGGAAATCCCAATTGAGCAATTTTACTGGTATCCATGCTATGTGGATTACTGTCTCCTTCCACGCTGCTACACCTGCAAAATACATAGATAATTCCATTTATAATTTTCCACATTAAACCAACGGAAATTTAGGAAACTATATATACGAGTAACGTTCCACCCCGACTCTTGGAAAGGGTGAAACCTTGTTGGCTTGGGATCGCCTTTTATATATACTCACTTGTTTTCATATGGATAGGATGGATATTTGGCCCTCAGCATCTCAATGATCTCCGATCAGTGCGCAACCGAGCTCGAACATATCAGCCTTCCCGACGCTGCTTTCCTCCATTGCTAAAATGTGCGCAGCTACCACATCATCTATGTGCACAAATCCTACTGTCGTGTTCAGGTACTCCCCTTTTGAACCTATCGCAGAGATTGCAAATTCAATATCCTTATTCTCAAATTGGACAAATAATTGTTCGGTACTGGAATATTGTCACGCGGTATAACCTTTGATTATAGCCAGTATCATATACAGTGTGCTGGTTGGTTGTGGTGCTAGCAGAGGACCAACCACGAACGACAGATTCACCACAACGAGATCCATTCTGCTCTCCTCGGCAATTCTCCATGCCTCCTTCTCTGCTGTAGTTTTTGCATAAGCATACCAGAGCTGTACACAAACAATAATTTACACATGAATATGGCATTTCAACATCGATTCAACATATACGTGTTGTTTTTTATGATGCATCTGGAACTAAACATGGACTGGAAGGGTTTGTACGTGGTTACATTGTAGTGTTTGCAGTACTCAGCATCACTCCAATGTGATTCGTTGAGAGGAGAGGCCTGCTGGGCATCGTAACGATATCTTATTGAAGAGCAAGAAGAGGTGAGCACAACCCGTTTCACACGTGCTTTCGAGCATGATTTCAGAACACTCAGTGTGCCCTTTATGCATGGATCAATCAAACTTGCCTACAATCAATCAATCAAAGTTTCGTTTTAGCTTGAATATTTTCATGAATGTACCACATTTTAGAACACTGCAGTTTTGAAAGCTTTGTAGTTTCTCTCGTCAAGCACAAAATATGATTGAATTACATAAAAACGAATCCGAACAACGGGAAAGGAGAACAAAAAGATCAAATGAAGAGTTTAATTTGCCTGAACAAAAAGAACGGGTGATGCAATGTGGAAGACTCCAAAGCTTCCTTCCACCATCAAATCAGCTTTCAACATCGTGACAAATAACTCACCTTCCCCACATCCTCCGTCACCAAAAGGAAAAAACACTACCAATTGTAAATGCTAGCTGCATGAACTGCAATCATATCCAGTGGTGGAGCCGCTTGAGGACTAGGAGAGGCCCGGCCTATCCTAAAGTTTATTCACTTTTTGTTTCTGTTTGTGTTTTTTTATTGGATAGTTAGTATTCTTTGATTTATGTTTTTTCCCCCCAAGCTAGCTTTATTATATTTCTCTAATTGACAAAAAAAATGTGTTTTACAGTAGTATTGTTATGAAACCAAATCCTTGTATCAACTAGCCTTCTTTAGTTAGTCACCCTTTTGCATGATTTGTTGAACACTGAAACCAAGCATATATCATATATGGCATATAAGAAGAATTTTTATCAGTTCGGTGCAGTAATTTTTGTTCAATTTCATTGTAGGAACTTACAAAGAAGTTCGTTGCTTATGATATAATTATCTCAATCCTTTTCTTTTTTTTCACGACTTCATTCCTCTCTTTTGATGAAAATTTTTCATTCTACTACAAAAATTAACTTTTCTCGCATTAGTTATATTATTTTTTGTCCAATTTCTTTCATACGGTTTAGAGGCCCCTGCTAGCTTCGATTTCTGGCTCTGCCACTGATCATATCTGAAATACATAGATGGAATCACGGGACTGTAAGAATATGACTATGAGATAGAGAAATTTGAGGACCGGTTATAGGTATTCAATTTGATAGAAAGTCTTGTTGATGAAAGGAATGATGATCCTTGGCAAATAAGGATTTTGTATAGCATTGAGATCAGTATTGCAAGACACGAAAACAAGTATTTGTTTTCTATGTGGATTTTGATAGGGAATCCTAGTCCGTTTTGGTAAAGTCTATATGCATATAAATAGTGGTCTCTCTTGTCACAGAATACACACTCATATTGGACCAATAACCTATTTGTGAGTCGAGCTCTTGATAATCTGCAAGAGAAGAGAAGGATCACTGAAAGCTTGCTGCTATGGCTTCGAGTTCTGGTGTTGTTGCAGGTATGTTTTCCTTCCTAGTTTCTTATACACATAATCGGTTGATTCTCTCTAGGTTGTAGTTCATGTTTTGGTCTTGGTGTTTGTGAATTGTATGCTAACAGGGAGAACATAAAATTATAAATTCTGAGAAGACTCGAGCGTGGTCATATAGGCTAGAGTGTATTGCGCCCTAGTTCGAATCCCCTTTTCTTCAACTTTAAATTCATTTAAAGTAGAATATCGTTTGCATACATGAAAAAATTGTGAAATTGATGGAAGTAGCTGATAACTGCAAATGTAGATACCTGGGTTTCGAACCGTGGTGCGGACAACATGGCCCTTGTCTAGCAAGACCTTCACTAAGTAAGCAGCTAGGAAGCCTGTTCCTCCAGTTACACAGTATTCTGGCATCCTCTCTGTCTGGTTTTGTGGATATTTGTGTGGGTTTACTTGTCAGAGTACGTTTTTATGTATCAGGTGGTGTTACAAAGTGACAAGTTCGGATAAAAAAGAGAAAACAAACAATAAGGGGTCATGTGGTCTGCATTTTTCATTTGACTATTAGTTCTCACGTAGCATCTTTAATTTTTAAGTTGGTAGATAACTCATTCCACCTACCAGGTGGGCTTTCTGTCCCTTTAAGGAAAAAGAAGAGGCTCAGCTGAGAGCTGACTCAAGCTGGGTAGCAATATACTCTTATATTTGCTGAACCATCTAAGCTCGTGGTGTCTCCACCACAAGCCCAATGAAGCACCCCAGTTTGAATTCTCTTTTTTATTGGATCAGTTTGAACATTGAATCTCATCCGGTTAGAGTTTTATTTGCTGCTCGGCAATTTGCAGTTGTCTAAGAGCAGTTCCACCCCACACCCAATTGCACCCAATTGTCTGACACTTGGGCAAATTATTGCCCTGAAAACCAAAAACCTTGCCCCAGCCCATACGAAAGGCAATCATTGGGCCCCACACTGTTGAACTGCTCAATCGGGCAACGATTGCCTGACCTTGCGCATGAGTGCCATTTGACATCATGCTGATTTCAGCATGGCATCGGCCACTTCAAAGTCACCGTAAACCCAGACCCAAAACCCAGAAGCTACTAGAGCAGAGGCGGAGACCCATATTCGTGGAGGCAGGATTTAGAGAGAGGAAGACTGAAGGGGCAAGTTAGAATAGCTTATTGTACAAAGGGTCATTTGTCATTTTTTTTTATTTTACAGAAACGATATTTATATCACAAATGGTCCCTGAAATTGAATCGATCAATGTAGTCTCTGAATTTTAACTCGCGAATCAATGTGTTCCTTCTGTTAGTGTTCCGTCCAAATTAACACTAAAAAAAAGGTTAGAGAACCAATTTTTCATGGTAAAATGACCAAAAAAAGGTTAGAGAACCATTTTTTTTTTGTTTTTATTTTTGTTTTAGCATCAAATCCATGAAAAAATGGAGAGAAAAGTGAAGATGGAAAAAAGAAAAGAGAGGTAGTAAGTAAAATTATAAGTAACAGGATTATTTTTGATCATTTTACCATGAAAAATTGGTTCTCTAACCTTTTTTTAAAGTTAATTTGGACGGAACACTAACAGAAGGACCACATTGATTCGCGAGTTAAAATTCAGGGACTACATTGATCGATTTTCAATTTCAGGGACCATTTGTGATATAAACCCTTTTATTTTAAATTAATCTTAGTAGAGCAAAAATACATTCGAAATCAAGTGTATAACGAGGATTACATCCACTTTAACTAAAGTCGCACTCTTAAGTATGGGCTTACACCCGTATTTATATTCAACAAAGCTAATATATCCCTTAAATTAGATAGACATAAAGTTTGAGAAGGCATTTTCTTGTTTAGCAACGATGGGAAAAGATGGTAAGTGATTTGTCCCTTTTCCTATTCTTATAATATAGACAAGCATGACATTATATATTGTTTTCTTTCAATTTTTCAAAAGTAGAATAAAATGTTCTTTCATGTTTGGTGCTAAATCTAAATTGCTATGCTTAAAATGTCGAATCATATCAAACTAGAAGAACATAGAGGTTTTAAAGATTGCCTGAGAGGTTAAAATGTGGTTGGCCTGGTTGCTTCATCTCTCAAATTAACTTTATATATTAATTACAATATAATGACATGTGTCACTTCTATTTCATTCTACACCGTCAACCCAAACTTGTTGGAAGAGTAGTACCCACGTGAGATACTCATCTGCCACAAGAAGTCACGTGGTACAACAATATGTGACGAGATGTGTCAATATCTCCCTTAAATTTACTTTCTATCAAGTAATAAAGGCAATCGGCAGTACATGGATATTCAAAGCATCTAGGAAGAAAGAATGAGCGTTGCGGATATGAATAAAACAACGGATAAGTTCTAAACCGATTCTTTCACAACTTGTTATATCACCTCCAATTCACTTCACTCCCTAAAGTTGGATTAAGACTAAGGCTACTCTCGGTAGGCAAGGAAAGAGATATTCAATCAACAAGCAAAAAACCGATACTACTACCACAATTTTCACCAAGACAGCAGGAAGGAAGAAAGTCGAGACAGAAAGTTAAGACAATCATCTAGGCATTGGTTACAGACAGGCAGACCAGAGATTGAAAGAGTCAAATCCAAGGAGGAAAGGGAAAGCCAAGAAGACCGTATCCATGCGCAACTGATTCAATAGGACCGGTTATGAACCCAAGAGCAGATCAGAGTACTCATACTCAAGGACTAGAAACTCTCACAACGTCAAGGCAAAGAATCGCTCCTATTGGAAGAAGAGCGTTTACGATCAAAGCGGAGGGAATGGAATAGCAATTGCAGCTACTTCTGAACTTTCTAACTTCAACTAGTTGACAGGTTTACTACTAGCTTTCAACCCTTGGACAACTATCTTTGGCATGCGTGCTATTGGCTCGCCTACTTAACTCCTACTATCCTGCTACATTTTTATTCGCACGGTGATCCATGAGGATTGGTGAGTAATGGTCTATGACACTCACAAATGCTTATCTATTTTCCCACATGACACATGAGATTTCATATGCTCAAATTTTGTACGTTGTTTCTGTGGTGCAAAGACATTTTCAATGTGATTTTCGTGGTAAAAAAGCTATTAATTTGGTAAAGTGGTGAACTCTTAGCAATTGAGGTTTAAACCTAAACTTCTGTTGAATAAACAACGTGACTATCACATTGAGAGATTAAATTTGTCATTTCATTTTCAATCCAAATTAAGGTCAGATATTTGTCGTTTGATTTGGTGATGGATCCCGTGGAAATATGGATAGCGACCTTCTTCTCCTCCATCACCTGGCAATGGATCCGACGGCAAGAAAAATGGAGCAACTCCAGTGGGTGCATCGTTAGCAAACACAAGAGTGAGACTAATCCGTTGGGTGTCACAACCCGCTCCCTTTTTGGTTTTGGTATTGGCAAGAGATGGACTTCCCTTGCTTTTAGTTGCCGTTATAGCGTTTTGGTGTTGCTTGTCTCTCTCTTTGTGTATATACATTAAGCGTATGCATATGCCTATATATTCAATTTGGTGCCCATTTGGGAGCTCCTGCCTCTTGAGGCTTTGGTGGTGTTGCAATGAGACAATAAGATCCTGTCAATTGAGGAAACCATAATTAATCGTGGTATGCAATGCAGACAACAATGGTTTATAAAATAAAAAATAAAAACATAAGGATTTTCCATCAATGGTCTTCGATGTCGTTCAAGCCTCCTCTTTTCCATCAAATTCAACTTTAGTTGAACCCCAAATCTACTATAACTTGCGATAGATGTCCTGGCCTTCTTAACTTGATTTAACATTTCCGCTTCATAGTCACGTGTGTTTATTTAACGGGAGTCTGGATTTGAACCTTAATTACCAGCGGAGTTTATCATGGAGGTTTATTTAATAAAATTTTCAACATTAAAATCACATTAAAGTATCGTGTCACCACAAAAACTAATAAACTTTTTTTGGCCTTGTGAAAAATTTTCGAGCCCTCGTGGCCCTTTACAATTTACATCAGTTTTTGTTGGCGTGCGAGTACATTGAAATTAATAAAGCTAAACTTTTTACGTATAAAAAACATTTAAAAAGGAGCTTCATTTACAACAGACGTAGGTGGGTCGTGTTCTTGCAGAATTGTAAACTGAAAGACATTTAGGACGTACAAATGTAGGACAGGTATAAGCTAGCACTCATAATTACTGATCAAAATGGTATCTTTTTGTGTGTGTGCTTGTTGTCCAAATATAACATGAATTGACACTTCCCCTAGCACTACGTTGTTCTTGGTTGGTCTACCTTGTTGTTTGCCGCGGGGTAGGCTCTCTGTATTCTGTATTCTGTTTGGCTCTTGCCTGGAATGTGAGTTCTTCTCGTTTCAAAAAAAAATAATATAACATGAATTGGGCATTATAGGCATGACTTCCTTCACCGGCCTACTTTCATAACATGCAGCGTGGTGAATGGCCCGGTGGACAGGGAGCAAATCCAATCCAATTGCCTCCCCCACCTAGCTCCAGCCCATTCGGACAATTGAAGGGGAAGTCCGTGGGAGAGGGCAGGCGGGAGTCCAAGGCCCGAGTACCTGAAGGTTTTGTGATGCAAGGCTTATGTCAGCATGACGTCAACCTCGTTATAAAAAAAAAGACACGTGCACCACACGATCGTGTGGGGGCGCGTTACCAACATATTTTCAAATGTTGGGACCCGCATGTCAGCCCCACTCAGTTATCTTTGAATCTGGACCGTTGATTTCCAAATCAATGGTCCAAGTTTTTAGGCTTTAAAAATAAAAAAAAATCAGAAATGTTATGGTGGGCCACGTGTCACATTCCGGACTGTTGGATTTCAATTTTTTTTTTTTGTAATCCAACGGTCCACATTAATTAAGTTAATAAAGTTTTAAAAAAAAAAATTTAAAGACCCAAAAAAAATCAAAAAATTATAATTTTTTTTCTATAAATACCTTATCGTTTTCTCCCACTTTACACCATATTTCAATATTTTCAAGATTCTAAACAATTAAGAACATGTCGAGCGACTGAATTAGTTAAAAATCTTATCGTAATCTATCTACAAAAATTTTACTTTTGGATAATGGCACTAGCGTGACGAGATTGGTTAAAAATCCTATTCCAAATTTAAAATTATTTTTTATTATTTTATAAAATAAAAAATACTAATATTTTATTGCCTATTGCCATGACTATTTAATTTAGAGGTGAAGATGCAAAAGGCAATTACTGTTCATTAAAGGCAGTTATTATTCAATGAAGGGGATTCAATTCCCAATTGCCATGGGGGGCCTTCCTCAATTAGAAGTGCTTTAAGTATTTTATCACATAAAATCTTAAAAAGTGCTCTCATGAATTATAAGTGCTTCCTTGAAAAACACTTCAGTTCTTAATTTAAATTTCAGTTTATTTGTAATGGTAAGAAATTTTTAGCAAAGCTCTAATGACATCAATACTTTCTACCAATAGGGGTGGCAAACATGTCATGTTTGTCATGTTTGTGTCTTTATCGTATCATACCCGTTATTTTAATCGGTCGTGTCTTGTCAAACCTATTATTTTAACGAGTTCTTAATAGGTGACTCAATAATGGCCTGATTTGTTAATTGGTCGGATGGTTTTGTGTCGAGTTAACAAGTCATGCAATAAATTATTATACCTAATGTCTAAATCTGGAAAATGATATATTTTCGAGTTCTTAACATGTTACCCGATGACGACCCAACACGTTAACGAGTTCTTAACAGATTATCCGATAACGATCCAACTCGTTAACAAGAAATAACACGAAAATAACGAATCCTGAGTCTACTCAGGACTAGACTCAGGACTCGTTATTTTTGTTTTATTTTATGTTGAATTATGGATTGTGTAAGAAATTGCCAAGCCTAGCTACCAATGACCTATTGAAAGCTTTTGACCTATTGAAAGCTTTTATGTGATTGTTTAATTTGTTTGTGGTTGTGGATTTAGATGTTGGGAAAAATAGATATCCAAAAGCTTTAAATGGGCCAAGTGATGCTTACAGAATGGGCCGCACCGTCGTCCTACAAGCTCACATCATGGAGACTGGAGATGCAATGCCGCCATTGAAGCGACTATTCAATTTAGAGAATTTTAACGAAAAGTTTCCAGTACTATTTATTTTAACAAAAAATCATATTTTTACATTAAAAAGTCAATCTTAGTACTATTCATTTTGCCTTTTATTTTGTCTTTATCGTTAAATTTCAAAATTTTCAAACTCTTTTCATTAGTTTTCCTTTAAATTTATCTTAACATTTTGTGACCAACCTACCCAATTTCTCCAGCCTACGGTTACGCGCGTTGCCTCCATCACTTCCTTCCACACTGCTCCTATTGGACTTGGTCATTGCCTACGTAAATACTCTCTCTCTCTCTCTCTCTCTCTCTCTTATTTATCTGTCAAATATCAAATGTCAAACATGGCATACTCCATTGAGTCAACCTACTCGTGATTCTTCTTCATCTTCTTCTCACAATCCCAGAAAATAATAAAAAATAAAAAACTCCAAGTTTTCTAGGGTTAATTTGGAAACAAAATGTTTCAAAGCTATTAAAAAGAGTAACTTACATATTACAGGTAACACTATTATGATATTTAGTGTTCATGATATAACGTTGTAAAAGAAAACTTACGTTGAACTATTGGCATGAGAGGTCACGACTTACGATGACGGGATACCACTTCTTATTCTTTAGGGTTAGCTAAATACCTTATGAGCTCCAACGTACTCAACAGATGTGAACATTTATACGTCCAATTGTTTTTGCACCATGAAATGCATTATTTACAAAATAAATCAATTTATCTAGTGCATTTTGCCGACAATTAACCAATTCATTTAATAAACAAAACAATACATAATTTCGTTGATGAACTGGAAGGAGAACAATTATGAAAAATGAACAAAAAATAATAAGAGAAAACTCCCTCAAATGTGAAACTTCTCATGGACTCTCTACAACTTTATGTTTTTGGCATAATGCTTTATAATGTTGACACGAGAATTAACGTTAAAATATGACATAACAATGTCTATAAAGAATTACACTTTAAGAGAATCTCGTTAGCATTTTTCAAATAATAGTGAGAGATATTAATTTATCATTATCAGCAAAGTGGTTAAAGATCATCTCAATACATTTAATTCTATAAGCAAATATAAATTTAAATTGCGTTCATGGAGACACCGCAACAATATTAGGGTTTGACATCCCATCATCACTAATATATTAACACGTATAATGCATGGTTGAGAATCGACCACTGTCACTGTTATCTAGTTGTATCATGTTCTAAAAATTATCGCCTAACTCTGTCTAGGCCCTGCCTAGATGCTAGGCGATTGGTCACCGCCCCGACTAATGCTTAAGCGTTTGAAAATTAAAAAATGGCGCCTAGACCAACTGAGGCACCCGCCTAGACCGCCTAGCCCGTCAAGATCTGTCTAGGTTGCGACTCACTTAGACAGAAAACAGATAACTTTCATTTTGCATTTTATTTTTTTCAATAAATTGTAAGAGACTTGTTGAATACTTAAATGAACACACATTATATGTTTGTTTCCCATGTTTTCATTATGTTCCACTAGCTCTTAATATATGTCATTTTATTTTGTAGTTTATGAAGAAATTATATATATTTTAAGAATAAATAGATACTTATTTACAAAAAATATAATAGATTTAATTAAATTCTCCTAGTTCGCCTAGGTGCCTGCCTAGACCCCGCCTAGCTGCCTAGGCGCTAGGGCCCAACCCGCCGTCCGACTAGCGCCTAGCGTCTTTTAGAATCTTGTATATCGATCTCCCATCTTCATCATCACCATCAGAAATTCAACATTGCCATTATTAGTTCTAATCAACTTTTCATGTCCAGTGTTCTAAAAATCGGCCTAGGCGCTACAAGGTGACCAGCCGCTCTGATTAGCCCATAACAGGGGGAAAATCGGCAAGAGGATGAGGCGGGCGCGGAGGCAGCTTAGGTGGTGCTTAGGCGGCCTAGGCGGGCGACTCGATAACCTAGGTGGTCTGGGCGTTTTAGACTTTTTGTCATTGCAGAGAGCTACATCCTTGTTCTGGTTCTGGTTCTGCTTTCTGCGTTTCAAGAAGATGAAAGGAAGAAGAAGAAGAAGAAAGGAAGAAGAAGACGAAAGGAAGAAGAAGATATCTTCCTACTCTCCCACTCTCCCACGTGACACACCCACTCCACTTTTTGTTTTTTTTTAATTAATTAACTTATAATCAATTGTCAGGGAACATACATTGAATATTGTGTGCCCACATCCTTTTTTGGTGCAGTGCTTCCCACCTCCCTTTTTACAGACTACAAACCACAACGTTTACACCTTTACTTTTTTTTAAGTTCATTCGCTATATAATAAATAATTCATTAAAAAAAATCCTATCTATTGGAGAGATATTGTTGGATACTCTTTTTACATTTTATCATTCTGTTGACCCTAAAAACTACCAAGCCTACGTGGCGCGCAGGCCGAATAATCTATGAGCTAACTACGTCCTTCGGTTGAATGCGGGGTGTGCCAACTCGACGGCCGAACTAGGCCGGTGAGTAAAATATTGATGTTGCGTTGTGTGCGCGGCTGACTTCTAAGTCTTGCGATCACGGCCGAGGAAGGAACGCGCCTCGGCCCTTGGGTTCTAGAGCCTGAAGACAAGGCTACTAGTCTTGCAAAGTTCACGACTCGTCGGTGCCGGATTCGGTCACGGTGATTATATTCGTGAAGGTATAAGCACGCCGAATCGATACCAACGTATAAGGGCACAGATACTCGAAACAGATGTAGGTCTTGATTGTGAAAGTGGTTCGGCCGTTTGAATGCCGAACTCTAAAACCAACCTGGGAGTATCTAATCATAAAATAACTAGGCGTTCGATGTGCCGAGCTCGGTAATTCGTAATACCTCACTTCGCCAAGAAGGCTGGTGAGATAACCTCTGCCAATAAGGATTCGAAAATCCTTCTCGACCGAGACTTGGATAGGTAACCAACCGGCCTCGACGCAGTGCTGTTTATCCAAACTGAAGGTGCTTCGCGATCGATTGGTTCTACGGCGATAATGTTGTTTATCCAAACTGAAGATATCACCGGTTGCCTTCACAGTGCTGTTTATCCAAACTGAAGATGTGTTGGCGGACAAGAAAATAAAAATCTCAAAGGTTGAGAGAGTTTGCGCATGGCAGATTTATGTGTTGAGTTGGAGAGAGCTGAATGTTGTGTTTTCCCCTCTATTTATAGTACCGCGAATACTTCGATCCGTCCTCGGATTGGACTTCCTCTTCCTAATCTAACTCTACCTTAGCCGATACTAATCCAGTTTTATCTCGGCCGATCCCAATCCAACTAGGACTCTGAACCTGCCTCCAAGTACGAACTCGATTCACTTTTACTTCGGCTCCCTCAGGACTCCTTCTCCTAATAGGTCTCGGCCTCTATCTCATTCTTATACTTATCTTTTCCTCATTCCTTCTCCGGATAGGATTCTTCCTAATCTGCGGCCCATAGCGCTGACCCACCACCTTCGCGCAGGTCTTGGGCCGAGGATAGTTCGAGCTCGGCCCAATGTCATTTTGGGCCCAAACACTGCCCCCTCACTTCTGAGGTCGTCAACCTATAGCTCATGGTCGAGCCTCGGCCTTGAAGAAGCGAAATGATAATACTCATCTCGCGATGGCCGATGAGCTGTCTCAAAGGATAACGCCAGGCCCATTTATGAGCAATGATGTTTCCCTCGAATTCTCCCCGAACTCGCCACGCGTCAGTTCTCGATCATCCCAACAGTTCGCAATCATCAATCTGGACGCACACAACGTCGAAGCGTCCTGTTGCATTAATTATCGCCGTCACACGTAATCGTGCGTCCTCAAACTACGCGATACGCTGTCAGTCTGCGAGATTCTTGGTCCTTTCACCTGGATTTTCTGAAACAAATCATGGCGCGCAGTCACATTGATTGGTTTATTTCAAATTTCAAAAACTTAACCGATTGATCTTCTTGAGGAGTGCCTATAAATACCCCCATTTTCTTCCATTTCCATTTTACGCTTTCAAAACTTTCTAAAATTCCCTTGCTTTCTCCCTCACCCTTCGAAGAACAAACCCAGAATTCCCCTGAACCCAGATATTCATGTTCAACCTTTCTTCTCAGCAACAATGGCCTCGTTTATTTCCAAGCTCTCTGAAGAATGCAACACCCACAAAGACATCATAGATCATTGCGCCATCAAGGCCATCCGTTTTGAGCACGACTCCAGTTCATCCCATCAGATTCTTGGACCCCTGTTCAAGAAGCCAGTGCCTTCTTCCATTGTTGATCTTATGAAGGGACACTGCTTGACTCCCATTTGGCAAGGGCTCGATTGGGCGAAGTGGGATACGTCAAAGCCTCAAGGAGCCTGGCCTTCGACTACCGCGACCTGGGCTGCTTGGGTCAGCCGTATGGAGAAATTCTTCAGTCAAGAGTGGAAGGCTCTGGGAATTTACGACGCTATCAGGCTTTCGACGATGAAGATTGCCATAGACCGAAGACTTCTTATGGCGGCCCTGACTTTCTGGTGCTCGGCAACCAATACTATGGTTCTTCCCTTAGGCCCTATCGGCCCTACTATCCTCGATATCTCTGCCATCCTTGGGACTCCCGCTTCAAGTCTCCCGGTCGATGCAGCTCTCTTCGGATGGGAATCGAACATTGTTCTCAGAGCACTATTCGACGCTCGAGCCATCGAAACCTTGCGCCGGGACGGTCAAGATCCTTCCAAGGACGAAGTCCAGAGGCTGCACAAAAATTTCTTCAACTACAGCACCCTCATAGCTCACTTTGCCGGTCTAGGAGATGTGAGCCCACGCAAAGGGGAACACGAAGCTTTTCTGTTCTATTGGTACAACAAGTTTATTTGTTATACCAAATCAAACAAGTGTTTGGTCGAGAACATGCCTGTAGCTGAAGCTCTAGCAAGTGGTCTTACTTTGGCACTCAGCCCGGCCATCCTCGCCAACCTTCTGCGCTGCTTGGCCGACACGACCATCCAACTGATCGACCCTCACCAAAATGGACCACTCTGGGTATTCCAACTCTGGTTGCAAACCTACTTCACCACGCTACGGCCAGACGTTCCCAACTTTCCTTCCGACGAAGCGCTCGGCTTTCTGCTGGTTTCCAAACCGGCGCCTCCTCACCGAGCTGAAGAAGTTTTCAAGTACCTCTTTGGTCTTGAAGAATTCTCTGACGACGAGTTCCTCGTATGCCGTCATCGAGAATATCCTTCTTTCATCAAGCTCCCTATCGCGGCTTGGAGTGAAGACGAGGACTCTTCACTCCGTCAAAACTGGGGGTCGTTTGTGCTGTCACGTGACCTACCCCTTGGCTGCGATGCTCGTCGGTCGAGCTGGGAAGCCTATCATCCGCAGTTCATGGCCAGGCAACTCGGCTACTTGCAAGGCTGTCTGGTGCCCCTACTCCTCACCCGCTCTCTTCTCAGCCGAGGATGACTCTCCGGTTCGTCAGAGAAAGAATGCCGGGATACCGAGGACGAATTCCAGGAGAGGTGTACGCGCCTCCGTCTTCGGCCGACTGTTCCGAAAACTCTGAGCACTGATACCTTCGGGGATTGGTGGGAGTCGTACACCCCGGACTTCTTTGGGACCCCGGTCGATGATATCATTGTCGCAATCTTCGGCGACCGCCCCAAGAAAACTGCCGTCCCTCCCCCTAAGGAAAAGACTCAAGGTATCCGACCATCTTTAATTTTGTATTTCAAACGACCATGCGACTCTTAATTTTACTTCTCAACTACTTGGTTTAATATGTTTTCCTTTCTTAGGCGGTCGAGTACTCAAACAGGCGGTCGTGATTGCTGCGGCTGCGGTCAGGAAAAAGGCGGCTCTTTCCAAGAAGGCCGATACTGTTGTGCCCAATTCGTCGAGCAAACGGCCGCGCTGGGAGGACGAGCCGGTCAATGAAACTCCCCGATCTTAAAAGCGTACCAAGACGCTAGCGAAGCGAAGAAGGGGGAACGTGAGGTTCACCTGATCACTAGTCAAACGACCGAGGCGACTATCTCTGACGACCTCCCCCCTGCTCATGTTACCCAGGGGCGACCAACTCCCGTCAGCCACCTGCTCTGGGAGTGGTTGAGCCAGCTGCTGCCCCGACCATTCCTGAGGTGGTCGAACCACCCATTGCTGCATCGGTCGGGGAACCTGTTGTCCCGGTTCAACCTGCTACGGCCATTCCTGAGTTGGCGGCCGAGAGACAATCCCCACAACATCCAAAGCGAACGGCGATTGTTTTGGAAGAGGTATGAACGTTTTAGACTAATCCAAGTGTTTTGTCTTATTTTAGCCCGATGCTAACGCCATCATTTTGCAATTGCAGAACGATGCTAGTGAGGAGATTCCACTGGCTCATCGCCCTCGCCGATCTCGGCCATCCAAGCCTGTGGTCGCTTCTTCCCAACCGTCGAGGAAGGTTACCCAACCATCCGGCCCTGCTGTGATCGAGGAGGTCGTGTCTCCTCTGGCTGTGGTCGACGTTCCTTCGGTTGTCGCTCCAGCCAAGGCAAAAATTGCTACCTCAGCCGAGGACAACGCCTCTACTCCGGTTGGGGTGGGAATTGCTGCTCCGGAAGTGGTTCCTCTTGTCGAGCCAGAGGCGACGGCGGAGACCCCGATACATCCACAGGACGTCGACCTCGACATCCCCCCTCATGAGGTCTCGTCAACCTATGTAAGGATTCATATCCTCATTTATTTCAGCTATGCCCTTTTTTTTTTTTTAAAGTTCTGAATCGAAGATGTACTAACTGCTAGGTGCCCCCCCCATTCTTTTCACCGAAAATTCTACGCGCCGAGGGGCGTTGTTTATATTTCTTGGCCGCCCCAGTGGCCATCGAATGTGGATAACCTCCATCGGCCGCGTGAATTGAGAAGCTGTCTCAAACATTGGGCTCGACCTTTAAGTTCTTTGGGTTCGAACAATGACCCAGGGGATATGGCCGAGGTCTCGTCGCGTCAGGTCTATCATCTTTCCTTTCTTTATCCTTTTCGGCTTAACTCATGCTAACACTTGTCCTTTCATGTAGCCTTCCTGGGAGGCCGAGTTTGATGCTTTGCTGGCCAGCACGTCGAAGAAAGCGGCCGGGCCTTCCACCTCCGTTGCTCGGGACTCGGCCGACCCAGACTCTGCGGCCAAGCTACAAAAGCTCTTTTTCCTCTCGGCTTCTCAAATCCTTGAGCGAAAAGGGCTCGATTCCGTCGGGGCCTGCTTAAACGACCTTGCCGCCGACGGCCGCTTGGATAATGCCTCTGTCACTCGAGCTTCGTCGATGCTAGAACAAACTCGAGAATACTTCGATATTTTTTAGAGAGTTCTTCTAGCCGAGGACGACTGGAAAACTACGTCGGCTCTGCAAGAAACCCTTCGTCCGAATGTGGAGGTGCTCGTAACGAAAAAGGAACAACTTGCCGATCTCGACCGTCAAATTGCTGAACTTCAAAGTCGACGATCGGCATTTGCTTCTGAGCTTGAACAAGAATTCGAATCAGGTAAATCTACCCTGATCGAATACGCATCCAACAGCAAACGGGTTGAGCAGCTGAAACTGGACAAGAAAATTCGGCAGGCCGATGTGACGATGGGCGAGGTGAGATGGCTGGAGTTGAAGGTCTTCCTAGGATCCGTTCTTTCTTCTTCGCCTTAGGGCTTTTAATTGTAAACTCAACTTGTAACAATCATAACAAATTGTAATGATTCGTTTATGAAATGAAGTTTTGTTGGGTCGGATATTACTGTCTTTGATACGATCTGCCCTTCTTGTCGAGAACCACTTACTATTCTTGCATTTCCCAAGTAACCGGGTAATATTTCTTTAAGAACTTTCCATTAATTGGTAACCTATGAATTAAACCCGTTCGATCTTTGAGACGGTATGCCCCCTTGCCGAGAACCTTGTGAACAACGAATGGTCCTTCCCAATTCGGTGACCATTTGCCGAACCTGGGATCCTTAACACTAACCGGTAATATAGTCTACCAAACTAAATCTCCTTCGCCGAATGTTTTCTGTCTAACCCGTTGATTATAAGCTCGTTCGGCGACCTTCTTTTGTGCCGATGATAGGTTGTATGCATCAAGCCGAGCTTCTTCTAAATCTTCTAACTCTTGCCTCATGGCTTGGCTGTATTCGGCGCTGAACAAACTACTCTGTTCAATTATTCACAGCGAATTTACACTTAGCTCGACTGGCAGCATCGCGTCATGCCCGTAAGTCAAGGCATACGGCGTTGTTCCAGTCGCCGATCGTGGTGAGGTTCGATAAGCCCACAAAGCTTCATTTAGCTTTAGATGCCACATACCAGGTTTTTCCTTCACCATTTTCTCGAGGATGCCGATCAGAACTTTGTTACTCGCCTCGTCTTGTCCGTTCGCTTGTGGGTAATACGACGTAGACTGTTCAAGTCGAATGCTCAATCTACTTGTATATTCTTTAAAACGGTCGGACGTGAAAATCGTACCATTATCTGTTATGATCGTTTTTGGCACGCCGAATCTTATCACGATGTTCTCTTCCACGAAATCACATACTTCTCTGGATGTTAACTCGGCGTATGATTTTGCCTTGACCCATTTAGTGAAGTAGTCTGTCGCCACTAATATCCATGCATGTTTTGCTGCTCCGGATGATGGTGTAATTTTGCCAATCACATCCATAGCCCAGCCTCTAAACGGCCAAGGTTTAGTCACTAAATGTAGTGTCTCGGCTGGTACTCTTTGTATGGGGCCATGGATTTGGCACATTACACATCCTCGATGCAATCCTTCAGCATGCTCGGCCAAAAATACATGTGGCGTCGTAGCAGCCATCGCATCTTTCGGCTTGATTGATAGGCTCCGCATATCCCTTCGTGCACTTCTGCGATTGCTTGGACGGCCTCCCGTGGTCCGAGGCATAATAGCAAAAGGCCATCTTCACTTTTTCGGTATAGCCTATTCTGATAGATGACGTAGTTCGTGGCATGCACCCTTGTCTTTCGATCATGCTTGCCGTTCGGATTGTCAAGGTATTGCATAAGTGGCCTTCTCCAATCGTCTGGTAATGCCTCGACCGCACAAACAACCAACGATTCTTCTCGTTCTAATAACGATGGCAAAGACATCACGCGCGTTCGAATTACTTGGTCGCGATGGAAGACTTGTTGATTGACCAAGGCCGGATATGACTGGTGCACTGTGGGTGTCATCCGGCCTACCTCGCCCCCCAAGAGTTGTGCTCTGGAAGCTAGCTGGGCGAGTTCATCAGCGATGGTGTTTCGGTCTCGAGAAACATGGTTAAATGTAATACCGTCGAATGACTCGGCCAGGTAGCTGGCAACCATGTGATATGGTGCCAGAGTGCCACTCATGCAACGAAAAGTGCCATTGACCTGGTTGATGACAAGTTCAGAATCGTCGAGAACAAATACGCAAGGTGCTCGTAATTCGTGGAGAACGCCGAGCCTGATGACAAGGGCCTCATATTCAGCCTGATTGTTAGTGCATTCAAAGTCGAGTTTGAGCGAGAAATACCAACGATGTAGTTGTGGTGACTGGATGACGATGCCGACGCCGACCGACGTGGAGGTGCTAGAGCCGTCGAAGTACAGGGTCCAGAAATTGTCGCGTGCTTCTATCATGCCGATCTCGACATCGTCCTCATTGAAGTCGTATGGGGAGGGATGTTGAGCAAGAAAATCGGCGAGGGCTTGCCCCTTGACTGCTTTCTGAGGTACATACTGTAAGCTAAATTCGGATAATGCCATCGTCCATTTCCCAATTCGGCCTTTGACTATTGGCCGAGTGAGCATGTATAGGATGACATCTGTTTGAGCGATGACATGAGTGACCGTCGGCAGCATGTAGTGCCGGAGTTTGGATGCGGCGAAAAATAGAGCCAAGCACAGCTTCTCGACGGGGGAGTAATTGATTTCTGGCGAGTTGAGCCTCCGGCTGAGATAGAAAATGGCCTGCTCACGACCTGCATCATTGTCTTGAGCGAGGAGGCAGCCAATGGATTCCTCGACCGCGGATATGTAAAGTTTTAAAGGTTTATCGCGCCGAGGGGGAACGAGGACGGGTGGTTTCGTAAGAGAGACCTTGATTTGTGTGAAAGCCGCCTAGTGTTCTTCACGCCACTCGAACTTGTCTGAATCCTTGAGTTTCAGAAGTGTGGAGAATGCCTTCATTTTGCCTGCCGAATTTGCTATGAATAAGCGGAGAAAATTTATTTGGCCGAGCAACGACTGGAGTTGCTTTTTGGTGGTTGGTGGTGGAGCGCTCAAAATTGCGCGCGCCTTGTTCTCATCTATCTCAATGCCCCGATGATGGACGAGAAAGCCCAAAAAATTACCGGCCGACACACCGAATGCGCATTTAGCAGGGTTCATCTTGAGATGATGTCGGCGCATACGAAGGAAAGCCTGCCGAAGATCATCAAGATGCGTTCGGCGGCTCTTAGATTTGACTACCACACCATCGATATATACTTCAACGGTCGTGCCAATCAGATCGTGAAAGATGGCGTTCATGGCGCGTTGATATGTGGCACTTGCGTTTTTAAGGCCGAACGGCATGACTACCCATTCATAAGTGCCGAGTGCCCCCGGGCAACGAAAGGCAGTTTTATGGACTTAGGCCTCGGCAATGAAGATCTGGTTATAACCGGCATGTCCATCCATGAAGGATAATATGGCATGATTGGCCGCGGCGTCAATGAGTAAGTCTGAGATCGCCATTGTATACTCATCCTTGGGTGTTGCCAGATTCAGATTGCGAAAATCGATGCATATTCGAAGAGCGCCGTTTTTCTTGAGTACGAGGACGATATTTGCGAGCCATTCGACGTATCGAGCTGTCCGAATGAACCCGGCGTTTAAAAGATGAACGAGTTCATCTTTGATGCCGAGTTGGACCTCGGTCGAGAATCGTCGGGGTGGTTGCCGAAAGGGCTTGCAACTAGGCTTGATACGTAATTCGTGCTCGACGAGTGTGCGATCAAGACCCGGCATCTCATGATAGCTCCAAGCGAAACAATCTTTAAATTCATGGAATAGCTTGCAAAGCTTCGCTTTCATAGATTGGGGAAGCAGAGCACTAATAAATAATGGCCGAGGATCCTCGGCCGTTCCAACATTCACCTCCTCCAATGGATCCTTAACCTGAGGCCGAGTGTCTTCAAGGTCGGCCGGAGCAACCGAAATATTATCAAAAGAGAGCATGGGACTGCTATCGTCTTCGGCCAGGAACTCCACAAGATTAATACCCGAATGAGACTGTTTGGATATGATATGCCAATGAACCAGCAGTCGTTCCATAATCGATGAAACCGCGGCTCGACGTCGGGTTTGACTGGTGTCAGACATCAGGATCGGTGATAAAGTTAGCCAGTCCGAGTTTCGCCGAATCCTGATAGACAATTTCGGTGCCAACCTCGACGGCTTTCTGAACAGAAATACGAGTCGGTCGTCCTTCTTCATTGAGTCCCTATAGAGTAATGTAACCGATGTGGTCATCGTAGTACCGTGCTTGGACCATGTTGGCCTCAAAGGGCTGATGGTCGGCCGGATGTACGAAGATTGATTTACCATCCCAAAAGACGAGGACTTGGTATAACGAAGACGAAATACAACTGGTTTGGTGAATCCAATCTCGACTGAGCAGCGCATTGTACTCGGTCTTCGAATCAACTATGAAGAAAGCTGTCATATGGTTGCGACCAGCAATGCTTACTTCTAACGGCAACACTCCTTTGGCTTGAGACTTATCCCCGACGAAGCTGCTCATGGTAATGCCTGATGGGATAAGTTCGTCTTGGAACTGTGTAAGGCCTTCATGATGGATACAGGCATTTTATTGACAATGGCTCCACAGTCGACGAAGATTTTTGAGACTGGTATCCTTCGATGTAAGCTGTGATGTATAGAGGTTTGAGGTGGCGAAGATTGGCGGCCGAAGAACGAGGAAACAGTTCGGCCAAAGCTGCCATGAGATTATCATCCTTAGTCGTTGGCTCGAGGTCAGTGAGAGAAACAAGGTCGACTTGGGTAGCTTCTTCGGCTACTACATCGCCGTCTAGGAAACTTGGCTGGGACGTGGTCGACTGAAAATCGGCAGACAAGACATGGACCATGCTAATTTCCATGTTTTCGAGGATTGAAGGGCCCATCGAATTGGGATCTCCCTCCTTTGTCAGTTCCTCTTCATCTGGAGTCTCGTCCTCCAGAATTTCTTCATCGTCCCCAAGGTTCTCTTCATCCCTGAGGTTTTCCTCTTCATCCCCAAGGTTTTCCTCTTCATCCCCGAGGTTCTCCTCTTCATTCCCAAGGTTCTCCTCTTCATCCCCAGGGTTTTCTTCCTGGCTTGCTTCCATGTCCCTTGGGTTCCTTGATACTGGCGCCGGGTTTAAGACTTGCGTCGTGACCTGGGTTTGTTCTTGGTATGCTATTTGAGCATTTCTGATATCCGGGTAGGCGTCCAAACGTTCGACACGGTGTATTTCATCGGCCGTAAGGCCGAAGAGGGAGACGGCCGAAAATACCTCAAAATGGTATTGCAAGTACTGGAGATCTTCTAGGGAAAAAGGGAGCTCACCTGGGTCGACGTCCGTATATGGATCGACACTGAAGCCGAGAACTCAGGCCTTGCGTATGTGTTGGAACCTAGTTTTCAACCCCGAGATCAAAATTCTTTTGGATGATTCGTTCGGCATCTGGGCAGGTTAGAACAAGGTCGATCGTGTCTTGACATGCTTTCGGCAGACCATATAAATCATTGGCCGAATGAGTTTTATAGAACTCTCGCATGTACTGTAAGGCTTCTCCGAGGAATGGTGGATGTAGATTTCGCCGAACTTTGATCAACGGTTCTTCCACAGGCAATGGAAGAAGTTTATCTTCGACCTCCTTCTTAAAATGTTCAAGTCGTGCCTTCATTTTTCCAGGTCGAATAAGAAGTTTAATTCGCTTCTCGGCCTCCTCAAACGTGGTTTCCAGGGCATGATCAACTGATTGTTTACCTTGTACCAACTCTCTAATAATTGCTGGGGTTTGCCGGGTATCGTTATCACCAACTTTCTCTTTCGGCTGCCATTTGTGGCCCGAAGTAGCCGAAGTCTCTTGTGCTGCTTGCCGGCGGGCCAGGCAATTAATTCTTTGGCGTCAGCGCTTCTGTGACTTGGATAACGTTGTGTACACACCCTTAGGCGAATGATAAGTATACCATTGTTGGTCTTGAGGTTCAGGAGGTTTGAAGGTTCTTCGACTTGCGGAAGAACTCGAGCCGCTAGAATTGCGGGAATAATACTCTTCATTGTAAAATGGAGTATTAAAGTTGAGTCGTCTTCTGGCCGAAGATGACTTAACCTCCTGTGGGCCGAGCCTGTTGAAAACGGTGTCACGTAGACTCGAGCCGGGCGTTTTCTGAATTGTCGTCGGGGCTGAGCGCACACGTGCCACCTGTGTTTCCTGTCGCCGTGCTCTTGGTTTGATCGGGACATCTGCTTTGCAATGTGTGCACAGGGCTGCAGATTCAATGGATTCTTCGGCGCCAGAACTTGACATGGATTCGACGATGGCCGGTCTGACCGAATCTCGAGGTGGTGAATTCGAGAACAGATCGATCTTGAGTCGAGGTTGGCCACCTTTTGTTAAGAAGTGCCGAGTTGGGACGATCTCGACCTTTGAACTTGACATGGGTTCAACGATGGCTAGTTCAATCGAATCTCGAGGTAGGGAATTCGAGAACAAGTCTATTTGAAGCCGCGATTTGGTCCCCTTTCTTGGGATATGTCGTGCCGAGACGATCTCTATCTTTCTTTTTCCTTTATCTCGTGGTAAATGAGCATCGACCATACCCACCGTCGTTGTAGGGAAAGGGTCGGTATCAACTCCCATTCTCTTCTCTGGAAACTTTAGTTTTCCATCGTCGATCTATCTCTGAATGGTATCTCAAAACACGACACAATTGTTTGTCGTGCGTTTGCTCGAATCATGATACTTGCAATATATCCGCCCCTTCAGCTCTTCGGCCTTGGGAATATTGTGTCCTGGCCGAAGTCTTATAATCTTGGCGAGTAGCAATTGATCGAAGATAGCGTCGGCCTTAGTAATATCAAACGTATATACTTTTGTCGTTTTGACGGTGTTTTCTTCAAATATTGGCCGAGCTTTGACATCCTTAGGATTGATGTGGGTCAACGCCTTGCATATATATGGTTTATCAATCCCTATCTCAGCTGCATCGATGTTAGCGTACTCTTCAGATTCTGCCGATGCATAACTGACCGTGGGATTTTTATAGATGGTCCCTCGGGATGGGGTTTTCGAGACTTTCTCTTCGCGGAGCAGATAATCGTATTGCTCGACATGCTGAGCCAATTCGTACATGTCGCAGAAGTTTGCCCCCAGGAATTTCTTCTTATATTCCACATCCAAACCGTTCAACGCAAGTCGAACAAACTCGACTTCTGGTAGGGGTATTCGGCACCAGTTCCTGGCCGATTTAAATCTCGTAAGATAATCCATCAGTGATTCATCGAAGTCTTGTGCCATTCGGGGCAACGAAGAGATTGACATTTCCATCCCCGGCTGATAGAACTGCTCGTGAAACTTCTCGACCAATTCTTCCCAACTTTGAATGGAATTGGGTGGGAGGTTAATATACCATGCGAATGCTGAACCCGTGAGTGAGAAGTTAAACAGTCGCAACTTATAGAGGTCATTACTGACGTCTCCACACTGTACAGTGAAACGGGCGACATGCTCTAAGGAGGACAGAGATGATTCTCCAGCAAAAAGGCTGAAATCTGGGATTTTAAAGACTTTAGGATACTCAAACTTCTCCACATAAGCTGGATATGGATGGATGTATTTTGGGAACTTCGGCCCTTTCTTCAGAGCCGAATCAATCATTCTCTGAACTTCGACCACATCTCCAGACGTTTCCATTCTTGAATCAAAATCATCTGTCCGACTGGTTGATCCACCCCTTTTATCTAGCTCGAACATTTTGAGCCGAGCAGGTCCTGCCTTGGCCGGTGATACTGATGTGAAATTACTTTTTGGCATAGGCTGTTTGAAACGATCAGAATAGCCCATATGCTGTGTATTGTTAACCACGGCTTCGAGCAATCTCGTGCGCATGGCGTTTTGACTATGTATTTCCTCGAGTATCCCTCTTATTTCTTGACTGAACGTGTGTTCGAATTGCCGAGACTGTTCCTCGAGCCTTCGTCGAAAAAATGATCTGGTTGGTGGGTCGGACCCCTCACCACCGTCTTCATCACAGTCCTCCACTTAGCCTTCAATCACGGCTTCCTTTGTTATCTTTGCAAGGGGGTCTCGAGGCAGTTCGCCAACGCTCATCTCTCTTTCTGGTCGTGTCCCTTTCGATGCCTCAGGTGTTCCGGCGGCAGAGGGCTGTGTCCGTAATGAACCTTCGGCTCCAGGGTTCTGACTTGAGTGGGTAGCGACCGATTTTCCCATGGTTAATTTCTTTGTTACTGACCGTGTTTCAATGGTCATGAACTTCGAAGGTTTAGCACTTGGTCCCACTGGGAGTGCCAAAATGTTGACCCTAAAAACTACCAAGCCTACTGGTTTGGTGAATCCAATCTCGACTGAGCAGCGCATTGTACTCGGTCTTCGAATCAACTATGAAGAAAGCTGTCATATGGTTGCGACCAGCAATGCTTACTTCTAACGGCAACACTCCTTTGGCTTGAGACTTATCCCCGACGAAGCTGCTCATGGTAATGCCTGATGGGATAAGTTCGTCTTGGAACTGTGTAAGGCCTTCATGATGGATACAGGCATTTTATTGACAATGGCTCCACAGTCGACGAAGATTTTTGAGACTGGTATCCTTCGATGTAAGCTGTGATGTATAGAGGTTTGAGGTGGCGAAGATTGGCGGCCGAAGAACGAGGAAACAGTTCGGCCAAAGCTGCCATGAGATTATCATCCTTAGTCGTTGGCTCGAGGTCAGTGAGAGAAACAAGGTCGACTTGGGTAGCTTCTTCGGCTACTACATCGCCGTCTAGGAAACTTGGCTGGGACGTGGTCGACTGAAAATCGGCAGACAAGACATGGACCATGCTAATTTCCATGTTTTCGAGGATTGAAGGGCCCATCGAATTGGGATCTCCCTCCTTTGTCAGTTCCTCTTCATCTGGAGTCTCGTCCTCCAGAATTTCTTCATCGTCCCCAAGGTTCTCTTCATCCCTGAGGTTTTCCTCTTCATCCCCAAGGTTTTCCTCTTCATCCCCGAGGTTCTCCTCTTCATTCCCAAGGTTCTCCTCTTCATCCCCAGGGTTTTCTTCCTGGCTTGCTTCCATGTCCCTTGGGTTCCTTGATACTGGCGCCGGGTTTAAGACTTGCGTCGTGACCTGGGTTTGTTCTTGGTATGCTATTTGAGCATTTCTGATATCCGGGTAGGCGTCCAAACGTTCGACACGGTGTATTTCATCGGCCGTAAGGCCGAAGAGGGAGACGGCCGAAAATACCTCAAAATGGTATTGCAAGTACTGGAGATCTTCTAGGGAAAAAGGGAGCTCACCTGGGTCGACGTCCGTATATGGATCGACACTGAAGCCGAGAACTCAGGCCTTGCGTATGTGTTGGAACCTAGTTTTCAACCCCGAGATCAAAATTCTTTTGGATGATTCGTTCGGCATCTGGGCAGGTTAGAACAAGGTCGATCGTGTCTTGACATGCTTTCGGCAGACCATATAAATCATTGGCCGAATGAGTTTTATAGAACTCTCGCATGTACTGTAAGGCTTCTCCGAGGAATGGTGGATGTAGATTTCGCCGAACTTTGATCAACGGTTCTTCCACAGGCAATGGAAGAAGTTTATCTTCGACCTCCTTCTTAAAATGTTCAAGTCGTGCCTTCATTTTTCCAGGTCGAATAAGAAGTTTAATTCGCTTCTCGGCCTCCTCAAACGTGGTTTCCAGGGCATGATCAACTGATTGTTTACCTTGTACCAACTCTCTAATAATTGCTGGGGTTTGCCGGGTATCGTTATCACCAACTTTCTCTTTCGGCTGCCATTTGTGGCCCGAAGTAGCCGAAGTCTCTTGTGCTGCTTGCCGGCGGGCCAGGCAATTAATTCTTTGGCGTCAGCGCTTCTGTGACTTGGATAACGTTGTGTACACACCCTTAGGCGAATGATAAGTATACCATTGTTGGTCTTGAGGTTCAGGAGGTTTGAAGGTTCTTCGACTTGCGGAAGAACTCGAGCCGCTAGAATTGCGGGAATAATACTCTTCATTGTAAAATGGAGTATTAAAGTTGAGTCGTCTTCTGGCCGAAGATGACTTAACCTCCTGTGGGCCGAGCCTGTTGAAAACGGTGTCACGTAGACTCGAGCCGGGCGTTTTCTGAATTGTCGTCGGGGCTGAGCGCACACGTGCCACCTGTGTTTCCTGTCGCCGTGCTCTTGGTTTGATCGGGACATCTGCTTTGCAATGTGTGCACAGGGCTGCAGATTCAATGGATTCTTCGGCGCCAGAACTTGACATGGATTCGACGATGGCCGGTCTGACCGAATCTCGAGGTGGTGAATTCGAGAACAGATCGATCTTGAGTCGAGGTTGGCCACCTTTTGTTAAGAAGTGCCGAGTTGGGACGATCTCGACCTTTGAACTTGACATGGGTTCAACGATGGCTAGTTCAATCGAATCTCGAGGTAGGGAATTCGAGAACAAGTCTATTTGAAGCCGCGATTTGGTCCCCTTTCTTGGGATATGTCGTGCCGAGACGATCTCTATCTTTCTTTTTCCTTTATCTCGTGGTAAATGAGCATCGACCATACCCACCGTCGTTGTAGGGAAAGGGTCGGTATCAACTCCCATTCTCTTCTCTGGAAACTTTAGTTTTCCATCGTCGATCTATCTCTGAATGGTATCTCAAAACACGACACAATTGTTTGTCGTGCGTTTGCTCGAATCATGATACTTGCAATATATCCGCCCCTTCAGCTCTTCGGCCTTGGGAATATTGTGTCCTGGCCGAAGTCTTATAATCTTGGCGAGTAGCAATTGATCGAAGATAGCGTCGGCCTTAGTAATATCAAACGTATATACTTTTGTCGTTTTGACGGTGTTTTCTTCAAATATTGGCCGAGCTTTGACATCCTTAGGATTGATGTGGGTCAACGCCTTGCATATATATGGTTTATCAATCCCTATCTCAGCTGCATCGATGTTAGCGTACTCTTCAGATTCTGCCGATGCATAACTGACCGTGGGATTTTTATAGATGGTCCCTCGGGATGGGGTTTTCGAGACTTTCTCTTCGCGGAGCAGATAATCGTATTGCTCGACATGCTGAGCCAATTCGTACATGTCGCAGAAGTTTGCCCCCAGGAATTTCTTCTTATATTCCACATCCAAACCGTTCAACGCAAGTCGAACAAACTCGACTTCTGGTAGGGGTATTCGGCACCAGTTCCTGGCCGATTTAAATCTCGTAAGATAATCCATCAGTGATTCATCGAAGTCTTGTGCCATTCGGGGCAACGAAGAGATTGACATTTCCATCCCCGGCTGATAGAACTGCTCGTGAAACTTCTCGACCAATTCTTCCCAACTTTGAATGGAATTGGGTGGGAGGTTAATATACCATGCGAATGCTGAACCCGTGAGTGAGAAGTTAAACAGTCGCAACTTATAGAGGTCATTACTGACGTCTCCACACTGTACAGTGAAACGGGCGACATGCTCTAAGGAGGACAGAGATGATTCTCCAGCAAAAAGGCTGAAATCTGGGATTTTAAAGACTTTAGGATACTCAAACTTCTCCACATAAGCTGGATATGGATGGATGTATTTTGGGAACTTCGGCCCTTTCTTCAGAGCCGAATCAATCATTCTCTGAACTTCGACCACATCTCCAGACGTTTCCATTCTTGAATCAAAATCATCTGTCCGACTGGTTGATCCACCCCTTTTATCTAGCTCGAACATTTTGAGCCGAGCAGGTCCTGCCTTGGCCGGTGATACTGATGTGAAATTACTTTTTGGCATAGGCTGTTTGAAACGATCAGAATAGCCCATATGCTGTGTATTGTTAACCACGGCTTCGAGCAATCTCGTGCGCATGGCGTTTTGACTATGTATTTCCTCGAGTATCCCTCTTATTTCTTGACTGAACGTGTGTTCGAATTGCCGAGACTGTTCCTCGAGCCTTCGTCGAAAAAATGATCTGGTTGGTGGGTCGGACCCCTCACCACCGTCTTCATCACAGTCCTCCACTTAGCCTTCAATCACGGCTTCCTTTGTTATCTTTGCAAGGGGGTCTCGAGGCAGTTCGCCAACGCTCATCTCTCTTTCTGGTCGTGTCCCTTTCGATGCCTCAGGTGTTCCGGCGGCAGAGGGCTGTGTCCGTAATGAACCTTCGGCTCCAGGGTTCTGACTTGAGTGGGTAGCGACCGATTTTCCCATGGTTAATTTCTTTGTTACTGACCGTGTTTCAATGGTCATGAACTTCGAAGGTTTAGCACTTGGTCCCACTGGGAGTGCCAAAATGTTGACCCTAAAAACTACCAAGCCTACTGGTTTGGTGAATCCAATCTCGACTGAGCAGCGCATTGTACTCGGTCTTCGAATCAACTATGAAGAAAGCTGTCATATGGTTGCGACCAGCAATGCTTACTTCTAACGGCAACACTCCTTTGGCTTGAGACTTATCCCCGACGAAGCTGCTCATGGTAATGCCTGATGGGATAAGTTCGTCTTGGAACTGTGTAAGGCCTTCATGATGGATACAGGCATTTTATTGACAATGGCTCCACAGTCGACGAAGATTTTTGAGACTGGTATCCTTCGATGTAAGCTGTGATGTATAGAGGTTTGAGGTGGCGAAGATTGGCGGCCGAAGAACGAGGAAACAGTTCGGCCAAAGCTGCCATGAGATTATCATCCTTAGTCGTTGGCTCGAGGTCAGTGAGAGAAACAAGGTCGACTTGGGTAGCTTCTTCGGCTACTACATCGCCGTCTAGGAAACTTGGCTGGGACGTGGTCGACTGAAAATCGGCAGACAAGACATGGACCATGCTAATTTCCATGTTTTCGAGGATTGAAGGGCCCATCGAATTGGGATCTCCCTCCTTTGTCAGTTCCTCTTCATCTGGAGTCTCGTCCTCCAGAATTTCTTCATCGTCCCCAAGGTTCTCTTCATCCCTGAGGTTTTCCTCTTCATCCCCAAGGTTTTCCTCTTCATCCCCGAGGTTCTCCTCTTCATTCCCAAGGTTCTCCTCTTCATCCCCAGGGTTTTCTTCCTGGCTTGCTTCCATGTCCCTTGGGTTCCTTGATACTGGCGCCGGGTTTAAGACTTGCGTCGTGACCTGGGTTTGTTCTTGGTATGCTATTTGAGCATTTCTGATATCCGGGTAGGCGTCCAAACGTTCGACACGGTGTATTTCATCGGCCGTAAGGCCGAAGAGGGAGACGGCCGAAAATACCTCAAAATGGTATTGCAAGTACTGGAGATCTTCTAGGGAAAAAGGGAGCTCACCTGGGTCGACGTCCGTATATGGATCGACACTGAAGCCGAGAACTCAGGCCTTGCGTATGTGTTGGAACCTAGTTTTCAACCCCGAGATCAAAATTCTTTTGGATGATTCGTTCGGCATCTGGGCAGGTTAGAACAAGGTCGATCGTGTCTTGACATGCTTTCGGCAGACCATATAAATCATTGGCCGAATGAGTTTTATAGAACTCTCGCATGTACTGTAAGGCTTCTCCGAGGAATGGTGGATGTAGATTTCGCCGAACTTTGATCAACGGTTCTTCCACAGGCAATGGAAGAAGTTTATCTTCGACCTCCTTCTTAAAATGTTCAAGTCGTGCCTTCATTTTTCCAGGTCGAATAAGAAGTTTAATTCGCTTCTCGGCCTCCTCAAACGTGGTTTCCAGGGCATGATCAACTGATTGTTTACCTTGTACCAACTCTCTAATAATTGCTGGGGTTTGCCGGGTATCGTTATCACCAACTTTCTCTTTCGGCTGCCATTTGTGGCCCGAAGTAGCCGAAGTCTCTTGTGCTGCTTGCCGGCGGGCCAGGCAATTAATTCTTTGGCGTCAGCGCTTCTGTGACTTGGATAACGTTGTGTACACACCCTTAGGCGAATGATAAGTATACCATTGTTGGTCTTGAGGTTCAGGAGGTTTGAAGGTTCTTCGACTTGCGGAAGAACTCGAGCCGCTAGAATTGCGGGAATAATACTCTTCATTGTAAAATGGAGTATTAAAGTTGAGTCGTCTTCTGGCCGAAGATGACTTAACCTCCTGTGGGCCGAGCCTGTTGAAAACGGTGTCACGTAGACTCGAGCCGGGCGTTTTCTGAATTGTCGTCGGGGCTGAGCGCACACGTGCCACCTGTGTTTCCTGTCGCCGTGCTCTTGGTTTGATCGGGACATCTGCTTTGCAATGTGTGCACAGGGCTGCAGATTCAATGGATTCTTCGGCGCCAGAACTTGACATGGATTCGACGATGGCCGGTCTGACCGAATCTCGAGGTGGTGAATTCGAGAACAGATCGATCTTGAGTCGAGGTTGGCCACCTTTTGTTAAGAAGTGCCGAGTTGGGACGATCTCGACCTTTGAACTTGACATGGGTTCAACGATGGCTAGTTCAATCGAATCTCGAGGTAGGGAATTCGAGAACAAGTCTATTTGAAGCCGCGATTTGGTCCCCTTTCTTGGGATATGTCGTGCCGAGACGATCTCTATCTTTCTTTTTCCTTTATCTCGTGGTAAATGAGCATCGACCATACCCACCGTCGTTGTAGGGAAAGGGTCGGTATCAACTCCCATTCTCTTCTCTGGAAACTTTAGTTTTCCATCGTCGATCTATCTCTGAATGGTATCTCAAAACACGACACAATTGTTTGTCGTGCGTTTGCTCGAATCATGATACTTGCAATATATCCGCCCCTTCAGCTCTTCGGCCTTGGGAATATTGTGTCCTGGCCGAAGTCTTATAATCTTGGCGAGTAGCAATTGATCGAAGATAGCGTCGGCCTTAGTAATATCAAACGTATATACTTTTGTCGTTTTGACGGTGTTTTCTTCAAATATTGGCCGAGCTTTGACATCCTTAGGATTGATGTGGGTCAACGCCTTGCATATATATGGTTTATCAATCCCTATCTCAGCTGCATCGATGTTAGCGTACTCTTCAGATTCTGCCGATGCATAACTGACCGTGGGATTTTTATAGATGGTCCCTCGGGATGGGGTTTTCGAGACTTTCTCTTCGCGGAGCAGATAATCGTATTGCTCGACATGCTGAGCCAATTCGTACATGTCGCAGAAGTTTGCCCCCAGGAATTTCTTCTTATATTCCACATCCAAACCGTTCAACGCAAGTCGAACAAACTCGACTTCTGGTAGGGGTATTCGGCACCAGTTCCTGGCCGATTTAAATCTCGTAAGATAATCCATCAGTGATTCATCGAAGTCTTGTGCCATTCGGGGCAACGAAGAGATTGACATTTCCATCCCCGGCTGATAGAACTGCTCGTGAAACTTCTCGACCAATTCTTCCCAACTTTGAATGGAATTGGGTGGGAGGTTAATATACCATGCGAATGCTGAACCCGTGAGTGAGAAGTTAAACAGTCGCAACTTATAGAGGTCATTACTGACGTCTCCACACTGTACAGTGAAACGGGCGACATGCTCTAAGGAGGACAGAGATGATTCTCCAGCAAAAAGGCTGAAATCTGGGATTTTAAAGACTTTAGGATACTCAAACTTCTCCACATAAGCTGGATATGGATGGATGTATTTTGGGAACTTCGGCCCTTTCTTCAGAGCCGAATCAATCATTCTCTGAACTTCGACCACATCTCCAGACGTTTCCATTCTTGAATCAAAATCATCTGTCCGACTGGTTGATCCACCCCTTTTATCTAGCTCGAACATTTTGAGCCGAGCAGGTCCTGCCTTGGCCGGTGATACTGATGTGAAATTACTTTTTGGCATAGGCTGTTTGAAACGATCAGAATAGCCCATATGCTGTGTATTGTTAACCACGGCTTCGAGCAATCTCGTGCGCATGGCGTTTTGACTATGTATTTCCTCGAGTATCCCTCTTATTTCTTGACTGAACGTGTGTTCGAATTGCCGAGACTGTTCCTCGAGCCTTCGTCGAAAAAATGATCTGGTTGGTGGGTCGGACCCCTCACCACCGTCTTCATCACAGTCCTCCACTTAGCCTTCAATCACGGCTTCCTTTGTTATCTTTGCAAGGGGGTCTCGAGGCAGTTCGCCAACGCTCATCTCTCTTTCTGGTCGTGTCCCTTTCGATGCCTCAGGTGTTCCGGCGGCAGAGGGCTGTGTCCGTAATGAACCTTCGGCTCCAGGGTTCTGACTTGAGTGGGTAGCGACCGATTTTCCCATGGTTAATTTCTTTGTTACTGACCGTGTTTCAATGGTCATGAACTTCGAAGGTTTAGCACTTGGTCCCACTGGGAGTGCCAAAATGTTGACCCTAAAAACTACCAAGCCTACGTGGCGCGCAGGCAGAATAATCTATGAGCTAACTACGTCCTTAGGTTGAATGCGGGGCGTGCCAACTCGACGGCCGAACTCGGCCGGTGAGTAAAATATTGATGTTGCGTTATGTGCGTGGCTGACTTCTAAATCTTGCGACCACGGCCGAGGAAGGAACGCGCCTCGGCCCTTGGGTTCTAGAGCCTGAAGACAAGGCTACTAGTCTTACGAAGTTCACGACTCGTCGGCGCCGGATTCGGTCACGGTGATTATATTCGTGAAGGTATAAGCACGCCGAATCGATACCAACGTATAAGGGCCCAGATACTCGAAACAGATGTAGGTCTTGATTGTGAAAGTGGTTCGGCCGTCTGAATGCCAAACTCTAAAACCAACCTGTGAGTATCCAATCATAAAACAACTCGGCGTTCGATGTGCCGAGCTCGGTAATTCGTAATACCTCACTTCGCCGAGAAAGCTGGTGAGATAACCTCTGCCAATAAGGATTCGAAAATCCTTCTAAACCGAGACTTGGATAGGTAACCAACTGGCCTCGACGCAGTGCTGTTTATCCAAACTGAAGGTGCTTCGCTATCGATTGGTTCTACGGCGATAGTGCTGTTTATCCAAACTGAAGATATCACTGGTTGCCTTCACAGTGCTGTTTATCCAAACTGAAGATGTGTTGGCGGACAAGAAAATAAAAATCTCAAAGGTTGAGAGAGTTTGCGCAGGGCAGATTTGTGTGTTGAGTTTGAGAGAGCTGAATGTTGTGCTTTCCCCTCTATTTATAGTACCGCGAATACTTTGATCCGTCCTCGGATTGGACTTCCTCTTCCTAATCTAACTCTACCTTAGCCGATACTAATCCAGTTTTATCTCGGCCGATCCCAATCCAACTAGGACTCTGAACCTGCCTCCAAGTACGAACTCGATTCACTTTTACTTCGGCTCCCTCAGGACTCCTTCTCCTAATAGGTCTCGGCCTCTATCTCATTCTTATACTTATCTTTTCCTCCTTCCTTCTCCGGATAGGATTCTTCCTAATTCGCGGCCCATAGCGCCGACCCACCACCTTCGCACGGGTCCTGGGCCGAGGATAGTCCGAGCTCGGCCCAATGTCATTTTGGGCCCAAACACATTCTTTTATTATCTTATCCATAGATTTCATACAATTATAATTTTTTGTAAGTGTCAATATGCACTTATTTACAAGATATACAATAAATTTACCTAAATCCGCCTAGAACCCGCCTAGGCGCTAGGCTCTAGCCCGCCGCCCAACTAGCGCCTAGCGTTTTTTAGAACCTTGTTCATGCCTATTCTTATATTTGGCCAAGCATCTACGTTAGTATGTATATCCTGGTTTCACTTTTGTATTTTGACATTTATATTTTTGTTACAATTAATTTATAAATTATAGGAAAAAGCATATGCGAACTATATATCTTTGTTTTGAAGTTTCTTAATTATCAATTGATGTTCTTAACGTGACCATTGACATCTCATGGTATTTAAATATCGTAGTGTATAACATTCATGAGCTTACTTGTAGATAGAGATATATAACTAAACATTATATATTTTTTTAAATGAACCAGTTGGTAGTTTCGCCTAGGCAATCCATCATTTTGAAAACCAAGAAGATTCACAAATGACTATCGTATGATTTACTTATAATATGATACCTATAGCATTTATTTTTGTTGGAATAAAATATAATAAGCTCTATTTATGAAAAAATATTTAACATTTTCATCTACGTACAAAAGATATATAAAACAATTGCAGATATGGAGCTATCACTATCTACCTATAAAAAAGATATATATAGAGCTATCACTATCTACCTATAAAAAAGATACATAATATATATATATATATATATATATATATATATATATATATATAGGGACCTTATGTAAAGGGATCCCCATTTTTAGAAAAAAAAAGGGATTAGGTGTGGGGCCCACTCCACATCGAATTTCAACGATCCGAACCGTCTATTTTTCAAGTTATACCTCATAGATCATCCTTGCAAAAATTCAATTCGATCCGAAACCATTTGCCTATTTAATTATCACGATAAAATTTCATTGTTTCTTATATAACAAAGTATTCGTTAATTTCTTTGAACCCAATTAGATGCCTTAAACATTTCCGATTTGCCTAATATTTTGCAAGGATGATCTATGAGGTGGAACTTGAAAAATAGACGGTTCGGATCGTTGAAATTCGATGTGGAGTGGGCCCCACACCTAATCCCCATTTTTTTCTAAAAATGGGGATCCCTTTGCATAAGGTCCCTGATATATATTAAGTGTATATATATAAATATATATAAATATACACATATTATATAATATTATAATATAAGGTCTTGAAAAGTATTAAGGAAATTATTTCAAAGTGAGACTCTTCATGGGCTCTTTGTCAACATTATAAAACATCCCGTAAAAAACATAAGATGACAAAGAATCTATAAAGAATCTTACTGTTGGGAGTCTCCTCCCCATTTCCTGTACGTCTTTTATTCCTTCTAAAATTGTTTTTCAATTCAAGTAAATAACAACTAACAACCACATTAATTAGGATCTGGAAATTAATTTCCTAACTATAATGGCTGACTTAAGTTGACTTCATTTTCAATTTTTTTCCGAATTTTGTATATACTTTTAGGCATATGGTTTGAAGTCAAATTCATAACATCATCGTCATTTAGTTGAGAATACACATCAAATTAAATTCTGTTTAGTTTGTATACCTATACCACCCCTTAATACGACACAACCAAAAATTTCTCTCCTTTCGTTTTGTATGATTGTATCGATAAATTAGGTTATAAAGATCGCACATATGAAACTAATTATTTAGTTTCAAATCAAATATATTTGGTAATGCATTTATAACAATTCTCACAATAAGTGAAAATAGCATGAGGCTGATTGTAACAAAAGCACAAAGGGTCTCAAGCTATTATGAAACAAGTCGTACAATAACATGGCCGGACATCTCTGCTCATTTTTTTCTTAAGGAAAGGATTCACAAAATACAATTATATATGGGAGACTTTGGATGCGGTCCTAACTATGAATATTCTTTAACTAAAACCTTGTTGGTTTTCAATTTTTGATCCAAGTTCCTGAAATTAATGTGATAATTTATTTCTATGTACGTTATTATATTTTTTAAAATTAAAAATTGAAATTTATAGTTGTTTATTTTAAATAAAAAAAAAACCATAATTTGTAGGATTAAAAATATTAAAATATAAATATACTATTGTGTGTGTGTGTATATATATAAACATGGGTACATTCATAAAAAATAACCAAAAAATTATTGTATCAAAACATGGGTACATTCTTCAAAATCACAAAAAAAAAAGAAAAAGATTTTAGGCTTAATAAAATTAGAAAATTTCTTCTATTAAACTTAACATGGATACATTCTCAAATCAAAGAAAAAAGAATGTACCCATATAAGTTTAAAAATGGATTAGAAAAAAAATTGAATAGATTTTTTATAAAAAAATTGCTATATTTAAGAATGAGTACATTTTAATATTAAAAATTTGAAAAAAAAAAACATGAATGGTACATATAATTAGCATGGGTAAATTTAGCAAAATTTAAAATGGGTACAAATTCAAATAAAACTTTATAAAATAGGGGCACAAAAATAAATTAATATATGGGTACAAATTAAAACTAAAAAGAAAATTGGTACAAATTAAAAAAGGGTTGTAAATTAAAAATGGGTACAAACTAAAAATAAAAATATATGATAAAAAATTTTGTCATAAATATAAATATACTAATTGTAACATTTTTAACATTAAATTGAATATATTTAGAAATAAAAAAATATTTTATTATTGAAATAATTAATGATGTTATTAATACCAATGACCTTGATCAAAAAATGAAAAAGAATAAGGTTTTAATCAAAAGAGTAGCAAAAAGAAGGAAGTGAACTTAATTTCTCCTTTATATATTGATCTCTCTAACATTATCCGATTCGTTAATGTTTGACAAATTACAGGAGGAGAAGCTCATGATTAGTGGAACCAAAAAAGAAAGATATACATGTAATTAAAGTTTTAAAGCCCAAAACTGGTAGTTGCTCTAGCTAATATGTTAGGGCATGGGTTTAGTTACACGTGGAAAAGAAATGTATGCGAAAAATATAATTAATACCAAAGTTAAGTGAGCGTTGAGCGACGTGAAGTTCCCATTTAATCCCCTCATCTGCCACCTTCATTGCCCCGGTCCCGTTGCCTTTAAATCCCCACCCCTCCTTTCCCACCTAATACCACGCCCCCTCAACTCTCACCACCACCACTGCTCGTCATCTCTTCTCAACTCTCTCCTTCTCGGCCGAAAACCTAGCATCCAACCATGCCTCCAATCTTGCCGGACTTCTCCAACTCCGTCAAGCTCAAGTATGTCAAGCTCGGCTACCAGTACCTCGTCAACCACATTCTTACCCTCACTCTCATCCCCATCATGGCCGGAATCCTACTGGAGGTCCTCCGCCTCGGCCCCGACGAGCTTCTCAAGCTCTGGGACTCACTCCACTTCGACCTCGTCCAAATCCTCTGCTCCTCATTCCTCATCATCTTCATCGCCACCGTCTACTTTATGTCCAAACCCCGCTCCGTCTACCTCGTCGACTACGCCTGTTTCAAGCCTCCGGTCACTTGCCGCGTCCCCTTCTCCACCTTCATGGAGCACTCCCGCCTCAACCTCAGCAACAACCCCAAGAGCGTCGAGTTCCAGATGAGGATCCTCGAGCGCTCGGGCCTCGGTGAGGAGACTTGCCTCCCTCCGGCGATTCACTACATTCCGCCCAACCCCACCATGGAGGCCGCTAGGGGCGAGGCAGAGCTCGTCATCTTCTCCGCCATGGACTCTCTGTTACAGAAGACTGGGCTCAAGCCCAAAGACATCGATATTCTCATTGTTAACTGTAGCCTCTTCTCGCCGACGCCGTCGCTCTCGGCGATGGTGATCAACAAGTACAAGCTCCGAAGCAACATCAAGAGCTTCAACCTCTCCGGCATGGGCTGCAGCGCCGGCCTCATTTCGATCGATTTGGCGCGCGACCTCCTCCAGGTGCATCCCAACTCCAACGCGGTGGTCGTCAGCACCGAGATCATCACCCCGAACTATTACCAAGGCAACGAGAGGGCGATGCTCCTCCCCAACTGCCTCTTCCGGATGGGCGGCGCCGCCTTGCTTTTATCAAACAGGAGGTCCGAGCACCGCCGCGCAAAATACCGACTGGTCCACGTAGTAAGGACACACAAGGGAGCCGATGACAAGGCGTTTAGGTGCGTGTTCGAGGAAGAAGACAAGGAAGGCAAAGTTGGAATTTCACTTTCTAAAGATCTGATGGCGATTGCGGGGGAAGCGCTGAAATCGAACATCACGACGATCGGCCCGCTGGTGCTGCCGGCGTCGGAGCAATTGCTGTTTCTCTTCACGCTCATCGGCCGGAAAATCTTGAACCCGAAATGGAAGCCCTACATTCCTGATTTCCGACAGGCGTTCGAGCACTTCTGTATCCACGCGGGGGGAAGGGCGGTGATCGACGAGCTGCAGAAGAATTTACAGCTGTCGGCGGAGCACTGCGAGGCGTCGAGGATGACACTGCACAGGTTCGGCAATACGTCGTCGTCGTCGCTGTGGTACGAGTTGGGGTACATCGAGGCGAAGGGTAGGATGAAAAAAGGTGATAGGGTTTGGCAGATTGCTTTCGGGAGCGGGTTTAAGTGCAACAGCGCGGTCTGGAAGTGCAATCGGACCATCACAACAACGTCGGATGGGCCCTGGGCCGATTGCATCGATAAGTACCCGGTTGATATTCCTGAGGTGGTCAAGCTCTAAAGTCAAAGCAAACAACAAACAAACAAAACTCAGAATGAAATGGTGAATGGGATTGGTGGTTGCTTTTTTTTTTTTCGCTGGTGCCTTTTCTTTGATCCAGTTATAAAACTATAACTAATTAAATATCTGTTCAAATCAAATATATATAATATGGTTTTGCATCTGTTTATTATAACATCTGGTATTCTCTTTCTGCAATTTTCGCTTTGTTTTTGTGCTTCGATTTTCTTTTGTTCATTCAATTACAAGTGTAAAAATCATTTCACGCCGTTTAAATGTGTCATAGCAGAACTCTATTTTCTTTTTCGTTATCTTTTTTCCGCATATCTTCTTTCTATATGAATTTGTAACCTTGGCTCGAGTATGGTTTTGATCGATGTAATACTGTCTTTCATGTAAGGAAAACACAATACAACATATTGTTACCGGATTTTTGAATTTTTAACAGATTACAGATCTCAACTCAGTCAAGATCGCTAAATTTTAGGGTAACTTTTATATACAAAATTAACATGAGATGGTTTTGATTTGATTGATTATATGTACACCGAAAGAAATGTTAGAAAGGAAGTGGTATCGTATCCTCAATTATTAATGATTTTTTCTTCTTCTGTAAATGTACGAGATCAAATCTTCAACAGTGCGGTCTTCACCGTTGATTGATATGTTAAGTTTATGACAACAGAGTTAAGGAAGCTTAATTTTATTAACACATTTCAATCACTAATAGAGGTCACAGAGAAGTCACACACAAAATGGGTGCAGAAGATATGAACTCTAAATATATAGGATTCATCGATCTGTAAGTACAACGGGATTGTTTTGATTGATCGCCATGGCTTTAAATTTAGGTTTCCAGCATGTGATGCATTGATTTTGGAGAATTTTTTCATTGTGACCGGAACACGAGTGGTACACCATGTGTTTTTATATAAGTGGTAGAAAATTTTAATATTTAAGTTATTAACTTTTTAACACACATATCTCATCATTCGAATAGTAACACATGGTATACCATTTCGTATTTCGGTCACACAGAAAAATCTCTCTTGATTTTGGTTCGTCTTTGTTAGGCTTTACTTTGCATATATACATATTGTAGCTGTCAACTCATTAGACCATCGACTGATGACGAAACACAACATTAACTCAACGTTCCCAACTTTCATCTATATGTGATTGGCACACTCAGACCAGTAAGTGCTGCAATTTTTTCTTAATTTGGTATCATACATCAATGAATTGGCGCCATCGATGACCTATACGTGTCTGCCGTGTGTACCCGAGAGCGGTCTAGAAACCGAACCAAATTAAGCGACATTTGATTCGGTTTTAAATTGTAAAGATATGACGTAACAAGAAATGGGATAGGATGGTCGTCAAATCTGATGAAGTGATAGCTAGCTAGGCTGGATTTGCAGATACCACGCATTGGTTGTTTTTCTGAAAATAAATAGAGGACAACCAACTCCACTGATATTGGTGCAAAACTAACACATTTGTTCAAGGTCCCGTTTGACTGGAATAAACATTACATCTGTCGAAGTCATTTTTATCCTCCCCGACCATAAATGAACCTTGAGGCAGATGACGACGATGATGATAGAGAATAAGGCTAATTATATACCTTTCAATCATGGAAAAGTTTTTTCTGTTCACATTTGTATATATAGAGGTAGAGAATAAGCGTGTTTGAATTGAAATGTGCTGCCATATGCTAATTTAGTTGCCTATTACTTTGACATCTGATTAAATGTTTATATTCATATTTAATATTACCCGCCTAACTTTTTGGAGGGAAACAAAAAAAAAGAAGTAGAGATTGATCAGTGATATTTCACTTTATGTGATTGTTGATGGATATTAGTACTGATAGTGATACTAACCATAACGGGATATTAGTACTGATGGTGGTCCTCGACGATAGTTAAATCTTAATTTTCAGAAAATACGTTTACCTGCTTATGTGATGTCAGATGCAATTTTTGTTCAACACGTAGTGTTAACTTACAAAATTGTCCTCAAGACAAATGTTCCTGGATCTTTTTGTTCAGTTTATTACACAAGTTAATATGCCGGCCAATTAAGTAATAAACTTGGTCTTTGAGGACCACCAAATTGGAAAGGATATAGCCTCATAAATTTTGTTGCACCGACATCCAAAATGCAGGTAAAATAAGAGGTCCTGGATTTAAGGCCATGATGAAGCTTCTGTCCCCGTGCATGCGTAGTAGCTAGAGTTGGTGGCGCCTGGCGGGTTATACGTGTATTCTACGGGTCTACAGGTCCAAAATATGAAAGGAAATCTTTCATAGGAGGGAAAAGCTGATGGGTTAGCTAACCCTAGCTACATGTAAACTAAGTGCGTGAATGCATTTGAAGCCTGAACTTTCGGGTAAACCAACGCACATTAATAAATTAAAGTTAGATATGTGAGTGTATATATACATTGCATGCACACACACGCACACACACGGAGAGAAAGATCCATATCTCGTGACTGGATTAATAAGCAGATCCATGGAAGCGGCTAGCCCTCGAAATTTTCATCTTTACAAACGAGGTACGAGGTTAATGTGAATGCATGGTTAATTAATCTTTCTTGTCCAATTGAAGCTGTAAATTTCTAAAAATTTGATATTTAATACTCTTGAAATGCTGTAGAAACTTAGTTAACATATACTGTGCCCTTACTTATTTCCAACAGATGATTATTTTCAGTAATTGACTGGATCATTGAAAATTAGGGCTGTTCTTCCCGAATGTGAAGCACTGAGAAGGATTATAACTTTATCAGTGTGTTCCCAGTTAATTTATGCAAACATTAATATATATATATATATATATATATATATATATATATATATATATATATATATATATATGTATTGGATTGATTATTGACGATGCATGGGTCCAGCAGACTGGAAACAGATGATCGATTAAGACATATATAAATTTGTATTAATATATATATGAGTTTTTATTACAAATGATCCTGGAAATTAATCTTCACCATCAAGATGTTCCATAAAATTGAAAATAAATTAATGTAGTCTCTGAAAATAGGTGTCGCAAATCAATTTGGTCATTCCGTCACAATTCTGTTAAAAATTCTGTTAAGTGCTGATGTGACACATAAAAGGGCTCTATAAGTCATTTTTTTTCTTGCAAATGGTCCTTGAAATTAACTCGGAACATCAAAATGGTTCTTGAAATTGACCCACGACATCAAAATTAATGATCCCTGAAATTGAAAATTGATCAATGTAGTCCTGCAAGTGTCTCAAATCAATATAGTCATTCCGTCACAATTTTGTCAAAAATTTTGTATGTGTTGATGTGACACATAAATGAGCCATACAAGTCTAATTACATTTAAAAAAAATTACAAATACACTTAATAATTTAGTAGTTAATAAAAAAATTGTCAACCCAAAAACCCAATCGTGCAATTACCTCTGATCCAAGTCCACATTTCTCTACCTCATTCGCTCTTTATTCTCTAAAAAAAATCTCAATATACCCATCTTTACACACTTCAACATCTTTCACCTAATTGAACCTGGATCTAGATCACCTTTGGTGATGGCTTGGCCGATTGGCAACGACTTCTGGGACATCACCGTTAACATTTAGGTGATCGACATCCTCACAACCTTAGGCCATCTCCAATCGAAGGCTGGCAAGAGTGCTCATTTTAGCCTTCTGACCCTCCAAGACATTAATATTTTAATGAACAATAGAGGGCCATATTTCTTACCATCTCCAACCGAGGGCCAAAGGGCTCGTTTTAACCCTGTCACAAAAAACCGTCTTCAACCGAGGGTCAAATGGCTATAGTATGGAATGTGAAGAATTGAAATAAAATGAGGTAAGATAGTATGGAATGGTGAAAAATATGTGAGAAATAGTGTAGGAAAAAATTAGAAATTAAAATAAAAAGTCCAAAAAAAAAAAAAAAAAAAAAAAAAGTGGGCTGGGCATAAAAAAACAAAAAAAAAGGCTGGGACCAAAAAAGAAAAAACCCTACATGTATATGTGTATGTGTGTGTTCATCTGTCCAATGTTTCAGGCTTCAGCTACAAATTTCTAATTTTTTATATATAATATAGTGGGGACTTTATTGCTGCCATATTGGTCGTCTCTCTTTAATTTCGTTATCTGGCCAATTGAAACGCCGAGCAGTGTATGCCTATGTATACTGGTGAATGACTTCATGGTTGTGGATGCAAGGGTGAAGAAGTTATTAAATAAATACGCAGAGCCGCACATGCCATTAATATTACAACAATTATACAGTGGCGAGCCAGCACTGGCCATTCCAGACGACGAGACTGTGGAACCATGGTGGCATGCATGCCATGAACTGTCGTCCCCAATTAACTGTCGTATAAGAAAGACTTAGCTAGTAAACTGTAAAACGGTTAATTTGGGTGTTTGCATACTTGCATGCAAAAATATCATCCACATTACCTCCAACCCGACAGATGTCTCCCTACTCTAAACCAAAAATTTAACGTTAGGAAATGTTTGTGTATGTCACCAATTCCAAATGTCCGACTTGATTTTTATCACCGCGCTCTACCCATTTCCATATTCTAGTAAATTCTTCCTGATCTAGATAGTAGGGTGGGGGTAGGTGCGAGGGAGAGGTGAGGCCATGGAGATGTGCGTGATTTGTTTAGATGGAAAACTTGACGGTTTTAGAGAGCGGTGATACAAAATGAATTTTGAAAAGTTTGTTTTTCTTTAAAGAGACGGTGCTAGTGAGATAACATTTACCTTTCAGCTTTTACTTTCTTCTTTTCTCTAACATAAATGGCCAGAAAAATAACTTTTGGCCTAGAATTTATTGATATTTTCCTTATCTTCTTTCTTTTAATTTAAAACAGAGCATGTTAGTACCGTCCACGATGGAGACAGAGTAGTGATTCATGGCAGATATATGGATCCAGCTGCAATGTTGCCGGCTCTACCGGGCCGGTGGCAAATAATTAATTCCAAATTTCCACTGCACATATTGGGACATGGCACCCAACCTAGACCAATGGTATGTTGGGCCTATTGGCCCGCCCCTAAATAGTCAAACCCAACATCTTAAATAAAAAGCTTTTTATTTCAGTTTTTATACTTAAACATTTGTGATATTCATCTTTACTTTATATATATCTTTGTATGATTTTTTTTTTTTTTTATATAATCCTTTAGGAGAATGAGTTATATAGTACGGATATGTGATTTTTGTGATATCTTATGTCAATAATCTAACATGCGCAAGTGACTTTTACAAGGCATAGGCAAAAGATTTCGCGGTAGCGATGTAGCCGTGATAAGCTATCATCCACATTTAGAAAGAAAAAAAAATTCAGTGTCCCTGGAAGATGTGCACATTGGAATTTCTATTGAAAATTCAAGTATTCTTGACAAAGTATCTAGAAGTTTATCCTTAAGAAGACATGTGACAATGTGCTTCTCCCTGAAGTGCTTCTATGAGCCAACGCTTACAAATTCTACTATCCAACTAGTTTAAATTTTGATTGTCATAAATCAGTAATCATTCCAGAAGCAATCCAAAAACCCCCCTTAAAATGATATTAATTTATCCATATTTACTTCCAAAACGGACCCTAAGACACAACCCCGCTTTCCCCTTCATACATTTGTCTTGCCTACTACTCACCTCCTACATCTCATCTTGTCCTAAGTAAAAAAATAAATACATGTCCAAGATCTCTTTTCTTTTACCAATTCCAGAGCAACTTAATGCCGTGATCCACGCTTATCATAGGGTCCCCAACCAGTGCTATGGCCGTTGCGATACAGACGACCTGAATATCTCATCTCGGGACTTCCATTCATCATTCCGTAACCCCCACCACCTATACATAAACATGAGAGCAGTCAAAACAACTTGCCTGCCGGAGTAAGAGGTCCATGAGCGTTAGAGTTCTCTGTGTTTGTGTGTGCGCGCGCATGGTTGAGAAAGAGCGAGAGAGAGAGAGAGAGAGAGGGAGATTCACCTAGTCCTTGTGCCCTCCTGTCTGCATTCAGCTGCTCCGCTCTTAGCTTCTCTATTTCACGAGCCATGGAAACGAGGTTCTTTTCCATTGCTTGCTTTTGTTCAACTTGTTCTTCATTGGCTTTCCTCTCAAATTCATAAGCTCTCCTAAAAAAGTAGCATGGTCAATCCAAATATGCAGACAAAAGTGCAGCAGCTAACGTAATTGGAAACGCATTAAGAGTTTTCCTAATGTGTGCACCCATCTCCTAAAAAGGAAAAGAAGAGCAAGATGCTATTTTGGCTATTAAACTAATTAAAAATGCATTGTTAAAACCTGGTCTCGACAAGCTCGTTTCGCATCCCATCAATATCAGCCCTCATGGCAATTAGTTGCCGATTCTCCACTTGCAACCGTGTAACGTCCTGTGTCAGACCTTGGACTTGGGAAGACAGTTCCTGCCGTAAATTATTTAATTTATGAACTTCACCTCTTAACTGCACAACTTCTGCCTTCAAAGGCTCTGTAGCACGGAGATCAGCTTCTAGCTTCAATCCTCTCTCAATCAACTCCCGAGACTGCGCCTCTTTCTCAGCCTGGATTTTAGGTATGGCCTGCCCCAATCTATGAATTTCATCTTTCGCATCTGCCAATTGCCTTTGAAGAAGGGTATTATCATCAATTACAAGCCGGTTCTCAGCAATAACTCGCTGCATTTCTCTATGTTGCACAGCAAGTTGTTCTTCCAAAGCTGCAACGTGAATAGACAAGGGTCCCGGCCCTCTGTTCATAACAGGTCGTGGATCATCACGATAACCTCGATAACCATTAGAATGGCGAGACACACGGTTTCTCCCTGACATCAGGAGATCCTGCAGTAATGATGCCATCATCACACTAGTTCAGTATGATCAAGGGAGACATAAATTAGGACAGAAGATGAAACATCATCCTTGGTCCAGCTGTTCAAGGAAAAGAGCTGCCAAAACAAAAGAATTGAATGGAAATATACGTAAAATCCTTGCTCTTCACTGATTCCATGCTTCTTCGATTGTTTTAATGACGCCATTTAAGATGTATGGAGTACTACAATGGATTCCATTTCCATCAGATCACGGATCAATACTTTTAAAAGGTAACAAGTCTCAAACACGTTGCCTATACATGATAATTAAATAACCTCAAATGATGAACTCCTATCTCTTTCTTTCAAAGAGAAATAAAAACCTCATATATCGGTGTCAAATTAGCTCCTCAAAGTAATTCAACACTAAGCTTCCTTATTTTTTCTAACTTAGGAGCATAATCGATAATCTGAATTGATCTCACGAACCGCAAACAACACCTACAAAATAGTAAATCATAAACGTCCATCTTAAGTGCGATCAGTTCACTACTTGCAACGAACTAACTATAATACATATATATAGAATCCCATCCTAATAGAAAAGAGGACTATATATCCTCGAATTCCTCTTTATCGGCAAACCTATGGAACCATCTTCGGTGACAAAATGTGAACCCGAATTCCCTCTTTCGTTCAAAAACTGTAACGGAAGGTCTTTGTCATCCTCCAAGTGCATAATTCACTCTGCATAATAACTTACTACCCTCGAATTCCTCTTTGAACTGCATCAATGGTTTCGGTGTTTTCGATTACATCAACTACAACTCTTCATTTCAATCTCTAAAACGTCCAAAACTTTCACTTAAAAGTATAATTCTTAAAGCTGGAAACATGCTTTTGCATAATTGCACTTGGGAGTTCCATAATCAGATATAATTAGTGAAGGAAAATTAGAATCAACACAAATTCCAATGTTAAAGTTTGATTAAGTAAATTAAAGCTGTATCCATAATTTCATGCGAGAAAAATTAATGGCCCAAGATAACATCTATCTATATATGGAGGTGAGCAAAATTACAGAGTGCGATGAAAGTTGCAGAGATTGCTGTAAATTGACAAATAACGACACCGTTTCAAGCAAAAACTTACAAAGGTTGAGCCTTTCGACCGAGCGCGAGCCTCTGATCTTGGACGGGAAAACTGGTTTGCCTCAGCAGCTCAGCAGATTACCAACCAACCCTACACCCAACAAGGCGATTGAATTTCTCAATGACGAAATTGCCCTTGTTGCCCCTTCAAAGTTAAAGTTTAATGTTCTCATGTTTCTGCCAGTTACTACAGTTTAATGATATCTCTCTTTATTTGTAAGTGAGAGGTCTTAGGTTCAACTCTCGCTAAAGGTGAATTTGAACAACATTATTGCTTAGCCCATGATGAAGCTAAGCCGATCTCCTCTCCTTCTTGATAGAGAACTTAAACTGTTACAAATCAATATGGGCCTTAGGCCCAGTGATTGACATAAAGGTGGACTTCAACAATAGCCCAACATTATATTTTCAATTATGCACTTAGTACTGTAGTCTAATAGTATTCATTTTCACCTATCAATGTCTTAAGTTTTAAATATCGTGAATAACGAGTTCAATACTAATCTATTGTGATGGGTTCATTGCATGACAACCCAAATTCTTCTCTCTCAGTGTGATACCATATCCGCACTCCTAGTGTAAATATATAGTTGTATACAAAAGATACTTTAAATTGTTGATATTATCTATTTGACTAGTTACGTACATTGTTTGGTTTTTCATTTCTTTCATAATTGAAGTTCTCTAACTCACTAGTTAATGAGTCCTATATTACTTCTTAAAGGGGTAGTATTATCCACACACCCTCAAATTTTGGCTGTCTGATCAAAGAAAATGATCAATGTCCAAAAATTAACAAGGGTGTGTGGAATGTAAAAATGAGTTAGCAATGCAATATCCCTTCATAAATTCATGTGGTGGGAAATATTTTTTGGAAAATCCAATAGAAGTCAATACATTTGTCATTGTTTTTCGTTATGTGGTAGAGAGGAGAAATGAAGTACGTAAAGGAAGGTAGAGAAAGAAATGTAAGTGCAATGACACACAATATAAAATTTAAGAACTAAACACCGATAATAATTTTAAGTTGTTTTCATTTTCAGATTTTTGTTCCGACATATTATCTTCCGTTTCTCCTACTCCTCCCATAATCTTTCATTCATCATTTTCTCCCGTACGCATACCGATACCTAATATTACAAAACATGTTACCAAAACCTTATCCCATACATACATGTTGACATGTTGACATGTTGTACAGTTGTAGGCAAAATACACAAATGAGAGATTCTAAAATTATTTTAGACAGAGATGGAGAGGGATGGGCTATTACTGTTTAGGTCCTACCCACAGAGATAGCTACACACAAGTCCTTTTCAACGTAACCAAAAACAAGGAATAATAATACTATGTCGACATATTTTTCTCGGAGAAAAGTCTAAATTCTCAACGACCTTTTGGCCCTTGTGGTAATCTTCTGCAATCTATGCGATCTCCACATCACCTTTTATTCATACACAGTTATTACTTATCCTTTTATCTAATTAAGCTCTGGTTTGGTACTGGGTGATTCTGAAAAAAGTGGCTATAAAAATAAACTGGCAGCTTTTTTATGTTTGATAAACATTCAGCTTCAGTTTTTTTTCTTCACAGTTTTGGGTTAAAAAAAGCCAAAAACACAAAGCTGCAAAACCCAGCTTTGAAAAACCAGCTTTTTTTCACATCTGTTTTACATAAAAGTTTATCAAACGCTATAATACTGTTTTTTTTTCTTCTCAAAAGCACTTTTACAAAAAAGTTTACCAAACACTCTGCTGCTTTATTTCACAGCACAGCAGAAGCAGTTTTTTTTCAAAGCACAGCAATACCAAACCAGCCCTAGCTAGGAGATGTGTGAATCCAAACCACTAATCATCAACGACCTCTCTTTTCAAACATTTTTCGTATGTCAAGGTCGTGCCTCAATTGGCTGTGTTCGTATTCGTAATCCAACCCATCTATTTCTACTACTAGCCAAGAGTGACTTTTTATCCATCAACTTGAAAAAGAAAATAAAAGTTCGATAAATCACTTCCTACACAAACTTAACTTGTAATCTAAATGACAAAAGCGGCATAGAATTTGAGAGTTATATATGCAGCAATACCACAATTCGCTGTTTGAGTTAGATATATGTTTTAGGTAATGCTAAAGAAACTAAATTTACAGACAAAGTTTTGTAAACTAGGTGATTGGATTATGACTTTAAGCATCGAAAAACATGCTCATTCTTATTTGTGAACACCTTTAGATTTGCAAATTTTATCTACAAATTTAGTCTCTCTAACATTATATTGTGTTTTTGTTTTAATGAGTACTACCTTTCTAGGGTGAAAAAATGATCTTTATGCACGAGGACTGATATTATTAGCTGATTGATCCTATCACGCTCCAAAGAGGATTTACGATGGAATAAGTATCCTCTCCGGATCGTCTTTGTGAGGATCTTAAGAATCCTCAAATTGTGTCCGTTCATTATACATCGTGCTGTCAAAAATCATTTTAAATATTTTTATTTAAAAATAAATATGAATAGTACCAGACAAAAACTGATTGCACGATGTACGATGAACATACACGTTTTGATAAATCCCAGGATCCTGACAAAGAGAATCCACAGAGAATCCTCATTCTTTACGATGGATAGAAGCCAAGCCCTATTTAGAGGATACGTGGATCATGGGAGGACCACAATGCTGGAGGGAATGCAAAACTCTAAAATTTAAACTAGGGGTGTGCTATCCACACACCAATTTTTCTTTCTCACACACATCTTATTAATTTATGTCCGTTAATCTTCTTCAATTTATTCAATCCGAGAATCGAAACTAAAAAATTATAAGAAAAGTAAAAATGGATGTGTGGATATCATATCTCTTTAAACTAGCACTGATGGACTATATGGGGCAGGGCAGGGATGAAAAACTAACAAAACGGTCTTTTTAACAATTCGGATAAGAAGAAAGTGAGAGATGGGACCCTTATCTACTACGAAACAAGAAATCTGTCGATGGGGAGAAGTAGCCAATGGGAAGCCGGGGATTCGGATCGAATTTGTAAACTCGACCAATTGGGAAACAGATAAGCCTCTCTGCGGGCCCGAAAGTACAGTCCTCTCTCTCTCCTCCCCAAAAGTGCAGATCCAAGAGCTGCCTTCGCTGTTTTATGCTCGGTAAAAGCGCCGGTTGTGGGGCACGCACTCCCGCCCTAATTATTTCTTCCGCTCTGCACTTATATAAAAGTGCATTTTATCAGACAGTTGCTACTCTCGAATTCGCACTATTTAACTGTACTCTCTCAGAAAAAGCTTTTGGGAATTCAAATTTTGTGTCGAATTTTGTTTTCTTTGATGAATTCTAGCAAGAAAGTGGCACACGCCGTCGGTGGTAAAACTGCCCGGGCGTGTGACAGCTGCATAAAAAAGAGAGCTCGTTGGTACTGCGCTGCCGACGACGCTTTCTTATGCCAATCCTGCGACTCCGCTGTGCATTCCGCCAACCAGTTGGCCCATCGGCACAAAAGGGTTATCTTGAAGACGGCGTCGTCGCTCAAACCTAGCAACAAAGATGATCGAGCGAGCGCTGTTTCGGAGACCTCAGCGGCACCGTCTTGGCACCGCGGGTTCACGCGAAAGGCACGGACACCGAGGGGCGGGAAGTCCATGACACATCATGGAAAATCCCAGGATGGCGTCCGGAACCTGTTTCTGCAGGTTCCGGAAGTTGGGGGAGATGATACTAACTCGTACGATGAAGGAAATAAAGAGGACCAACAGCTGCTTTATAGGGTTCCGATATTCGATCCGTTTGTTGCGGAGCTGTGCAATAACTCTGGTAATTCTAACGAAGATGCAGTTGCTAATTATGAAGCTAACAATCTTATTACTGTTTCTGATCATGTCGGAATCGAATCAAAACCAGTTTCGTCTTTGCCGAATTTTAACGGCCACGATGGGTTTCTGCCTCCGAGCGACATGGATCTTGCGGAGTTCGCGGCTGACGTGGATAGTTTGCTGGGGAGAGGCCTTGATGATGATGAGTGTTTTGGGATGGAAAGGTTAGGGTTGATGGATTGTAAAAAAAAGGAATCGAATGGTAGAGTGAAGCTTGAGGAGGATGATGATCAAGAGGGAGCAGACGACGTTGATTTTATGGGGTGCCAATTAGGGGAGAGTGAGATTGACATAATGAGGGAGCCGTTTGTTTTGAATTTTGAAGATTACGATGACTCGCCTGCATCGTGCGGTGAGCAGGATGACAAACTGAGAGTGGGAATCTATAGTAATTGTAGTACAGAAGATCATGAACGTGATGATGCGGACGACGACGCAAGAGATAACAGCAAGAAGAGGAAGATGATTTTGAGGCTGGATTACGAAGCGGTGATTACAGCCTGGGATGGCTCCCCGTGGACCTCTGGTGACCGCCCGGATTTCGACTCCGAATGCTTGCCTGACTACATGGTTTGTACTTATTGCCCTAAATCTTCAATACTTTTCCTTTTGTATAAAGAACAAGTCATATTGATATATATACTTATTGCCCTAAATCTTCAATACTTTTCAGTTCAAATCTCATATGTAAGTGAAAGAATTTTTATGTTCAAATTCGATAAATGATCATTTGTTAAAAAAAAAAAAAAATATCGATAATTGATTATATATGTGGAGGGATACAATAAATAGAACAATTAATATCCGTTTAATTAACTCATAAGTAGATAGAGTTAGTGCCAAATTATTATTAGTTCTTAGTAATTAACAAATATGTTTGTGAACCTTGCAGGGTGCATGTGGAGCTGAACTTCATTACCCTTATGGGGTTATGAACGGGCTTGGAGTTCACCCGGCAATGGCGGACGGAGGGAGGGAGGCGAGGGTGTCGAGATATAGAGAAAAGAGGAGGACACGGCTGTTCTCGAAGAAAATAAGGTACGAAGTTCGGAAACTGAATGCCGAGAAGAGACCAAGAATGAAAGGGAGGTTTGTCAAGAGAGCATCCTTTGCAGGATCTGCTTTTCCCGTGCTTGCCAAATGAACGTCCCTCCGGCCCGGTGGTTGAGTCCATAAGTTTACCTCATAGTAAACTTGAGTTTGTGTATACATGCACAAGAATGTACATCAATTATTATTTAAATAAATATTTTTCACTCAGTTGAATATATATATATATATATATATATATATAGCTCATGGGTCTAAATTTTATGGAATGAGGATCCTCTCATAATCCTCTTTATGAGGATCTTTGAGATTTTCAAATCGTGTCCGTTCATCGTACATCGTGCAGTAATAAATTATTTTAAATGTTTTTATTTAAAATTAAATATGAACAATATCTAATAAAAACTGACTGCATATTATACGATGAACGGATACTATTTGAGGATCCGGGGAGGATCCTCATTCAATTTTACGGATGTAGGCTCTGCTTGTTTTGCTGTTAGTATATGTAGCAATTTTCATACCCAATTTTCTGTTAGAAAAAAGCAATTATTTGCATCTGATAATCTGGATACGAATTCACTCAGTGGTAACCCTATAGCCTATAGGGGTTTATATATTTGATGATTGCAGTGCATGTTTTTGGTAAATTTTATTTGAACCCATATAACATTTTTCTACACCTAACTTAAATTTAAATTGTTAATTGTCTATTTTACCCTATTGCATAATTACTATTAAGTACAAAATGAAATTAATAATAAAACTCAAATTTATCAATAAACTCATTAAACCCTACCATCACTTTTTGTTTATCCTACCATCCCTTTTATTGTTTTTCTCTGTAGGTGTTTGTTTGTATCCCCAAAACACCATTTGTGCTCACTTGTCATTATATAAATTGAGAGAAATTAAATTTTTATTGTGCTCATGTGTCATTATATAAATGGAGGAAAGTTTTATTTTTTAAGTTAATTTCTTAATACAAGTATCACGCTTATAGTGACACGTGGGGTACCAACCCGTGCTCATTGCTTCTCTCTCACACCATCTTCCTCCTCTTTGTCGCCGGTTTTGAAGTTGATCCGGAATCTTCCCCGTGATCGTGTTTGCGAGAGTATGGCTTGTTTGCAGTCCAAGTTAAGGGCGGGCAAAACATGTTCTCAGAACTCGGAAGATCCGCTAGCCGCAAGATGCTGCTGCTGCCAGAATCTAAGCTGAACACTCCAATTCGGGATAGCATTCTTGCTAGCTCATGCTTATACGACTTCTCATACCAAGGCTCGTTGAAATAAATGCTTCTACCCTTGCATCCAGGGAAATCCCGACTAGACACGAAGTAGCAGCCGTCATCCCCTAGAACCAATATTCGATCATCCAAAGCTTTCGCCCCAAGCTCAACCCATTTCTTCTCATTTGTCTCCAACTTGAAGATCCTGAATCTGTGGCCAGCAGTTTTACATCTATGGTTCTAATCCGTATGTCTATCAACTAAGAGTAGGTCTCCCATCGACTCCACCAAATGTTTCTTGTGGCCATCGTACGAGTGGTTAGCTAGTGGAGATGCAATCAGTTTCCAGGTACGTTACTGCATAAGAAAATATTTTAGCCTGGAAAGTTTAAAAGTTTAATGAATTTATGTGGTTTTTTATTTTTGAACGGTTGTAAATATAAATTTATATATTGAATTGGGTTTGTGAGGGTAGTTTAGGTAATAAATTTGGGTTTAAAGAGATATTTTTAGTTTAGTAAAAAATAATATGGGTGTAGAGAGTAAGCTAGATGTAGAAAGAGATTATTTGAGTTCAAATAAAATTTCTCCATATTTTTTCTATTTTGGCTAATTAAGTTGGGTCTACGAAGGAGAAGGGGTGTTATATCGGTTGTTGGCTCTTTCCAAGTCTTGAAACCGAGGGAAAAGGTAGCTAGGCTTTGATAGAACTTTGGTTCTGTATAAGTTTTGCATGTAGTTCAGCACTTCAGCTTGCCTAACCTATAAGAATTAATTTGACTTTTAACAAACGAAATATGAACTCATACTCGATTTCAATAGTAAGCTTCTATTTTCTAGCAGAAATAATATGCTCGACTTACAAGATCTAAATCCAATAATGAGCTTTTTTTATTTTATTTTATTTTATTTTTGTGACATCACTGATCACTATTTATATTGAAACAATCATTCTGATTTTTCTATATTAATCCGTGTAGAAAATTGACACACAATTCTAATTCAACTATGAGTGCTAAGTATCATGATTTATTTATAGTTTTAATCCCAAACTGATTAGGACAATTTTAAACTCTTGGATGAAGTGACGATTTAGTTTATGACCTATCACCTCAGTGAAAAGTAGGTCTCTGAATTATTTTTTGGTAAAATAAGTCCCTAAATTCATTTAAAATGCTAATTTTGTCCCCTACTATTATATTCAAAACTATTTTATCCAGTTTTTCTTCAACTTAAGTTACTTCAAACACTTTAGAGTGTAATACCGTCATTTCCTCGCCTATAAGCCCTTAACATTTCATATAGGTTGCGAATCTAATGTCTAATTTACCCTCCAAAGGTAACTCCATACACTATTTCTTTATGAAAAAAAATTTCAATATACCCTCTAATGTGTATCACATGCAAGTAACATGACTTAAATTGACAAAAAATTGAACATAGTAGCTTCGAATCTAATATTAGGGATGTAATTGGCAGATTTTTATAATTCAATGATTGATTTTTCTGAAAAAAAATAGTTTAAGAATCTAATTTTCACTTATGTGAAAATTCAGGAACTAAATTGACAATTCACTCTTAACTCTTTAATAAGACATTTCCATACCAATTTAAAATACACGAACCAATTCTAACATTTCTAATCAAATTAAAAAGGAAAAAACATTTGCTAATCCACTTGTCACTCCCGCAAGCATCCACATCTTAATAATAAATTAATAGATAATCAATTAATTAATTAACACTGGTTGGGAGAGGTAACACAAGACCAAGAGTTAGCTCCAGCTCCAACCCTACCGCTCCATCCCGATCATCAACAGCTTGCTGATTTCCGCTGGACCCGTTTCCTTGCGGACTTGGGTACAAGTCATCCGGGTTGGGAACATTGCAGATTGGTGCCAAATTATTGATGTTTGACCCGGTTGCAAAATCTGGTTGGATTTTGGGCCGGTTCATGGACATTTTCAACTTGTTCCGGATTCTTGCTTTGTTATGAGACGAACCGTCCGAGTAGACCTATAAACGGGTCGGGTTTATTGGGTTTGGGTCGGATTCAATCCGACCCGTTAAGTTACCGGGTCACCCGAACCCGATCCTTTAAGTTACCGGGTCATCCGAACCCGATCCGTTAAGCTAACGGGTCACCCGTTTCACCCGCTAACAATTATTATTATTATTTTGCATAGAGTTTATTTTTTGTTGTTAAGACTCTACTGAAATTACTAAAACATCCTCAACTAACGGGTGCTAACGGGTTGACCCAAAGTGATCCGTTATTTAACGGGTTTACCCGTTAGCGACTCGACCCGTTAAGCATCCACCCAAATACTAATATTAAAGGGTCGGATCGGGTTCAAAATGCCAGGTCTACGCCCGAGTTTGTGTTCGTAGACACGTGGCATATGTCCCCAGATTGTGAGGAGGATCCAGGTTCGGATTCGTGTTCTGCTGCAGCGCATCCGCACCAATTCTTGTGATGGACGATCCTTCAAGAACTGCATCAACGGCTGCCTGGCATTGGTCTGAGCTCCCGGACCACATCAAGCCCACCGAGCCGTACGTTGGGTTCGCGATTCGTCCACAAGCCTCGTATAATACCAACTTGAAAATAGCTAACTCGAGTTTCAGAAAATTCGAAGTTGTATTTCAAGAAGAAAAATAGTAAAAATTAATTGAGTGGGCGATATTAATTTTTCTAGAAATGATTTTTCAACATTTTTTCTTTCATTTTGCACACTCGACACATTTCTAGTTAATTTTGTCCTTCAATTTATTCAACTCAAATCTAGAAATAAACAGGATGGCGTGACGCGAGAAAAATGTGTGAAAATCACTTCAAATTATTTTTGGGCTTGGGAGTCGGAGGATTCGATCCATTCAATGCAGGGTCTAATCTCGCATTCGCCGTGGCACCCTTTGCAAAGCACTGAAAGAGTATTCTTCATATATATTTATTATTCATAGAATACATTACTCAACTAAAATCCATGCCACTGAAAGACTCTACTGAGACAAAGATGGGCTGTCAAGAACGTAGAGGAGGTAGGATGGGCAGTTGGTCAGATCTAGTATGGATCGATCGTGGGATATCATTGAGAAATAGGAATCCATGTTATCAAAAGATTTCCTGCGATTATTTCTAGTATGGAATGAGTCAATCGTCCACTTTGGTATCTTATTGAACAAAAATGGTGATATTGTTCTGCATCCATTGCAGCTCATTCTAAACAAACTTCAATGTAAGAGAGCGTGAAAGGCATGAGGAGATTGGGAGTGTACTTAGGGCTGGTTTGGTATTGCTGTGCTTTGAAATAAAACTGTTTCTGTTGTGTTGTGAGAATAAGCTCATTTTTGCTGCTTCACGTTTTCAGTTTTTTTTTTCATCCAAAACTGTGAAAATAAGCTGTTTTTAAGTTTTTACCAAACATCTTTTTGAGCTCAACATTTTTTTTATACTCACTTTTTATAAAAGCACCTCAGTACCAAACCAGTACTTAATGGCATAGTTGGTGAGGGGCATTTTCGGTATTTCCGGATCGGGCGCAGTGGTTTTTGGAGGAGTGAGGCGAAAATCAGCAATTTGGTGTTGCCACTTTCCGAATTAGGTTAAAAGTCACACAGGAAAAATGGAAAATTAGCTGACTTTTTGTGCTTTCCTCTTTTACTACAACCGTGCGTGCAATCTTATATTACCAACCGACTGTGGTAATAGAATATAAAACTAATCCAATTTTAAATTTTGGGTAAATTGCATTTTATATCTTTAGGTTTTTGTCTAATTTCAAATTGACTGTTAAATGATGATGTGACAAATACATAACCCATGTTTTTATGTAACTAACACTTTCGATAGCAAATTAAGTCAAATTAATAGTCATAACCACTACTTTTAAGAAAAAAGGATAAACTATAAACTACAAAGACCCAGGCTATATTAATGGAGAGTTTTGTGTACCTAGAATAAAAGCTGGTACACCACGTGGTATAATATAAGCGGATGAGAGTGTTGTTATGTTCCACTTTCGAATATAGTTTTTCACGTTTCTCCACTTATATTATGATATATGGTATACCACCTTGTGAATTTGTAGATAATGTAATCTTGTGTACTACCTTTTAGAATTTTGGTTGTTTTAGGCTAGATTTTGATGGGTTTCTTTTTTGTTATTTGTGCAAATTCTGTCCATTTTAGTTTAGCTGTATTTACATTAATTATTTTTCCGTTTTATTAAGATTTGTGATCTTGGTTTGTTTCTTTTGTTATTTGTGCAGATTTTGTCCGTTTTAGTTTTGGTTGTATTTACTTAATACTTCTGCAGTTATATTAAGATTTGTGTCTTGTGTACATTTTTAATGTATTGTTAAAGTTTATTAGCAAATTTTGGTCCCTTTCTAATTTTGCTTTACTGAGCATCATTTTATTTTCTAAAGGAAAATCCATAAAATTGTATTCCCATTTATACGCAGAAATGTAATTTTAGATACAATTAGGACAAGGAAGAAGGGCCAAATGATTACCTGGCACGTGACACGCACGAGCTCTGGACGGCCTCACTGTCGTACAGTCCAGATTGGCAGGAGCCCGAAACCAAGTTTGATGTACGGATTGCCTGGGTTTAATTCCTGGACTGGACATTGTGAGTGGCCCATTATTTTGGGCCATTGGTTTTGCAAATCCTGATGACCCACCCATTTTAATTAATTTCATTAATTACATTAATGTGTCACTGATTACTTTCCATCTTTGGCTGGATTGCTGCATTAAGTTTCTGGACCAAATGTTAAGGAGACTCTGTCACCTCATGTTTTTGGTATAATGTTTTATAATATTGGCACTAAAATTGTGCTAAAAGCATGAGATGGCAGACAGTCTCACTTTGAAAGAATCTACTTAGCATTTCTCATAAATTAATAATTTCCGTGATTTAACTATGAGGTGCATATGACATTTTATTGCAATGGCGGAAAACAAACATCTCTATGCACATTGGTGCAGGTTCGATTTCCCTTCCCCTTAACAATTAACAATTTTTCTCCATATGCTTCGGATGCTTCACGGATCGCCATAGAATAGATAGACCTAATTCCTGTTCTTTTTCAGAATATATTGCATTACTAAATTAAACACCACGCAGCGATGAAACACGTTTCATATAAATTGTCCTTCAAACCGCATAATAGTTGAGTTTGGCCCATTCATGATTTTGATTTTGGTCTCAATTAAATAAAAAAGGTAATGGTAGGGAGACCAAATTTGCAAACTAAAAAATGTGTCACCTATAGGAATGTGCACGTTTATCAATGTTTAATTAATACACTATTCATCAACTTCTATATCCTTGAATTTTCGAAATTTAATTTCCTTAATATTACTCAAACAAAAACTAGACATAGGACAAAGGAAGAGTAAAATATAAATAGGAGTGGCAGTGAATATTGCATACGATGGTGGATTGGAGGGTTAAAATGTATTATAAATTAGTTAAATTCCACATCCAAAAGCTAGCAGACAAACGAGTCTGAAGTTTTACCATCCTCCGCCGCAGAAGAAGTGGCGTTTCTCACATCGGTTTCTCTGCTGCCCTTCCTCTCTCTCTCTCTCTCTCTCTGAGATTCAGTCTTCTCCTCCTCCACCCTCCTCCTCCCCCTAAAACACCCAAAATACCAGAAAACGAGAACCCTTTTGTTTTGCTTGTTAACTTAACCATATCCATGTCCAAACAACATGCACTATAAAATCGAAGAATTAATATCATAAAAATTATTAGTCTGCGAAATCTTTGTCTCCATGCACTTCTTTTGCAACCAGACAGAAGTGCTTTTCAAGAAAATCACAAACTTTCTGTGTTACGCTACTTTACAAACGCTAAAGTCCATCCAACATTTGAATATACATCCATCTCTCCTCTTTTTGTGGTGTTCTCCTGTATGAATCCCACGTTTGCAAATCCCACTCAAACCCTAATTAGTTGAATCTTAATATTATATAAAGTAAGTTTTGCTTATTATAAATAAAAAAGTAAGTTTTGTTTTGATCAAAAGCACTTTTCTATGCTTGGCTATCAACTCCGGAAAACCGCTTTCTGAAAAAGCTAAAAAGCGATGGCGAAATGTGATGTATAAAAGCCTTAATCCTGAAGTTTGAACTGTTTAATTGTTAAAAGACTACTACAAGAGAGTCAACGGCTCAGGCCCTCGTGGCCTTAAAATGTGTAGCCAGGTACAGCAACTATTCAGACTCCATTATTAGAAGAAGAAATTTTTAGCTGTGACAGGAATACGGATGGTACATCACGTGTTTTTACGTAAGTGGTGAAAAATTTTAATTTTTAAATTGTTAACCATTTAACACACATAACCTATCATTTATATAGGAACACGTAGTGTACCACCTCGTATGACGGTCACACTGAAAAATCTTTCAATTAGAAGGTGCCACCAATGTTACAACTTACACGATATGAGATGACTTGGAAGGGCATCAAATATATTATATCCAGTTTGAAGGACAATACTTGCGTTTTTTCTACGAATACATAGAATCATTGTTAACGTAGTTTCATCGTAATCGTTTATTTTCTTATTTGTTATTTAAAAATTATTTGTTAATATTCAATCAAATTAAAGATTATATAGGTACATATGTTACGCAATCGATGATTTCAGTAATAACTCTCGTGATTAACCATTCCTATATTTGCAGAGATTGATATTTAACGAATAAAAAAAATAAAAGGTACCCAAAAATAAAATGATTCCAATTATAGTATCTACAATTAAATACCTTAATAAAAACATATGGACAAGTAGGTGCAACTAGGCGATGAACACAACAATTGTCCATATTATAATATGGGGTGGTGTTGTAAAATTTAAAATTTACTGCTGGTTAAGCAGCTTTAAGCTTTCTGAAGGATGGAAGATTCAAAAAATTTTCTCTACCAATTTAAGAATAAGACAGGAACGAAACCCTATACAGGTAAGCAGAGGAAAACCCTACCGGATACGCCAATCCCAGAGACTATAACGTTTATTTATGATTTTTCATCAGAAAAGGCAAACAAAATCACAGACTAATTTAATAATCCCATAATAATAATATTTGATCGATCGAGTTCAGAAGAGCTAAAAGCTTTCAGCAGAATAGACCATTCACTTTATTTCAGGAATTTGCTAGGAAGCCGTTAGATTGTTGATCAAAATTAGTATAACCAAGATCTAATTTTTTGAAAAAAAGAAAGTAGAAAATGCGTTTGTATTGTTGCTGTTGGAAAGCAAAGAATCTCTGTGTTTGTAATTTTGCAAAAATATATTTCTCTTTCTCTGATGATGATATATATTCGATATTCTGAATATCTCAAAAAGCAAAGCTACAAGATCAAAAGATGTATAGGATCTTGGAAAACTAGTACATACGTAAGGAGATTCTGCTCGTAGCTAGCAAAGAAATACTAGTACAAATTCCTAAACTTTTCTCTGTACACATCATGATTTGTGATCCATTAATCTTAAGAAATTAATTAAAACAGATTAATCAACCAAAATACCCCCGGTTTTCTCACTTGATGAATTACAAAAAGAAACCATTAAAACTTGCCAAACGATATGAGAAAAACGTGGGTGTTTTGGTTTTAATTCCAGAAATACTTCCCAAGAAAAAAAAAAAGGAAATTTGAACAGTTTTACTAGTTGTGGAGTTGATCTGGGCAACTGGGCACTCTTCTTTTGGATTCTTCATACCCTTTTTCTGTTTTGTTGAAGTTGGAACTGGAAGTGCTTCCGCCGATGTACTTATGGAATAGGGCTTCTGTGCTTGTCTTGCTCTTCTTCTGCATCATGTTCCTCTCTGCTTCCACCTGCACCTTTGATATTACATTATCTGTATTTCCTGGGAATACCCTTATTGCCCCTGCCTTGCAGTCGCAGCAGACCCAAATCTGTAACGCCGAAACGACCAGAATCACCACCAGGGAAGAATGCAGAAGCCTCCAGCCGCCGGCGAACGACATTGCCGGAATATATATATCCAGCTACATAAATCACCAAAGCCCTCTCTCCCTCTCCCCTTTCTCTTCGTCTCTCACTCTCTCTAATTTGTAAGAGAATTTGATGAGCTGTTTAAGCTAATGTTTGACTGTTAAGTTCTGAATTCTCTCTCTCTCTCTCTCTCTCTCTCTCTCTCTCTCTCTCTCTCTCTCTCTCACCGTCTGTCTGTCCTTCTGTCTCTCGAGGCTATGACTTATGAGCAACGGATTGACGGCTATTATATGTATAATGGAGCCTAGTATTCCCCCACACTGGTCCACGTGAAGAGAAAATAACAGCAGTCTATGTCTCTGCTCTCTGTATTGTATTTTTTAACTCTGGTTTTTCTTTTCTTCTTTTAAAATAAAATAGATTTCAATGGTCCACTATTAATCAATATCAGTATCATATGTCTTTAACTTAATTACTTACACTGTTAACATGTAAGTAATTAAGTTAGTGATTAACCACTAATCAGCACACATATTGTTCTCAATTTAGTGACATAGGGATGAAGTCCAATAGATGTGAGATTCTATTAAACATTTGATTCTATTAGTAAAATTACTAGATATATATTGTATTTTATTTTGCCAATTTTCAATGAAAAATACTCACAATACGATATTATTCGATAACAAAATTGTAGCACTGGTCCCTCAACTCTAACCCAATTGGAGTAATGGTCTCTCAACTAAAAATTCATGAACATTGATCTCTTAACTCATCAAAACGTGCAACTATGATCATTTTCGTCAACTATAATTGGATTAAAGATGAGGGACAATTGTTACAATTTTTCTCATTTGGTTTTTCATATTTAGCTCTTGATTCAACCTCACGTGCGTGACACGTGACTCATTTTGACTGAAGTTTTAAAAGAGTTGACGTCATAGCAGCACGTTTTGATGAGCTAAGGGATCAATAATCACAAATTTTTAATTAATAGACTATTACTCCCCCTAAGTTAAAGTTATGGAAAGATGGTTTTTTTTTTTCATCACTAATTTGCCAATCGTTGTGGTGAATCACTGTTACGGTGCTCCTGCAGTTGCTGCAAATATCGCTGCAACTACGATTACCGATGCATTACGTTAGAAATCAGCACGTCGGTGACGCAGTAAGAGAAATTGAAAGATTAAAAGTGGAAACAAAGGCCACACGCGCTTTGAAGAGGGTCGCTGTTATTATACAAACAAATCTTACGGTGGGATGGCTGGCCAAGAACCACACTCGAGCATGAGAGCGAGAGGCAAATTTTGAGAATTCCAGTTATTTAACCAGGCGGGGAGGTGAACAGTGATTACACTCTCCAAGTACTCGCACTGTAAATGGTAAATAGTAAAGAGATGGAGTTTCGATTTATAAAATAAAGAAATGCATGGGATTGCGGAGGAGGAGGAGAACGGCCGGGAATCCCGCGGCGGTGTTGGCGACCAATATTTGGGTGTAGTAGGTTAAAAGTCTTAAGAGTCAAGAGTCGTACGTAAACATGGAAACGTGTATGCAAAACTAATAGTTCTCTCTCGTACGTTCGACCTAATTAACTGTTAATTACTATTCTAAATTACTAAAATTAGGTGTCAACTTTGATGCAATCTTGTGAGCTCCTTGAAGACACAATTGTCCTCATAAATCACTTGGGACATGTGATTGATAATGTGACAATGTTTTAGTTGTGTGGCATTGTCTAATCTATATTTGGGTTGGGTAATTTACTATTTTTTCGTTGCTGTATTTGGGCAGATTTTTGGGTACGATGTTTTAGGTTTATTTTGTCACGATTCAAAGTTGTCATTAGCTGACGGATGACGTTTTACCACAACGACGGAGAACAATAATGTCTATGCAGTATGGTTGAGTGGGAGAGACTGGATGAGAGAGAAACAAGTCAAAAGGGAGAGATTGAGTGAGAAAAAGATAAAGACACTGATATAAAATCAAGGATAGAAGTTGAATATCACATAATTTGGACGGCGAAAACAGTTCGAACCCGCCTCGTCCCACAGGCCCAAGACTTGTTTGACCACCCCTACTTCAAACCACGTCGTTGATTAGGAGACATTCTCATATATGCATGTGATTTTCCTGCTTTCATTTGTGTGAGAGTTGTCATAATCATGTTAATCAAGTAAAGAAGTGGACCTCAAACCTACTCAAATAAATGGCCAGCTTGCATGTCAGTAATCATTCTAAACAATAGCAATTTTATGATGCATGCCGACCACAATATTAGATCCGTTGTCTTAGATTCTATGATTTTAAGAAAATTATGGTCATACACCATTTGGTAAGGGTGGGTTCGGTACGATTACCGTATCAAAACTCTCGTACCAATTACTGTACCAAACTTTCGATTTGGTAAAATCTATTACCATTACCATACCAAACTTTCAGTATACCGAAGTTCGGTATTACCAAATGTTCGGTTGGCATGGTATTGCCATGGTAATTGCCACTTTATTTTGGGACAAAATTTGTTTTTGCTTTGTTCAACATTTCATATTTTGTGCCTTTGTAATAAGACAAAGATATATAAACCAAATGCATAGACGGAAGAAAATTCTCATAACAAATGGATTTCCACCTTCAATTGGATTTACAGCCGCATGAAATGTTAATGAATTACTTGAAAATTATAAGCCTGAAACAAAGAATGGAAACATAAAGCAGTACCATACTACCATAGGTCTGCAAGGACAATGCGTACCGGTTGATTATTCAACTGAAACATAAAACAGTACCGGTTGATTATTCAAAGGAAATAAGAGAGGGAGAGCGAGCAGTCACTAGTTCGTGTCTACTGTCTGTAGGGTTTATTTTTAAATTATTAGAATATTATAAATATATATTATAATTTATAAATGTGTTATATTATAATTATATATTATATAATTTATATAAACTATATATTATATTATATTTTTGGTACGGTACGGTAATACCGTGATAATGATATCTATTACCAATACCGTACCACGAAATTTCGGTACGGTACAATACCGTACCATTACCGTTGGCACAAAATCGGTATGGCACGGTTGGTAATTCGGTTGGCACGGCAATTTGGCAATCCACCCTATTTGGTCTTAATTCAATAGTAAGTGATCATTTAATTTTTGTTGTTGCACTTTTTATTCAATCGTTGTATTAAGATCGAATGATGAAGAAACACAGTTTTATTTGAGAATAAGATATAGGAAAATGAAACTCGTGTTAGATTACGACATTATTAACTCATCAATTGGCAATGTTTAAGCATGCACGAAGTCTGGCATTCAAGAAAAATGAAAACAAAGAACAAAATTAAAAGAATTTGCGATTATCATATCAGATTTTCACAGAAGAAAATTCCAGTTCTTGGTAATACAAATCCGTCGTCTTCATTTTACCTAGAAATGGAAAAGCGGTGAAAAGAAAGATAAAATGTGGAAATGATTGTCCTTGGTGTATCGATGTGAAAGGTACGTCTGGCATTCAGGAATGGTCACTTCCATGCATGTTAGAAAGACTTGACTCTTGAGTAGGTAGGTAGCGATGGCTTTCAAACGTTTCATTGCTACTTGGTACGGTTAAAACTTAAAACTGAATTATTATTACTTTAGGTGAATTCAATCACACAGTACGGTTGAAACCGATCGTTTGACACTGTTTTTCAGTGCAGGACAAACACTGACACATGATAAAAAAATTCTGCACTGTAGTCCAAAGTTGAAAGCGCGAGAGAAACACGCTTTCAACATGGAAAGTTTAATGTTCGTTTGGAAGTGTTTTTAAAATAATTAGAAATGCTTTTGTTGAATATGTTTTGAAACCAATTTTTAATAAAAATTTAATTGGATTATGGAAAAGCACTTTAAGCGATTCATGTAATAAGCATCAGAAAAACACTTAAAATGCTTTTGGAATCTAAAATCAATTACACCAAAAACGCTTTCAACCATTTTGAAAACATTTCCGAACAAGCCCTAAATTACTGGAGGTGGTTGTGTTGTTTGGGGTTGGTCCTAGAAAGAGAGGAGGTTGCGAAAAGTAGGTTTTGTTTTGTGGCTGAAAAGAGAGACAAGGTGGTAACTCATGGTCTTAGAAAAGGAAAAGCCTATCTCTGATCTGATATCCTCGTCCCTCTCCCTCTCCCCGACCCCCACCCCGACCCCCACCCCGCCACCCCTTCATCTGCATGCAATAAAGTTGACAAGTTTGAGCGTGTGGTTTGGACTTCTGTCAAATCCTCTGCTATTCATTTTTGTCGTTTTCTTATCCCCTCTTTCATTGCATTTGCCATTTTCCTCTTGGCCTCAACCCGCAACCACCTACTACTATTTATTTCCCATTTCCTCTCTCTCTAACACAAACATTCAAATTCCACCCGATTTTCTTTGCTTCTCAGAAGGGGTGGGTAGATTTTGTTCGGTTCGCTTCACCCTTGAAACACACAAACCAAACCAAATAATACAAGGGCATGCTATCCACAAACCTTTTTCTACTTTCACTTACATTTTTCAATTTTTGATCGTTGAATCACATGACATAAAGTAACCGTGCGTAAAAAGTAAAAAAAAGCAATGTTCTAAAAATCCCCGCCTAGCGCCGCCTAGGCCCCGCCTAGCGCCGCCTAGGCCCCGCCTAGACGCTAGGCGGCTGGTCACCGCCCCGATTAATGTCTAGGCGTTTGAAAATTAGGAAAGGGCGCCTAGACCAGTTGAGGCACCCGCCTGGACCGCCTAGGCACCCGCCTAGCCCGCCCAAACCCGCCTAGACACCTGCCTAGGTTGCGACTCACTTAGATAGAAAATAGATAACTTTCAATTTGCATTTAATTTTTTTAATAAATTGTAAGGGACTTGTTGAATACTTAAATGAGCACATACTATATGTTTGTTCCCCATGTTTTCATTATGTTTCAATACTTCATAATATATATGTCATTCTATTTTGTAGTTTATGATGAAATTATATATATTTTAAGTATAAACAGACACTTATTTACGCTAGGCCCCAGCCCGCCGCCAAACTAGCGCCTAGCGTCTTTTAGAACCTTGAAAAAAAGTATCAATAGCACCACTTTACAATGATTCAAGTTCGGCGTGGTTGTTTTTGGGCGAAAATCGTAAAAGGGAATTTCCCCTAAAAGTCTGTTCCAAAATTAAGAGTACAGCAGATTTAAAATTAATTTGGAAAGTGAGTCGTCAACCACCAAAACTTGATAATTCTGCAACTTGCATTTGCAAGCATTCATACAGGCACTTATATATATTCACTAGATAAAACCAATGTGATTGATACACTGAAAAGTATGCTATCACAGAGGCATCCCATACCATAACATCAAAATGCAAACTTGAAAGCTAACTAGTACTACGAATTGATTCTATGCATACCCAGTCATCCCGACAGTCGAGCTCGAACGATTTGCTTTGTGAGCTGCCTGAGCAGCAGTTGCCTTGGTGAAGTACATGTAGTAATACACGTTGAGAATCATAGTCGCAACCACGAATACTGCTCCAGAAACGAAAACGCCTTTTCGCAATGCTTCACAGGAGAAGTTCTGAGCATATATCATTGCCCGGTACTTGGTGTGATACGCATTTTTTGTAGCACCGGCAATGAGACAAGCTTCCGCAACCAGGAAAGTTGTCCTGGAGATTACAAAAAATGCAGCAAATTATAAAAGGTGGAATTTGAATTACATAAGTTGACTGAAGAATAACATCTTCAATCAATTCGTCCTAAGGCCATCTCTAACCGAAAGCTGGCCAAAGGCCTCCCCCAAGAAATTAATATTTTAATGAACAGTACAAGGCCATATTTGCCTCCATCTCCAACTGAGGGCCAAAGGGTCATAGGGCTCGTTTTAGCCATGTCACAAAAAACCATCTCCAACCGAAGGCCAAAGGGCTATAGTATAGAATGTGAAGAATTGAAATAAAATGAGGTAAGAAAAAAATAGAAAAAAAAAAAAAAAAAAAAAAAAAAGGGCTCCTGGGTATAAAAACAAAAAGTGGGCTCGGACCTTAAAAAAAATCTAAGCCCTAAACCCCAAAGTGGGCTGGGCAATGGAAAAGAAAAACAAAAAAAAAGAGAAAGAAAAAGGGTTGGGCTAATGGAAAAGGAAAAAAAAATTGAAATTGGGCTAGCCAGCGGGCTGGATGGCCGACCCTTTGGCCATTTGAGATTCTGTGTAGCCCACGAGCCCTTTGGTCTAAACCTCGGTTGGAGACTGTTTTCGGACGTTTTTCGGCCCTCTGACCCTCTGGACCATTCGGTTGGAGAAGGGCTAAGGCCAAACGAAAGAGAATAAGCAGATACCCTATCACATGCTATGATTTCATATGATAAATCGTTTATACCAGGTGCAAGCATACTAGGATTTGCAACAGGTTGGCAATACGGAGGTTATTTGGCAAACTTTTTAAAGAAAACAAAAGAAAAGGGAGCAAAATATGATGGGCAGGTTAAAGCAATCAGGGGGTCGATGTTATAATGTTGCCTTGTTCAAGATGGGGTTCCTTAAGAAACATAGCACAGCTCACCATGATGAAATAAAATATATAATGGACCAAGCTCGATTTCCACCAGGGGCCAAGGGTCTGCCAAAACACATGCATTTCGTGACACCCATGAGAAGTGATTCGCCTGAGAGAAGAAACAAGAAACCGCCTACTCCATAACCAGTTGCAACATCTGAATTATACACACAGTACGTTTCATTCGTTCGAACATCTGTACGTATTTCGCCCTGCCAGAAAATGAAAGTTTCTTTATAAATTGCTGTTACAAAATATGGACCATATGCACAAAAATCAACCCAAGATTCCAACAAGCCAATCAGTAACTCCGAAAGTAAGCAAGCATTCAAAGGATAGAAATGGAAGTATCATGCTACAAATAACACATTCCTATATTGATATTTTAGTAATGAAATGGAGTCAAACCATCTTCGTTAAAAACCCCTTCAGTCTAAAACCTCATCACCAATCCCATCAGAAATACGTTTTACATGAGAAAAGGCCAAAAAGCTAAAAATCAACCAGTTGATTATAATGCTCAGAATGGTTTGATCAACCGAACTATGAAACATCACCAATCAGAGATGAGAACTGACTAACCAAGTGGACGAAGGAAACTGTAGCCCCGATCCACACATGCTTTTAAATTTGCAAGTCTTCTAACATTGCTATAAGATGAAGATACATTACACTTAACGAATGAAGCCTTATGCAATTGGTGTACATCCCTACTTAAACAAAAATCCAACCTTGCAATGCCAAGGGTTACAAACTTTTAAATTTTCTCTATTTCGCACTTTTTAAATGTTTGAAAATTCATCATGACACGCGAATATACAGACTAATAAACTCTAATCCAACTGACGCATGAATTGCCTCTTCCTATACGCCCACATGATAATGCATAATTCTTCATAAACAATTTCATCCTCTTAAAATAAAGAACGCGGTGATTGGTACAATAGGAGAGACAAAATCCAAAGACCAAGAAAGCATGGTACATTAACTTCACAAAAGAGAATGTTCAAGGGATAAGTACTATTCTAACAGCAGTGAGAAGATCAAATTTTCTGTGGGCAACCCTGAATCTCGTTATTATGCGATTCAGGATGATCGATCACCTATTCATTTGTAATTTTACTACTGTAAGGATCATGCAACTAAATACCCATTTACTTCCAGCAACTTATACACAATTTCAAATATAGATCCACGTTACCAATGAGCTGGGAGATGCTCATTCTTACTGTATAAGTTTCATAAGATAATCTCTTTTCGCAGATCACAGATTGGCAATGGCAACAACTTAACCACGAAATGGAGAGGAATCGACTCCAACCACAGGCACTACAAAGCAACAATGCTCATTCTTGTGGTAGCGATTCCGCGAAAAATTACGAAAATTAAATCATAAGGTAAATGAACTCAATCGCATATGGAAATGCCACCCTCAGAATCTTAGAGAATTTCAAAAATGGGGGTAATTAAGAAAAATAACCATCAAAATTTCGTACTCTTTTTGGCACTGTTTTGGTAATTTTGTGAAATTCAGAATCCTCATTTGTGGAATATCCTAGAAAAACCCGAAACCGAAAAAACAGAGTCTCACCATCAACAAATCTAACCCAAAAAATGTGAACAAACCCACTTTTCCAATGCACCGATTACCAATTCCACGACATCCTTAAAAACCCTTGTCTTTTACAGAGCACAAACAGTACAGAACAAACCACCAAAGTACAGAACACAGAATCATGAAAATTAAACACAAAAAACAGATCAAGATACAAAACAAAGACTTGTGGAAAATAACACATTCAAAAACCAAATTTAATTACATCTCCAACTGTAAATTTAGAAAGAAAACAAACGGGAAAGGAAAAGTAAAGACGGCTCACCACACTTCTTTGTCTCTCGGCAGCAATGGCGAACCCGAAGGCCACTAAGCTCAGAACCACCACCAGCAGGTGCACCAAAGTCGAACCCTTTCCTTCTCCCATGGCTTCCTTCCTCTCCCGTCTCCCGTCTCTCTCTGCGTCTGTGTAGGAAAGTTGAGCACAAAAAAGAGTGACCCAGAACAAAAAGTGACAACTTTCTTTGGACGCAGTGCGAGTTGCAAAGCATTGGAAGCTGTTTTTACCAAAAGAAACCCCTCTTAGACCCACGCGATCATCTAAAAGCGTCAGAGACACGTCCCAGTCAAAGAGTCAAACTATCGTTGGCTGTATGGCCTCCAGGGAAGTGTTTTTCACGGTGGGAGAGAGTCGCAGGTCATGCGAATGCGATTATCATGGAATACGGGGAGGCGGGTTCCTGTTTAAAGAGCTTCGAGATGCTTTTGAGGAGAGGAGGGATCGTTCCCACTTTTAGAATCGGGAATCCGTTTCTCTAGAAAATTCAACAAATGCTACAATATTATTTAAACTCTAAATCTTTCTCTAATTTCGATTAAATTTAAATGAGTTTATATACTCACTTCATTGCAAAAAATCATAATTTCCGTTGAAGGCGATTGATATCATTACATTCATTGATATTTTCATAAATTTACATATCAATATTTCCGTCAATATCGATATTTTATGCATTGTTCCTCACTCATCAGTCCTGCTTTTTCCATGGCAAGAAGTCCAAACGGGTAGAGTTATGTAACACATGGAAATCTTTACCTATAGATTGTTGAGTGTTTGCATTGAATCCCACATAATATTAGCCCATTACCAATCGAAATGACCCAAAGCAGCCCAGTAGTTGAAGGTCTGAGGTGGTCCAACATGATCTAACAGAAATGAATTAGGTTATAAATATGGCATAAAATTATACTCCTTAAAATTATACTGCAGGAAGGAGTTACAGTCATTTCTGTCACAGTCCAGGTTTTGAAAGACGCGAAGATTAGGAGTAAATTTTTTTATAAAAAATCTAAGGCTCACAGACGACAGGAGAAAAAAATCAAGGGCTGAGAAATAAAGTTACACTTCATCATACAAATAATTCAAGATGTGATTCCGATAAGATCTGGATGTTTCCCAACTGTCACAACCTACGGAGTGCATAACGATAAGGTAAAGTTTTTTCAGAAATATCGGTTTTACACCGCTAGATTTTTAGGTTATGGTAACACAGGCTGAATTTAGCAGCGACGTTATTTTCTATATATATACATACATGAAGGATGAAGCGACACTGTCAAGTCCCCTTAAGCTGATCACATCTACTTAGTTGTGATACTTTAACGAAGAAAGAGAGGAACTATGGCTTCCTCTATGGTTTCGTCAGCCGCTGTTACCTCCGTCCACCGCACCAGCTCCCCAGCTCAGGCGAGCATGCATGGTGGCACCCTTCAACGGGCTTAAGTCCTCCACAGCCTTCCCTGTGACCCGCAAGGCCAACGATATTACCTCCATTGCCAGCAACGGTGGAAGAGTCCAGTGCATGCAGGTAACCGGTAACCCTAGCCAATTGATTTACTTGTCCATCTTACTTTAGGGTTATTTTCATTACTAAAATTTAATTAAAGTTACCATAGAAAGAAAGCAAATTAATCTGCATATGGCTTTGATGTAAAAAATGCAGGTGTGGCCACCAATTGGACTGAAGAAGTTTGAGACTCTCTTAGAGCAACTCCAGCCGTGGGACTTGCTCGGGGGAGATCAAAGGGCCCGAGGGCCGGTGGGGAGAGCTCCAGCCATGGAGAGCCGGAGGGCGGGTGGGAGGTCGAGCAGCGGGGGAGTGGGGAATCGACGGGCCTGTGGCCCGAGGGAGAAGAGGTGTGTCAGGCGGGAAAGAGAGAGAGAGAGAGAGAAGAGAAGAGAGAGTTAGAAAAATAATAATATTTTATGGATTGGGTGGGAAAAAAATATTAATATTTTATTACCAATTGCCTGGGAGAAGGGCTCTATGGGTGGAGATGCAAATGGTAATTACTGTTCATTAATGGCAGTTACTATTCATTAAAGGCAGTTACTGTTCAATAGGATGGATTGAATAGTGGATTGCCAGGGAAGAGGGCTCCATGGATGGAGTTGCTCTTACCTTCCTCCCTTGTCTGCCGAGTCATTGGCAAAGGAAGTAGACTACCTTCTCCGCAACAACTGGGTTCCCACCTTGGAATTCGAGTTAGAGGTAATTAACATTCACAAATCACTCTTTAGTTCGTGCAAATGCAACAAAATTTTTTTATAAAATATTCAATTTAAAATTCATACGATAAAAATGGAGGGTGTCAAAATCGTTATTCTTTACTTAAAACATAGTTTTTCTCGACCTACCGTTAGTGATCCCAAAAACCCATAATTAAAATCTAATCTTATTTAATTTTTGATAAAATATGGGAATTTCGTAGTAAGCAAGCCATAAAAAGGTTTAGGGGTTAAGTAAACATGTATCATTTCACCGCTACACTCGATTAATTTGTAATATATTATTTTTTCGTCGAGTGATACTTCTTGTCTCAATGTTGAGCTGATATGTGTTCAATACATTTGGACGAATAAATGCAGAAACCATTTGTCTACCGTGAGAACGGCAACTCCCCAGGGTACTATGACGGACGCTACTGGACAATGTGGAAGCTTCCCCTCTTCGGATGCACTGATTCTTCCCAAGTTCTCAAGGAGCTCGAGGAGGCCAAGACCACCTACCCCGAATCATTCATCCGGATCATCGGATTCGACAACATCCGCCAAACGCAGTGCGTCAGTTTCATCGCTTACAAGCCCCCAGGCTTCTAAGTTCTTCAAAAAAGCTACGCCGCCGCGGCAAACGGCGGCCAACCGGCTAGGCCTGGCATTTTGGACCCAATCCGTTAATATTAGTATTTGGGTGGATGCTTAACAGGTCGGGTCACTAACGGGTGAACCCGTTAAATAACGGGTCATTTTGGGTCAACCCGTAGCACCCGTTAGTTGATGATGTTTTAGTAATTTCAGTAAAGTCTTAACAACAAAAAATATATTTTATGCAAAAATAATAATAATAATAATTGTTAACGGATGAAACGAATGACCCGTTAGCTTAACGGGTCGAGTTCGAATGATCTGTTAGCTTAACGGGTCGGATTGAACCCGATCCAAACCCGATAAACCCGACCCGTTTACAAGTCTACAACCGGCTATGTTACTTCCCTTCGACAATTTGAATTTCAAATTAACATGTTGGTAATTTCTGTTTGTACCATTCGTTTTGTAGCTCCAAATATTTTTTTTCTTTCCGTAATTTCTCTCCTTGTAATTCTCCGTTTATTCTGTGATATTTGAATTCTATATCTAAACAGAGTTTGTGTTCGTCAACTAACTTTGCATATGCATGTTAAATAACTTCTGAAATTTTATACGGGAAGTGATTTTCGCACATCCTCACAACGGCAAAGATAGCGGAAAAAATAATTGCAGAAAATGACTAGTTTGTTGTTGCTACAGATTCTTAAAACATAAACTGAACAATGTAAATACAAATCTTCTCTCCGTTTTTTCACGGATTTGGGATCTCTTTTGTGGTTCTTAATCCCCAAATGTCATCGTCCCAAATCACATCACTAAACAATCCGTAATGCGACTCTTCCATAAACTCAACATCCCAAAGTGGCAACCAAACGTACCCCCACGACATTTGCTCATCCACCGCAACACCACCACCCAAATTCCCCCAGTAATTCTCATCCCCACCCATAAGATTCTGATCAGCCGCCACCAAACCCAATTGCTGATCATCGCCGCCGTCGATCCTCGCCTCTTCTTTCACGCTCTTGTCGATAGTTTTCTTACCCTTCTTGCTCGCAGCCGGCACTGTTTTTGTCGTTGTAACCTCAAAACTCGGGGCTTGATCAACGCCGGCGCCGCCTCCGCCACTACGTCTCCGCCTCTTCATTTCTCCCGGTGAATTTGATCTCTCCAAAGAAACGGAACACTGGGTTTGTTATATATAAGCAAAGCAGCGATCTAAACCCCAATAAAAAGGAAAAGCAACTTAGGAGTTAGTGAATGAGACTTGAAAAAGATAATGATGGTGGGTTGTGTTTATATAGGCAGAGATAGTTGGCTTGGAACTTGGAGTGCTCGTAGTAGTTTCATGGCTGCAGGCCCTGCAGCTGTGAATTTATGTGTTCACGTGACTTTACCTTGTCTTTTTCGACGAGTTGCCCACTCCCGAGCACCCAAAGGGGCAAGTTGTGATTGCAATATTTTTTTCTTTTCCTACTTCTGGACTCCCCAAAGGGCAACTGGACACGTTGATTGACAAGAACGCAAATCCAATTAAAAAAAACAAGTATATTTCGGTGAAATACGAGCTGCCGACTAAAAGTTTGCCCACACTTAAGAAAAATACACGGCAGATGATGTGACTAGATAAACCTACGGTTATGTTTCGCTTGTGGAAGACGGATTTCAAAAGATATTTTAAGTTAGGGCAAGGCACGATGCGCTGTCATGTTTGACAGTTCCAAAAATTAGGTTAAGATGCGTGCATATGGTGTCACTGGAATAAAAAGTGTGGCTTGTGATAGTGCTAAGTTTGTGGCAGAAAAAGAAAGAGAGGGAAGGTACAAGTGTTCCACTTGGTGTTGTGAATTGACAGCTTTGGAAGGGCCCTTTGTGGGAGAGCGGTTGCTGTCTGGCTGACCGACTCGTCCCTTGGCCTAACCTAAAACTGCAAGTTGGGTATCAAACGACCGAAATAACACGCACACTTTGGGTTAAACTGGTCTCTGTCTTTCTGTTCGTGACAGTGAAAACCATCTCGTCGTCGTAGTGGCTTGCATTACATATCATATCACATCCCCGCTGCCACTGGCGTCGACCTTTGCTTACCAAGTTGGAGAGGATGGAGGGGTTGAGAACGGTTTGAACTTGGACAGTTGGATCCATCTTTCTTCTTTTAACCAAATGATTTTTTAAGCTTTATTGGTAGATATTTTATGGAACAACCTACTTTTTGTTGGAGAGTGCAGCTGATACATCTGAAAGTTGGTTGCTTAGTTTGGAGATATAAAGAAAGGAAGAAAGAGAAAGACGGGTCACGGCCATGCGGTATATGTATAGGAGTGAAATTGCTATTTTGCTCAAAAATTTTAGTGTTCTAGTCACAGAGTTTTGTGTTTATGATTATAACCATTCATATTATGCATTATTTTGTGAAGATTATTTAAGCAAGAAATAAATTAAAAACTATGGTCATTTAGTCAATTTATTTTAGCAAATACATAAACTTTTCGTTATGCTTTTACCAATTCTGTTTATTTGTTTTTATATAGTCTGATAACTAAAAGACCTTATTTTAAATTAATTTTTTACATAAGTGAACGACTATAATCATAAAAACGAAGTTTATTAATCGACAACGAACAGTTTTGAGTGAAAAATTTACTCATTCTTTAAATACTCAAGTATTATTCGTATTATATAGTAAGGTATGATATCTTTTCAGATATGGCTTTGCCGGTACATGTAGAGGACAGGCGTCGTCCCAACGGGAAAGAGATTCTCTCTGGATCTCTCCCTCCAAAGCCTAAGGATCAAGTGATCCGGACCTTTGAAATTTAATCTAACGGCTAAAAACAAATAAGTTAGTAAAAACTTTTAAAAGCTATAATTATTTTTAACCGTTGAATCAAATTTCAAAGGTCCAGATCACTTAATCCTTAAGCTTTGGAATGAGAGATCCAGAGATGATCTCTTTCCGTCCCAAAGCCCACCGCCCACAATTGTCAGTAAGATTTCAGGATTTATTATATATCATTTATTTGGTTATTAGTATTAGTTGCATCGTGTCAAAGATACACGTCCGATATAATTTAGTCTGAATGCTGCCGATGAATGCGCATTCGCATGTGTTTGCATGTGCTCTAGTATTCTAATTAAAAACTATGTACAAGCCAGTTAGGTCTTTTTCCCTAAACATTTTTGGTGTTAAAATATCTTCCATCGATTATGTAGTGTGTTAAAAAGACGGATCAAAGGTAACTTACAACAAAATCGATATTGTTTCTAGCTTGTGCAAGTGGTAAATAACAAATTAAAAATAATATCTGTTTTGTTATAAGTTACATTTGGGATGTGTCTGATAATTTAACATAGTAACGGATCTGAGATAAATAATCTAACTGACAGGCTGCTTAATAACAACTTGACATCAGGTACCTCGTTGGGACCCAGTGTGGACCCCGCTCCAAGGTCAGCTCCCAAGCAACTGAATCTGGATCCTCTTTGTGAGGATTCCGAGAATTTATGAATTATGTCCGTTCATCGTACATCATGAGGTCAAAAATGATTTTAAATATTATTATTTAAAATTAAACACAAACAGTCATTGACAAAAACTGACCGCACGATGTACGATAAATAGACACGATTCATATATCCCATGACCCTCATCAAAATGATCAGGAGAAGATCCTGTTGGCATGCAACTAACCAACCCACAGACGGGAGTATTTGAATTTTTAATACATTATTTGGAATAAAATCCCCAGTCTCTGGAAGTGGTCTCCTTGTTGTAACGAATTCAAGCAGACGCTAAAGTCTTTTCTTCTCGTTTAATAAGATTTTTTGTTGATTTTGTTTGATGAGACTAGATCAAAATTTTTGTGTTAAATCATCGTGATCAATGTCTTAATGGAGGATTTAAACAGGGTTAAATGAATAAAATGGATATCATTATCTCACCGCTAAACGATTTTAAACGCAAATTTTCTAATGCAACAAGAAAGGAGAATTCATTAGAAATTTTGAGTACATGACAATCATCTATTGGACGAAGGAAAGGAAGATACCAAGACTACGTCTTAATTGTAACGAGAGAATCTCTTCAATCAAAACCCCCAACTGGCTTCAACTACGCAAAACATGTCCACTCTGCAAGCTTCAACCACACAAAAAGGTTCGCATCAAGATATAGATGCTCATCCCTTCGAATAAAGTTGTGTGGATCATAAGCTGAACGATTCTTCGAAGCTGTTTTTCTTCTTTCTTTAAAACAAGCATCGATGATCAATTTCCGATGATTCAGACAGATTTGATCATCGGATGATTCAAACAGAGAGAGTTGTACGAATGAACACAAAAAACCATCACGTACCTGTTGAATTGTGATCAGGTATAAAAGCACAAGGATTTGGCAAAGCGCAATTCGGAGAGAATCAAAGAAACTCAAATCGGAAAGTAAGAACACGAAGCAAGCAGTGGACAGCAGAAGATAACAAAAACACAAATGGTATATGTACATTGTAAATGACTGTTTAGATCGACTCAACAACAGCTTCAATTTGTACAGATTTGCTTCATAAGCCGAACTCCGAAACACCTAAATAGAAACACAGTGAAAGGGTGGTGCGGTGCGGTAGAAAACACAATCAATCTGTTCTCTACTAAATGCCGCACCCCCTCAGAGCTTTCTCCTAAACAAGAAGAACGAACCCGCTCATTATTTGGTTAACAATCTAACTTACACGACACATTTTATTTACACAAATCCCGTGAACATATTTACACTAGACAGAAGGATCGACTTCCTTCACTCTCCAAGAATTTAAAATTTTCCTCTCAATGCTATCAAGTATAGAAAACTTTAGCTTAATGTTCTCCTATGTACCTTCGTTGATAAAAATCGAGCTCTTTATGCCAGGGTAGGGATGCTGCAGTTCCTTCGATCCCTGTCCAGGCAATCAAACCCCTCGACCCTCACTGCCGGTTTGCTCCCAAAATTGGTCCTTGCACAGCCTCCTTTCCTCGTGGACGAGGAAGGAGACGATGATTGACCTGACGGGGCAGGTATTGGCGACAGTGATGAGGACGAGATGAGCTCCTCATCCCCAAATCGAGCGTCCTGAATTAATGGGTTAGCTACTCTGCTCGGTGGCGACCCGCAATAAAATGGGTGCTGCGAGGCCATTTCTGTACACGAAAATTGTTCAACACCAAAGGATCCCTACACAAATCAAACACCAACAAATAAATTAAACATCACACACATTGAATTACTGACTTGATTGCCATAATTGCCTAATTAGCATTCAGTTAATTGCAGATCGAGAAGTACCTTAGTGAGAATATTGTCTAAAATACCAGACCCGGCTTTTGAATCACAGAACTCCGCCTGGTGCCTGAAATTCAATTTCAAGTAATTAAAAATCAAAACCAAACTAACAAAATTTCACAATTTGAATTTTGAAACCCTAAGGAAAGCACAAATAAAAATTCCAAAACAGAAAGAAATTCAAAAATTCGAATTACCCGAAATGCCATCGGAAAGATCGGACGGGATCGTTGAGGAGGCCGAGGCGGCGAGGTTTGGGGCAGACGACGGAGTCCCTGGAGCAAGACCTCATGTCTTCGCAAGCTGAGAGCGCATTGCCTTGCTGTATCCCACAGTGATTCATTTTCCGCTCGGTTTAAAACGACGACGTAAAATCTGGTCAAGCAAATCAATTAAACGAAATTAAAAACTCAAGGGAAGGAACTATAATACACACACACACATATATATATATATATATATATATATATATATCTCTGCAATAAATCCAAAAAATGGAGCATAGTAAATGACAAGTTAACAGATCTGATCTGGATAAATTGTAACAGAAAATGGATTTTAACTTGAGCGTAAAAATTGAGGAAGGAGATCTGGAGAAGTCGGATTGTTTTCCAAAACGCCAGATCCGAAGACTGAAATTGGAATTACTGAAGATTTTGATGGAAACAAGAGAAATCATAATTAAAAAAAAAATACATGTGAGTTTACCTTGAGAGTTTGAGTGAAGAAGTTAGCAGCTGCTTAGTTGCAGGTGGGAAAAATGGAATGGAAGATTAGGGGGGAAAGGGAAAGGGTTTGGTTGGAGAGGAAGGAAATGGGAAAGGAAAGAAGGTTGACAAGTAAGAGTCTCCATCGAATTTATAGAGCCAATGGCTCAAGAGAAAAAGAGAGCGAACGAAGAATCGTGTGATTAATTAATAAAAAAAATTGAGGAGAGAGAAGAGATTTTGGGAATGGGCGAGGGCAACGGGGAGAGAGAGAAGTCAAGTGAGGAACGTGAGATGTGTTGGAACTCGGGAGTATGTAACTTAGTACTGTTTGGTAAGTGGGACGGGAAGGAAAACAGTAGGACGAGACGTTCCGTTCCCCGTTTGGTACCCCTAAAAGTCGTGGAACGGGTTGTTCCATAGGACGAAATTTAGCTGATTTTTTGTTCCACCTCCTCCCTGGAACGACTGATTCCATATCCGTGAACTCAAATTTATAACATTTTAAGACAAAATTTCCCCTTATCTTTTTCATTATTTACATCATCTATTTCGTCCTGTCCTGTCCCGTCCCGTCTGCGTACCAAACGGTACCTTAGGGTGCGTTTGGTACGTGGGACGGGAAGGGACGAGGTGTTCCGTCCCGCGTTTGGTACGCCAAAAATGGGTGGAACGCGTTGTTCCACATGACAGAAATTGGGTGTTTTTGCGTCCCGCCTCCCCCTGGAACGGGTTGTTCCACGTATGTGGAACACAATAATTCCACTGTCTACCCTCCTTCTCTCTCCCGCAGCCTCCCTCTCTCGTAGCTTCGTTACCCTCCCTCTCTCCTGTAGCCTCCTCCTCAACCACAAACCCAGCAACCCAAATGCTTCGTTACCCTCCCTCTCCCATAGCTTCGTTACCCTCCCTCGATCTCTGAATTCAATTTCCACCAAAACCCCTAAACAAACAAACACCAAACCCGGTTTTGTCGCACATCAGATAGGAGACCACGGCCGCCGGTTCAGTCCCTCCGCGCTCCACCTTCTTCTTTGACGCTCCGACGAAGCTTCTGTAAATTGAAAAAAAAAATACAATTTGGGATTTTTCTGTGTTTGGTTTGAAGAGAAAGAAATTAAAAGAAGAGAAATACGGGTTTGAATTGAAGAGAAAGTATGGGTTTGATTTTTACTGGGATCTATCTGAGCATGCGGGAGAGAGGGAGAGAGTCAAATGGAAGAAGAGAAAGCAGAGAAACGGGGGGGAGAGAGAGAGAAAGTCAAATAAAAAGGGTAAGTTAGTCATTTAATCCAGTTTCGTTCTGTTCCATCTTGCCAGTACCAAACATGACATGAATCTTTGTTCCATTCCGTCCCGTCCCGTCCCGTCTGCGTACCAAACACTACCTTATAGAACCAGATCCCCTTATGAGCTTAGGAGGTTGAGCCTCTTGAGCAAAGGATCCGGACCGTTGAAATTTGATCCAACGACTATAAATTAGGGGTCCCCCTAAAAGTTATAATAATTAAAGCCGTTTGATCAAATTTCAATGCCCCGTGTGATTTGCTCAAGAGGCTCAACCTCCTAAGCTCAGGAGGGGATCCGATTCTGTAACTTATATGATACAGATATGATTGATGTGGTATTTTGTGTTAATAATATTATTTCTACGGCTTAAAATTTCGTTCAGGTTTAATGTTGTAGAGATTTAGAGAGTCGAATTTACAGTACAACGATTGTGTATCTCTTGATATGTAAGTCCTCGACTCGAGAAGGCTTAAAAGTCTAGAGTGTACCAAAAGTTAGGATTAAAAAAAAAGTAATGTTGGAGGGATTAAATTTTTAAACTAATTTTGTAAATCAAATGATATGGATGTTGATAATTATATTATTACTTGAGTGTTAATTTCCCTAGCATAACCCAAAAGAAAATTATGGAAGTATTTTTTTCTTTTGAACATAAAAATTATAGAATTACTTAAAACAACAAAAATTATACAAGTAGTTACAAAAGACAATACTTGCATGGATACCCCATGAGGGACATCATCTCATCTACTATTTTTTATTAATGTACTTTAATTGTACAAATTCGTTAGCAAAACTATTCATTTTCTTAATTGTTAATTTTTTTTTATAAAAAAATTTGCAAAAAAACAAGTGGACATCATCAATATGTCATTTAATACTAAAACCGTATATTTATATGATACATACGTATTACTAAACTGTCTCGAATTAGATTGATATTTTCTAAATGAAACTTTTGTCGTAAACATACATTAATCGCAAATGATAGACAATGTATTACACTTTATAGGTGGATGCAAGTATTTTTTAAGAGAAAAATCCCAAAATATACATTATAATAAAATATTTATCAAATAAGTATTGTTTTACACAGTAGACTAGCAAAGCACATGAATGAATGGCCATTTGAATATACAGGCCCTTCAACGGAAATGATCTTCATTTTTTTTTTATTAAAAATGGGGATTAGTTGTAGAACTCAATTCACATCGAACTTTAATGATTTGAATTGTCTATTTTGTAAATCTTGATTTATAGACCATCCTTGCAAACATTCAATTCAATATGAAACAATTTGCCTATTTAATTATCACGATAAAATTAAAATGTTTTTTAGAGAACAAAGTGTTCGTCAATTTTTTTGAACTCAATTAAATGCCTCAAATATTTCCGATTAAACTATTTTGCAAAAAAAATCTATCTAGTGCAACTTGAAAATTAAACGATTCGAGTCGTCAAAGTTATGGTATGGACCCGAAATAATACTCATTTTCATAAAGAAATGAAAATCTCTTTCTTAAAGACTTCCCTTAAATATATATTGTTACGAATAACATTTTTATTGTTTAAAAGAAGTGCCATGTGCCTTCATAATAAGGATTCTCTACTGATCATTTTTGTGAGGATTCCAAGGATTTATGAATCGTGTCCGTTCATCGTACATTGTGTGTTCAGAAATTATTTTAAATTTTATTATTTAAAATTGAACACAAACAGTATCTGATGAAAACTGATTGTACGATGTACGATAAATGAACACGATTCACAGATTCCTGAAATCCTACAAAAAGGATCCGGATTCATGCATTCATTGATCCCCTTGTCAGTGGTTGCTAGACGTACATCGAACAAAGATCAACAGTATGGAAGAGGATCATCTCCGGATTCAAAGATTCTCACATCGATCAATTTTCGTCAAGTACTATTTGTGTTTAATTTAAATAAAAAAAAATCAATAATTTTTTATCGCACGATACACGATGAATAACTAAAATGTAAGAATCCCTAAGATCCCCACAATTTGAATCCGAATGGAATCCAAATCCCAGTTTTATAACACTATTAGCCTGAAGCTTATATATTCCAGAGTAAAACATACCATAAGTCACTTTAAAAACTTAATTTTGTTTTTATAACAATTACATAAATCTAATGTGAATTCAAAATATTTCGGGCCTGTTTATTTTTCAAATTTTGAATAATGCTGATCGCCCACATAAAGGAGAAACCAAAAGGTCCAAAACTACATAGATCATAGATACTTGCCATTTCGAATAAAAGTTCCCAAGGAATGCAGATCTTCGCTAACGAAAATGAAACTCATCAGACGGACTACAAATTCGAGATCCCGGAATTCAGCGTCATGCTCAAGAGACGCGGGTTACAGAACACAAAACTATAACCAGATCAAGAAAGGGAAATGCAAAGCAATTAAATGTATGTCATGCACAGCAGAAGACGAACTAAAACACAAATGCTTTATTTACACACTAAACGACTGTTTAGATCGACTCAACAGCAGCTTCAATTTATACAGATTCGCTTCACAAGCCGCTCTATGAAACTCCGAAACACCTAAATGGAATCACAATGAAAATTTTCCCACAATACTCTTTTACTTTTAACAATACATGAGGGGCGGAGTGGTATAACACACAACACACCACCCCCTCGTAACCACTCCTAGACACGATCTATGAACCCGTTTATTCTTTGGTTAACATCTCATTTACTTACACGACGCTGACACATCATTTACACAAACCCCTCCTACATATATGCACAAGGTAGAAGGATCATCATAGTTCGAAAATTTCAAAATTTCCTCACAGTGCTATCAAAGTAATGTGGTTGGCTATAGCAAACTTTAAGCTCAGTCTTTTCCTATGTACCTTCATCGATTGAATTGGGATCTCATGCCAGGGTAGGGATACTGCAATTACGTCGATCCCTGTCAAGGCAATCAAACCCCTCGATCCTCACTGCTGGTTTGTTCCCGAAACTTGCCCGAACATAGCCTCCTTTCCTAGCAGATGATGAAGGAGACGATGAAAGGCCCATTGGGGGGGCGGTTGGCGACAGTGGTGACAATGGGGTGAGTTTCTCATCCCCAAATCTAGCATCCTGAATTAATGGGTTAGCTACTCTGCTCGGCGGTGACCCGCTGAAAAATGGGTGCGGCGAGGCTATTTCTGTACACGATAATTGTTCAACACCAAAAGATCCCTGCATAAAATCCAACATGAACCAGATGCTAATCATTTCTAAATTATCCCATCTAAGAGCTTAATTCTTTTTTTTTTTTTGTAATAAAAACTGCAGATCCGGAAATTTTTTATATACCTTTGAGAGAATGTTGTCCAAAATTTCAGACCCTGCTTTCGAATCATAGAGCTCCGCTTGGTGGCTGAGATTCATCCAAACAAAGAATTAAAACCGATATTTAAAACAATAAAAAGAATTGCATAATTTGAAACCCTAGACAAATATATAATAAAAAATGAAAAATTGGGAAATTACCCGAGATGCCATCGGAGAGATCTGACGGGATCGTTCTGGTTAACGTTAAGGAGGCCAAAACGGCGAGGTTTGGGACAAACGACCGAGTCTCTGGAACAAGTCCTCATGTCGTCGCAAGCTGAGAGGGCGTTTCCTTGCTGAATCGCACAGTGATTCATTTCTTCCTCGCTTGTAAACGACGTCGTACAGCCTAATCAAACAAATCGTTAATCAAAATTAATCGATCTAAAACAAGCTTAATTAGATACGAACTGAACAGATCTGATCTAATCTGAAATTTTCCAGTCAATTGAGCAGACAACGATCAAAATTCATAAACTGATATCAAATCATTTCTCTACAATCAGAAGCACCGGATCGACGAACAAAATTGAAACAAAACAAAAGAAAAAATCAGCAAAAAAAAGATGTAAATACCTGAAGTTGGGGTGAAGGGTTGAGCTGCTTGGCTTGCCTGTGTAAGGAAACCCTAATTGCTACAGAGACATCACAACAGAAGGGGGAAAAGGAAGCAAAAATCAGGCGAGAGGTAGAAGACGGACGGGGAAGAAAACAAGGTTAATAGAAGGGAGCGTCCATCCGATTTATAGATAAAAAAAATAATAATAAAAAATAGAAATATTAAATTCGAATTAAATCGGAGAGGGATGGAAATTAGGTTTAGGAAAAGCTAGAGAGAGAAAGAAAGAGGGAGAGAGAGAAGACCGACTGAGACTCTCCCTTCTCTTTGTGAATAAATACTGATATTTTGTTAATTTAATATTTTAATAAAAATTAAAATATCTTTCTTTGGGTTGTCAAGTTGTTAGGAAATGGTTGGAATAATAAGTTATTTGTTTCACGCAGGCGGTGCCTCCCGCGAGAACTCACATCGATTTCGGCACCCAAGCCCATTGGAAGGGAGAATTTTTAGTTGTGACGGAAATACGGATGGTACATCACGTGTTTTTATGTAAGTGGTGAAATTTTTTAATTTTTAAGTTATTAATCTTTTAACACATATATTCAACTATTTACATAAAGACACATGATGTACCGCCTTATGTAACGGGAACACTGAAAAATCTCTCCATTGGAAGACCTAACTGTTGCCGGTTTTTTAAACTTTACTGTACCTGCAACCCCCACGTGTCACGTGCATCCAGCATCTAAGTTTATTTTTGTATATTTTGATGCTTCAATCGCAAAATTATATTCTCTTTCACCCCTCGACAAAGTGGAAAGAGCTAAAAGAGAAATTTCTCCTCAAAGTATCGGTTACACAATCAATCGTAAGTAATGGGTCCAAGTACGTTTATCGAATTTAATTATTTATTTTTATACCGTTGTATAACTAAATTATCATATATTTATTATTTTTTACATAAATTAATTTATAATATAAATAATTTTGATCATAAATAGAAAATTTTGTGAAATGATAACAAAGTACCTCGAGGAGAAACTTCTCCCCGTTCATTGAAAAGCTAACTTAATTCTATTGATAGAATACAAGTATGGTTTACGAAAGTTCAATTTTGTTCAATTTTAAACATTTGTTTTTTAGTCGTTTGACTACTTAATGCATGGTTAAATTGGTGATATGGCAAGTAAGGGACTCGCTTTTTGCTTGACTTGAAAGCCACATCTGCATCTCATAGACTAAAATTAGTTATATGGCTTTGACTTTTCTTTAGTTTATGTTTCGTATGTAGAAATGGCAACTAATCGCACGATTGGGATTTAATAATTAAAGTGTGTGACTTTTACATTGCTACGAACATGTCTACATCTTTCACGTCATAAACTAAGAATCATACAATAAAAAATACGAAAAACATAAACTGATACAATTTTACACTCTTTTATCTCCTACCTTTTAACATTTAGAAAACAAAATACGTAAAATACATAACACAATTTTGAAGTGCTTACCAATAAAAACAAAAGTCCGTTTTTCTAACGAACATGATAAGGTGACATTTCTCATTCCCAATCTTGTTTAAGACAAAGTGGTGACGGCCACGATTTGGCCACCTTTTCTCTTTGACATTGCAAATGGGCGGCAAAATAGCCGCATATCTAGCATCATTCCCGCCTTAAATATCCCCTACACAGTTGGTATCTTCACCGGCGTTGAAACAAAATAAAACGGCCTAAAGCGAGACAGATGCCGCTCAAACAAACATAACAATATTTTGAGTGCTTTGACGAAATACCAAGGAAACTGTTGTAGCTTGAATTGTGGCATATTCTGATGTTGTCACGGATCATGATCCGCGATGTGCGTTTGGAAATTGGTTTTTGCATGTTTGGACTTGCTGGTGGAACTAAAACCTAGCAAGTAGGAAGTGTCGCCCTATACTTGTAGGTACGATTCGCGGTAAGCATGTGATGTGTTTCCTTTGGATGCTACAAGGCACGAACACTATGTCGACAATTGCGCAGCTAAATTTGATTAGTACGTGCCCAACGTAGATAATGAAAGGACGTGAAAAGGATTTAGGAGGACAAACCAAGTAATGGTGGATGTGAAGTGAAGCTTATGTCTTTAGGCTACAAATGAAGAGATTTTTGTGTTCGTACGCAGGGACGAAATCAGAAATTTAACTAAAGGGGGACCTTAAAAATTTGAGCTCATTTTTTGGACAAATAAAGCTAGTTCTTTTACAAATGCTGAAAAAAAATTAATTACAAAATGCCTAATTTTATTACTACATTGTCTAATTTTATCTTTAATTGTTGACAATCTAATGCTCATTTGTACTAATTAACCAAATACATGCAACTCAATAAGGTTTAGACATTACTGTGTGAGAAAAATATACAAGATGGAATGACATTTAAAAACTAAAAGAGGATTTTCACTATTTTAATATGATTAATTGAATAATCTACAAAGCAAAAAAAAAGCGGAATGATTAATTGAATAATTTGTAATAAATAAAAAAAGGGATGAGAGGGGGCATGTGCCTCCATTGGGCCTTACCTCCCTCCGTCCATGTCGTACGTCTGTGTAGAGCACCAGGCAAAGGAGGTCCAACTAAAAGATGGAAGAGACTAAAACACAAGAAGATGGAGCGTTTTGTGCGGATAATCCAACAACTATGTCATTTTTTTTCTTCATATGCATCCAAAAATTTGTTCGACTCAAGGTTAGACCTGGCAAACAAGTTGTGTTTATCGTGTTCGTGTCATACTATTATTTTTATGGGTAATGTCGCATCAAATTCGTTATCTTAATAGGTTTTTAACAAGTAACTTGATTTGTTATGGGTCATGTCGGGTTAACGAGTCATGCAAAAAATTATCAGGTCTAATGTTTATATATGACAAATGATATTTTATTGAATTCTTAACGGATGATCCAATAATGACCTAACTTATTAACCGGTTGTGTAAGAAATTATCAGGCTTCCGCGTGACTTTATTTTATTTTAGGTTGGAGGCAGTTAAAGCTTGATTGGGCATTTACATTTCTACTTTACCAGTCCATATAAGTAGTTGCATAAGATGTAGGGTTAGGTCATCACCAACTTTTACCCAAATTAAACCAAAACTCATAAATATTTGCAGCCATGTGCAGTTTTTGTGACTGAAATGACGCATTTGGGCACTTTTCTAACGCGAAACATGAACACAGATCGATAATTTAGTAGTTAGGGGCATTTCCTTAACGTTACTTTCTGAGACAGTTAGAATTGTGAGAGTCTGGGACAACTACCTAATCATATTATGTAGTAGCATTTGGACCCGCTATCAATTTCCTTGGATTTTGATCGTGATGGATTTCGATCTCCGGGACCAGATATTAGAGAGAGATTTCTCCACCACTTTATTGTCCTCTTGCCACTTGGAAAAAAAATTAAAATTCTTCACGAGAGAAAGGATGTTTACGTATCCGTAATCAGAATGAGAATGAGGAATTGAATTCAGATTACGGAGTACTCCGATATTTACTAAATATGGAAGAATAAAAAAAGCAGTGGGACCTACATAAATTTTGGAATTCAATTTCTTGTATTGGTGGAACTGGATTCCCTAGATATAGGTGGCAATCTAATTCCTGATTGTTTGGGCAATCGGAATGACACTTTTGTTCCCTTTATGCCCTCACTTACTTTTTTTGTATTTCCAAGACTATCATTTATAAACCCATTAAAGTATATAAAATATTTGATTTGGGACAAGGGCATTTTAGTAATCATACTGGTTTATATTCCGATTCTACTGAATTAGTAAACAGCTTTATGAAATTCTATTTCGATTCCAAAACATTTAAGTAAACAGTTTTAACAGGAATCCAATTATGACTTCCCCTCATTCCAACTCCTCCTCAATTCAATTTCTCCTATTTTCATTACTGTTACGTAAACGCGCCATTAATTGAAAAATACTCGTTGGATCTCTAAAAAACAACACTGTTTTGTAACGGAAATTTTAACGTGTTTTTATGAAATTACTTCAAACAAACTCGCTAATGAAAAAAAATATAGATAGAGAATTTTACGATTTTAGATACAAGGTTCACCAAAATTGACTTTTCGTAAATTTTGGTATAGGTCTTAAAGAAATGGGTTTACATTATTTACAAGTTAATGCAATATAGTTTAGTACAACCCTTTCTGAAACAACATTTTGGGTGTAGGGTTTAGCGGTCTATTTCTTATCTTTCATTTCCAGATATGGCTGCGACAGAGTGGTTACTTAATCACCGGGCAACAGCCTAAAAGCCTGCCTTTTAGAGGAAAAAATCAAAATCTTTTGACAAATTAACGGAAAATTACTTGCGTCATGCCCCATTTCTTATCATTCACCAAAACCGGGCATGACATATATCATTCACCAAAAACAGGCAAATCAAAGGTGACGCTGATCAATTTTATCGACGACTCACATACATAATTTCCTAGTTAAGGATGCCAACAATGTGAACGTTTCCAAATTGAGGTGCAAAAGACCTATAGATCACTACGTTACGGCCAATTCAAGGGTTGAGAAATATTACTTCACCTAGAGTCTCGTACAGGCTGATTATGAAGTCGTCTATGCAGACACAGAATCAGTTGCAGCAGCAGCAGCAGCTCGTTTCTTGGCAAAGTATTCATCAGCACGTGCAAGGTTCTTGGCAACCGATGGCTTTACCCACTTCTTCCTACCCGGCAATACAGTGAGGTTGCAGCCAGCAGCCTCCAGTTTCTCCTTCGCTGCTGCTGAGAAGGCACGTGCCTTTATATCCAGCTTCACACTTAGCTCCCCATCACCAAGAATCTAGAAAAAAAGAGAGCAGGCAACTTTGTTCTTTTACTATGTAAAGATGCTTAACGAGCAGTGCACAGTGATAAATACCTAAGTTTTGTAACGTTCCTGTCAAGCTTAGGAATTATCGGGCCACATGAAGCTCGCAGTGGCCCTAATGCTTATACCACATTTCTATTATTCTATAGTTTTTCCATTAAAATCTCAACGTATCATCCATATACTTCAATCGAAAGGGACGTATTACAGCTGCTGAATAAGGCAAATAAGCCTACTTATACTCCATTTTCACAAAATTACAAAGAAAACCTAATATACTATCAATTGCATAAGTGCTGGATCATACATGTGGATTTGCCAAGTTTTGGCCAGAATGCATTGCAGTTGGGGTGCTTTCTAGTAATTAGAAACCGTCAAATCAAAAACTGATTCAATCTATCATCGCAATAGGGGACTCATTAAATAAAAACAAAAGAAAATCATCCAGGCTGCAAGTTCTATACTATGATTCTCTGCCAGTTACACTATCATTAAAAACAAAAGAAACAACAATCTGAAGGAGGAATTTTCAGTTAGAGATTATCACTGTTTTGCATTTCCCAAGGCTCGTTGTCGACAGAGGTATAGAGGCCAGATTTACAGGGTTTAGGCATGAGAAACAGGCAACATTAGTAAGTTAACAAACGGAAAAGATGACTAAATACTAACATTAGGTGTAAGACTCAAGGTTTGATTTATCCATCCATACTTTAAAGTTGAAAGCAGCATATCATATTTGAGCATTCGAACATTTTACATTGTGTAGAGCAGACAATTTAAAGTATATACCTTCAAAGGGAGTTTCCGTTCTCTCCCGGATGGGTTGATCAAACCCTTGTTCTTCAAAGTTTGCAATGACACTTCTTCGCCTTCTTGAAACCCTGCGGCTTCTATGTCTTTCAAGTTAACAGGGACATACTTCGGTAGCCCCGCACTCATACCTTGTCAAGAAAACAAAACAAGCTTTGAGCAATGCACGAACAAATGTCACTGAAGCATTTTCACGAACACATGGAGTGCATTCGAAATCAAGAAATAAAAGACGAGGAACTGTAACTACCTCCAGCAATTCCCTTAAGTTTGGGAAGTCGGCGGTAAAGCGGCATCTGACCGCCTTCAAATCCGGGGCGGACGCCGGGTCCGGACCGAGACTTCTGTCCCCGCATACCGAACCCGCAGCTGTTCCCTTGCCCGGCTGCTATACCTCTTCCCTTTCTCTTGCCCTTCTTTCTGGACCCGGGTTGCGGGCCCAAATTGTCCAGCCTGAACCGCACATTGCCGACCGGAGCCCCGACTGTGGACGCCGCAGCTTTATTCAAAATCACCAGTGGTCTTCTTTCTGTAGCTCCGGTCACCTTGACGGAGGGAACGCTACACAGTTTTTGCCCCAAGCTTCTCGCATTTCCCTGTAAAGATTGAAACTATTAGCAGCTATTTAGCAAATCATATCAAATATTAGACAGAGAAAGCTCGAGAGAAAGAGAGTGCCTTGAAAGAGGAAGAAGGAAAGCTGAGAGGTGGAGCTAGAGGAAGAAAGAGCAGGGAGGTTGCCATGGATGATGACACAGAGCGGGAGCTAGCAGACCAGCAGCGTGTGGCAGTAACGGATAGGATAAGCTTCTTCTGCATCTTCCTTCTTTTTATTGGTAAAATTGCACATATGCCACTAGAGTTTTAAAGTTTTGTGCAATTACGGCGTGAACTAATTTTATCCACAATTAATCCTCAAACTTCATGATGTGCTTCTGTACTCAAATTTCATAAATGCCATTTTTAAAGCCGTATTTCACTCTCTTGGGACCAAGACGACTCACAAAAGTATTTTAGCATTTTTTATCCACCATCGTGTAATTCTTCAACGTTGAGAATTGAACTCAAAACGTCTCATAAGAAATTCACAAGCTCTTTGATGCTTATGCGTCGCAGTTTGCCGAGGACATGAAGAACTTTTTGAATGTTAGGGCCAAAGAGCTTGTGCCCGGAGGAATGATGGTAATGATCTTGTCTGGAATCCCCAAAGGGATGCCTCTTTCATCGGGTATGTTGTACAATTGTATATCGTCTAGCCTCATGGACATGGCAAAAGAGGTAAATCGATAACTCATTATTTATAAATAAAATTAATAAAAATGGTTAGAAAACTTTGAGTTTTGACGATAAAGACAAAATAAAGGATAAAGTGAATAGTACCAAGATTAACTTTTTAATGTAAAAATGTGGTTTTTCGTTGAAGTGAACAGTACTGAGAGTTTTTCGTTAAAGTTCCCTTATTTATAAGCTCCTATAATTTACATTGAAAGTTTTAAAATAACTTTGGTGTGTGTTAACTACAACTTAGTTATAAGAATTGGCAATTGGCACATCTGTTTCTCTCTAAAAGAGCTCCAAAAGAAACCCCTTCTTAGCCGCTGGCCCTAGCCTTTGGCTTTTGGGTCGGTGGCAGTCCTCCTTTCTCTCTTCCTTTCTTCTGCTTTTCCTTCTTCTCTTCCTTTTCTTCTCTGTTTCCATGTTCTTTTATGAGCTCTTGTCTCAGTTTTGTACCCGCTCCTCAACCATCTGTTGCTCACCGCCATCCCCCTCCTCCCTCCCCATCACACTCTTTTCTCTTACCTCCCTCTTCCTGCCCTTCATCTTTTCCAACTCCTAACCAGGAATTAGATCTCAAAGTGTTGGGTTCTATTTAGACTCAAGGCCCAACCTTCATAGCTAACTGTCAATCTGAATTACCGAAAAATTTGGGCGAAGTGCAGAACGATTCACGTCGGAACAAGGGTGTTTTACACACCCCCTTCGCCCTCCCCCTCCTCTTGTTACTTTTGGTGACTTTTCTTGCAGGTGTGGCTATGGAGGCTTGGGCTATTGGTGGATTGACTGTGCTTAATACTCTAAGATCTAGTTTTTAGTTAGGGTGCATTTTTCAATTTGGTGTGATGTCTTCCTTCGCTGAGGTAGCAGCGGCTGTGGCTGGCTTTTGGCGCTTGGAGCTTAGGGTTTTACTGTTCACTTCTTCTTTTGTAGCCTACGAGCCTAAATTTGTGTGGGCCTCCCTTTGTGGCTGGGTTTGTAACTCTCTTTTTTGGGCTTGTTTTGTTGGGCTTGGTTTCTTTTTCATGTTTGCTTTGTTGTGTAAGACTTTGTGTTTTGTTTAGGTTTAGGCATTTCTTAACACAAATTGTATTTCTCTTTCAATAATGAAGCTTCATTCTTGTCCCAAAAAAAAAAAAAAAAAAAAAAAAAATCCTGTGGTGTGTGTTAAAGGATATAACAAATAGACAAAAACAATGAAAGTAGAATTTCACATGCTGGGGCTCTAAAAAGTGAAGAGAGCCCAATAAGTGTTTTTCCTGGAAAATATACTCGATAGAACATTTTACAAATCTTTAAGTAAAGAAAAAATTCACTAACTGAAATGTTCGTTTATTGTTTATTTAATGTTCTTTAATAAAAAAAAAGATTTTATTTTTAATATTTGAAGCACAACCATAGATTTTCGTTCTCTAATTTTTTTTTCCTCAAAGAGGTGTTTTAGAAAATAAAATAATTGTTGACCCACAAACATAATAATTAAGAAGAATAACATAATTATATACAGTTAAAAGAGAGATGACTAGAAAAGAACAATGGAATAAATTCATGTTGGAATATGTTGCATTTCCTTTTCTTCCACAGGGAATAATTGAAGAAAGTGAAGTGGATTCCTTCAACTTGCCATATTATGCAGCCTCGTTAGAGGAGATGGAGGAGATAGTAGAGAAAAACGGGTGCTTTTAAGTACTGGTTTGGTACTGAGGTGTTTTTATAAAAAGTGAGTATAAAAAAAAGCTAAGCTCAAAAATGTGTTTGGTAAACACTTAAAAACAGCTTATTTTCACAGTTTTAGGTGAAAAAAATGTTGAAAACGTGAAGCAGAAAAAATGAACTTATTCTCACCAGGGCCAGCCCTGAGTATTTAGGGACCTTGTGCAAAAATTAGATGGAGACCCTTCATTTGTTTTAATGTTATATTTATTTCTTATTATTTTTTTCAATTTTTCCATCTATAAAATTAAAATATTACAAGTTACTACAACAAAAATAAGTTGTTTGATCCTGCAGGTTTTTTTCCTTACCTTCAAAGGTCCTGAGTTTGTTGGATGCCTTTTTGTTATCTTCTTTTTAAGTTTACAAATTTGCAAAAACTTAAAATATAACAAAACAATATCAACCCAGCACATGGGCTATAAGAAAGAAGAGCTCAACCGCTAACGCTAGAGCCACATATAATATTATCTTTTGCATCTAATATATTTTATATGCATCTGTATACATGTAATGAAAATTTGGGGGAGGCCTTCCGAATCGGGGGCCCTGTGCGGTAGCACCTGTTGCACACCCTCAGGGCCGGCTCACAGCACATCATAAACAATATTTTTTTCTAAGCACAGCAATACCAAATCAGTCAAGAGAATGGAGTCGTCAAACCCAGCAGCATGGCTGAAAGGTCGTCCAGTTGACATGCCAACTTTGGTGAAACATGTAAGGGCTGCAGCGGAGGGGATGTTTGCCAGACACTTTGGAAGTGAGGTCATCGATGGAATGTTCAGAAGAGTGACCGATAAACTTGTAGACATTTCCGACCTCGTAAACTCACGACGCGACGAGAAAAGTCAGTTGGTTGTTGTTCTCAAATGCAAATGATTCTGACTTAATCTGGAATATTATTGCTTCATCATCTTATTCAAGAAAATGAAAGGGAACAAAAGGAGAGAGATTGGAATTCATCACCAAACGTAAATGCTAGTGTGTATTTGATAAAGCTTTATCCCAATTATCATCAAGATACTTTTATTTATTTATTTTCCTTTTGTCGGTATACAGAAACCATCATTACAACAACAAACCCTTATTCCACTAAATTCTGTACAACAACATGATAATCCAAGAATTTCATACTAACCGTCATTATAAAAAAAAAAAAAAATTTTAATCGTCACTAAAATTCATATAAACTCTTTAGGAAAAAAAAATTAAAATTGAGCATAGCCACATGATCAAGAGTAATATGTTTAGTTTCCTCCAATATCTGTACCTAAATAAAGTAGCAAGGGTAGTGAAAAATTGCATGTCTTATGCAATATACTATTGTGTAAAAGTTTTCCCATAATTTGATTGGTATACATTTAGACATAATGCAATTTTTCATATCATCCTTTCAGACTCCTTTATAGAAACTCGATGAGAAAATAGAAAGGTTGAAATAACATTTAATACTTATTTCTAATGTTGTATGAAAAATTTGTGACTGTTTTAGGTAGACATCGCATAAAAATTTATGATTTTGCCGTTGAAATGCTTTGGGAAGGGATATTTTATAAATTACTTCATAAAACATCCATTTACAAAGCATTTCATAAATTGCAAGAGACTTCCCATAAAATATCAATTTACAAAGCAATTCATACATTGCAAGAAACTTCAAACTCAAATAATTACAAGCATTTATCCTTACATATGATATCTTATGCTATCGCATACTTGCATCTCAATAAACATTCTATCCAGAAAAGTACAACGAGCTTTCAAACCAACTTTTGAGTGTCAGAAACAAGAAACCGAAGATCAATCCATTATTATATTATACAATAAACAAAATTCACTCAATTTTTTACCACCAGGATAAGCAATTTACGAGCTTACCCCATCACCAAGAAACAAACACAAAAAACTTCCAACTTTCTCAACTCAAATGCAACCCATCCCATAATTGGCGTTCTAGAGATGACATGTGTAGAGACCTTCTCATACTTGCTTTACCCTTTTTGATGAGGACGAGCTTGTCATAAACGCACCATGGAAAGCTGATGAAATGGTCACGATTCATCCCCTCGTTGTATGTACCAAAATAATCAGGATGGTATGTGACATGGTACCAAGCTGAAGCTTTGGCATATACATCATCAGCTCCGGAATCTAAACCAGTTCCCTTCTCATTGAACCACGCCCTAGCTTCCTTCCTCAACGATCTCACAGCCACCCTTATAGAATCTGCATCCCGCCTCTTAGTGAAAGATTTTGACATTCTCATAACACTCCCGCTAAGTATTTCAGCCTCTGTCTTGATCCCATAATACTCCATCAGATTTCCCAACTTGTAATCATAATTGCCCTTGTAATAGATAGCATCTTCAATGTAATCCTCGAAGCCATCAACTTCCATATCACGGTCGTATGACCGCTTCGCCACTCGACGAGTGAAGGATGTGATACAGCTTTCATGAGGCGCAATGTCCTTCACCTCACGAAAAAGAGCTCCAATTACATTGGATGACTGATAGGTGGGTTTGTCAAGTTTTTCCATGAAATCTGGATATTCCTTGGCATATAACTGTGGAGGTATTTCAGCCGGCACACCAGTTTTTGGAAAGTCAACGGCTATTGAAAATAGCTTTGCAAGCTCTATACATTCTTGGCTCATTGCTTTTAAGGGATCTTTGTCTGCAAACACAGTGTGGGCATTGGCAATTATGCCCAAGCTATCATTGACCATGTAGTTCACAAAATATTCTTCAACTTCCTGCACCAAAAGAAAATGAAGATCAAGTATACTGGGTCTTGTTTCTTACGAAAACCGCCTTGTATGGCATGAGACAAAAGAAAAGGAAAGTGAATCGAAGCGTTAGAATCACTGAAGTGCAAATACATCAAAATAAATTAAAATTAAGTTTCCCCTTCAAGCAAACATCAAAGTCAAACAAAACAAAAAAGCATCAAAGCTATCAACAAGACATTTTTTTCCTTTTGTGGGTCAAGAGAAACGATCAAATTCAATACTCGAAAAACACCACTAGAAGAAGTATTATGTTCAGTTCTATACTACGATGTACCAGCAACAGAAAAGAATGAGACCAGAAGCGAGAGAATCAAGATTTGGATTTGGGTATCTTAATTACAATGTGAAAAAAATAACTCCAAATTACTTATTGAAGAAATTCCAAGTTTTGTATAGCAACATGATATGATGATAACTCAAGAATTTCGTATTTGGTACAAATTCAAGTCAATTCTCAACATGAAAAGTTAGCAAAGGCAGGTAGCCCCCCGGGCGATGCTGCTTAGTAGGTTGCTTATTGAAGAGTAATACCTCAATTGTGACAGCATGATCCAATTCTTTAGTTGGTGCTGGGGTATAATCCATGGGGTTGCGTTTCTTCCGAGGAATTAGTTCTTTGTCCCAACAAACATAGTAGATATCCCCATCAAGATCACTTCCTGAACATTCATTTGGATGAGGCCTAACAATATAAACAATATTTCAATCATTAAGTAATGTTTATCAGAAAGTTTTTGTACTCGATTATGCAGAAAAACCAAGGAAAAGTAGAACTTTGTAAGTAACTTAAGAATTTCTAAGAAAAAGCATTTACAGAGGAAACCAAGTCCAAATTTTGATTATCTCCAGCAGAAAAGATATCCGCAGAAATTGCATTCCATGGACTCAATTACATAATGGTTATATGCATGTTAACTGGAAGATGTGATGATATTTATTTTTTCAATCGAAATCAGTGTTCTTGATTTTTACATTATATAATCTACTGCAAACACATAAAGACACAGAATGGATATTTTGGACTAAATTCGCAACCTCATGATGCATTACACATTCTTACCTTGGTCCTTTTTGTGGAAAAACAACACAATCAACCATATGGTGCAACTTTGGCACATCCACAGCCTTTAAAACACGTACATCGCCAGGATGCAAACAAGGGTTCTTCGCAACAACTACCTTCCCCACAATAATGGATTGCTGGTTTGATGCACTTACAGTATGCCTGTTACCAGAGAATTGCACAAACACCTCACCATATTCCAATTTTCCGGTTTCATCTAGACATCCCATCATTGCTCGTCCATCTGGAATAAAGATCCTTGTTTTCGTCCGCAACTCTAGCAACTTTGATGCCCGAAATGTTTGCAGCATCATTGAAATGAATGGTTCAACGTCTGGTTTATAACCACATATAAGCAATTCCTTCAAGCAGTTGGTAGTCTCCCCTGGAGACATCAAATCCAGAGCCTCCCGTGCTTTTAGTGGGTCAGTCAATATAGCATTCAATTGTTGTACAGCTGCGCTTTGTTTTTTCATGAAAACATGATCTGGAACCCCAAGGGTAGATAAAAGAGTTATCAACTGGCGGTTCAGAAAACAAGCTTGTGGCTTGCTACATGCTAAAACATCTAACTTTGTGTTTTCTGATTCATACTTGGACATGCTCCTCCTCAATGATAATTTCATTGAAGAAGTTGGATCAACGGCCACGACACCTTTGTACCCACCATATCGAATCTGAAAGGCAGATGGAGTCCCATTAAAGCCACATTTGGAGGCCACCTTCTTGGCAAAATTGGCAGATATTTTCCCAATCCCATCGGAGAAGACGTATTTATTGTTTTTTACATCGGGAATAACTTCCATTTCATGTTTTCTAACATTTAAAGTTTCAGTGGACGAACCAAAGGATTGACCCAATCTGGCAGCATATTTTGCCACATTTCTTATACGACTAAAATCCCCCATCCACTCTCTTATATCAGCTGCAGTAAGTCCCTGTCTTGAAGCAAACATCCACATAGAATTCTCTCGCAATTGACTTGATGAGAATGCAAGAAACTCGAATTTCTTTCCACCAATTACTATGCCGTTTCTGAGAATAAAAAGAATCCGCTTGTAGATGTCGGTTTTCCCATCCTCATAGGCAGCAGAAGTACGTGGAAGCAAATCTGCAGAATAAACTCGATCCATCTCCTCGTCAACAAAGGAAACACGAATGAAGTTATCAATATCATCTGGATACTTGCGTAGTACACGATTTGAGACATTGACCTCAGGACCAGAAGAAAATACACGACATGGTGTAATTTGGACCCTGCGTACATATACCAACCCAGAATCTAAGGATATGACAGATGACTGTGGACGTCTCTTTGACGTGAGGTACTTCATGTACTGCTCATTAAGCCACTCTGAAGGTTTATAGCAGGTCTCTTTCAAATTATATAATTTATCTAGGGCATACTCTATACATGCACGATCAATTCTTCGCGGATCAACCATCTTATAAAATTTAACATCAAGTGTTGGTCCTGAAAGATACCCATGTTGAAGCAGAGAATGTACTTTAAACAAGATATTATATGGCACATTGACACCTCGAGGAGGAAAAACCATGGGACCAAGACTCGGGTTGCAAGAATAAGGGGGACTAATCTCCAAGACAAGGTTACCTTCAATCTCTTCATACCCAGGAAAGTTTTCTCGAAAATCTGGAAGTTTGAGACTATGAGGAAGCTCCAAGCTTAATGCAAAAGACTGCCCAATAGCACGAGATGGAGTGAAATCAGTTGTCCGGACCCACTGGTCATCACAGTCCCTGAAATAGTTCAGACTACGATCTTCATATGCTTGTCCTGAAGAGCGTATGACTTTCTTAGAAATCCGAGGTGCTCCGTACATCTGATAATTGGAGGAGACAAATTCATCAAACTTTTCAAGATTACTAATTCATGAAAGAGAACATATAATTTTTCGCCAACCGCAGTAGCCAGCATGAAATGATTCAAATACATGGCAATGAGGACCAAAACATGATTTGACAACAGTGAAACGAATCTGTAATGTCATCCTTTAAGTGATAAAGGGGTTGTTATCAAAGGAAAACTAATGAAAAGGGCTTGAAAACTTTGAGTTTTAACGATAAGAACAAAATAAAGGGTCACATATATTTAGAAGCAAATGCACCATGTAGATGATATAAAATTATTCAATCGTAAACAGAACAAGGATTAGGAGAAGAAAATCATTTGAATTTAACTGCTGATTAAAAATAGGTGAGGAACCTGAATCAGAAGATGCTTAGCAGCACGACCGCGTGGACGATGCAACTCAATCTGCCAGATGTTTTCATAGGAAAGTTGGAGCATATACTCCAGAGCGTCAAATTTCAGACGACAAACTAGTTTCCGCAATCCAATCCCAAAATCCACTGAAACATTGTTCATATTCCAGAAACTAAATAGCTTATTTGTTGCGATCTTGCAGCCAAAATCCAGGTTTATGTTTTCAAAGGTATGCAAAGAGACTCTTGCCTTTGGTACAATATCCTGATCCACCTCCCAAGAATTCAGATAGGAAGCGCCATAGTACAAGATTTTATCATTGGCCATGTTGTGAATAAGTTTAGCATTTTTGGTGGTGGCAAACTGAACAGTAGCATAATATCTTCTCCCATCTTTGGCTATTCTTAATCTCATAGCATAGACAGATCCTTTTCCTGTTTCATTCTCCAGCAACCGCACAACAGCTTCTGCAGTCACACCGGAAGGGAATCCATACAACCTTATCGTCCTACTCATCTCTTATCATGTGAATTTGTTCCTTGTATTTACGCTGCCAAACAATCCATATGAGTAAAATGTACTAGTATGGTTTTATTGAAATTTTGAAATTTTGAAATTAAGGGCTCGTTTGGGAATGCTTTTTAAATGACTAAAAATGCATTTGGGGAAAATGTTTTTGGGTTCCAAAAGCACTTAAACTGCTTCCTACGAAAAGTTTTAAGTGCTTTTCCATGATTGACTTGCATTTTTATTAAAGATTGATCCCATAAACATTTTTTTTCGCAAAAAACACTCTCAGCGATTTTAAAAGCAGTTTCAAACGAGCCCTAAGAACCAGAAAGTCTGGATGAATCCAGGAAAAGTTAAGCTAAGAACAAATATGAACCTCATAACCCAAAGCCACCCAAAAGCAAAACATGTAACAACCTAACAAATTTTAGAGGATCAACAATCAAAAGAACAAGATGATAATTCTGCTATACAAAAAAGATGCAAAACAACCAAAAAAAGAGAGGCCTTTTATTATGTAATTGCAGTTGAGAGCAAAAGTAAAGATTTTTCACTGAACAAAACTAAGCATAAAATACCCAATACATCCAAAATTATAAAAATTCAGAACAAAATAAAACTGGACAAATACCCCAATGAATCCCAATGATGCAGGAAGAGTAAAGGACACAGATTTATCAGAGGGAGAAACCCAAAGAGAAAATTACACAGGCAAAAATACTAGCTGCATAAAAACTTGATCAAACAAAACTAATCGATCACACACCAACAAAAACTACAGAGAAAAAACAGAAAGGGTAGAGACAATTAACTCACATTGTTCCAATGGATGCAGGAAGGAAACGAAGCGATCAGAGAATATCCAAACGAAAAGCAACGGAACCAGAAGAGAGCGGAGAAGTATACCTTAAGTCTCAAGTCTGATCAGAGTAAAATACCAACTTTACCAAAAAAGTAAAGCTGGAAATTGGATCGAAGCAGAAGAGAGAGAGAGACTTACTGTTGGTTGTCAATCCCTAGTCAATCTCACATCCTCAGTCCTCACTCACTACTAACTACTTCCTTGTTCCTTCCATATCAGCGACAATGATTGTTCTTTGGCAAATATCCTTAAAAAGTATTATGATGATGACGTGTGCAACTGACCTTGGAGTTACCTATGTCATTGGCGCCAGAGATTTTTCAGTACGACCGAGGTGGTACATCACGTGTCTTTATATAAATTGCGGGATATGTGTGTTAAAAGATTAATAACTTAAAAATTAAAAAATTTCACCACTTACATAAAAACACGTGGTGTACCATCCGTATTTCCGTCACAACTAAAAATTTCATTGCCACGAAGGAATACTATGCAAGCGTCTTAATATCCACCGTTCAAAAAAATCCAACGGTTAATATTCGTCGATTTTATCTAATGGTGGCGTGAAAACGCTTATCAAATTAGAATCAATTTCACTTTTAATGTTTATGATAGGATACTGTTGATGATAATTGTACAGGGTTGGGATATGATGATATTGTTTGTTGGCAAGTGTCTGGGAATCATTGGTTAGATGTTGTGGTTGTTAGTTGTTGATTAGTTGGGAAATATCTTGTAACGGCCTTAGCTTGCAGTCGAGTATAAATACTAGATATTTGTGCAAATGCAAGGTTATGAATTGTAACAGAATATTGTTAGTAATACAGGAGGAATTATCAGCATATAAGTAAAGGTTAGAACAAGGGTTCTACTATTGGTATCAGCCAGTAACAGATCTCCACGTTTCCCTTCTTGTATGACGCGAGCATCTACACGCACTAACACCATGGACGCAAGCGAAACGGTTCTTGAAGGCTCCGTCTTGGAAATTCAATCGTCCGTCGCGACGATCAGTTCGTCGATGCAAAATTTGTCCAACGTGATTGCTTTAATGGAGTCCAGATTCGCATTTGTGGAGACTCACTTCAATGGTGCTGATCGCACTCGGCGTAATCCAGTCGACCATGGTGATTCTTCCAATCCAATTGGGGGATCCGAAGATACCTTGTCTGATCTGGTGATTCATATGGGTCAGCGATTTCATCGTCAAGATTCATCCTTCCAACCCAGACCACCATTGGTGAAGCTTGAATTTCCAAGGTTCTCGGATGGCGATGATGCTTTAGCATGGGTCTATCGTGAAGAGCACTATTTTGACTATTTCTCTGTTGATGACATGCAAAAGGTGCGAATGGCCTCGTTCCACATGGATAATGAAGCTTTGCAGTGGTTTCAATGGAGAAATTGTATCAAGAATTACCCAAAATGGGATGAGTTTGTTCAGATTTTCTGTAAAGAATTTGGTCCATCAGAGTTTGAGGATTTCACCGAAGCTTTAGTTCAATTGAAGCAATTGGGTCTCTCAGGGATTATGTTTTAGAGTTTCGACGATTGGCGAATCGCACTAAAGAGATCAGTCCGGTGATGCTCAGAAGCTGTTTCACTGGGGGATTGAAACCCGAAGTGCGCCACGACGTCAAATTATTTCGTCTTGCCGATGTCCATGAAGCAATAACTTTGGCTTTTCAGGTGGATGCCAAATTGACAGATCCTAAGGTTCGAAATTTTTCTAAGAACTCAAATTTTTTTTCCAGCAATTTCACACATCAACATGCTTCACCTCTGTTAAGTAGTCATAGCTCTTCTTCTAGCACAAATTCTAAGGCCAGTAATGTGAGGAAAATGTCATTCGAAGAACTTCAAGATCGTCGAAAAAAGGGTATGTGTTATTCGTGTCCAGAGAAATGGGTTAGGGGTCATGTTTGTGCTAATCAACAATTGTTGTTATTAGATGTTTTGGCTGACCGATTTGACGATAGGGAAGTCACAGATTGTGGGGTTTACGAAGATCAACATGTGGAGATCACAGCTTGTGCAGTCTATGGTATTTCGGCCCCTCAACACATTCAAACCATGAAAGTTACTGGTTTAATTAAAAATTGTCCTGTGATTGTTTTGCTTGATTCTGGAAGTTCCCACAATTTTATTAGTCTATCTGTTGCAAAGAAATTAGGCTGGAGTATTGATGCCAATAAACCTTTTGAGGTCATGATAGCAAATGAGGGTACTATTTCTAGTAAAGGTTGTTGTTCACAAGTCAAATTGCAGATTCAAAACTATGAGTACACTTCTGATTTTTATGTGTTACAATTGGGTGGCTGCGATGTTGTTCTTGGAGCACAATGGCTTAGGACTTTAGGTCTTATTCTTTGGGACTTTAACAAATTGAAAATGGAGTTCAGTTTGGGGCAGAAACATTATTGTATTTCCAGTTATCCTCCTCCCTCACCTATGGTAGTTTCAGCATGTCAAGTGGAAAAATTGCTCTCTCAGGGACCTTTTGGTATGATTCTGTTTTGTGTAGAAGCAGGGACACAAGTGGTTGTGGTAGGTACTCTTTCTGATCTTCAACAAACTGAATTGGATACTTTACTCTCTCAGTTTGCTACTGTATTCCAGACCCCTACCACTTTGCCTCCTTCACGGTCTCATGACCATCGAATTCCATTGTTAGAGGAAAGCAAACCTCCAAGTGCAAGGCCTTATAGATATGGTCATTTTAAAAAATCAGAGATTGAAAAGTGTGTAAAAGATTTGCTCGATTATGGTTTTATTCGAGCTAGCAACAGTCCTTTTTCTTCCCCTGTTCTGCAAGTCAAAAAGAAGGACAATAGTTGGCGGATGTGCATGGATTACAGGGCCCTCAACTTGCTGACAATCAAAGATAAGTACCCTGTTCCATTGATTGATTAGTTGCTTGACGAATTATTTGGTGCTCAATTTTTTTCTAAGTTGGATTTACGAGCAGGGTACCATCAGATTCGGGTCTATCCGCATGGTATTGAAAAAACAGCTTTTCGTACCCATGATGGTCATTACGAATTTCTCGTAATGCCATTTGGACTTGCAAATGCTCCGGCTACTTTCGAGAGTTTGATGAACGAGATTTTTAGGCCTTACTTGAGGAAGTTCGTCCTAGTTTTCTTCGATGATATTTTGGTCTATAGTCCTTCCTGGGCAGCTCATTTACACCATTTATCCTTGGTTTTACGGATTCTCTAGACCCATCAACTATTTGTAAAGAAGACCAAATGTGATTTTGGTAAATCCCAAATTGAATACTTAGGCCATGTGGTTTCCAGGGATGGTGTAGCTGCAGATCCAGCTAAACTTCAGTCCATACAAGATTGGCCCATTCCTAAATCGGTGAAGGCTCTACGAGGATTTCTCGGCCTTACTGGTTATTATAGGAAGTTTATTCCTAATTATGGGAAACTTTGTGGACCTCTCACTGTTCTTACAAAGAAAGATGCCTTCAAATGGACTAATGAGGCTGATGCTGCTTTCCAAACTCTCAAGAATGTTATGGTTTCTCCTCAAGTGCTTTCCTTGCCGGACTTTTCCAAAGTTTTTACCATTAAAACAGATGCTTCTAACACTGGGATTGGTGTTGTTTTACATCAAGGGGGTAAGCCTATAGCTTTTACAAGCAAGGCTTTAGGTCCTCGCGCTCAGGCCATGTCTACCTACGAAAGGGAAATGTTAGCTATAGTGCATGCAATCAAGAAATGGCAGTCGTATATTCAGGGTCAACACTTTATCATCAAAACCGATCATCACAGTTTGAAGTACTTTTTGCAGAATAGGGCACACACCCCTTTTCAGCAAAAGTGGATCTCTAAACTTCTTGGTTTCGATTACGAAATACAGTATAAGCAAGGATGTGACAATGTGGCTGCTGATGCTCTTTCTCGGATGCATTCTGAGGTAGAATTAAATGCCATTTCTTATCCTTATATGGGCTGGTTAGATGATATGCGAAGACATGTGGAACAAGATCCTTGGATTATTTCCAAGATTAAGGAATTATCTTCACCTGATGCTTCAGCTTCCATAGCTAAATACCACTTTGACAATGGCTTTCTCAGATACAAAAACCGAATTGTTTTGGGTCCGTCTAGTTGTTGGCGAGATAAGGTCTTCTATGAACATCATTGCACTCCGGTGGCCGGACATTCTGGTTTTCTTAAGACTTATAAACGAATTTCCAGATCGTTTTATTGGCAAGGAATGAAGTCTGACATTTTGAAGTGGGTGGTAGCATGTCAGGTATGTCAGCAAAATAAGAATGAGACCATTGCTTCTCCGAGGTTGCTCAATCCTCTCCCTATTCCTTCTACTGTTTGGACAGATATCGCCATGGATTTCATCATGGGTCTACCCCTTGTAAGGGCAAAACTATCATCTTTGTGGTAATCGATAGACTTTCGAAGTATGCTCATTTCTTGTCGTTGTCTCACCCCTACACTGCTCACTCAGTAGCCCAGTTATTTGTTGACCACATTTTCAAACTTTATGGCATGCCCTCAACAATTGTCAGTGATAGAGATCCTGTCTTTCTAAGCTCATTTTGGAAGGAATTTTTTACACTACAAGGATCTCAGTTGTGTATGAGCTCAGGTTACCATCCACAAACAGATGGTCAAACTGAGGTTACTAACAGAGGGCTGGAGACATATTTGAGATGTTTTTGTAGTCATCAACCAAAGAAGTGGGTTTCATGGCTGCCCTGGGCAGAATGGCATTACAACACTACCTTCCATACATCTTCGAAGTTTACACCTTATGAGGTAGTTTATGGTCAACCTCCTCCTACTGTGCCTACTTATGAATCAGGAGCAACAAAAATTGATTTGGTTGACAGGAGTTTACAAGAACGAAACAGGGTTTTATCCCAACTCAAAACCAATCTTGTTGCTGCCCAAGTACGCATGAAACAGCAGGCTGACAAGCATCGCAGTGAGCGATCTTTTGAAGTGGGTGATATGGTGTTTCTCAGGCTGGTACCTTATCATCATCAATCTCTTGCTAAACATCATTTTCACAAACTGCAACCAAGGTTTTATGGTCCATTCAAAGTGTTGCAAAAGGTGGGATCCGTGGCTTACAAGATAGATTTGCCGGCAACTTCAAAACTTCACCCAGTTTTTCATGTTTCCTGTTTAAAGAAGCAGCTGGGCACTGGTATGGCACCTGCAAGTCCATTACCGGTTGTGACAGATGATGGTACAATGAACGACTATCCCATGGCAATTTTACAACACCGGGTGATCAACAATGGTACTTCATCTTCAACTCAGGTTTTGGTGCAGTGGAAGCATCAGTCCAAGGAGGATGCTACCTGGGAAGATCTTGCGGCATTCAAACAGAGATATCCTACATTCCAACCTTGAGGACAAGGTTCGTTTTTTAGGGTGGGGTAATGATAGGATACTGTTGATGATAATTGTACAGGGTTGGGATATGATGATATTGTTTGTTGGCAAGTGTCTGGGAATCATTGGTTAGATGTTGTGGTTGTTAGTTGTTGATTAGTTGGGAAATATCTTGTAACGGCCTTAGCTTGCAGTCTAGTATAAATACTAGATATTTGTGCAAATGCAAGGTTATGAATTGTAACAGAATATTGTTAGTAATACAGGAGGAATTATCAGCATATAAGTAAAGGTTAGAACAAGGGTTCTACTAGTTTAATTTTGCTTTTTAGGTGAATAATGTAGTTCACAAGGGTCTGGTCTCAACGTGATGATTCTTGTCGTCTTGTGCATACTTTTTCTATGTTTTGGAGTGGTGGATTGACTCCATGAAGACGACAGAAAATGAACTTCCCCAGCAAGCATGAACTTTAACACAATCATATTCCATTGGGTAGTGCTAGCCGCACACTTGTTTTTATTTTCTCACAAATTTTTCTAATTTTTTATCGTTAGATTGAATAAATTGAAAAATATTAATGGTAAAAAATTAACAAGAACAACTCCTAAGTATTAATTAGGGTGCTCGTATTGCAACGACGTGACCTAGAGCGACTACCAGGGAGAGAGAACCTCCGTTGTGTTTGTGAGGAAAACTGGATGTGGGTGTCGTCACCATAGAAGTAGTATTATTGATATTGTTATGCGAGGGCTGTTTGTGTTGGCCCGAGATGGGAAAACTTGAGTGTCCGATTTTAAAAAGTAACAAGGTCAACGTAGAGCCTAAAAACATACTCAGCAATCTCCTCGGATTCGTATTCAGCAAATGCATAACCCTTAGATCGTTCGGTTTCTTTGTCCCAAAGGAATGTGCATGTCTATCGCCCTCCTTGCCTGAATTAATTTATCGTACAAAACTCTATCGCCCATTCGCTCATCCAAATTACTTATTTAATGCAGCACCTGGATTTTAACTCGGCGGTGGTGGACATGATGGCTGAACCCTAGCTAGCTCGAAACGAACAAAGTATTCTATTAGGAAACTACATCTTTTTTTCCTCTTTAATGGTAGACAAAAATTGAAAACTGTTATTAGCACTTCAAAAATCTCATTCTACACTTCTCACAAGTGCATTTTTCTTTCTAATTCTAGAAAGTTTGGAGTACAAAATGAGATTGTTAGAGTGCCGATAACAATTTCCTAAAAATGACTAGTTAGTTGAGAACCAACTCTACTTTTCTTTTACCCTTTAAATTCTGTATTTTTGACTAACATTTAGTCTTGGAGGGATTTGGATCCTCTCATGAGCCCAAGGAGAGGATCCTCCTGACCAAGCATCGTGGGCCGTTGGATTTTCATCCAACGGCTATAATTATTTAACTTTAAAGGAATCTCCTATTTGTAGCCGTTGAATTTTTATCCAACGGTCCATAATGCTTGGTCAGGAGAATCCTCTCCTTGGGTTCATGAGAGGATCCAAATCCGTCTTGGGGAACCACAGGGAGTGGTGGTGGATACTTTTTCTTTTTGGCCCATATTGGAGTGATAGATTGACTGTACGAGGTGACCTCAAAAAAAGACGACATGCTGAACTTCCCCATCAAGGACTTCCAAGGAGCAATTCTGTGTGCAGCTCCCCACTGGACGAGCAATATTGATGCGTTCGAATACAATAATAATTAGATATCATAGTTGTATCCAGCATGAAATATCTTACTTACACATGACGAAAAATATTGTTATACAATAATGCTAGCTGAAACTATAGATGCATTGTTGAAGTATATAAGCGCAAGACGTATATTTTGTACATAAAGTGGTATTCTAAACTAGTTTAATCAATAGAAATAGTGACCGGACTTGGGTTTAAAAACGGATTCTCTGTCGCAACACAAACGAGCCAAATTCCATTTTGAACCAAATGGGCCAATCCTCGGCCGAATCTTCCCATGTATTTGCCGTCAAAATTTAGCTCCAATCTACCGAAGCAAAAATAGCCTAAAATCGCAAGAGCATGTAACGGTTAACTGAAGATTTATACTCTCAGCATGTGCCCGCATGGCAGGAACTCGAATACATGTGGCAGTTGACTTGACATCATTGTTACTCCGAGGAAATGGACAGCGAATAGATGATCCAAATTAACATCTGCAAACTTACATTACTTCAACTGGAAACCGAAAAAAGATCTGCAGGAGTTGAGCGCTTGAAAAATTTCGAGAGTTGAATGAATTCGACTCAGCAAAAAGGAAGCTTACAACGTTTACACGATTGTGAATAGCAAATGTAGATGAAAATTTAGAAAGGCTAATGACAATGTAATTTTACAATCAGTCAGAAAGTAACTAAAAATAAACCGAGGCAAATGACAAGGGAAGTAGCACCCTTGATAGCCGTACTTACATGAACTTTAACAGCTTAAACAAACATAACAAATTACAAATCATAATCACAGCGGAGAACACATGCTTCGGAATTTGTCAAGCATGATGCCGCTTTGATCGGACATATGAAAAGAATTCCTCGTACTTGTTTTCTCCCTCTTGATATGGATGAGCTTGTCGAAAACACACCACGGAAAGCTGAGGAAATGATCCCTTTCCATTCCCTTGTTGCAGCGACCCCAGTAACGAGGATGATATGTAACGTAGTACCAAGCTGACGCTTTTCTTGCGGATACATCATCGACATCGGTGCTGGAATCTGACTGATTCGCATAAAACCAGGTCCTAGCTTCCTTTTTAAGTGACCTTACAGCGTAATTAATGGTCTCCAAGTCCCTTCTCTTATTGAAAAATTTCGACACGCTGGTGATGTTCCCAGTTAGTATATCCGCTTCAGTTTTGATGCCGTAGTAATCCATCAAGTTTCCCAGCTTGTAGTCATACTCCCTTTTGCAGTTGATGGCATCATCGATGTAAGCTTCGAATCCGTCTACCTCCATGTCAGGATCATAGAACTTCCTAGCCACTTCCACGGTGAAGGATTTAATTGAGCTTGAATGTGATCCAAGCTCAACATTTTTCACCTGTCGGAAAAGTTTCCCAATCACACGTCTGGACTCATACGTAGGTTTCTCAACCTTTTCCATGAAATCCGGATATTCTTTGGCACGTAGACTACGCGGCACTTCCACTACCACGCCAGTTTTTGGAGAGTCGACAGCATAGGAACAGAGCTTGGCGAGCTCTATACATTGAGCACTCATGGCCTTCTGTGGTTCTGTGTCCGCAAAGACAGCATGTGCATTTGAAATGATCCCCAACATGTCATTCACAATGTAGTTTGTAAACGACTCTGCAACTTCCTGCAACAAACAGCATAGAACACCGAATGTTGAATGAATAAGGCAGAAACACGATTGTGGAATATGTTTTGAAGTAACGATAAGAGGCTATATTGTACTTAATAAATTGAGTAATACCTCCATTGTAACGTCATGATCCAATTCAATAGTTGGTGCTGGGGTATAATTCATCGGTCGAACTTTCAGTGGTGGAATTAGATCTGAGTCCCAACTAACAAAGTAAAAATCTCCATCTAAATCTCCTCCTGAGCATTCATCAGGATGCGGTCTAATTCAGCGAGAAAAAAATAATAGTGAGTACGTACACAATTGAAGGCAACAAATTATTGTAAACAGAGTAACACTAATATGCAGATGCAATCCAAAACGAATTTGAAATTTCATCAGCTTCAAGATTTGAGAAAGTTGACATACCTCTTTCCTTTTTGCGGGAAAACTACACAATCCACCATGTGGTGCAATGCCGGCACGTCCACAGCTGTGAGAACACGAACATCTCCCGGGTGTAAACATGGGTTTCTAGCGACTACAACATTCCCGTCCACAGCAAACTTCTCTTCGCTCGAAGTAGTGTTGCTGTGAGCACTGCCAGTGGAAATCACGCGGTGAGAGCATTGCACAAATACCTGACCATATTCCAACGTTCCAGTTTCATCCAGACATCCCATCATTGATCTTCCACTCGAAACAAATATCCTTGTTTTTGTCCGCAGTTCCATGAGCTTGGATGCGCAGAATGCTTGTAGCGTCAATGACAGAAATGGTTCTGCATCCGGCTTGTAACCACACAAAAGCATTTCCTTCAAAACGTCTGTGACCTCCCCTTGAAATATCGTTTCGAGTGCTTCTTTTGCTCTTGGTGGGTCAGTTAAAACGCCTTCCAGTTGATTCAAAGCCTGTCTTTGCTTCCTCTGAAAGACATGATCCGGGACTCCAAGGGTGGACAGAAGGGTGATCAGTTGACGATTGAGGAAACAAGGCTGGTACGTGCTCCATTTGAGAACATCAAGTGCTGTGTTGTTGGATTGGTACTTGCACATGCTCTCCCTCAGTGCCAAGTTCTTTGCCAATGTCGGATCTACTGCCACGACACCTTTATAGCCACCTCTACGAATTTGAAACGCTGATGGAGTAGAACTTCTCCCGCACTTTCTTGCCACCCTTTCAGCAAATTCAGCAGATATCTTCCCAATTCCATCAGAGAAACAATATTTGACTCCACTCCTTTCGATTTTAACATCAGGAATGAGTTCGATTTCATCCCTATTGACATTAAAAGTCTCCCTGGAAGAGCTGAAAGCCTGGCCCAACCTAGCACCATACTTCGCCACATTTCTGATGTCTCTAAAGTCCCCCATCCAATTTCTAATGTCTTGTGCGCTGAGCTCACTTCTTGACGCAAACATCCACACTGAATGCTCGCGTAACTGACTTGATGAAAAGGCAAGAAACTCAAACTTCTTGTCACCAATGACAATGCCATTTCTTAGAGTAGAAAATATCCTTCCATAAACTCTCGTCCTCCTTTCCTCTTCTGCAGAAGTGTTACTTGTGCGCGGACGCGAACATAAATCTTTCGAATGTATCTTACCCAAGTCCTCATCCACGAAAGAAACACGAAGAAAATTATCAATATCTTGAGGATATTTTCGTAGAACTCGGTTGGAAAGATTTACCTCCGGACCACAAAAATAAACTTTAGATGGTGTGACTTGAACCCTGTGCACATACACCATTCCATCATCTAAAGAGATAGCAGGTGTTTCAGGAATACGCGTGCACGACTTGTAATCTCTGTACTGCTCACAAAGCCAACTCACAGGATCATAGCAGCACGCTTTGAAGCGAAATAATTTGTCCAGGGCACACTCTATGTTGTCAATTCTTATTGTGCTAGGATCAACTAGCTTATAAAAAGTGACATCAAGTGCTTGCCCTGGAACACGTCCGTGCTGAACCAAGGAATTGATCTTGAACAGGATTTTATACGGCAAGTTAATGCCTTCAGGTGGACTGACAATAGGAACAAGATCTGAATTACAGGAGAAAGGGTTGCCTATCTCCAAAGCGAAGCGTCCTTCAGTTTCTTGGTAATGAAGAAAATTATCACGTAGATTTGGAAGCACAGAACCATATGGAAGTTCCAAACATACAGCAGAAGATTGGCCAATGCAGCTCGATGGAGTGAAGTCAACTTCTCGAACCCAGTCATTGTCAGATGTTTGCTTAAAAATCCGAGGGGTGCCAAGTAACTGGCAAGAGAAAGAAGAAAGGTAGAGAAAAAATGTTAGTATTTCCTCTGAGAGTCACACATTACACAGTAAATTATGCTATTTATAATAAAGATGACAGATTGTTTCATGATATTCGACGTGGGATCAGAAGTTACTATTAATCTTTTATGCAGGGTGAATTAAACTTTTGTATTAATCAACTTGTAAACTTTGATCACTAACTAAAATTAGAAGTTACAATTGTAAAGTAATGGTTCACAAATTTCAGCGATATCATTGTACTAAAGAGAGGGAAAATTGAGAAAATGTGACTGACAAACCTGGATTAGAAGATACTTCCTAAGCTGATCACGTGCGATATGGAGCTCCATCTGGCTAATACTTTCCGTGGAGACCTCGAGCTTGTATACAGCAGAATCATAAGAGAACGAGAAGTAGATATTCTTAAATTCTGTCCCAAACTTGACTTGAACATCCGGTGCTGTCCAGAGAACAGAAAACTGCTCCTCGGAAACCAGACATCCGAAGTGCAGCTTTACAAGTCCCATGCTGTGTTCAAAGTTATCAACCTTCCATTTCCTAGCTTTCAGGTAAGAGTCCCCGTACCACAAGCGACGATCATCAGCTAATGGGATTATTATTTCAGCAGATTCTGCATCTGTGAACTCCACTATGGCGGATGATCTTGATTTTCCATCATTTGGGGGACGAACCTTCACGTCAGAGACAGTTCCTTCTCCAGTGTATTCCTCCAGAAACGCCTTCACTGCTTCCGGTGATTGAACAGAGGAAAATCCATACAACTGAATTGTAGTCTTAACCATGTTGATACTATTGATGGCAACTGCTGTTTCACAAGTACAAATTGAAATTAAAAACTATGAACTATTTGCAATATCCCTATGCATAAAATACTTGGAAATACAATAAAATGATTGCTAATGCTGCAAATGAGAAAAGAGTAACGATATTTAGACGCACAAAATGACTAACTTGCTAACACAACCTATTAAAAAGTTTCGGTTTTTGCATGTCTAAATAGAATTATCGACGAGAAAAAGAGTCATACCTTGAATTTGAAATATGTATGAGCACTTAGATTATTACCAACAAAATTAACGCTGCTGTATTGTGAGGAGCAAAGCCAATGAAGCTCACCTGTGTATATATATATAGGTCCATCATATGCACTGTAACTAACTTGTAGTTGCAGTTGTAGCAGAATAAAAGAAGAAACCTTGTCACCCCAGTTATCCTAGGTACGCTTTCCTCTCCGTCTTCCTGTTTGGCGCCAAATGTGTAGAATAACGAGTGTCGTGATCTCCTGCTTCGCATCGACAGCAAATCCTCATATTGTGAAGATTACACATGGTGACACGTAGCAAGATCATGATGGATTGTTTTATTCTTGTCATTTGTATAGTATTGGGATATTAGTTAGTGAGTGAGTGAGATAGTTGGTTATTAGAATGAAAGAAATCGATGGGGATCGCACCCACACCAAAAAGTATAGGTTTAATTATTTTCTGTCATTCTATTTCTTCCACTAGGATATTGGACCACATGCAATAAATTTCAACTGTATTACCATTGCATGTAACATAATTCGTATTTTTGTAAGTATGAATTTTATAGTTTTGTACTTGAAAGTTCATAAATCAAATTGGTGTTATAGGGTGATTAACTCTTAATTGAGCTCCTAATGATGAATTGAACAATACGGCCAAGAACCTTCTGGAAGTTTTGGACCAATCCTATGGTCAGCCCCAAGGAGAAGTTTTGGCCAATAACTTTCAAGAATCTCAAATGTGAGATGGGCAAATACCTCCCATGAAGAGTACTTTGGCCCTTGGTGAGCAAGGTTGAGAGCATATACTTTGACCGAGTGAGGATGTCTAAAAGCATTAGAATTTTTTTTAGGGTACTTTTTGGAAAGTTGGTACTTGCTCCGAAAGGAGTCAATAACCTACTTTGGAGCATCACCAATTCTATGTGCCTAAAGAAAGCAAGAGAACGCACATATTGGTTGGGCTTGTTGGCTTGAGCAGTGTGCTTGACCCTTGCACCCGTGTTCAAATCTCCCTTTCTCTACATTATAGAGGTTTAGAAAATAATTTTGTCCAAAAAAAGAGAGAGTGTAATATTCTCTTAAAGTACAAGATCATTATAACAAAATTCCCCCTCTAGAAGGAAGGATATTATGCTAACAATTGCACTTGAAAATGAATTACAGATTAGCCTAATATCTTATTCTACGATAACAAAGTCGTATCCCACTAAGTAAGGTTGGCTGGAGGAGAGAAAGGAATGAGGATCATCTCCGGATCCTCAAAAACCCATTTCAAAAAGGAATGGGGATCCTCAAATTGTGTCCGTTCATCGTACATCGTGCCGCCATAAATCATTTTAAATACTTTTATTTAAAATTAAATATAAATACTACTTGACAAAAACTGATCGCACGATGTACGATAAACAGATACGATTTGAGAATTCCTAGGATCCTCACAAAGAGGATCGTTATTCTTCAAAAAGTTTCAAAACTTCCAAAATCACAAAAGATAAAAGGAAAAAAAAATTGCCAACCTTAGAATGGCGATGGAGAGGGGTGACAGCCATTAAACAAATAATGGTGGAGCAATTTGGGTTAGCAATGAACGACCCAGGAGCTAAGAAGACTTACAAAAGCATTTTAGCATTTTCTATCCACCATCGTGTAATTCTTTAGCGTTGAGAATTGAACTCAAGACGTGCCATAGAAATACTCAATACCCATCCTTTATCGCAACTAATACATATACGAAACCAAGGAGCTCTGTCCTTGAGTTAAATTTTAGGAAAACTAATGAAAAATAAAAAAAAACTTCCCTTTTAACGAAAAGTCTTTTTTAAATATATAGTGAATAGTGTCAGGTAAAGGTAAAAATGTGATTTTTCGTTAAAAGTAAACAGTACCAGAAGTGTTTTGTTAAAACTCTCTTAAATTTTCCCTTAACAGATATCAGAATTTTCCCAGCTTCTCCATAACTAATCGCATCGAGATCATAATCGAGTAAATGACGAGAATGACCTTTAAAAGGGAACAATGTTCTCGTCGCATGTTACTATTTGATTGGAAAAAAATGGAGATGCAAATGGATATAGGTATCAAATTGTAACACCGTTTAAAGTGTGAATGTTATTTACAGATTAAGTTTCATGGGCCATTTGGACCTAATATGAACATCCAAAAGTTTACTTATTGGGCTTGAAGTATCCAACGGGCCAGTATGGGCCTCCGTGTGATGAGATACCATCCAGAAATCAGAACGAATAAATTAAACCCAAAAGCACTTTTCCATGTTGACTTTCACAGTTTTGACTTTCACAGTTTGCCTAACTTTTTAAAAGAAACTGCTTTCCTTTATTTTTGTGCCAAATTTTGTTTTTTCAATTTGATAATTTGGTTTTTGATGGTCAATATTCAGGCCACCAGCCCCAAAAATGAAGATAAAAAAAATTATAATAAATGGCCATGACAAATAAGCAGGAGTTGCAGAAATCCCCTTCTGAAATTTGTTGATGCATGTGCTGTTCTTTGACTATGATCATGATGAATATACGATTTTTCTAGATTTTTAGAAAATGAAAGAGGATGTTTGATGTTTGGCAGAGTGGCGAGTGCATGCAGGACCACCTTATGTAATTATGGATATAATTTTGCAGTATTTGGATGCACGGCCGATGCATGCTTGCATGGCCGGACTTTACAAATTTGTATTACCAGTCCGAATGATCGATCCCCCTCAAGTCAAGACCTACACGGCCTAGTGTGGTCCATGAACCCACCTGAGTATATATTTATGTACATATGTAACCCATAATATACATACATATAATTCATTACATACACACACACACTAAGGTCGGTATATTATGGTGGTCATTTTCATACTTCTCTTTTAGCTATCTACATTCTCCGTCATATAATTTATAACTTTTTCTACACTTGGAATATCACGGATTATTTTGTAATCGTTTCAATAATTACACTGCATGCATGCAAGTGGAGCCAATTTAATTTAATTTCTCTAAAACCTTCATCGTTAGATGATAATAAACATGTTAAGGGCAACGATCTTCATACTTCTCTTTTAGCTATCGGCAGTTCAAATTATTTTTACTTTTATGTGCATTCGCTTGCACGAGGGGTGGAGGAAGTTTCAAAAAATCAGTACTAAAATCACTATCCTACCTTCATTAAAAAGGTTAAAACTTGATTAATTAGATCATACATTGTCATTAAGCTCATCTTCTTGTGATCATCGTTTAGTTTGTTAGACTGCATGCACGTAAGTCTAAGTGGATCTCGTTCAGTTTTAGTTAGGTTTTAAGTAGATCATTTGTCTAAATTGTATGAACATTACCAGCTTTAGTTTCTGTTGTGTTTCCACGTTGCTCGAAAAAGAAGATGATCAACCAAACTAGATACTTTTAAAGAATAAAACAAGACATTGGGTGGAGTTGTGCCCATCCCTACTTGGATCATAAAAATACTGACATTAATCAGACACTGAAAGTAACACTTCCATGATCCATCGCAGTACAAAGATATATACATATATATGCCCCCCGGAGAGGGATTTAATTAGCTACAAGTGGACCATATAATCTCTATGATGCTCTTCATGTTAATTAATTAACTGATACATATGACGAACATTCTGCTGATCAGGTACTTATGTAAGTAGAAGATGTGCACTTGTAGGCTAGCTTGCTTAGCTATTTGATCTGCAGTGAGTATATGGTCAAGTAACAATAACTGCAAATTTATGATTATATTAGGTTAAATGGTCTTATATGTTTTTGTTGGTAAATAAAGTAAAATGGTCTTGGTCTTGCAGTTATCTAGAGGAATATCATTCGTTATATAAGGACAAGATAGTAGAAATTTAAAAGTTTTAAACTTTGAAAAATAAATTACATAATGCATAACACTCATAAATTACGCGAACATTTGATAACGAATTCATTTTTAATTTTTAGTTTATGTATATATTATACATTTTTATTAATTGGAAACTTGTTTTATAACTGTTTTTCAGTTTCAAAAAAAAAAAAAAAACCGTATTGATAATTGTTTTCAAGTTTTAAAAATGAAAACTGAACGTGCCGCGAAGTCTACCATTTGTAGAAAAACTCGACTACCATTGCATCCAAATAAAGAGAGACGCACACGGAACATAGGGTGAGACACCACATGTAATTATACAATTGGGAAGACATTTGAAAAAAAAAACCAATAATATGATAATATGTGGCAACTGTTCTGTGTTCCGAGTGATGAAATTGAGGTTCCACCATAAAACCAATTGACAATATTGGGAGTAGCCCAAGATCATATAAGCACATAGCAAACCTTGTTCCTCACCAATATGGGACAACTCTCAACACGCCCCCGCACGTGTGGCGAATTTTCAAGCCTACAGGTGGACAACAACTGGGTGACGTGGAGTGCGTGTGGCCGTTGGACTTCACACGTGGACAACCTTGCTCTAATACCATGATGAAATTGAGGTTCCACCATAAAACCAATTGGCAATATTGGGAGTAGCCCAAGATCATATAAGCACATAGCAAACCTTGTTCCTCACCAATATGGGACAACTCTCAACACCGAGCACACAGAAAGACTCTCCTAAATAAGACTCACCCATTGTTATCAAAATATATGTACTATAGAAAGCCTATTATACCATAGATTAGTGAATATTTCAGATTTATAACCCTCTTGGCTAGGTGTAATTTTTTAATTAATTTAATAAAATTCTATTGTACAATTGAGTTGGTTTATTTATTTATTTTTTGAACACACAATATTATCTACACTAAGGGGGAGGGGATAGGCTTAGTCTCACAATAGGCTAGCAATAATGTGGTTCAAATTCACCTTTGGTGATAATCGAACATAAGACCTTTCACTTACAAATGAAGAAATACCACTAGACCGTAGTACTAAGTATATTTGTATTAAAGTTTAGGTATGTTTTTCTTAGGGTTAAGATATGTTTGTAAACACAAACCAAAGGAATATGTGGAGAGAGACAGATAGCAGAAGGGCACATTTGAGAGTGAAGGAAAAACTTAAGAGCCTCGTCCTTCTCAAGTCTCAACCTAACCAAATGACACTTAGACGATACCCTAAAGCCTAAGGCCATCTCCAACCGAAGGGGCCAGAGGGCCAGAGGGCCGAAAATGGCCCTAAAACCGTCTCCAACCGAGGGTTAGGCCAGAGGGCTCTGGAATCTGGGAGGGCCCCACGGAATCGGAGAGGGCTAGAGGGCTGGAGGGTTGGCTGCTTTCGGCCAGCCAGCCAGCCCCGGGCTGGCTGTTTTTTTTTTCCAGCTTTTTCATTGCTGTCGGTTTTAACCGACAGCATTAGGAAGTTTCAATTTTTTTTTTTAATTAATTAGTATTGCTGTCGGTTGTAACCGACAGCATTAGGCAATTTAAAATTTTGAATTCTAACGGCTAGTGGTTCACTAGCCGTTGCTTCAGGTTTTTATTTTTTTTATTTTTTTTATGAATTTAAACCTTTTTTTCTTTCTATAACTTCAATTCAAACCTTTTCTTTTTCTTATTTTTTTCTATAACTTCAATATAAACCTTATTTTTTTCTTATTTTTTTCTATAACTTTAATTTAAATCTTTTTTTTTTCTATAACTTCCTATAACTTCTATTTTACAGAATGTGTTTCAATTTTTTTTAATTCAATTTTTTTCTATAAACAATATGAAGTTAAATTAAGTGAATTATAGCCCAACATTAAACAATATGAAACAACATTAAATAACATTAACCAACATAAAAATTATACAACATAAAAAAAACATTTAACAACATAAAACTTAAACAATATTTTTAAAAATTGTAGCTATAAAATAATAAATTATGTTTGCCCCTATGGCCCTCGGTTGGAGACGGTTTTTTGTGACAGGGCTAAAACGAGCCCTCTGGCCCTCGGTTGGAGACGGAAGCAAATATGGCCCTGTACTGTTCATTAAAATATTAATATCTTGGAGAATCTTGGAGGGCCAGAGGGCTCAAACGAGCCCTCTGGCCAGCCCTCGGTTGGAGATGGCCTAATGCCCTCTCTCTTATCTCCATTCCGCCACAGTACCTCCTCCTTTTTTAAGTCACGAGACCCAGTACTACTGTCTCAGCTAGCTTTGTTCTTTCATCTTTATTATAATTTTATTACGAGAGAGAGAGAGAGAAGATATGGAAAAGGATCCCCGCCGGATCCTTTTCCTAGGGATCCTAGGGATCCTTGAATCTCAACCGTTCATCGTATATCGTGCGGTCATTTTTCGTTAAGTACTATTCATATTTAATTTTAAATTTTAAATTTTGAAATGATTTCTGACCGCACGATAAACGATACACGGTTGGGATTCAAGGATCCCTAGGATCCCTAGGAAAAGGATCCGGCGAGGATCCTCTTCCAGAAGATATAGAGTCCAAAGGGGTTTGGCAGAGAAACTGATAGAGAACTTTCAAAGCTCTTTTTCTTCCACCATCACTCAACTAGCCTCTATATTGCAGTCTCAAACTGAAAGTCTTATAATTTTCTAAAAGCTTTAGTTATCCGTCTTCCCATCTGAGAGAGAGAGATATATATATATATATATATATATATACTTCTTCGCCTCACATTCACATTTTCATTTCTGTCTTTCTCTGTCGGTACCATGTAGGTCTTCCCCCACACTTTTCTCACCTGCTGCTTGCTTCTCTTCCCCTTCTCTTTAATTTTCCTCCTGCCCTTTGTTGTATACTACTACTTTGTGTGTGTATATATATCATTTTTAAAGTTAAACAGCAGTACTATTATTGGTTTTTTTTATAAGAGTCTTTTATATATTTATGGATTTGCAGGCGACCTGACGAAGGAAACCCACTAGACCTCAACAACTTGCCTGAGGATCATTTCGGCAGGGATGGCAAACAAGTTGCCGACGACAGCTCCTCCGGTACTATTCTATTTTCTGATATCCTACTTCCATTCCCCAAACTAAACACAGGCAAAACCAAATAACCCTTAAATTTGTATTATTGTCTAAGGATGCATTTTTCTTGTTTTGTTTTTCTCTTCAACACCCCCCCCCCCCCCCCAAAAAAAAAATGAAACTAGCTCTAAAAGGAGATTATGGGCTTGAATTAATTGATGAGCTTAAAATTTATTCATGGTGATTGTTGGTTAATTAATAAATTAGGTAGGGTTTGAGCTGATTAGGTTGTGTCTTATCGAAGTTGCTTTTGTTTTGTTTGTTGATTGGGGCTTCCACATAGTTGCAGGCAGCTACAGAAAAAAGAAAAGCAGCGCAAAAGATGGAAAAGACGAGAGCGGGAAGGTCTACGAGTGTAGGTTTTGCTCCCTCAAGTTCTGCAAATCTCAGGCCCTCGGGGGACACATGAACCGCCACCGTCAAGGTACTCTCTCCTCGTTTCTCTTAACAAATTCAATTTTTATAAGAAATTCAAAAGCAGCTTTTCAGCAAAGCGCAAATTTTATATTGTCATCATCAATGATTCCAGCCATGAAGTGTCTTCGGTCATTTCATTATCTTTGAGGAAAAGAAAGTTTGTGATTTGATTTGATCGTTTGTTTTCTTTTGCTGATATGCTTGCTTGGTCATTTAAAGTTCATCTGCTTATTATTTATTTATTTATTTTTGGTTCTGGATTCGTAGCTATATATATAATATTTATTAATTTGTGATTTGATTTGTGTGTTGGAATGGCCATCAGAAAGGGAGACAGAACAACTAAACCGGGCTCGTCAGTTGGTTTTCAATAACGATAACCTAGCCGCCCCTCCTCCTCACCTAGGGTATGTAATTTTGTGCTTTAATTTCTCTTCCTTTTCTTTTAACAAATTAGTTGGTAATGCAAGGCAGTGTCCTCTCCCTCCGCACTTAAAGATCGAATCTTCTTCAGATTATTTTAGTATAAAATATGTTTTTGTATAAAAGTAAATAAAATAGTTGGTTATATACTAATTTATTCACTGTGATTTGATCTGTGTTCTGGGTTTGATATTATTATAGATGCTGCCATCCGATTCCCCCAGGAGGGTACCATCATCCGGCTGCTGCAGGCAACAACATTGGTGGTGTTGATCCAACATTACCTCTCAGATTCCCACCAAGAATTTTTTCTGGTTCTTCATCAAACACCCTTATACCGCCGCCACCGGTACCGGCACCGCAGGGAGGCGTACAAGTACAACCGCCTCAATCCTACTTATATCCGTCTCCATCGAGGCCCATGTCCTTCCCTGCTTCTTCCCATTACCCTCATCATCAAGTCAATGACTATTACGTTGGACATGTTCTTAGCAACAACACTACTGACACTCCTTCATGCGGCAACCCAAATGTAAACTACGGAGTGGCACCGGCGGAGTCCACCAACTACACTTGCATTGGGGCGCCTGTGGGACCAGGAGGCGGTGGAGGTAGTGGTGGTGGTGGTGGTGGTAGAGACGGATCGCTGCACGTGAATCAGGAAGAAGGATTGAATTGGAGCAGGAGCTACGCAGGGACTCCTCCTTCGATCAATCGATTTCAACATGGCTTCTAATATTAATTAAAATACTTTTTTCTTTTTTTTTGGGTTTTTGTTTTTTTGTTGAGTGAGTGATAGTCTGAAGCATTATTATTAGGGTCTCTGCCTTGACACGCCACCCAGAACGGACAGAGAGAAAGAGAGAGACTTAACAAGCTGACAAATGGGGTCATGAGACAGAGGAAGGAGATGAGTGAGAGGTTTTTTTGGTATTTTTCTACAGTGGGGGACTGGGACAGCTTTTGAGCTCATCGACACCCTCAGCAACTTTGGCTTCGAGTGGAAATTAAGAAAATGTTGTTGTAACTTGTTGAAGGATTTCAACATTGAAAATCTGAGTGTGTATACTCCACACCAAAAGTCTGAAAAGGGGAACTAGAAAAATGGATTGTGGGACAAGAAGTTAGATTTGAACTGAAAGTTGCCAACCCCCTTTTAACGTTTCGTGTTCCTTTCCTTTAGCTTTCTTTTTCTTTTGCTTCCTTCCATTGCCTTTTCCTAGAGCATTTAATTTATATGGTTTCAGCGTTTTGACCAAAGGAAATTAGGGTGGCTGTTTCTCTCTCTAGATTTCTTGGTGTAGTGTGTAACCTCTGATCCACCCCAAAAATTAGGGTATTCTGGTTTCTGGGTCATATATGGTCACAGTGTCACACCATGCTTGCAATCTAGGGGGCAATATGACCTGTTGAGAAACTCGCAATTCCACCTTGTTTTTGGCTGCAACTTCCCTCACCAGAAACAATCACATTTCTTGTCTCTTAAACTATACCCCTCCAAACTCCAAAGCATAATCCAGATCTCCACTGTTAGCATATATCAAATGGAACTATATGCATGCTTGGAGAGCATTAGTCTGGTTTATTGGTATTTCCCCGATCTTGGGTACATTAGTCATGTGTTAACACATATCTTAAGAAAAATAGTCATAGTTGAAAATACTTACTATGCATAAAATGAACAACATCACTACCAGGAAGGTTATGGCAAGGGAAGAAAGGAATCAGCTAAAGAATCCCTAAAAAGTGCAAAGAATATGGCGAGGCAAGTATTGAACACTATACCACTTAAGTCCTTAGATCCACAATCCAAAGACTTCCCAATTTTCTTTGACAGTCGTTAGATTTGATCCAAGTCCTTCTGTGGCGGAATAATCAATACTCCTAGTATTGTAGACCTTTTTTTTTTTTATTTTTTTTTTAAGAAAATAGGTGAAAATAAAATAATTACCGGGGGCGACATGATTAGGGTTTCAGAAAAGAAAAATAATTACCAGGGACGACATAATTAGGGTTTGAGAAAAGAAAATCTGAGAGGCTTCACTAGTTCGTAAGAACTTTTGATACCATGTATATTTAGCCTATACGAACACCAAGCTTACAAAGAATGTTGTCACTTAGTACTACGGTTTAGTAGTATTCATTTTTACTTGTAAGTTCTTAGCTTTGATTCTCGTTAAAGGCGAATTTGAACCACTTATTGTTAACTCATTATGAGACTAAGCTCATCCTCTCTCCCTTAGTGTAGATAAAAAAACAGAATGCTTATGTATGCTGAGCTAGAAGGCAGGGTCTTAAGACAGTTGATCAAATGGGTAATGCTATAAAAAAAACAGAATGCTTATGTATGCTGAGCTAGAAGGCAGGGTCTTAAGACAGTTGATCAAATGGGTAATGCTAGGGACTAAACTTTTAAACTAAATAATGTGCTACCAATAAGAAGTAAGCACATTAATAAATACTTAAGTAATAATCCAATCATCAACAACCGCATCATTTAGTTTAAAAATTTAATATATCCAACATTACCCTAATCAAATAGGTTCAACTTTCAATTTACAAAGTGATAAGACTCATAGTGAAAACTTTTTTAAAAATTTATAATTTTTTTGAAAAACTTTCAATTTACAAAGTGATGATATTTTTACTTCAGTATAATTCCTAGATATTTAATTTTCTCATGAAACAAATAACCAATTACCAACGTTTTGATATAATTTTATGTGGCTTCGCTATTCAGACCGATGACCGGTGTTGTCACCAATTTGGATTCGTTGTGTCTATCGTGTTGTGGAGTAGATTTATATTGGTGTCGTTTGTAGTTTTGTTCATGTGAAAGCCGTTTAGGGATTTACTCTTCTTGTTTGTCTGTGCAAATCCACTCCACCATAATTTTTTGGTCACTAGAGCTATGTATTGACACCTCTATATTTGTTTACCGTGATCAATTAAATTCCACTGTAACGTTTCTTGTCAAGTATAAAAGTCCATCGATAATACAAAACATCCTAATGCAAGTACAGTACTTTTTTCAACTCAAACTTAAATTTCTTCCACGGTCACTCTGCTCTCTCTCGAAAATTATACCTTTTCCCATGTGAAAACATTACCCTACCATTGTGTTGAAATATTTACTAATTATATATATATACATATATATATATATATATATATATATATATATATATAAATTTGTCCGCAATAATTTATATGTTTTTAGGATAAATGACTTTGAAATAAAATAAAAATGCGGATTCTTTAATTTTGACCTAATATATAGAATGTTATCACATTGATTTTAAGAGAAAAACCAATAAGACTTGTGCAATCTGAGACATGGACTGATGACTTTAGAAAAAAATTTGAACCTGAAACCAATTAAATAATCATGGTGGGTACATATTGTCTCTTAAATTCCGGATTGATTGAGAATCTCGTTAAATGAAAGCCACAGGGCCATGAAGAACACAGAACACTTTACTGCAGCGCTAACCCTAGCTATGGTGTGAGTATGGAGGAAGAATCAGCTGGCTTAAATATGTGGATAGACCAACCTATTTTTCGGCCAACTGCTGAGGCTGAAGATTGAAGGCGATTAGGGGTTCAGGTGCTTAAAAGTGCAACTTGAAGTGACTGATGAAGATTGGTAGGGAGGAGGGTGGGGCACCAGGAGCTACATAAGAGACAGATAGTTGAAGATAGAAGACACCAAAAAGAGCAGCCCTAGCTAGATATATAGCTAACCCTAGTTTGTTGCAGACTAAACCTGCACACACACACACACACACACACAGACGTATATATACATAGATGTATATATTATATTATGTTTATGTAAAAAGTTAAGTTGGACTGCAACCATCTACACTACCGCTAGTTGTTTTTGCAGGTAAGAAATCACATTGTTAACTATCGGAACTACATCTGAGGCCCATACTGGGTACTGCTAGCAAGCTAGTGTTCAACCTGATTTGGTTAGCAGCTAAAACCTAGCTGGACCCACAAGCACATATTTATACAACTGAAGATCCTTCGAGTTATTTACTTTTTGTTATGTTATTCATTTTATTGCAAGGTTATGGATACTAATTATTAATTAGTTTGATTGTAATTTATCAATCTTCCTTAGCATGGTTTTCTCTTTCAAAGTTTACAAATGATAGAGATTAATTCGAACTTGGGTTGGAGAACACATTGTTTTACAAACTTGATTAAACTCATATGCTTCTTCGTTAACATGGTGAAACTTAACTTGCTAATTAGTGAAAAACTACCGATAGTGCCGTGACGAAGCTAGAACTTTGTCCCGATGAGACACCACGTATTCTCCTTTACTTTTGAAACCTCTCAAAGACATTTCACCACCTCAAAATCTTCACTTGCAGAACAACTCACAACCCAGAGCAGAGCTATAGCTAGGTCAGACTGGATGTTCTAGCACATTCAATTACTGATCATAAGTAGAGAGGCTGGCGCCCTACCCTAAATGTTACAATAAAGATATAAAGTTAAGTAACATTTGATTATCTAATTGTAGGTATCTTTCATTGGATATGGTATTTGTTTTAAATAATTTACTGACAACTAACTGCTATATATGCAGCAGCAGTGTATATCAACTAAAAACGACAAATGATAAAAATAAACCTATATTTCTTTTCTTTTAAGAACTTAAAATACTAGATATAAATACGCAAAAAGAAAAAAAGAATCAATCAACTGCACTATATATAAATGCAGTTTATGAACAGAGTTTAGGGTTCCCCTATTGGTATGCATGCGTTTTTATTTAACCTAAGAAGCGTACTCTTTTGTTATATTTCATTCTTATAGATGATAATGAAATTGTAATCATCTTTCTAAAAATATAGTTAAGTTAATTAATTATCAGAAGAAAAAAAAAATGGAAGTGTATTAGTACAGCGAGTCTCTTCCTCAATATTGGTGCGACCCCAAGAGATGAATATCTCTAATGAAGAAAGGTACGAGACTGTATAGGTTGACAAAAATCCGGGCACAGAGAGAGAGAGAGAGAGATGGATCACGGAAAATTGGATGTTTCACATGGACTACCACGATATTTTATAACCAGAAAAGGCCAATAATTTGAAAAGCACTTTACATGGCGCGGGTGTATTAACTTGGTGTATTGTGTTAATGATATATACAATGTCATGTCAACAAAAACTTACACATGTTTTTGTAAAATTTATACGGAAGCTAAAGTGACAAAGTACTTATGTCATAAAAGTCATTCCAACAAGAAACTACACTCCTATAAGTTGCTAAATCTAATAATAATATCCTCTTCAAAAAAATCTAATAATAATATTGTATAACTTAATACTCGAGAGAGAGATCAGAGGCTGAAACTGAAAATATGGGAGAGAGGTGGAGCGTGCATGCATAAACTACAATATATATATATATATATATATATATATATATATATATATATATAGCCTCAGTAAAAGTAGACGGGCTAATCGGAGATAGAGTAGACCAGCTTTGCTTATGCACGCAATATATATATACACATACATACATACATACATACAATTTTGAGAGAATGTTTAAAGCTGTTTTGAATATTTTATCAGCTTTTACAGTGAATTATTTGATCTCTGTGACTATAGGTATAGCTAATAAGCTAACTGATCCATCACTCTATCAGTTTCTGTATCTTTATTATCTCTTTCACTTATTTGGTTTGCTAATAGTTCCTGATCATATGATTTGATATGGTCTGAGATATCTCCGTCTCTGTGTGTGCGTGCGAGTTCTGTGTGTACTCTGGTACTGTGTGAGGGAAAGAAAGTAGCTAGTTAGGTTTTTTCTCTTTCTTTCAAGTACCAAAATACTTTATCTCGACACTGCCCCGGCCCATTCAACGTGCATGCATTAATGGCTTCCATCAGTGTTTACAAAGAAGAAAGCGACTGTAGCAGCTAGCTAGGCAAACCAATTGGACCATTGGAAATTTCTCTTGTTTTTTCTTTTTTAGCAATTCTAACCTAGCTATAGCTAGCGATGCATAACCTCCATCTCCCGGACAATAAACTCCTAATAATGTTTGGCAAGTATAGTTTTTCTTACTACCAAGCTGTAATGATATCCAGAAAGCACAAGTAAACCAATCTAGAACCTAAGAGGTGGTATATATAATGCCTCTTAATAAGCTCTACACTTTCTAGGAGTTCAAATAGTAAACGAATTAAAACAAATACCAAAAATACCAAAAACGTCCTAAAATCTTAGAATGATGATAAAACATAGTAAACAATAGAATTCAGCTAAAAATGCACATTTTACGGTAGCCGCGAGTTAGGCTTGTGACCCGTTTGATCTACACCTTTCGATTTGATCTTTGATCCATTCGTCAAATTGCATTCTCCATGATGCTTATTTATTACGCTTTTTGATTCGATCTTCGATCAATTCCGCCGTCTTGTGTACATTAAGAAAAAAGAAGTATAATTTTGCATCCACATTATAAAAACATCTGTTTAATCTTCAAGGTTGATTAATGTAGTTCTTCCCTTTTTTATAGAAAGAGTCATTAATCAACGGATAATAACCTTTTTGTTAATTCAAAATTATATGATTTATCGTTATTATTTAGCATTATCTAAAATAATAAGGATTTATCTCCGATCAACTAAAAGTTGTTCCAGAGACTTATCTACCAAAAAACAAGACTATCTAGAGCATTGTATGAATCAAACATATTTTTAAACATTCCAAAAAGATGAATATTCATTTTCATATAGTTTATAATTCGGTACGTCTTAATTCGGAGTTGGTACATTTTCGTTTGACGTTGGTACGTTTCCATTTGGCGTGGGTGTACATTTAGATTTGAAAAGTTTAAATTTTTAGACTTTAATATAGTTGAAATTATTTAAAATATATAGCAGATATTTAAATGTAAATTAATTTCAATTAATTTGTCGTAGTTCAAATCTGTGTATCTTAATCAAATGTTTCAAAAGCTTAATAAAAAACTCAAAAAACATAAATGTTTAGTCTACAAAAGCCTAAAATGAGGTATCTAATTCTAATTTTCTTTTTTTTTCCTTCTCTTTTTATACTTTTTGGCATTTGCTCCATTATTTGTTGGAGAAAAGGGAACACAGCTGCAATTGATTTGACTTGTTAGAGCTATCTACAAATTAAGATAATCACATGAAATTGTGACATGTGAACATCTTCCTGTTCAATTGTGAGCTACAGGAAACTATAGGACATGCGTGTGCAAGTTTTTCAAATGATGATAGTACTAGAGGTACTGCTGTAATTCAAATTTTCTTTGTTTTTAATTTCTCATGAGGATTGGAACTGGCTCTGCAACTTGTATGACCGATGATCCGGTTTATCAAGTATGTCTATCATTTTTTCGGATGATCGATCGGTTAGTACGTAGATTCATTGAAAGAAACTTGTTCATTCTTTGTTAATCCAATTGTACTCATGTATGGCAGGAAATTTGTGAGTACAATTCCATAAATCGTGGATTGCAACAGTATCCCCACAGAGGAGGTGCCACTGCCCGACCCATTTGTACAATTTGCTGTGGAAAAAGCGCGGGTACGTAAAAGTTATTTCATCATTGTTTTTGTATATAGGTCGGCCGCAATGGACATAAACATGTTATCATATTTGTAATGTTAATGAACGTTTCTGAAATCTTAACAGTAAAAAATAAAAAATAGTTGGAGATTAACATTCGATATATGCATAGAGGATTCTATTGGTTCTCTTATTTATTTGCTTAATTGTTGTTTTACTGATCTGGATGGAGAATTACAGTTCCTGAAGTCATTAAAAAAAAAAAAAAAAAAAAAAGAAATTGCAACATTTTACTTCTTTTAACTCCTACTTTCATAGTCTTAGCAGGAAGCTTTATACTTTGTAATTATTATTATTTTTTTTGCCGAGAGACTCATGAAAAAAAGTGAAAAACATAGTTGCTAACTATTGTTCCTTTTCTTTTCTAAAAATGGATGGCAAACTCCCATCTTTCGTAGGAAAAGATGAAGAAGCAGCACGGTGAGAAAATGTTGCAGCTGACTCAAGGAACCCTCCGAACAACCGATCAAAACAAACTAATGTTAGAAAGATTAAATTTGAAAACTAAAGGACATGAAAGTTAATAAAAATCTCTATTGATAGATGTGCTTATTTCTTCTATTGGTGACACATCATTTAGTTTGCAAATTTAGTCTCCCTAGTATTACTCGAAAATTATCCATCTGAAACATAAAAATTTCTCTTGGATGAGGCTGATTCATTTTCAGATAATTTTCTGCAATTTTAATATTTTTTCAGAAAAAAAAATGTTGGTTTGGCTGATTTATTTTAAATTTGTTTTTTTATGTTGATGGGCTGATTCATTATTCATTATATATTCATCTGAAAATGTTGGTGGAGATACAGATTAGAGAGAGAGTAGAGACGAACGTGAACAAAGAAAGCGTGGGGTTGAACAAAAATACATATTTATTTCTGCATTTAACAGATATTGAATAGAAACTTCATTTTTAAGATTTGTTAACAATCTTCATTACGAGAGTTTAAATCATAATTTTTCTACCATATAGAGTATATTCTGAATACTCTATTACCAGAACCATTAACCGATTTCGCCAACTAAAAACTAAAGATGGTTCTAACTATAGTCCAAAGTGAGCTATAGCTACAACCAAGCCAGAACTGCTTTGTTTGGTTACTTCGCAATCATCAAACACCTAGCCCTCGCTAGTCCACACGTACCATATAGGCTAGGGGCCAGGATAGTTGTAAGTCGTACTTTTGCATGTGTTGTGTTTATCCATATATTTTAAATTTAGTTAGTTATAATATGAAGATATTTATGTGTATATATTTGACGAGAAATACAGTATAAAAAGATAATTTCATTAGGGGTGTGATATTCACACATCCCATTTTACTTATCAGACATCTTTTTAATTTTCGACTGTCGGATAGGATGAATTGATCAAGAATATCAACGGACATAAATTATCAAAGGGTGTGTGAGAAGTAAAATGTGATGTGTGGATAGCACACCTCATGTCACATCCCTGCCCGGGGTCCACCACATCCCGGACCCGCTCCACCACCGTAGCACGATATTGTCCGCTTTGGGCCCCGACTACGCCCTCACGGTTTTGTTTCTGGGAACTCACACGAGAACTTCCCAATAGGTCACCCATCATAGGAGTGCTCTCGCGCGCTACTCGCTTAATTTCGAAGTTCCTACAGAACCCGAAGCCAGTGAGCTCCCAAAATGCCTCGTGCTAGGTAGGGATGAGAATATAAATATAAGGATCACTCCCCTGGGCGATGTGGGATCTCACAATCCACCCCCCTTAGGGGCCCGACGTCATCGTTGGCACACCACGGCCAGGGTTAGGCTCTGATACCAAATTATCACATCCCCGCCAGGGGTCCACCACATCCTGGGCCCGCTCCACCACCGTAGCACGATATTGTCCGCTTTAGGCCCCGACTACGCCCTCACGGTTTTGTTTATGGGAACTCACACGAGAACTTCCCAGTGGGTCACCCATCATGGGAGTGCTCTCACGCGCTACTCGCTTAATTTCGGAGTTCCTACAGAACCCGAAGCCAGTGAGCTTCCAAAAGGCCTCGTGCTAGGTAGGGATGAGAATATAAATATAAGGATCACTCCCCTGGGCGATGTGGGATCTCACAATCCACCCCCCTTAGGGGCCCGACTTCCTCGTCGGCACACCACGGCCAGGGTTAGGCTCTGATACCAAATTGTCACATCCCGGCCCGGGGTCCACCACATCCCGGGCCCGCTCCACCACCGTAGCACGATATTGTCTGCTTTGGGCCCCGACTACGCCCTCACGGTTTTGTTTATGGGAACTCACACGAGAACTTCCCAGTGGGTCACCCATCATGATAGTGCTCTCGCACGCTACTCGCTTAACTTCGGAGTTCCTACAGAACCCGAAGCCAGTGAGCTCCCAAAATGCCTCGTGCTAGGTAGGGATGGGAATATACATATAAGGATCAATCCCCTGGGCGATGTGGGATCTCACACCTCACGTTTGTTGAAAGTTTATTTTGCAAATAAAGCAAAGATGAGAAACTTTACCATTTGACTATATCCGTATTATATATGTATACTAACATTTCATCTACATTGACTCGATTTATGATAGTATCGGATTTAACCATTAACAGGCTTTTTCAATATAAAGTGAAGTGTTTAGATTTGGAAGATGGACGTTGCGTTTGGTTCAAAAGACATGGTTTTTAGTATGTCCCCGCGCGCGCCCGGTGGGGTGAGGGGGTGGTGGGGAGGTGGGGATGACGAAGGCAGGGCTAGTAACTGGAGTGAAATGTGGTTAAATCAGGATCCATTCAATTAATCGGGACTTTATTAGTTGAATAGGAAACTCAACAGAAGAACTGATCGGTTTGATTTTTTTTTTAGGGATGAGCTCATTTTCCCTTGCAAATAACTATACTAATTGTACAAATTTCAAATCAGAATCATTTATTTTCTTAATTCTCATTTGAAGATCACCCATTCAAAATCATTTGAATCGAAGATCATTTAATTATTTAAATGTATAGAATAAATCGACAATGTAGGTACTAAGTAACATATAGAACCGTTCATTTATTTGATACATTTGGGTGATTGAAAAATCTCCAATTCGAATTTTTTTTTTGTACATATGATCTTAAAGGAAGATTAATAAATTAAACGGCTCCGGTTATTAATTTTATACGGTCAAGATACATTATAGGGGATATGAGTATCAGCACATGGGGATGCAATGATTATTCATAGTGGAAGGTACAGCTGGGAGGTCTAAAGCAAGCGAGCAATGGAGAATTAGGGTTTTAAAACGAAATTCAAGACGAAAACGACTGTTCAGTTCCACAAAATCAATGTGGGTTGTTGGTGAAGATCACGCGGTTGAGCACCACCACCACCTCTTATGGCATGTTATTCAAACCAGGTGTTCGTTTTTTTGGTGCGATATATATTACCTCATATATATAGCTGTCTAATTATAACTCTCTCTCTCTCTCTCTCTCTCTCTCTCTCTCTCTCTCTCTCTCTCTCTCTCATGCATGCTGCTAAATGCTAACCCAACAATGTTACATCTTTGTCACGACGCAGACACAGAGATACAGTGAATAAACGTACGGCTAATTGTTGTAAGTGTGCCTTTCAGAAGTGTTTGCTGAAGTTTCATGCATGAGTACTTAATTAAAGAGTACTGTTGTCTTTTGAGAAATCGACGTGGGTTTTGTGTTTGCATGAGGGAAGCGTGACTCTCTATCTATGATGTATATATATACACACACACACACACAACTGAACAGAGATCTCAGCCGGATCTCACCCCACCAAATCCTAAGGATCCGAGGATCCGGAGATCCGACTATTGAAATTTGATCCAATGATTACAAACAGGAAGTCTTTTTAAAAATGATAATAATTTTAACCGTTGAATCAAATTTCAAGGAGCCGGATCTCCGAATCCTTAGAACTTGACGGGGAAGGTCCGGCTGGAATCTCTGTTCTGTACAACTATACCCACCATCAGGTCATGTAAACTTTGTCTCTCCTTACCACTGCACTGTCACCTTTATCATTAGCCTAGCTCCTAGCTAGGTTAAATATATAACATTTATATTATATATGCAATAGTGAAGCCTTGTATAATTAGCTCTAGCCTCTAGGCTAGGGCACTAGGGTTCTCAGATCGAGGTTCATCAGGCTGTGGCAGCAGCTGTTATAGATAAATAGCATTGTCGTTGTAGATCGGATCGGACTCTCTGGGAAAGCAAACAAGAATGTTTTGGTTTTGTTCTGATCATCCATGTCAAACTTTTTTTCTTTTGTACGGTTTAGGGTTTGGCTTTCATCTTTTTTCTTCTTTTTTTTTTCTTTTTTTTTTTACATATATATGGTTCTAGTTTCGGAAAAAATAAAGTAAATTACCAGGCCAGTTATTAATGTAAGGTCATCTCCAACCGAGGGTTGGCCAGAAGGCTCGTTTAGCCCTCTGACCCTTCAAGATATTAATATTTTAATGAATAGTACATGACCATATTTGCCTCCATCTCCAACCGATGGCCAAAGGGCCATAGGGCTCGTTTTAGCCCTGTCACAAAAATCCGTCTCCAACCAAGGGCCAAAGGGCCATAAGGCCAAACATAATTTATTATTTAAATTTTAAAACTACAACAACTTAAATTCATATTGTTTAATGTTGTTTCATATTACTTAATTTAATTTAATGTTGTATAATGGCTTAGGAAGTTATAGGAAAAAAATGGAATTGAAAAAAAATATGAAACAAATTTTGTGAAATAGAAGTTATAGGAAAAAACTGGAATTAAAAAAATATTAAATAAATTTTGTAAAATAGAATTTAAAAAAAAAATATGAACCAAATTTTGTAAAATAGAAGTCAAGTTATAGGAAAAAAAATAGAATTTAAAAAAAATATGAAACAAATTTTGTAAAATAGAAGTTATAGAAAAAAAATAGAATTTAAAAATAGAAAAAAAGGGTTTAAATTCATAAAAAAAAAAATTTGAATACAACGGCTAGCAGCTAGCCGTTGTATTCAACTTTTTCATACTATCCGTGTTGGTTATAACCGACACGATTGCAATTAATCAAAATTATTCCTGTCTAGCCGTTACTATTCGTGTCGGTTATAACCGACACTATTGCGATAAACAAAAGTATTTCTGTCGGTTATATCCAACAGGAAATCCGACAGTTTTAAGCAAAATTTTGGCCAAACCAGGGCTGGCTGGCTGGTTGGAAGGGGCTAGCCCTCTGGCCGTTTCAGATTAAGTGGGGCCCTCTTAGATTCCACGAGCCCTCTGGCTTAGTCCTTGGTTGGAGACAGTTTTCAGGCTATTTTCAGCCCTCTGGACCCTTCGGTTGGAGATAGCCTAATAAGTAATCTATGTTTACTTTAAAGAGATTATACAAATGTTACATGATTAAACAAACAATGTTTGAGTCCTGATTAGCTTAGACTTTCTCATATTTTACAATTTTGTATGAAACAAATATTTTGAACATCGATCCAACCACACATCAATCTCTTCTTCCGTTATTAAAACCCTAAACTAGGCAAGGCCCGAGCATATGTATTATTAAAAAAAGAAACTAATGAAAATGGTTATAAAACTTTGAGTTTTAACGATAAGCACAAAATAAATGGTAAAGTGAATAGTACAAAGATTAATTTTTTAGTGTAAAAATATGGTTTTTCGTTAAAGTGAACAGTACCAAGATATTTTCGTTAAAGTTACCAATTAAAAAAGCCACATGAATAAAAGAAAAGAGGAGCCTTATTGGCACAAAAAGCGAATACATAGCATCCGGTGTTGTTGGAAGACATTAATTCTGTGTTTACTCATTCAGTGAGGGCTACAAACACCCGTTTTCGATCCAAATTTTGATGCGTGCATTGCAGCATTCCAGGTCTATATTATAATTATCAAGGACAATATCTGAATGTGATTAGTCTATATAATCAAACAATCCGAAAAAAGAAAAGAAAAATCCACACAACTGACTTAATTCTGGTATGTAATCAGATGGCTTTCCACTCACATCTAACGAATGAAAATATCACAAGCATAACTAATGGCTCACGGCTCATTGACGAGCCTTAAAGCTTAAGAATCTTGGGAGTCGTTGCGAAAGCCAGAGCAGGTGCCCTCCAGTCAATCACAACACAAAATATATTGTAGAAAAAGCGATTGCAACAATAACAATTGGTGAATGATAGAGAAAAACATTTGAGTTCTTCAGGTCACAAGATACAAATATACAAATCGTATTCATGAGTACGGTTAAAACCTCAGCACTTTCTTTGCAAGTAGTAACGTATCCAAATGATTCACATTCACTTGAGCACTATAAGGACTTAACCAGCTCTGCAGCCTGACGGGCAGCAGCAGACGCACGCTCAGCAGAGGCAATGGCAGCTCGAGCTCTCTCGAGGATATCAGACGATTGTGGTCTTGTCTCCGCTTTGGTTTCACTAACTGGTCTTGCTTTATCATCATTCGCTGATGGTTGAATCTCATTAGTGAACGATGGTGTCTTGCTTAAAGATCTTGGAGCATGAAGGTATTGAGGTTCATGTTTAATATCTGCAGGCACAATATAATGTGCCCCATTAGCAGGCGGGGAACTAAATGTGATTTGTTTTGCGGGAGCTTGAGAAGGTACAGCAGCACCACTTATGTGCTTCGGTCCACCCTACAAATAATGAGAAAAAAAGCCAAATTTTTTGTAATCAGTGTAAATAAAATAAATATCTCCTAATAACATATGGTTTCATGATGTGAGTCCAATTTCAAATGTTATTTGAAATCAATCCAATTCCCTATCAAACTACTAAATCCCATATAGAATAATAAAAAGGGTAATTGTTAACTAAGATCCCAAATTAAGACCAAGAAATTCCTGTATCATGAATACAAGCAGCACAACAAGGAATTCACGTATCATGAGAAGTTGCATCCATTGACGATTACAAAGCTAAACTATATATGTCAAGGTGCCTAATCATGTTTTCAATGACACAAATAATGTCAGAAGATTAAGCTACAACTGAACACTTTGAATAAGGAAAAAGAACTTAAGTTGGAAAATTACCAGCAGATCTTCATGCTTTTTACTGAACTCCGCTTCAGTGTCAGAAGAATCCCAATTCAGCTTGTACTCTTTTGCAATTTCCTTCAATACCTTAAGCCTTGCCTCTCCGGAGGGAGCACTAACTGAAAGCTTTTCAATTATCTGCCAAATCATATAAAGCGAATTGAAAAAGTGGTATCAGTTTCTTTTTACAAATATGATGCTGTTCTTCAAAGACTCACAGTTACATATGCAATAAAACCATGTAACTGTTCTGTTGACACCGGAATCAGGACGAAGCTCAGACACAGCTGATACAAATTGCTTCCCATATTTTGCTGTAAACAAATTTGTGATCTGCATTAAATCAGGAACATCTGAGCATCTTGGAGCAGCAAAAATTATGCTCGATATAGCTTCTCGTAATTCCGTTGGGCACTCCCTGTAATTAGATAATAAATATATTGATATAAATATGCGCAAAAATAACACAGATCCAATATGCCTGCTGGTTAAAGGAAACCGCAACGCTCATAGTATTCCAACTTGCATTAGTATTTCGTGTCTTCGTGTCCTACTGTTTAAAACAAACAACAATGACAGACTCCAAAGACATTTAAAGTAATGCACCAAGTCTTTACATGTTCATATATAACAAGAGAGGCTAAGTATCAGAAGTTATCTAAAGCTGAAACTATTATCAGCAATTAACGAATTTACCTCTGACTCTCAATAATGGGAACCCGTGCAAGGACGAATTCACAGAACAGCTCCAATATCTCATAAGCAGCCCAAATGTTTTGCTCTCGTATAACATGCTCCACCTGACCATTATCAAATGTTCACCACAATTATCCATAACAATTCAAACATGCAACAAACTCCAATCAAATAGGCATCGAAATTTTTTCGGTACAATTTTGAAAGTTGTACCCGAATTCGAGCTATTGCTTCTTGGCCAGCCTGCAAAAACTGTGCAATCTCCTTGCGCATATTTTTGAGCTGCACATCTCTCTTGTTTTGCAGTAATTTGATGCGTGAAATACCCAAATTCAAACATGTTTTGCTACAAAAAAAACCCGGCAAGGTTAAGGATTTAGACCCCTTATTACAACAGCATTGCAAAAGTTTAGAAATTTGACTCCAAGTCTCCAAATTGTTACACCCGGCAGAGTTAACAAACAACCAATTTACTGAAAACAATGAACATTTGGTGCCAACAGCTCAGAAATGCAAAAAAAAAAAAAAAAAAAACGATCGAAGTATTTCCACGGTATACTAATGAGATAATCAAAGAAACCCGCATGGTAATATGCTTTGTTGAATATTGGGTACCCCACAAAATCAAGAATTTCGACAACGTATTGATCAATTATTAAACTAAAATTTGACCAAAAGAACTAAAAATTCCGGATAATTAGTTACGAAATTAAATCGTGATAAGCAAAGAACAAGGAGACCCAGATGATTAATTTGACTAATTTAAACAAACACATAAAAGGATGGGATTCACCAACCATTTTGTGCCGAAAACGCCTCGGTTGAAGAGCTGGTTTAACAGAGACATGGATGCCTAACGAAGACGACGAGCCCTCTTGTGGAAGGCCGATCGCTTAATAAACTCTTTAAGACTGCGATTTTTGGAGTTTCTGAGGGATAATCGCAGAGAATCATCTACTTGTCTTCAACTTCTGGGTCAGAGCTCTGGATCAGTGGTTCCCTACCGAACTAAAACATAAAATATGGTATAGTTTCTTTTGCTGATTTTTTTTATTAAACTAATTTTCTTTAAAAAAATAAAATAAAATAAAAACCTTAATTGTAACAATCATCTCTAAATTTTACCCGTAATCTAATTTATAATAAGATAAGATTAGGAAAATGTCATCAAAATAACAAAATAAAGATTGTGCTGTTCACAAACCCTTATATTTCCTACGTATTCTTGTAAATTTTTTACCACTGATCTAGCGTAGTGCCTCCAAAATAAAGATGCAAAAATAGGAGTGTGGCCCTAAAATAAATACATTGACCATTATTATTTTTATATACACCTCTAAGTAATGGATTGAAGTCACTTAGTACTACAGTAACAACTATATTTTTGAAGAGATATGAAGTGAATAACTAATTTCAAAAGAAAAATCAAGAACACACCCGAGCACGCATGATAAAAAATAATACCTCTCGCATGTCGTGCGATGAGGCTAGTGATCACAGTTCGTTAGAGGGGTATAATGAGAGTTTAGTATGGTAAAGATTCAACAGCGCTCATTGTTCTATTTCAAACGATTTGAGACAACTTGCATGTATGACGAATCTGTGATCACCGTGGTGCAGACAACGAATGAGCATACAATCCCATATTGTTTAAAATATGGATAAACTACCATATATGCAATTTTTGACCAGAGACAGTAAAAAGAAAAACAAAACCAATGGATCAAATGGTGGATTACACAGAATCAATGGGAACAGCTAGGTAGGGGAACACTGGGAATCGAGTCAAGTGATAATATCGTCAAGGACGGTAAAAATTCTGTCATTTGGTTCTCCTTCGAGAATGGAATGATAACCTTCCGGGTAGGGTTTTAGGGTTTTATCCTTGCTAGAGGCCTTCTCATAGGGGATCAGTCACCTATTCTGCGGCTCCATGAAGAACTAGGAGTGGCGCTGAAATCTGACATATCTCCAATTTTGTTAGTCCGTGACATAACAACAAACGCATCAAGCAGCAATAGGTAACATATCACATTGTCGTTGTAACAGTTCCACAGCAGTTTTTAACGCACGTTGTCGTTGTAACATTTCACATTGTAGACTGCATGATAAGGGATGAGCAAACATTGACTCAGTTATCTCCATTGGATACCAAAATTCGAATCCTCCGAAAGCAGGTAAAGATGTTTTGATATTACACCAATCCGTATCCATCACATTTTTCATACGAGTGAATTCACGTGGACGGTGGATAGACGAAATGAAAGACGAACCATTTGCCTTTTTCGAAAGTCTCTCTGAAGGCCAGCTCCGCTAATTCATTTTGTGGGACAAGCTTTGCTTTCAGCATAACTTTTGACATGAGAGTTAATATCTTCAGCGCGGCCGCTGCAGGTGTTACGTCCTCTGCAATCTTTCAGCAACTCAAGGTAATCAACTTGTAGAAAATTCTGCACACAAGAAACTATATTCGAATGGCTGCTTTCTTGATGTGTCAAGACATTGCGATGTCTGCAAATCGGCAGAGGATTCATGTAAATTCCTAATGAGGTCTCGCATAAAAGCCTAATGAGGTCATCACAAGGAAAACAATGATTCTTAACAACGAGACTCAACGTTTTGCTCTATACATGGAAACCTTTAAATTCAACCGAGCTACAAGGTACAAGTACAACAGAACTTCATGATGAAAGAAAGTTGAAATCGAAATGAATGAATCTTAGTTTGTAGTGTGGCTAATGTGTATACTGGAGCAATAACTGGCTTACTTTACACATTGGTGCCACAAGAACTACTCCATCCCATGCATATGGTTCCTTTAAGTGCACCTTGAGAGTAACCGCGCCACGCATGGACTGCCCCAGTATAAAGCGGGGAAACCCTTTCAACTCCGGTCATCCTGTCATTCATAATTTTAGGAAGTATTAATCAGTCTAAGATCCCTGATAATACTTATTTCCTGTCGAAATATGCAAAGCAAGACCTTTTTTCAATTAATTAAGCTAAAAGATAATAATGTAGGATTGTAGTATCTGATGATCAAGATGCTAATCAGTGTAACACCTTTAATCTTGGTGTATACTGTTCGATAACATCATCAGCTAATTGATCAAAGCTTGGGATGTAACCATGCAATCCTTCTGAAAGACCAAGATATATATATATAGTCCATGGCATATCCAGCTTTTTAATGGTAATTCAATCAATGAGACCAAAAATTAATAAACGCGTCATGTCTGACGAATAAAATTAAGCACCGCGAATCAAGCCGTGTTACAATGCCATCAAGGACAGTGAAAATTCTGTCATCGGGCTCCCCTTGAAGAATGCAGTGAAAACCATCTGGATAGAGCTTCAAAGTGTTGCAATGTCACAAAAGCAAAAGCACTTTGCAGAAAAGCAGAAATGGCAAACTGACCTTATCCAACTGCGTTTCGATATCACTCGTGGCCTTCAGAAGTTCCACAGCTCTTCTTGATCGCATGTTGTTGTTGTAAGAAATCACATCGTAAATGACCTACGGAAAGAAATTTAGTCCTTTTCTGCTTTTGTGGATTTTTCATCTGAGAGATAGATTTCCGGAGAAACGGAGGAGGGCCGGGTGATCGGAAATTCGGAGTTGGAGAAAGGATCATGGCCATAGATGAACTGGCTTTTGGAAAGTCCAGTGGATTCAACGTTTGATGTTCAAAAGTTCGTGCTTTCTGGCAAACAAGTGTGTTTGTTTGCAAGAGCCATCTCGTTGACCACGGGCAGTGCTTTGCTCTTTGATTTGCTTTGACCGAATAAAACGAGAAGATCATAATCTTGCCTTAATTATCGATTTATCCTCTAAAATTCAATATTTGCTCTAAATTGCCAATTGAAACTTAAAATAATTTACTTCAACTTTGTACTGTGTAACTCACTTTACTCTGTGCTGTTGACTTTTTCTTTATTCTTTGGAAGAGAGGCGCCATGAAACTAAGAAATATATGACGTTTTCAAGGAGTTGACGAGAAAATGCTATGATATCTAAATTTGTACCGGAGTTTCTAGAGCTTGGGCAGGGACCAAGGTGAAAATCGAAAAAATATTATATAGGACTATTTGACTATGGAATTTTCATATCGAGTGGGATTACATAAAGTCGGATGAGATATAAAACATATAAGGATTTCATATTTTTGTGAGAGGTGCCCTAAAAAAGACGTAATCTGATAAACTCAATACAAGCTTTTATCTTTGAATTAGGATACAGAAAACATTAATCTATTTTCATTAGCTCATAAATTCAATTTTCCTTTTAACTAGGAAAAAAAGAAGAGGAAATTGTTGCTCTACTTCAAAAGTTTATGGGTGTTGACTTCGTTAATCTACGGGTGTTGCTGGATTAAAAGAATTTAAATCATCACAGCTATTGTATAGATCACCTCACATTGGGTCCATATGACAGTTGTTTTGCTTGAATAGCTCGCTCCGATCCGTAGACGGGCTTTCTGCCCAATTGGGTCAACGTGGGATTCAACTCCAACCGAATGGGCCTTAGGCAGCTTGTTGGGCTTAAAGACTAAAGCCCAATTGGCCCTTTCAAACTCATATTTCGTTTCTATACTTCTTTTCAATGTATTGTTATTGCTACTCACAAATGACTTGGTTGAGAAGTGTTATAAAATGACTGAAAGGATATTTAGAGAAAATATTTTGAAAACTAATTCTTAGTAAAAACGTATGTTAATTTTGAAAAATTATTTGAGATGCTTCCTACAAGAAACACTAGTTTTTTAAATTATTTTCTATAGAAACCTTTTCAATTATTTAAAAACACTTCTCAAAACAGCCCAAAATATTATCCTGCGCTTCTTTCTTATACGAACTTTCAATTGCCTTAGGATAAATTTGAAATACATAATGACTTTTTGAAATGTCGTGAAGAACTCTCTTGTTATTATATTATGTAAGATGTGATTACAAATAAATCTTAATTAGTGATTCGAAATAGTGGCACTCTTTAACAATTGAAAAGCCATATTCCATTTGACTTCCATTTGAACAGCTCTCCAACTGGAAACCTAGGTTGTCCCCAAATATTTAAAGGATAATACTTAGGTCCTGACCTGTCAGGATCAAGTATACTGAACTTACCATGTGGCACAATAAAAGAAAGACACATGTCCTTGTATATTCCCAAACACATAACCTTGTATTATCTATTCTAATATCCAAACATAACGTATTCTACTAACCAAACATCATTCTTCTCTCTAATTGGAGATTCCCCGAGCTCCTTGATTCAAACCAGCAATCATCTCCGCCGACCAACGGCGTTTCCTCCTCCGTCAAACCCCCCGCGTGTTCTCCACCATTGATCGAACCCCGTGTCTTCCTCCAACTTCTCTCCTCCGTCAGCACAACTTCTGTCTCCTCGTCCGACCCAGATTTCCCATGGCTCTGCCGTGCTCCCCACCGGTATTTGGTGGGTGAAAAGGTTTGAGGGAGGTGTTTGGTTAGTGAGAATTCATGGCAAAAAAGGATATTGGTTCTTTGTTTTATTTAGGGTGTCGTGATGAAGAGCCATAGCAGAGGGGAGGGAGAAGATTGGGGTTGCGGTTGCCGGGAAAAGGGTTGGAACCGATTGTAAAATAGAAGTTGGGATGAGGAAGATGATGAGTGTTTGGTAAGAAAGGTAGCAAGTGTTTTGGGAGATTTTAGATATGACAGGTGGACAATTTTTAATGGGCTACTTCGCGAGTTCAGTTAGGTGGTCGGCGTCGACGGATCATCCATGGCAGACATAAGAAAAAGGAAGAGGAAAGTCGGTGTCGGAGCATCCATGGCAGACATAGGAAGAGGAAAGGTTGTGTTTGGTTAGGGATTTAAAATAATAGCTGGTGTTTGGTTAGCAAAATAGCAAATATTGGGAAATAGAATTTAGATGACACGTGTTAAAAATTTATTGGATCATTGTAGAATGTCAGAAAATTGGGTACTGACTATTCAGTACCCAAGTATTATCCATATTTAAATATGAACATTAAACCAAACCCATCTTCCAAACTCCATAAACTAACAATAATTTCTTTGTTTGTATTATGTTTGTGTTTAAATAATGATTTAATCATCTAATCTTCTCTTAAAAGAAGAACTAAACACAACACTTCATCATGATAAGTGCGGCGACCATTCACTGTACATGTCTAGATGACCAACAAATGCAGTGTTAATCCGTATTAAGCCAAGTGGAGAAAACTAAAATACTCTAACCAAGTTTGTGTAATTAAAAAAAACATAATCCGTGTCGTTCACCAGAAACAGTATAATCATGTCGTTTTTTTAGTTTTTGTTTTTATCGTTAGCTTCTAGTATGTGTCTCTTTCATCTTGCTTGTGGATTTTTTAGTATACTTAATTAAGGGATGTGATTAGTAGTTAGTGACCCTTTGGCATTTTTTAGTTGTCAATTTGTGCCGCCCTAGAGTAATCTCTAAAATGACGGAGTTAGAAATTTATAGTAATGGGAGCACACAAAATAAATCCAACAAAATTTGTTACTTTTCATTTATAATTTTTTTTATATATAAAATCGCATATTTTGTAAGTCATATAATTCGTTTGGAAGATATGCATTATATCTAAATTAAAAGTCATTTTTCTCAATAAAAATTAAAGTAAATTGATCACAATTAAATGTTTTACTGCTCCCAAACATGCGTTTGACACATTAAAAAAAGGCAATTGAGACATATATTTGTTAGGCATGTTTGAAAGTGACTTTAAAATGACTGAAAACGTTTTTAGTGAAAGTGTTTTGAGTTGAACAAGCACCGGAAGTGCTTTTTGGAAAAAAAACATTAGTTATGTGTTTCTTGCGGGAAGTACTTCAAATACTCTTTCATGATTCACTTGCATTTTCATCAGTAATTAATTCTAACTCTAATTTCATCAAAAGCACATTCGATTATCATTTCAAAAACACTTCGAAACACATATGTTTACATATCAAATGCACTATAATTCAAATTTGTGTTGGTCCTAGTAATGTATCTAATGCAGAACCATAAATTATTTACAAAAGAGATATGATCTGAATAGGTTTTTTGCCTTTCTTTGCTTGAAAGTATCTTTTGGCTCAGCACCGAAATTCAGTGGGAAGAAAATCACCTCGTTGGGGGTCATAGTCACCCATTGAACCTACCTTCCTTCGCTACCATCTATTGATCTTTACTTTCTATGTACAATTCTTTTACGAGTTACTCGTTGTATATAACTATATTTCATGTGTCATATAGAAATATAAGCACACAAGTGTTTACCGCTTTACTTATGACATGATAGTATGACACATATAGCATATCATTTTCTGGAATGTGAACACAAAACATTGATCATCTCGAAAGTTTAGGAAGTGATTCCAAGCACATGCAAATTGTTTAAAAGATAACGAACTCCAGTTTAAGTGTCGGACTTTTTACTATGCGTGAAGAAGACAAGTGTACGAATCGATTTGGTGAATTAGTTTTTCAACTAGAAAAAGCATTCAACAGTCAACAGTTCTAAGATCGGTGGCATGATTTTCGCTTTATTTGCATCTTAACTCTAATTTTAATCAATTATCCTGAACTTTTGTAATTGGTTAATTTTCTCTTTGTTAATTTTATAATTGCAAAAAAGTATTTTTATTTTAAATGTGGACAACATATTGTATATTTTTTTTCTTCTTCCCTTCTGCTATTCACTTCGTCCACTTATTTATTTGAATTTTAGGATTTAGGGTTTAGGGAAGAAGTTAAAATTTAAGAAGAAATTGATCAATTATAAACATTCAAGAACAATTGACTAAAATTAAATTCAAAAAGAAAACTGATTTACTATAAAAGTTCAGAGTAATCGATTAAATTGAAATTCATAAGAAAAATTGGCAACTTTTTAAAACTCAAGAGAAAAATTGGCCAGTACCTAAGAATCATCCGCAAGTGTGCCTTCGTGTGTTCCATGAACCACGTGTAGCATGTGGCCCATTGGCTGCTAGATGAACTGCACGCGCGCGCATATTTAGAAAGAAAATGAACTGAAACCCTACTTAGTATTCAAATTAATCCTACTGAAACCATTGATTATTGATTAAGCCCCAATGCATCGAATCTTAAGGGGGCCATAATCCAATTCCAGATGATTAATTTGAACTTATAGTCAAAAGGATATTAAATAGTACGTATTGTAAATCAAAGATAAAGACTGAGGCCGGTCGAAATGCCAAAGTCGTTATTTTCAGGATCTCTTCAAGCTTAAATTCTCTGCCTTTTTAGAGTAAAGTTGCTGCATCAGCTAGTTCAATTCCTTGCTGTCACAATCGTTCATATCTACCCACATTTTAGCGTCGACGGCGTGTCAATTATTAGAAAGACAGTAAGCAGCTCACTACTAATTATATCGATACCGTTCATTAACTGTACAACATACACATGATGATTTAATTTATCACAAAAAATTTCTGTGTCATTATAAGTGCAATCGCAAATTAAATATAAGTCATTTAAAGAGTAAAAACACTCAATATAAATTATATCTAACTCTGTGAATTTACCGATTCAGAATTATTGTATTCTTCAACAGCAACGGTCAATGTCATGGTTTCAGGGGTCCAGGACTTGCCGTTTAATTAGTTGGAAATATTCATACCATGATGGGTAATGGGAAGAGCTTTCAGTGTACTGGTAATGATGATGATGTTGATTATTTGAGCTTTAATCCCACCTATTCAACACCGACTCTCTCAGTCATATCTTAATTTCAAGTTCTATCCACCTTTAAATCTTAGAAAACTTTAGGCACGATTTCAAAGAATTTCTAACCACCTTTCACAGTTTTCCATAGCACGAGTCATATAACTGTCTTGTCGTTCATCACCGTCGTCGCCGATCGACCTGCTTCTTATTGGCTTTGGCTTTGCAACTGTCCCGACTCCCGGGCGCGGCAAACACCAACCTTGCTCAATGAGGGTAGGGACTCACCAACCTCACAACAGCATTGAAATATGTCGCGTATATATGATATTCTTTTTATACAATTTTCAGTTTCCTACTAGACGTGCTCATTGGATAATTGTGAGAACTAAGATTGGGTTTTCATTACCAAGTAGAATCTCTTCACAATATTATCCTCGAAGGCGATAAAGAAAATGCAACACTTGCAACGTACATAGCACAATTACTTTTTCGATCGATTATATCACATACATAACGTAAATTTTTAGTTATGGATGCATTGTTGGCGATCGTTATAAGCAGTCGATATACATATTTTTACTGACGTAGCTAATCACTAATAATGTGAATCCTAGGATGAGGTGGGTCAGATATCCCTGCCGCCGCATTTCTGTCACATATTATTTGTATTTGGATTTTGATCTTTTGATGTGACAATAAGCTTTTGAATTCTCTTTTTCTTTTGCTTTTGGGCTTTCAATTTCTTGGCCCGAGAATCCTGAATTCGTGTTTGAGTATGCCATTGGTACAAAAAGCGTCAAATCTAAAGCATGGTCATCACCAACAAATCCCGATAGTCCGTGTAACAAAACGAGGCCCCAGCGTTAGTCACCAAAGTATGCTTAATTATAGGAATTAACTTGGCTGCTGAACAATTCAGCAGCCACTTCTGCTTATGCTGCTCTAAAAATCGGCCTAAGCGGTCCTAGGCGTTGGGCAGTGGTGCCCCGCCCCGATGTTGGGCAGTGGTGCTCCGCCCCGATGTTGGACAAGGCGTTTGAAAAAGTTGGCTGGAAGCTAGGTGGCCGCCTAGGAGGTCCTAGGCAGTTTTTTTTATATTTTTTTTTATTTATTGTGTGTTTTTTTCTTTTTTAGTTTCATGGTGGTATACTTATGGAAATGGTGTACCTAATTTGCAAATGATTGATTTACTACAAGTTCATACAATAGTGAAACGAATTGGAGCATTTTTTAGGGGATACATACAAAGAAAAGAAATAAACTAAATACAACAAGGTTAAATAATTTAGTCTATGTCTAATCCAATACAAGGATCATGATTCATGAATAAGAAGAATTTAGTTTAGCATCCAAATCCTCCTCATTATGATTATATGCTTACTGTTTTTTAAATATTAAACTTTTTGGATGTATATAATTTATGTATTCTTCTACTTTTATTTTTGCATTTTATCATTTTTTATTATCCATATAAGTATAGTTTTTTTAGGTGTAAATAAGCACTTATATACAAGATATATAATAAATTTACATAAATCCGCTTAGGCCGCCTAGGCCGCCTAGGCGCTAGGTCCCTGCCCGCCGCCCGACTAGCGCCTAGCGATTTTTAGAACCTTTATACCCAATCCCGTATGGACACTGAATTGTTTAGCAGCCAAGTCTTGTTTTCAATTATATGACACCATTCTGCCCATGCACGGACGACATACAAAGCAAGGCATGGGTTTTTGTGGTATTGTGCCGATGATACAATAACGGATGGAAAAACACTAAATTAATATTGCATTCGTAACATGCAAATTCTTCTCCACTAAACACAATTTTACTCTCAAAATGACTTGCATAATTCTCTTATATATTTTGTCACGAAAAACAGTAGAATAACTCCTTTTTTTTGCGACCAATAACAACACCCTTTTATAAAATACGTGTATTGTGGACTATGCATGTAATTAATTAGCAACATATCCCTAATTATAAACAAGATCAATTAATGGAAACACAACTAGTGTTGCATTTAACTTGAACGGATGTTGGAATGCAAAACAAACAAATTAAAACAGGATCCAGACATACAAACCATCCACTGCCGATGATACAATAAGCACGTAACCATCTGCAACATAAACCACTTAACAAACGTATATGGCCATGTGATATTGCGATGTGAGAGAGACTACTCACAGACGCCATCGCCGGCGCCAAAACTGAAGAGCAAGCTATCTATCCCTCATCATCGCCAGTTTGTCACCAATGATCAACCGCCACGCTTATCCTTAAGTGAAGCCAACGCTTCGTTGACAAGCATGCACTACTTATTTATACTGGCAGGGCGTCACACGGCATGGCCTTCAGCATTTTATTATGTTTCCCAATGCTTATGTATGTATGTGTGTGCTTGTCCAATCTGTTTTGCATGCTTAAGACGATAATTATCTAAGATGTAGGTATGATCTATATTAATATATCGCTAAACAAGATTAATTAACGTTATTATACATTATCGTACCTACTTCCCGGTGTCGAAATTTATCCACATGTTGGTTGTGTTTGCGTCACTAAATTCAACTGGCCGGCAAACGTATTGCTAGTGCTACCAAACCATTTGTAAGCATGGAAGTGGAACAAAAATAAAATAAAATAAAATAACACAACTGGATATATCATACATACTAGTGTGACAGTGCAATTTGCCAATAATATACTTGAAAAATAGTTAGCAACCTATTAAAAATAAAGAGAGGAAGAAGAAAGCCAGACGAAAAGACTGCTGGAGGGTTTCGCAGCTGCTGCCTTTAGCTACTTGTCACTGCTAACACATTATAATCTAATCTAATCTAAGTTTTCCATATTTTTTTTAAGAGGATGCAGAAAACAATTTGGGGTCAACTTACTTGGCAAACACTAAACTGGTAATATATATATATATATATATATATATATATATATATATATACATACATATACATATATATTTGTGTGTGTGCGCGCGCTCATGCGACATTATTAATTTTGAGAAAGCCTATTAATTGTTAGGGTAAATTATATTTTACACCCTCAAGTTTGGGCGGCACCATTATAAGCTTGCCGGCCAATTGAATTAACGGATGTATTAACCGAATATTTAACGGAAGTATAACATTGTAATGAATTTGTAAGTTTGAGTATAATGTTGCCATGTTTAAAAAATAAGGTATGAATTTGTACCTCATCCGAACTTGAGAGTGCAAAATATAATTTACAATACTAAATTTGAAAAAAATTCACCACCATAGAAATCAGCGTGGAATTTGATTACAAGTTACTATTGTCAAAATGAGGTCATGCTTTCTTAAGGTCCTCATTTTGAGGATCTGTAAGGATCAAATGCATACAAAATTACATTAGCTTAGATCCAAAGTCTTAAAATATTTTACAACTTAATAAAGCAAAACCGACTTAAAATTCATGAACCATTAGAAAACTCATTTTCTTGTTTTGCTTTATTAAGTTGTCAAATATTTTATGTCACATCCCAGTCTCGTCTACGCCGTAGCACGATATTGTCCCCTTTGGGCCCCGGCCACGCCCTCACTGTTTTGTTTCTGGGAACTCACACGAGAACTTCCTAGTGGGTCGCCCATCCTAGGAATACTCTCGCCTAAACTCGCTTAACTTTCGGAGTTTCGATAGAACCCGAAGCCAGTGAGTTCCCAAAAGGCCTCGTGCTAGATGGAGGTGGGCATGTACATATAAGGCACATCACCCCCTCTCCGTTGGTCGGTGTGGGATCTAACATTTTAAGCCTTCGGATATAAACTAATATAATCTTGAATCTAATATGCATTTGGTCATCATGGGTCTTCAAAATGAGGATCTTAAGAGAGCATAACTTTGGAAACCAAACCTGAGGCAACCCGCTTATAAGCATAAAAGAACACTAGTAGACCGTAGTGCCAATGAGGACATTCATAAATTAGAAGAGTAATGAATATGTATAATTAACTCAACAAATAGAGGATTGAGTTTTCGTCATTGATCATATATGTTAGAAGGGGTGGAGTAGAATCTCAACTTTAATAAGAAACCATTTTGGCCAGCAGGTTTTGAACCCCGAATGGCATGCAATGTAAGAGCCCCTCTGTAATGTCGAATTGTGCTTCCAATAACTGGGATTTTAAAGGGTTTTGGGAGGATGCACCTGACCGTTAATGGAAAGTTGGATTATGCAATCTTAAATTAAAATAAAAGGACATGACATAATTAATCATTACGATCGAAAGACTGACTTAAAATAAGAAAGTTAAGCAAGAGAAAGATGCATCTTGTATTGAATTCTCGTGACACTTTGAAAATAATAATGCATCGTATCCTAACTCACTCAGGACCAATATGCAAATTCATGCATCATCCAATTTCCTCTCCAACTTAATGGTTGAATCTGCGTTCTTAAACTTGGTTTGACTTTACAATATAAAAAATGACTCAAGCCAACAAGACTCTCCGTTTTGCGAGAGTCCTCGTGAGGTGGGGGAGAGGAAAGTCTATCGTACGAATCATTACCTTTACTTTGTAAATAGGCTGTTCCAAAACCGGTACACTCTTCGGTCACAAAGGAATAACATTTCCATTGTGCCAAACTTGCCCTACATTTGACTTTACAATATGAGTGTATAAATATATAAATATATGTATATACGTACTAGAAACTCGAGTACACATGACTTGTGGGTTTGAAAAAAGGGTATTGGTTGAATGGGATACATGGACCGTTGAACATGACAGAGAAATTGATGTGTGAAAGAGAGAACCGAAAAAGAATCAAGAGGGCAATTGGTGCTTCTTTATGGTGTTTGCTTGGTGACCTAGCCTAGGGTTTTCCCGTGGAATCATCAGAGGTCGAGTTATCTAGACCACAAGCCACTTATAAATGCTTTAGGCTCAATCATTTCAGATAATGCTTATACCTTATGTATTAAACGCAGTTGTTGGCACGCGTTTCTATCTGCTTATTGTCTCATTTGAGTTTCGAATGTTTATTTCTACGATCTCTACTTTCAGAATTGGTCTAACCCTTGATGGTCCTACGAAGCATAGAGTTACTCGGCTGTTATTGCTATGATATTGTAAGTGCTTCTTCTTCAGAAAAAAATAAATTCACCACCCGTAGGTCTTCTATCTCTACGGGACGTTGCTCGTTAGGACTTTTTTTCCCATCGTAAAAAAAAAAGTCATGATCTAAAAGTAAATTTTTCGTTTTTATACATAGGATATGTGAACTAGTAATAGTGAGGAGAGAGGGGTAAATAGAGTTTGGTGAACTAGTTAAAAACGACCAAGGTCATAGGATCAAGTGATCTGGGTATTCAAAATTTCATCTAACAGCCCACCTGTTTTGATCCCTTAAAAGCTATAATAATTTTTTACTATTGGATGAAATTTCAAAGGCACGGATCACTTGATCCGATGGCCCTCCGGATCACTTCTCGTTAAAAACGGAACACCACTATTTTCATTAAATTTATTAATTTTTTAACAAGTAATTCTAGGCAAACCAATTTTTGTAAATTAAAATTGGGTAAATTACATAGTAAACCCTCAGGTTTGAGGTCTATTACAACCTCATACAACATCTTTAAAAAGTTTCATTTTCATACATCACGTACCATTTTATTTCAAAACAATACCTCCGTTAGATTTTCCATCCATTGGGCCGTTAAGTGATGACGTGGCTGCCACATGTGTGCCACGTGGCAATTTTTTTTTTCTTCTTAAAAAACCTGAATTTTCTTAATTAAAAAAAAAAAAAAAAAAAAAAAAAAAAAAAAACCTATGCTTCTCCCCGTACCCCCCCCCAACAAAAACCCAGATGTTCTTCCCCCACCCCCTCCCTCCCCCCAGCGACCCCGAAACCCGACCACACACCCTGCTGCGACCCCAACCCAGAACCCGATCCCTTCACCCACCATTTTCTCCCCTATGCAACTTGAATCCCTTCTTCTCCTCTCCTCCCCGCAACCCCAAAACCCACCTCTCTTCTCCCTGCAACCCCCACCTGCAACCCAGAAAAAAAACAAAAAAAAACCCAGATGTCTTCTAGTTGGTCGTCGGGGTGCGAGAGGGCGGGTGCGGAGAGAGGAAGGGGAAAGTGGGTGGGTCGTCGGGGTGTGCGACAGGGTGCGGAGGGAGGAAGGGGGTGTGCGACAGGGTGTGGAGGGAGGAATGCGACAGGGTGTGGAGGGAGGAATGGGAAAGTGGGTTGAGGGGGGGGAAGGAAGAAGGAATCGTCGCGAGGGGGGGAAGGAAGGAATCGTCGCGACGGGGGGGGGGGGGGGGGAGGAAGAAGGAAGGGTCGTCGCGGGGGGGGGGGGAGGAGGGTCGTCGCGGGGGGGGGGAGGAGGGTCGTCGCGGGGTGGGGGGGGGGAGGGAGGTGGCGGTTCTGATTTTTGCAGGGGGGTTCACGGGGTGGGTGAGGGATAGTGGGAAGGGAGTTGCAGAGAGGACATGGGTGGGAGTTGCAGAGAGGAGAGGGGGAAGAAATGTGGCAGCCACGTCAGCACTTAACAGATTAATAGATGGAAAATGTAACGGTTGTATGAAATTGAAATAAAATGATAGTTGATGTATGAAAATGAAACTTTTTAAAGATGTTGTATTGGGTTGTAATAGTCCTCAAACCTAAGGGTTTATTATGTAATTTACCCATTAAAATTTTAAATCCTATAATGTGTCAAAAAAAAAAAAAAAAGCAAGTGTTTTTAATTTTTCAGGAGTGTATATAAACAAGAAAATGAGGCACGATGGGAGGAGAACCAATAAAAACCGGAAGCAAATAAACAAGCGCCCAACACAGAGAGAGAGAGAGCAGAGCAGAGCACGGAGCATGAACAAAAAACTCGGATACGAGCATGACGATGTATATAGTAGTCCAGCATTAGCCAACAGCTCCAGGACAAAAACACCCCATTGCCGTTTCCTTCATTCTCCTCTGTCGCATCGTGTCTCCTCCTCCTCCCGCACCACCACCACAGAAGCTGCCGGTTTTTGTTTTTGTTTTGCTCATCATACCTATCGTATTGTACTATCATCCAGCTAGCTGTCCTCCCACTCTCTCTCTCTCCTCTCTCTCTCTCTCTCTCTCTCTCTCTCTCTCTCTATTCCGTTGGACAGTCCGTATATGTGCGTGCAGTGTGTGCGCAGCTACCTGATCACATATTCCCTGCTCAACAAAATTACGAGCCTGTCCTTTTCTCTTTCATCCTATGACACTTCATCCCTACCCACCTCACTCCCTCCATTATTCCAATCTCAATTTCAATACGAATTATATCTCCAACCGCTTCCACTTGTTCCCGCGGCTCTACCACCTCTACAACCACCCCACTCCTCCGCTTCACCTCCCCCAAAGGCCCCGCCGCTCGGCCCACATGGCCACCGGCCCCACCTCCGCGGGCCCACGAAGAAAAGACAAGCTTCTCGTCATCATGGGGGCCACCGGCGCTGGCAAGTCCCGCCTCTCCCTCGACCTCGCCACCCGCTTCCCCTTCTTCGAAATCGTCAACTCCGACAAAATACAACTGTACCGCGGCCTCGACATCACCACCAACAAGCTCCCCCTACCGGAACGACTCGGCGTCCCCCACCACCTCCTCGGCGAGTTCGACCCCCGAGAGGGCGACCTCACCCCAGCCGATTTTCGCTCCGTCGCCGGCCAGGTTGTTTCCGGCATTACGAATCGGAGGAAGGTGCCGATGCTCGTCGGCGGGTCAAACTCCTTCATTCACGCGATGGTCGCGGAACGGTTCGAACCGGGCTCCAATGTCTTCGAACCGGGTTTCGACGCCTCCGTCTCGGCCGAGGTCAGGTACAATTGCTGTTTTCTTTGGGTGGACGTGTCGATGGCGGTGTTGACGGAGTATTTATCAAAGCGAGTCGACGAAATGCTCGACTCGGGCATGTTCGACGAGTTGGCCGAGTTTTGCGACCCGGATCGCCAGGACAAGCAGGACCCAGCTGCGGTTCCGACAGGGTTAAGAAAGGCGATTGGAGTGCCCGAGTTCACTCGGTATTTTAAAAAATACCCACAAAGTAAAAGAGACGAGGACGACGACCGGGAGCGGAGCGGAGCATACGAAGAGGCGGTGAGGGCGATCAAGGACAACACGTGTCAGCTGGCGAAGAGGCAGATAGGGAAGATCCTACGGTTAAGAGGGGGAGGGTGGGACTTACGAAGACTAGACGCAACGGACGCGTTTAGGGCGGTGGTTGCGACGTCGACGTCGGAAAATGACGGCGGAGAGAGGTGGTCGGAGATATGGGAGAGGCAGGTGGTGGAACCAAGCGCGAAGATTGTGAAGCGCTTCTTGGAGGAGTAGGTCTTCCAGCTTTTTCCAGCTATACATTTCCTTTGTTTTCTTTTTTTCTTTTTTTTAAATTCTCCTCCAAATGTTTAGTTCGTTAACAATTTTGGGGAAAATTCTTCTGTGCCTCTGCTTCCCAATTCCTGTATGCACCGGAGAAAAAAAAAATGGAAAAATCGAAGGGTGGGAGTGGACTTGGAAGACCGAGGACCTGAAGTCGGGACCAGAATGCGACAAATTTTTGATTTTGGGAGGGAAATGCAAAAAACACGAAATACAGGAAATTGAGAGGGAAAAAAAAGAAAAAGAAAAAGAAAAAATTTCTTTTGGCAAGTGAGCAAAAGAGTTTTGTGAAATTTTCGCAACTTAAATAGGGAAATTCTGTGAATTTTGTTCTCTCAAATGTAATTGAGTAGGGACTCTTTTAATCACAAATTTAGTGTGTTAGCAATGAGTAAATCACTCACTAAACTCTTCTTAGTTCCTTCCTAATACAACATCGGCCTTTATATATAGTTCAGATGATATTATTTAGATACACAAAATCGAATTTTTGAATACATGTGAGGTTATGTAAATTTAATTTTGCAGTCTACCGTGCGGAAACTTTTTTAAGTAAAAGATTATGTATTGTGCTTATATCTCACATCTCATCAGAGTCTTTATCCAAAGAGATCTCAATTTTTTTTTTTTTTTTATAAATATGGGGTTAGTTGTGGGGCGCACACTACATCGAACTTTAACAATCTGTACCGTTTATTTTTCAAGTATTCATTCATAGATCATCCTTGCAAAAAGTTAGTTCAATCCGTAACTATTTACCTATTTGATTGTCTTGATGAAATTTCAATGTTTGTTGGAAAACAGTGTTCGTCAATTTATTTGAACTCAATTAGATACCTCAAACATTTTCGATTTAGCTAATATTTTGTAAGGAATATCTATGAAGTGAAATGGTGAAAAATGAACCGTTCGAATCGTTGAAATTCGATGTGAAGTGGGCCCGCCAATTAGTCTCAATTTCTATCGAAAAATGAATATCCCTTTAGATAAAAGGCCTGCACATCACGTAAGGTATGATAAAAAAAAAATTAAAAAAAAAACAAAAAAAAACGAGTGATACAACGAGATAGACATCCGGTTGCAGTTAAATTTTTTTCCTCTGGTAATTGAAAACTGACTTGTTGTAGTATCTGCTGACGATACAAGTGATTTTCCGATCGAAAAAGGGAAGAAAATCTAATAAAACTGTGCTTTTATGCGAAATGCCAGATTAGCAAGGGAGTTGGAGATTTGGCAATTTTACTAGATTTTGTTGTAGATCTTGTCAAATGCCAAATTGGTCCGTGATCTTGTTTCTAGATACACTAACTACACACGTTCTTATAAATTAGTCTCCTTCAACCTTCTGTGTTTATTCTTTGATGATATATATTGTCATAATTGTATGCTTATCAGCTGATCAAATTCAGGGTCAATAAATCAGAAATCCATTTTTTTAAACTAAGAAAACTTGCATTTTTCTTATGGACCGTGGATGGATGGGACCACGTAGCTTAAGTCCGACGGAAAGCGTGACATTGATTGTTGCTAAATGAGATTCTTGTTTAGTCCTCTTCGTTTCAGAAGTTTTCTCTATTTCTACGTTTGTTCTTCCTCACATTCCCTTTTTCATCTGTGTATGAGGTTTCTTTCAATTTCTTAGTAACAATATGTGACGTACAGTGGCGGATCCAGAATTTTAAACTCGGAGGGTCCCAATAATAAAGGTCAAAAAATTTGTAGATTAAAATAACATTTAAAAATCAAATTATAATACATTTTATTCATGAATCATACGCAAACAACATTACAATCTATAAAATCTAATTCAAGCATCCACGACGAGGTTTCATAGTCTGAAAATGTTCCATTTGCAAATATGCTCTTTGAACCTCATCTTGAATATTAGGAGGATAATCCTTTATTCGAATTCTTTTTCCAGGGTCTCTCTCAAGATTATTCAAATTAATATTACACTCATTTTGTCTTGAACTTGAACCACCCATACAAATAGATGGTGCTATTGGTTTTGGCTTGAAAAATCTTTCCATATTTCTTATCCATACACTACACATTAATAAAAAAACACAAAAACATATACCAATTAATCAGTAAACAAAATTTCAATAATTAAATGAGTATACAAACATAAAACATATCAATAATCATATCAATAATAGATTATAAAATCTCCATCAATATATAATATAATTTAGTTGAGATTAGATTAGAATACCAAAAAATCTTATTTGAATTTTGAACCAAATGGTGGTGGTGTGGAGATTTAAAACAAATTGAGATATGATATTGGAGTAAAATTAAAATATAAGATTGGATGGGATTTTAGGATTATGAGAATTGGAAAATTGAGGATTGGATATGTGAAAATTGGGGGTTTCAGGTTTTGGATGGGGGAAGGGATGAGTAATGTATGGGGATTCAGGAAGAGTGAAGGAGGCCTTGGGGAATTAAAACAAAAAGGAATCAAACGGCAGCGTTTTGCCGTTGTTTAAATTTTTAATTTTGTTTAAAAAAAAAAAAAAAAGAGTTTTAATCGGTTTAAACGGCAACGTTTGGGCCAAGGTTGGCCAATTGATGTAAAGCAAACGGTAGCGTTTGGGCCAAGGTTGAAAAGGACATAATTTTCTTTCTTCCTCCACGCGGTCATCTTCCCCATCATGACGCCGCTGCTGCAGCTGCACAGCCTTCGTCCGAGTACGAGGGGTCCCCGGAAAATTTCAAGCAATGATTCAGGCGTCTTCGAGGGGTCCTGGGACCTTCCAGGTCCCTCTGTGGATCCGCCACTGGTGACGTAGTCATTTGAATTGTGTAGTAATTAATTAAAGTCACGCTAATTTAACAATAATTAATCAAGAACGAGAAAAAATGCAACTCAAATCCGCCGAATTATTTTGTGTATAATTAAAGATGTTAGTTGTGGCTTGGGAATTCGTGAGGGAATTTTGGAAAAATGTGTAATTTCATGTCCCAAGTAGTCTTAATAACATTAATGTAGAGTTGCTAATATTAGGGATTCTATATGTAGGACATGATATCAAGCGAAGGCTGGGGTGATACTTTCTTTCCATTCTCAACCAACAATGCACGTCGTCAAAGTGCTTTTCCTTCAAGCGCTTCTGCTGCATAAAACATAATTGCAGACATCTGATTTGGAGAACGACTTCAGGTCAATTGTAGTTGCAATATTTAATTGGAATTTGAACCTTGACATGGAGGTCACGACTAGTCAATGTCGTGCCAGCAGAGTTACAAACTTCAGAGCAACGAAGGAACATCAATTGAGTTTACCATTTCAAGTGGAATAAAACTGTTCAAATTTCCAGATTATCTGCAGTATTGTTAGAAAGAATGAAACTTGAAACTTCCCACCCTCTCTTCCAAGAACGACTTGCCTACATCCGTCAAGATTCCACCACCGCTGACCAATAATACAATGTCAAACGTAAATTAGTTTGAAATACCACCGTAGTCTCCAAAGAGTGTAGGAAACATTTTTAGCTACAGATAACAAGGTTATGAATGTTCTGAGGCAATTATAGAACCTTCTGTAATGTGATTTGGTGATGTGAGAAGTTTCAGAATGAGATTATCCATTTGAGGTCGTTATCCAAATTAAGGCTTCAAAAAGTTTTCCCTGGAATTCCCAGATTATGTGACTTCGATTTGGCATGACATACATCCGTGGGGAGCAACTATGTGCACGTACATCCTCAGTTGGGTCCGCAACATATTTAGGCGCAGACCAAATTGTTAAACCGATGCATTTTAAGGAATAATTATGTGTTTGGTGCTAATTAAACTTTTTATTACTAGTGTACTAATTGTAGTATAATTTTTGGGAGGATGCTACTTTATCTTATCCTAATTTGAATTACAGAGATAAGGATTAAAAGTCGGATGCAATAAGTACACCGCTTTTAATTGATATGACTACGCTCACGTATACTGAATGTGGTAAGTTTTTTGAGGAAGGATTTTTAATAAAGGATGCAAATTGGCTGACAGTGGCATGGGGATATAACAAGTGAAGTGTAGGGCGTGGCATGGCATGGTGGAATGGGACGGTTCTGCCAGCAATGGTGCCACACAAGAGGGGGAGACATTATTTCGAGGACATCAAATTTTAAATTATTTTAATAATCAACAACCTGAGAAGCTGGATGTAACCTGAATAACAAATTAATTATTATTTACTAAATTTTATATATATTAAGAGAACAAAATTAAATGTATAGAGGAATTAGGAGACAAGGTTCATGTTATTTGAGACCAATTAATCATCAATTTTAGAGGTTAAGTTCTCTGAACTGGAACAATATTTAGTTAAGATGCAACTACAATATATAGAGGTAGTTAATTATCGCGAAGATAAATGCTAATGGAATTTTCTCAAAAGTTGGATTCTCTATACACTTTTTACATTTCGTGCTTTTGACACAATATTTTATAATATTAGCAAGGGAGTTAATATTAAAATGTGAGACGCTACAAATATTTATTTATTTTTTTTTTTTTAAGTCATACTTTTGAGAGAGTCTTTAACATTCCTGATATGGTGAAATGTGTTAGGGCGCAGCATGTGCAATGCAATGCACATGAAATAGCACGTACAAATGGAAAATTGAGAAAATTAGTAATTTAATAGGGGGACCATGAATTATGAGTTCTAGCTGATCATCTCCTAACCAACACAAACAAACATGCGTGTATATAGCCACTATTATTACACATTGCTGAGTATGCTTGTTTTGTTGTGTTACTCAAGAATCAATGAAATTACAAAACAAACAATATTATATAATGTAATTTATATATAGAGGTTTGATCCGCCAAGACCTAGCTATGCATGGAGGGAAATGGATTGTCAAAAACATGGCTCGCATTCGCATTTGCCTTCATAAAAACTTTCATGTACACATGTAATGTCATCCTGACAGGAATCAAAAATCAATCACGTATTGTTATGCGAGGAAGTTAAAAAAAAGTACAATTGGTATTCTAGGTGCATGAAAGTTATTCTAATTGGTCTTAGTGAAGCTGTCTCAGTGTGAATATTGCTTGAAAAATACAAAATAAAAACACACAAATAAAGAACCAATAAATCAATGGCAGAAGAAAGGGAATGCCTAAAATGGTGAACGGGAGATCCAAGGAGGAGTGATCGAAAGACTGAAAGACAAAAGCATCGAGAAGTGAGTGATCAGTCAGGCAGTCAGCTAATGTTCTGAAACATATTTTTATTTATAATGTATAAAATATGTGTGTGTGTGTGTGTGTGTGTGTGATCAGTAGAGAGAAGCATGATGGTTTTATTGCAAAAACCAAGAAGAAGAAGGAAGAGAGAGGCCTTCTCTCCTCCCCTCTGCAACTGCAACTGCTTAATTCTGCTACCACTTTCCGATGATATACACAATATAGAGACTGGAGAAGAATGGCAGAGAGATGCAGTGCGCGTGCGATTGCTTTGCGCATGATCCTATAACTAAGAACTAAAAACCCTAATAAAATAACAACAACTATATAATTTTTAATTTACCAAACAAATTGATATTTAAATATCATGTATTTTAATGCAATATTATTCTCGACTTGTGGTAATATTATTAGTCATTGTTTGAGCAGCACTCCATAGAAGAGTCACTGGGTGCTGCTCCGACCTCCTTTGCGTTTTCCAAGCACGATGACAGCCATGTGGGCGTGGGGTTTGCAATGGTGAGGAGTTCACACCATTTTACTGCTCCATTAGCCCATCTAGAAGCTCATCTATTTTGACTGTTTTTGGTCCACCTTCTGAGTTTCTTTTCTTTTCCCTTAGGAAGATAATACGTGACTTCGAGTGTATACCGCTGTTTTTTTTTTGTTTTTTTTGTTTTTGGACAAATTATACCGCTGTTAGGAATGCATATATAAACATATATGGGAGCTGACTTTATAATTCTTTTTAGCTTCTTACACATTTCTTTTTATTTTTAGTCATGAAATTGAATAAATCAAACAAAAATAATAAACACGATTCTACAAGAGTGTGTAGGATAAAAAAAAGAAGATGGTATGTATTGAGAATGAATCCCACGGTGATGAGAGGAGGGACCTTCATGTGCTTACAAGTATTTGAGTTACTTTCCATATTGCTAATTGATTTTATGATAGAACCCCAATTTTATTCATGGTATTAGAGCAGGTTGTCACATGTGGGAAGTTCAACGGCCACACGTGCTCCACGTTACCTGAGTTGTATTATCCACATGTTAGTCTTGAATATTACCACACGTGAGGAGGCGTCCTTAGAATGAATCTCACATTGATGAGAGGAAGGACCTTGCATGTGAGAGATTTTTTAGTGTGACCAAAACACGGAATGTTACAACACGTGTCACTATATAAATGGTCAGATATGTGTATTAAATAGTTAATAGTTTAAAAAATAAAAAATTTCACCATTTATATCAAAACACGTGGTGTACCCGTATTCCGGTCACAAGAAAAAATTTCTCCTAACATATGCTTATATAATTATATAGATAGGATAGATACTCCTCATATTACCAACTTTATTCAACATATGCCATTTTTCGTATGATATATCAAATACAGATCTTTTCTTTGTCATACAATACAGACACTGGACATTGGACGGATAATGGGCCGAATGCCCTAATCTGATAAAAGAGGCCCGGCCTTTTTGTTTACCAAAGAAACGAATCGAGAAAGCCCCTGTAGTGCAGCGAAACAAAACATTTCCAAGGCCACAAAGAAAAAGCGTGATCAATACTCTAAGCTTGAGCCGATTGATCAAAATACAGTGAGGTATCATGCTTTCGCGAGACGTACTCAGGGCCAGTCTACAGATTTTTGAGGTTCGGGGTGACGTAAAAAATGTATCCTCACTTTATATAAGAAAATTATTTGTTTTAACACGTAAGACATTGATAAAATTATACTTAGAAAATCACTTCAAACTTAATAATTTAGAAACACGGAAAAACTAATTTATTTTGTATCGTAAGGAGGAAACAAAAAAACTCCAGATTTACAAGTAGATAGATATGAGTTTTGTTTTCCATCTGAACTTTTAAAGTTTGTATAAATCGTGAGGTGTTTTTTTTTTCTTATTTACTAACCTTGTCAATATGGGATTAAAAAAATAATGATATTTTTGAGTCTTTAATTGATATGTATAAGTAATAAATGGGTATTAAATTAAAATTTTTGATGACACGTCATATGATTTGCAACTTTGGTCAACGCATTACTCTTTGTTGAAGATTAGACTTGAATTGGAACAAATGTTTAAAAATAAATTAACAACCAAACAAAAATTCGTAAAAATTGAAAAGAATAAACATGCACTTAGCATTTCGAACTTAGGACCTCTCGTTAATTTTAAACAATAAAAACTATTGATTCTAATTAAGCTGCTTGATTATTTAGCCAAATTTTATATATTTATACTCTTATGAAAAGAAATTTGTAAAAATTGAAAGGTAAATAAGCACACATGATGTTTTGAACTCAAGACCCCCTCATTAATTTCAAACAACAAAACCACCTATTCTAGTTAAATATCCTTGTCACTGAACCAAATTTTATGAATATATACTCTTATAAAAACATATATAAATATATCACCCTAATAATTTTGATGTCCCCAATTATTTTGGACCCCGAACGGTCTCCCTGCCAGCACTGAGCCTGAACCGAGCCTGGACGTACAATATAGATAACATGGTTGGACAACCCTACGCACGTTTTCCTCAACATAGTAACATACTAACGTAGGAGTTGGAAAATCGGGAGACTTCGGAAATTTCTTTTTCAAACCTTATAATTTCAGTCCAATAAAGCAATATATCTGATGATGTTTATTTTTCGTCTTGGTTATAATGAACGATGAAAAATAAACCTATGAAATGTCAGAAGAAGGCAAATTGTTAAGGTTCGAACGCAGCACAACTTGACCTTTGAAACATAGAGACCAAGATTATATGAAGCTCCTGATACAAACATATAGATTTGCAATCGACAGTCCTTTCTCATGTGTCAATTTGGGATTTAATTTTCTGATATTATTCTTCTCACCAAGGAGGAAAATATATAATGTACAAGAGGATTTACAAGAAAAGAAATATTAATTACAATCTGATTACAAAGACCTAGAAAAGGTAACTAAATAATCACAAGAAGTCAACTCTCCAACACTCCCCCTCAAGTTGGTGCATAAATGTCGTTCATGCCCAACTTGACAAGAGAGTTGTAGAACGCTTGGCTTGCAACAACTTTAGTTAAGATATCCGCCAATTGATCTTCTGACTTTACAAACGGGAATTGAATAATATTCTCATCCAACTTCTCCTTAATGAAGTGTCTGTCAACTTCCACATGTTTTGTGCGATCATGTTGAATTGGGTTGTGTGAGATATCTATGGCTGCTTTATTATCACAAAATAAATTCGAGGCCGAATTCGACGGATACCCGAGTTCACCGAGCAGCCTCTGAAGCCATAATAGTTCGCATACTCCTTTTGCCATACCCCTGTACTCAGCCTCGGCACTTGACAAAGCAACCACTTTCTGTTTCTTACTCCGCCAAGTGACTAAGTTTCCTCCCACAAATGTAAAGTAACCAAATGTGGACCGACGATCAGTAACGTTGCCTGCCCAATCTGCATCGGTGTAACCCTCTATTCGGCAATGATCATTTTTAGAAAACATAATGCCTCGACCTGGTGAGGACTTCAAGTATCGTAGGATGCGTTCGACTGCACCCATATGTGTCTCACTCGGAGAATGCATAAATTGACTAACAACACTTACTGCGTATGCAATATCAGGCCTGGTGTGAGATAAATAAATTAATCTCCCAACTAACCTTTGATAACGATCTCTGTTAGTGGGAACTTGATCAGGGTGCACGGCAAGATGGTGATTTTGGACTATAGGAGTGTCGGCCGGTTTACAGTCGAGCATTCCGGTTTCAGCTAATAAGTCTAGAACATATTTTCTTTGAGACAGAAATATACCCTGTTTAGATCGAGATACTTTTGTCCCCAAGAAATATTTCAAACCACCGAGATCTTTCATCTCGAACTCGGTTGCTAGGTAATTTTTGAGCCTTGAGATTTCCTCTTTGTCATCACCTGTAACAATCATATCGTCCACATAGATGATAAGTGCCGTCAATTTCCCCATCCGGCGTTTCAAGAAGAGTGTATGATCGGAATTGCTATGCCTGAACCCATATTTCCTCATAGCCGTCCGGAACCTACCAAACCATGCTCGAGGTGATTGTTTTAACCCATACAACGCTTTATTCAGCTTGCAGACTACTCCAAGTTGTAAAGCCGAGGCATAACCAGGTGGAGTTTCAATATACACTTCTTCGTCGAGATTACCATGTAAGAAAGCATTCTTCACATCAAATTGTTGTAATGGCCAATCTAAGTTGGCCTCCAATGAAAGCAATACTCTTACCGTATTAATCTTTGCTACCGGGGCAAATGTCTCTGTGTAATCAACGCCATACATTTGAGTGCATCCCTTGGCCACTAACCGTGCTTTGTATCGTTCGACGGACCCATCAGCTTTGTACTTGATGGTGTACACCCATCGACACCCAACTCTCTTCTTTCCTCGGGGAAGTGGGACTAAATCCCACGTTTGATTTTTCTGGAGTGCAGCCATTTCTTCCTCCATTGCTTTGGTCCATCGATCGTCAGATAGTGCCTCTTTCAATGAACTTGGTGTGCTATCATTGGATATTTGTTGTACAAAGGCTTTGCCGGGTTCTGATAACTTTTGTGATGACACATAATTGGCAATGGGGTATTTAGAGCCTTTCATTGTGTCTGGTGAATATCGATTAGGTGGCTTTCCTCGATTGTGCCTGAAAGGTAATTGATAATTCGGAACAACGGTATCATCAACAGGGATAGTCGAGCTTACCTCAGGAATATTCTCAGGAGTATGGTCTGGTGGTAAATATTTGGAGACGAGGGGGGAGTAGGCTCGACAAAGGCAGGTTCGGCAATGACAGATGGCCGAGTCTCGACGAGGGTAGCTTGCCGAATCTCTGCAGAGGTAACGGGCCGATTCTCGGCGAGGGTAGCTGGCCGAATCTCAGCAGAGGTAGATGGCCGAGTCTCGACGAGGGTAGATGGCCGAAGCTCTGCAGAGGTAGCTGGCCGAATCTCGGCAATGGTGCAATCCTTCTCGTCATACCGTGTCTCCCCCTGAGGAGGAGGATTGGAAGAAGCCGAAGGGTAATACATCTCAGACTTGGAAAAAGTGACATCCATAGTAACATACAGCCGGCGGGAAGGAGGGTGGTAGCAACGGTACCCTTTCTGATGGAGGCCGTACCCCATAAAAATACACCGAAGAGCACACGGGTCAAGTTTCGTCCGTTGATTTTTATGAAGATGAACAAAGGCAACACATCCAAAAATCCGAGGTGGGAGGACTAAGACCAACGGGAGATGCACGAAGGTAGCAAGGACTTGTAAGGGAGTACGAAAATCCAGGACTTTGGACGGCAGACGGTTGATAAGATAAGTGGCAGTCTGGAGAGCAATATCCCAAGAAGAGCGAGGAACAGACGCCACAATCAAGAGTGACCGAGCCGTTTCTAAGAGATGACGATTTTCGCGCTCGGCCACCCCGTTTTGTTGAGGAGTCTGAGGACATGTAGTTTCGTGAAGAATTCCAGAATTCGTTAAGTAATGGGAAAAATCACGACTAACATATTCACCACCATTATCAGAACGCAAAATCTGTATGTCAGTAGAAAATTGTGTCTGAACCATGGTGTGGAAGGTCTTAAAAACTGAAAACACATCACTTTTATGCTTAAGAAGGTATAACCATGTCATCCGGGTACAATCATCTATGAACGTGACAAACCATCGAAGACCAGATGAAGTAGTAATCGGAGATGGTCCCCAAACATCCGAATGAACAAGACCAAAAGGAACAATACTTTTATTAGAATTCAACGGATAAGACACACGGTGACTCTTGGCGAGTATGCAAGTGTCACATTTAAAGTCTGAAACTGAACAACCAACAAATAAATCTGGAAACATATGTTGCAAATAACTGAAAGATGGATGACCCAAACGGTGATGCCATAACCATATCTGACGCCTCTTGTGATCAACAGCTCCTTGGGCGAGATTGACTCGGCCTGTACTGACATCATCCACAAAATAGAGATCCCCCCTCTTAGTACCACGACCAATTATCTCCTTCGTGAGAATATCATGTATAAGACAAAACTTTGGATACATTAGCACACAACAGTTCAATTGTTCAGTAGCTTGGTCGGGAGACATCAATTTATGCTTTAGTGAAGGTACAAGTAATGTATGAGGCAAAGAGAGTGTGGACGTGAGGCGCACGGTGCCAGCGCCGGTTACCAGTGAGGTGACTCCACTAGCATTAGTAATATTGCGTCAAAGTGGAACAGTATCACAAGCTAAATCAGTGGGATCATAAGTCATATGGTCTGTGGCACCGGAGTCAATGATCCATCCAGATGGAGTAGCATCATTATTCATATTAAAAACATAACCACAGTTACCTGAGGACTCCGAAGACATGTCGGAAGAACTCGGAACCAGAGAAGGATCATCTTGAGATATCAAAGATAATTGGGACATGGAGGTGGCGAGATTGGCTTGCCCAAGCTTGGCTTGCTCGTCTCGTTCTTGTTGTTTCTGAAGCTTCAATGGTTCCCACTAGTCAGGATAGCCATGCAATTGGAAGCAATTATCACGGCCATGCTTCTCACTACCGCAGTAAGTACAACCACCGGTCGGGACAGGTGGTTTAGGTCGAGGAGGACGAGGACCCGTGGTGGGCCGTGAGACTGTCCTAGCAGCAAAGAGCGAGCCCTGTGCCTAGCTCGGCGCAGTAGCCTGGGGTTGCAGTCCTGGGCTCAGTGTAGGTAACTTATCAAGGGCCTGGGGACGAGATGAAGCTACGGCTCGTGTGGCAGGCCGAGTTGTCATGGCAGGTCGAGCCACTATGGCCGCCCCACTCGGCAGCTGTCCTCCGGTACTCTTCACCGCTTGTCGTATTCCCTCTCGGCGAACATAGGCAAAAGTTTGCTCGACGGAAGGAAGGGGCTCAGTTCGTAGAATATCACTACGAATTTTATCAAACATCTCATCCAATCCTGCAAGCAAAGTGTACACACGATCTGTTTGAACAATTTTATTAAAAATTTCAATATCAGTACCGCACTTCATTGGATTAGGTCGACGATAATCAATCTTCTGCCACAAAGATTGAAGATCACTATAGTATGTCTCCACCGGTCGTCCATCTTGCCCCATGCGAGAGGCCTTGCAGGTAAGATCATAAACTTGAGATATATCAGAGCCATCATAATACGTGCGAGCAACTGCATCCCATACTTCCTTTGCTGTTGGTAGTCGAAGAAAGCACCCAATCAAATTGGTTTCCATAGAGTTGATGAACCAACCCTTTACAATAGCGTTCTCCGTACGCCATTTGGTGAAGGTCGGATCGTCGATAGGTGGTTGGGGGTTACTTCCAAACAAGTAGCCCAACTTGTCTTTTCCAGCCACGAACATCTCAACTATCTGAGACCAAACTCCATAGTTGGCACCATTGAGTTTGATGCCAATTGAAGCAGTAGACGAATCATGATGGACAATCTGTGTAACAACTTGCGGAATAGGTGGGATAGGATTCATGGTAGGGTCGGTTAAGGTAGTAGTGTTTAGGGTTGTAGTGTTTAGTATAGGAGTAGAATCGGTTAGGATGGGGTTGTGTTCACCGTGGAGTGGTGGTAGGTTCTCCATGGGAGGGCCTAGTTTGCTTGAGGGAACGGGCAGAGCAGAAACCCTAGGATCTCTGCTATGATACCATGTCAATTTGGGGTTTAATTTTCTGATATTATTCTTCTCACCAAGGAGGAAAATATATAATGTACAAGAGGATTTACAAGGAAAGAAATATTAATTACAATCTGATTACAAGGACCTAGAAAAGGTAACTAAATAATCACAAGAAGTCAACTCTCCAACATCATGATCAAGAAAACGTGTTTCATAAGTTGCTGCGGATGCCTAGGCTCATGTCGATTAACAATTGTTTCTAAAAAGCAAAGAAGATAAAGAATCGTTTCATTTACCCACTTCTTTTGAATCTTCAATGTTTTCCTTTATTCACTATTTAAACACATGTTTATATTTTTAGAAAATAATAAGAAATGTCAGCTAAGTGGAATGATCATTAATCTTCTTGTGAAGGAATCTCTAGCATTATGTTTTAATGGTATTTATCTTTATCTGTAAGTAAAGGATCTTAAGTTTGAGTTTTATTTATTGTTATGAAAAAAAATTAATAATTCTTGTGAATCATGCACTACAAGAAATGTCTGGTAACTCTTTATTGTATCCAACTTTTAATAGTCTAATAAGTTGTGCAGCACCTGATCTTAGAAAGCCGTAGTCATCATACCATCTCTTAGATAAACCTGATGAAATATATATCACCTCAATTTTCGTCATGGATTACGATCATGACGATGAAGGACGACAATGGCACAATTGACAAGAGAATTATCACAGCCACAAATAACTCCAGCAAATCTGCACAGGAATGTTGCACAAGTCAACCAGACAACAATCCCTCAATTATCTCCACTCAGCCAAGATCTTCTTCATCATAATAAACTTGCTGATTGTATTACATTAATTGTATAATTACTTACCTATAATTGTTATACAAAAGTCAATGATGTATATACTTATATATGTACCAATTGATATAGCATATAATCAATCAAGCTATTATCCAAATTACAGACTTATTACTTCCTGCACTCTTTTTCTTTCCGCTGCTCTCTCTGCTGGTCTCTCCTTTTCTACATGGTATCAGCCTTAACGAACAGCTAAAGCTACTACATTTCGATCCTCTATGGCCTTTCCTACAGCCCCCTCACCCACCTCCTCTTCTGCTGCTCTCTCGTCCGACTCTTCTTCCATCAGGACAACCATCACCCCAACCCTTCCCACTACCTTCAATATCTCTCACATGATCAACACTCCTATGGATCGTACCAATTATCTCAGTTGGCGATCTCAATTTCAAGATGTTCTTGAGATTCATGGTCTCGAAGACACTGTGGTCTGCAATTCTCAGCCCTCCAAAAAGCTTGACGACGGCTCCGTCAATCCCGCCTACTCTCAAGACAAACTGGTCCTCAGTTGGATTAAAGCCACTTGTTCCTCCTCCATCAAGCCTATCCTGCTTTCTTGCACCACTGCCAATGCCGCCTGGTCACTCTTGGAGAAGCGTCTCTCTCCCCTCTCTAAGACTCACCTTCGCACTATTCGGGACCAACTCCGTAACTTGAAGAAAACTCCCGAGCAACCTATGAGTGAGTACTTATTGCATGCTCGCAGCCTTTCTGATTCTCTTCCCTATGCTAGTTCCAGCATCACTGACGATGAGCTTATCGAATCTATTCTTGACGAGCTTGGTCAAGAATATAAGGAGTTTAAGACATCAGTTCATCTTCGTCCTTCTCTTTCTTTTGATGACTGTTATGATCTGCTGCTTCAAGAAGAGCATCTCATTCAAAAGATGTCGTCTCTTTCCTTGTCCACTGGCGCTGCCTTCAATGCAAACCGGGCCACGGGTAATTTCCGAGACTCTCAGCATGGTGTTGTTTCTTATAAACATGGCACAGGTCGTGGTCACGGCCGACGTGGTGGTGGTTGGCGTCCTCCCAATTCCAACCGTCACCGACATTGGTCTTCTCATCAGACCCATCATGGCTCCTCAAGTGATTCTCGACCTCCTCTGCTTCCCACACCAGCATCACCCCTGCCTCAGTCAAACTTTGAGTATGGTAAGCCCTGTGAACTTTGTGACAAACCTGGTCATAAAGCCAAGACATGTCCGCAACGTGGAAATTTTGCATACCTCGCAGCCGCCACTGCCGCTTCTCCCTCCTCCGTTCCTTGGGTCGTCGATTCCAGAGCTACCCATCACATGACTAATGATCCGTCTCACCTCACTCAAGTTCAACCCTACACAGGTACTGATTCAATCATTGTGGGCAACGGTGAGCACTTACCTATCTCTCATATTGGCACATCCTCCATTTCTGTCTCACACGGCTCTCTTTCTCTTAAAGATGTGTTGTATGTTCCTGCCATCAAAAAGAATCTATTGTCGATTCGTCGATTCTGTCGTGATAATAATTGCTATTTTGAAATGGATGATATATGTTTTCGTGTGAAGGACAAGAGGACGGGACAAATACTTCTTATTGGGCATAACTATGGCGATCTCTACTATATTCGGGCTGCTTCTCACATCACTCCCAAGCTTGTGTTCTATGGCGAACGAACAACCCGAGATGTGTGGCATGCTCGATTGGGTCATCCTTCTGATGCTATCTTTCGTGTTTTGGCAAATAAATATCACATCCCCATTGGCGGTGCTGTTTCTTCTAATAAGAATTGTCACATTTGTCCATTAGGCAAGGCGTGTCGACTACCATTCAATGCTCGAACAACCATGACTTCTCACCCTCTAGAACTTTTACACCTTGATGTCTGGGGCCCTGCCCCGACTTTGTCTAATTTTGGCTATAAGTATTATTTATCTATTGTCGATGATTTTTCACGATTCGTCTGGCTATTTCCCCTTGTTCGCAAATCCGATGTCTCAACTACCTTTGTCACTTTCAAACGCATGATTGAGAATCGGTTAAATTGCACAATTAAAATGTTACAAACTGATGGTGGTGGTGAATTCACTAGTTTGGCGTTTCGGAATTTCCTTCGTGAACATGGGATAGTTCAACAACTCTCTTGTCCTCACACGCCACAACAAAACGGCATTGTTGAAAGAAAGCATCGCCACATTGTTGAAATGGGTCTATGTCTCTTGGCTCAATCTTATCTACCACAGAGTTTTTGGGTGGAAGCTTTCACAACCGCCACATTTCTCATTAATCGGTTGCCTCTACATAACCTTGGGAATGTCTCTCCCTATGAGAAATTGTTTGCCATGATTCCGGATTATCGCTTTCTTCGAACATTCGGTTGCACTTGCTTTCCGCACTTAGTTCCCTACAACAAACACAAGTTGATGCCCAAATCAGTGAAATGTGTCTTCATTGGTTATGACAACCATTACAAAGGGTATCGTTGTCTCGATATGGCTTCCGGTAAGGTTTACATCTCTCGTAATGTTTCTTTTGATGAATTAACCTTTCCGTACCAAGAACTCAGGTCTCATTCTCAGCCCGGTGGAGCATCGATTTCCTCCCCACTCTTTTTGGAGTCTTTGTCCCTGACACAGACTTGCACTGCTGCTCCTATTCACTCTACTGATCATAGCCCCGAAGAGCAGGCCCCGTCCGTCTCTCACCATGTCGCCAGCCCAGCGTGCGCCACCAATAGTGACATTCATCCATCTGCTGCTTCTCCAAATGAGTCCGTAGCTTCTTCAGAAGCACAAGAACACGCGACCCCAGACCAAGCTTCTACTCCAGTCACGTCAGCCCATGCATTAGACCAATCTGATGCCATGCACAATTCCACCTCTATCCCAGTTGCTGCTTCTCCAGACACCTCTCCTGCTCATCACAAGTTCAAAAGTATCAATGCTTTGACTTATGGCATGGATAAACACCCACTACCACACGGTTTAACAGCAGCTTTCCATGATCCTCTTTCCTTTGAGCCAACTAGCTACACTCAAGCTGCGAAACACCCTCACTGGCAGCACGCAATGAAGGAAGAATATGAAGCCCTCATACAAAATCATACTTGGTCTCTTATTCCCGCCACACCAAATATGAACATTGTCGGGTGTAAATGGGTCTTTCGAGTTAAACGGAAAGCGGATGGCTCTATTGACAGACACAAAGCTCGCCTCGTCGCCAAAGGATACAATCAACAAGAAGGCCTCGACTACCATGAGACCTTCAGTCCCGTCGTCAAACCGGGTACTATTCAGACCATACTTGCTCTTGCTATTTCCAACAATTGGCCCCTCCAACAACTTGATGTGCGTAATGCTTTCCTTAATGGGATTCTACATGAGGAAGTTTATATGAAGCAGCCACCTGGGTTTGTTGATTCCCAACGCTCTGCGCATGTTTGTCGGCTTCATAAAGCTCTTTATGGCTTGAAACAAGCCCCCCGAGCTTGGTTCCAGCGACTTAATGCTTTCCTATGCGAACAAGGATTTTCTCACAGCAAATCTGATGCGTCTTTATTTATTAATCACTCATCTACATATTCATTGTATGTTCTCGTTTATGTTGATGACTTGATTGTCACGGGATCTAATTCAGCTGCTATTCACATGTTCATTGACTTGTTGTGCGCCACTTTTGCTAGCCGCAAGTTAGGGGATCTTCATTTTTTTCTTGGCATGGAGGTCACACGAACAACAAGTCATCTTTCTCTATCTCAGACTCGTTATGCTTCTGACTTGCTCAAAAAGTTCAAGATGGACATGTGCAAGCCAAGTCCTACTCCGTTTCTTTCCTCCACCCGCTTGTCCGCAAATGATGGCGATCCCGTTTCTGATCCCGAGTCTTATCGAAGTATGGTTGGTGGCCTTCAGTACTTAACTTTGTCTCGTCCTGACATCGCTTATGCGGTCAATCAAGTATGTCAATTCATGCATAATCCTAAGTCCACTCATCTTCAAGCGGTTAAGCGCATCTACCGTTATATCAAGGGCACTGTTGAGCAAGGCATACTCTTTCGCTCCTCTAAAGACTACTCTCTTCGAGGTTTTTCCGACGCCGATTGGGCCGGTTCTGTTGATGATCGTAGGTCCATCAGCGGTGCTTGCATTTTTCTGGGTCCCAATCTTCTTACTTGGACCGCTAAGAAGCAAACTACAGTGTCCCGTTCTAGCTCTGAAGCAGAATACCGAGCTCTCGCTACCACTGCTGCTGAAATACGATGGTACTGTTATCTTTTTCGTGAGCTGGGCATTCCCATACGCACTCCACCTTGCATTCTTGTTGATAATATTTCCGCCCTACATATGGCTGCCAATCCCGTCTTCCATGCTCGTACTCGTCACATCGAAATTGACTACCACTTTGTTCGTGAATTACTTGCTCAAGGCGTACTTCAAACTCGTCATATCTCCTCTCACAATCAGATTGCTGACATCTTCACGAAAGGCCTTTCCCGCGAACGGTTCTCTTTTCTCGCTTCCAAGCTCAATCTTCACTTTGTTCCGTTTCGCTTGAGGGGGGATGACAAGAGAATTATCACAGCCACAAATAACTCCAGCAAATCTGCACAGGAATGTTGCACAAGTCAACCAGACAACAATCCCTCAATTATCTCCACTCAGCCAAGATCTTCTTCATCATAATAAACTTGCTGATTGTATTACATTAATTGTATAATTACTTACCTATAATTGTTATACAAAAGTCAATGATGTATATACTTATATATGTACCAATTGATATAGCATATAATCAATCAAGCTATTATCCAAATTACAGACTTATTACTTCCTGCACTCTTTTTCTTTCCGCTGCTCTCTCTGCTGGTCTCTCCTTTTCTACAACAATGTCCTCCTCAGTTGCTGGTTATTGACTGTGTACGCAGTTGCTTGATAATATATTTTTAAGTTATAACCAGGACAACGTGCGAGTTTCCAACTAACTAGTGTTGAGTCACTGGGCAGAGGCTTACTCCACCCTCTGGTCCCTTTGCATGGACCACTACGTGATATTAAACATGTAATTCTTCTTCAATCAAAATATGAAACCCAAAGCTCTTATTTTTACACCCAAAAACACTTTTAATTGCTTTTGATACTTATTTTTATAAGTTCGGTACTTAATTGTGGCTAGCACATGGATTTTTAATAAAAAATTAATTTATAATACAACACCATTTGCGCAAAGCGCTTATAAATTTTTAAGAAGCAGCAAAAATGTGCACGTTACAAAGAAGGATGTTTTCCCAAAATGTCACCACACAGAAATTAAGTGGAGCCGTAGAACCGTAGAGGGGTGACTTTGACGGTGCGGCTAGCCAGATTGATCACTGCATGCACGTCAAAAGGGAGACTGAAGGATGGGGAGTTGAAGGTCCTTCGATCATTTCTGCAATTACAAGCCAGGCTGAACGAATGAGGATAAATTTTCAATTGATTGACTTTGAAAACGCAGCAGTTCATGACATATATAGCTGATTGAAATGTGTATGTGCCTTTGCCACCATGATAATATACTTGTCAAATGCTATGTTTTGACCAAAGTACAAAAAATAAGTTAGTGAACAAGATAAACTACAAGAATTTGACTTTACTGATCTAGGTCAAGAGAATATGATGATATAACATTGAAGTTTATAAGTAAAAAAATCGAATAAAAATACTATTCAAATTAGTCAAAGCTCCAAATTCAAGTTCTGGCAAAAGTTTAAAAAGTCTCAAGATATTTTATTAGAAAGTTTGACTATAGTTTGAGGCTGACAGAGGGGATTTGCCTTTGGCCCCAACTACTAGTCATTCCTCACCGTCAAACTGATTAAAATTTCACTTAATTATCTGTAATTAAAGATCAAGCAGTGAACACCATCTACATATGATGTACACACAGAAAATAAATAAATAACAATAAATCTGTAATTTTGCATGTATACTGGTAAATCTGAACTCTTAAATAGTTAAATTGCCTTCCATTCACTGAACTCAAAAAAGGGAACTTCCCAATATTCACGCCCAACTCTGTTGAGGAAATAAGGTGGGAGCTCAACACAAGTGTCAAGAGCCGCGCAGGCTGTATAACTGAACTTCAAGCTGCTAATAAAACAGTGCTAATAACATGCTTTTTGTTTTATTTTTTACAATACAATATTTAACACTAATTTAATCTAACAAAAAATATTTGATGTGACCACTTAGCCTAATCTAGGTGATCGAGCATTATGTTTATAACGTTCAAGTATATTATACTTGCTATCTAATTAGCGTCAGACTATTAATATATTACAATTTCTCAAATATTTGATATATATATATATATATATATATATATATATATATATATAATGTGTGTGACCACCAAGGAGCTAGGCATGCAGAAGAGCCACAATTAATAAAATAGAAAAAAAGAAAAGTAAAAAAAATAGTTTTGCTTGACCGAGCGGCACCGGCGTTGCGTGTGGCAGCCGACAAATGCGCCCAAGAGGACAACCAAACCTCAAACATAAGGCAAAAGGCAGTGGACAAATGGGATAGCAGTTTGCCAATATTCTTCCCAGTAAATAGTATTATTCTTTATGTTGTATACAACTATGATAAAAGTCAACGGTCAGAAATGTTGGCTTGGCTTCCCTTCTTTCTTTCATACTCTCCTTCTATATATCACACATCTCTCTCCCTCTAATCAAATTAATGTCATCCTCCCTCTCTCTCTCTCTCTCTCTCTCTCTCTCTCTCTCTCTCTCTCTCTCTCTCTCTATTTGCTAGTTCGACATCTTAATTAGTTTCTCGATTAACTGATCCTTTCATTTTGGAGCTACCTAAGATCAGTTAGTTAGCTTAATTAGGTAACACATCATTGAGCATGAACCCTGCAACGTTCCAGCTGGATGGTAATATTCAAGTAGAACATTCATCAATTAGGAGGGACCAGATGATGATCAACGGAAACCGTCCCTCCCCGTTGAAGATCAACCGAGGCTCCCATCTCATCCACAAACCTCCCAATAACTATCCCCGCATGGCCGCCGCCAACAAGACGGAGGAGCAACACCACCAGCACCAGCACCAGCGGCAGCCGGTGATCATCTACGCCCAATCTCCGAAAATCATCCACGCGCAGGCGCGCGATTTCATGGCTTTGGTACAAAAGCTCACCGGCCTCTCGCGCTCCGACAATACTCACGACGACGTCAACGACCAAAGCCAAAATACTGACACTACTCATGAAGATCATGCAGACGTGAAAGTTTCATCGTGTCAAGACGACCATAGCGACAATACAGACATTACTAAATCTGCTATTAGCCGCAGCCGTGATGGAAACGGGTCGTGTTCGGATCTGACGGATGAGATTAATTGTGGTGGTGGGAATTACGATAATAATAGTATGATTAATAATGTTCAACATCAAGTGGGGAGCTCATCATCTTCCGGATATTCTCCCAATGCCATGTTCAGCAACCCTAGCCCTTATTTTGCAGATATTCCACTGTTTACGCCGACCTCAAATAATTCAGCGGATTTCTTCTGCCCGCCAAGACCGCTTTACAGATTCTCCGATTCCTCGTCGCATGCGTCTCCGAACTTCGGCGGTTCGATATCTCCATCAATGTTCAAGTTCATCGAGGGACTCCCAGAATATTGACTACATGATGAAAAACTAATAAGCACAACTAGAGGATTATCTGTTTCTTTATCTGTTTCTTTTATTCAGTTTTTTGTATGTTGATAGAAAAAGTTCATTGCTTGTTCATAGCTTAATTCATTCATGATTCTTGTTTTGTTAATTAGTTTTTGTTCCTTAAATGTAATTATGGATTTCTGGGATTTTAAATCTCTACATTTAACCTCAATTGGGTTCGGGGATTGAGTTCCATTGGCAGCTGGAAACTAAATATATTGACCCTTCCGAAATTTCATAAGGTTTTGGGTACTTAGCATTATCAAACTTTATGACGCATACACATTGAAATATTATATAATTCTGCACAACTACTGCATTAGAAACAGGAAGCCCTCTGTGCAACTTCCTGTACGCCTCAAGTCTTGACTTGATACCACCAACCACATCCACATGAGAAGTCCGGAAAAGCATGAATACTGGTTTGACGATGCCACATGTAGCTAGGCTAGTAGCTAATTGAATCTTGTTTTAGTTAAGATCTTGTTTGGACCCAAAATGACATTTTGGACCCAGGGTGATTATGAGCTCGGCCCAGTATATATGACATCGGGTATCTCAAAAAAATTTCAAGAAAAACCCAACCCAATGAGGTTTGGCCAAATCCTATCACAACACAATCTTATCTGAATAGAAGAGTCAGCCGAGTCTTAGTAGAATAAGGAGTCCTCAAAGGCCAGTTATGCTTCGAATAAGAAAATATACCAAGAATCAAGGGTTGAACCTGGAGGATAATAGGGTGGAATTAAGAATACTACATGAACTAGGGTTGGCCGAAACCTATTTGGATTCGATCAAGCAATTATACTTCGAATGTGACTCTACGTCGACCATGCGGAACTGCTACTATAAATAGAGACGGGAGGGTATCATTCAAAGCCCCTTCAAATCAACACACTAACTGCCCTGCGCAAACTCTCACTCTACGCAAAACATCTCAAACAACTTGAGAATTTATATTTTACCCTTTTTCGCCAACACATCTTCAGTTTAGACAAATAGCACTGCGTTGGCAACCGGCAACATCTTCAGTTTAGATAAACAACACTGGAGCTATAGAATCAGCCGATCGAGGAGCACCTTCAATTTGGATAAACAACACTGCTTCGAAATCGACTGGTTATCTATCTAAGTCTCGGTCAACAAGAATCTCTGAGTCCTTGTTGGAAAAGGTCATCTCATTAGCTTTCTCGGCGAAATGAGGTGTTACCAGGTTACAATATTCGGTACACTGAAAACCGAATTTGATAGTGAACTTCTCAGAACTAGCAACCTTGTCTTCTGGCCTGAAGGCCAAGACGTGTTCCTTCCTCGGCCACAGTCGCAAGATTCAGAAGTCATCAGCACACCCAATGCCACATCAACATTCATTCACTCCCTGGCCGAGCTCAGCCGACAAGTTGACACACCCTGCATTCAACCGAATGACGTAGGTTAGGTAGCTTTTAGGGTCAACTGATCCACATGGTTTACATTGAAATTTGGGATTAATAATATGATTTACAACCTGTGTGGCTTACAAAACTAACCTTCAATTACTGTTTGTTTTTATTAAATTTTTTTGGCGCGTACCGACTGGTAGAGATCTATAACTAGTAACTATAGGAAGCTTTTAAGGGAAGAGATCCCCATTTTTCAAAAAAATTTGGGAACATCCTCTTGACCGTTAGATTTGGCTTTAATGAAATCTTGTGGTTGAGATTATGTGGCCTGTGATTTAATCTCAGCCACAAAATTTCATTAAAGCCAAATCTAATGGTTAAGAGGGTGTCCCTATTTTTTTGAAAAATGGGGATCCCTTCTCTTAAAGGGCCTGAGTAACTATATGCGATCAAAGTGGCCGCGCAAACAATTAGGGAAGCGCATCCATTGTCGTTCACGACGGAGCATAAATAAGATAGAATGTGCAGAAGAACGGAAAAAGTGGGAAAATCATTTTTTTAACAATTAAACCAAGGCACAGAATTGGGTGACATACAGATGGTGCTTTATTGTAGTGACGAAAAACAATACCACTTATGCATCTTGGTGCGAGTTTGATCTTCATCGACGATTCATAGGATGCGAGTTCGATCTCCACCGATCCCATTTCTCGCCTAGCATTTAATAATTTAAGGTACTAATGTTATCGTTTGTTAAAAGATTGGTGTGACAATGAGTTCAGATCATCCTAAGCCCACCAAATAACCACTTTGAGTTACAGTACAGGCATGCGGTCCAAAATGGTTTGAGAAAGAGTCCGTTTAGCAAAAATGTTACTATGGTCCGTGGGTTGCATGGGTTAGGCCCAAAGCTAAGCAGCAGTCACACATTTGATTCAAAGCGTCGGGAGCCCCCATTGACAACGCCTACAATATATTCTGGTACTAAAATAATCTGTGGGATTCTGGGAAACGACATGCGCTTTCGTTTTCGTGAGAAGAAAATATAAAAACGGTCACGTAAAGTTACCTTTGTGTTATTCATGGACCAAGTCTAAGAGTAAGACAACTGTTTTGTTGATCTTTCTTTTAGCATAAGATAAGCATGCGAAATCTGGACCTATCTATCATTAGAAAATTAAACTTCCTGCTAAAATATGTGGAAATTTCTAAAAACGTAGCATGTTCAGGTTGCATTTCTCTTCTCCATAAGGCGGATTATATAAAAAAATACAAGAGTGCTATACAAGCGACATTGAAGCTGCTTCTCTACAAACTCGTAGGAAGTGTGAAGAATAAGACGCTAGATCTAGCCCCTCTAACACTTCCAAGTCATATATATGTACGTGTACGTGTACGTATATATATATGGGTGATTGAGTAGTCCCGATTATGTTTCTTTTTTTCGGAGGCAAACGGTTTATTGCTCAACCATAACATCTAAAAGATATGGATCTTTTTTCTATCTATATAAATTTGTTGCCCCTCTCGGGATTCTCATGCTCCAGAAAGCTAGATAATGTGATGTTGAATAAAGGGAGAGCACAACATGTTATGTGAATTGTAGCATGATGTTGAAACCATTGCATTAGTGGCATTGTTACTTATGAACCATGCTTCGCTGCTGAAACTCAATCACAAATAGACAAACGTCTAATTATAGTTTTCAATTTTAATTATTCAGACATATGTTCATTTGTGATTTGACTTTTCAGCGGTGAAGCTGTATAATAAGGCATGCTGCATGAACAATTGTACTTTCAAACAATGGTATCGCAGATTACATCCATCTTTCTTTTCTTTCTTTTTTTCACAAGCATACACAATTTATTTGGTTGGTTAGATTCTTTCCGGCCACATTCAACATCGAAGTTGTATAATACAGAATTTATCTTTTATATTTGTTTAACAATTAACAACCAAAACACGCGGCAAAGAAGAAGATTATCGACTCAGCTGTCAAACCTTCATCACCAGGAATTCAGGTCCTCTTCGGAACTCACAGTTCTAAGCTGATGATAGAGTAATCCAAACTGTTCAAGATAGGAAGAGAAAGATCTAGACCATTGGTTTGTATAGTGGATGAGTGAATGGATTAATGAGGCCATACGATTTAAAATGAGTGTTCTGAATTTTTCTTCATTGGCTTCAAACTACGAGATCCATAAATGATCTCGATTCCATCACAAGAGGAAACTAGTAAGAAGCTTGTAATTTGCCATTTTTCTGTTGATTACAAGCTAAAGAAAAACAAATTGAAAGGTAAAAAAAATGGTAAATCCACGTAAATAATATTAAAGGATATTTACAAAATAATGTCCTTGCATTATTTGATTTCTGTTGTTTAGTACTAATAATTTACAGCAGATAAGACCTAACCGCGCTACAACACCGTATCACGGCCGAGTCACATCCACTCACGGCTGATTCGTCCGTCACAACAACGGCGTCGGCGTCCCACCACGTATCATCCACGTCAGCCTCCGTTACATTCCCTAACGGCGACGCCACTTTCCTCACGTCACCGACCGTCAAATTGCCGGTTAAGCCATCCTTGACGTAGATCTTCTCCGCGCCACCAGATGCCACTCCAACTATTCTCCCGATCTGCGGGCCCCACTCCGCGAGCATCGCCGGAATCCGGCATCCGACGCGCGCGTCCCAGACACCCAGAGACACGAGCCCCGACGGGGATGAGTCCGCGGACAAAAACGTGGCCGGCGACGATGCGTCCCAGAGATTTACGACGCTATTGCCCGCCGTGAAGTCGGACCACGAGAATTGATGTCCTCCGAAGCTTCGGCGGCGGCGGAGTCCAAAATTACGATTCTGCACTCCGTCGTCGCCGTAATAACCCAAGCCTTTGACGTGGAGTTGTTCATCTCTCCCAATCGAATTAATTTCGTCGTCGAACGATATTTCGGGTTCCAAATCTGCATCGGTTAAGGAGGACGCAGAAGAAGCAGAGCAGATATCATCGTCGTCGCTGACGTCGGAATACTCGCCGTTGTCGAGCTGCTCATTAAGCGGCTGCGGGTCTAATATCCGGAGGCGGCGGAGACTGATAACAAAAATGTTGATTATAGTGATGAGGGTGCCGAAGGAAGCTAGAATTGCGAGGACTAGAGCTCCCCATGTCCAGAAACTGTAAGCTTGAGAGACGTTTTGGATTCCGGGAAATGACAAACTCTGCGAAAGAAAAGATGGGTCCGGCAGCGAGGTCAGGCGGGACGGAAGATCGGTAATTATATTGGGCACCGGAATTTCCATGGCTGAGAGCGGTGGTGAGAGGAAGAGGACGAAGTAGAAGAAGAAGGGGAGGAGGTTTGAGGAAGGAGGGGCTTTGGGATTTTATAGACGCGAAGAAATTACTTGGAAATTTGGAATGAGGGAATACCAGAAATTAAAAAATGGTTTTAGTTGTGAAGACTGATGTAGAACATTGCGACTTGGTATGCAAGTTTCAGGGATATCCGTCCCACGTCAGAAAAGCGTAGCGGATCTTTTGCAATTGTAATACAACGTGGCTGGAAACTGTTGAGTTGCGTAATTCCTTACATATTTTCTAATTCACGTGTTGTAATATATGTAACTAACGATATTATAAACCGGTCATTTGGTATTACCACGAGCATATATGTGCTTTGCTTATGCACATTATGAATTCTCATTCAATAATTTAAAATAAAATCCTAAACTACAATTAGTACATTATCATGTAGGATCAATAACTCCTAAATTACAATTTCCAATCGAGTTTAGACATATTTAAAATAAAATCCAATTGTATAAAAGAAAGTTATATAATCTCTAATAAATCCACCAATTTCAGTCAGAAAGTATATTGGCTGTCAAGAGATATTTAAGTTTAAATCTTCGTTTTTATATTTAGAATAAATTTAATATATATCACTTGTGTATGAATTAAAAAGATTAAAAAAAAGTGAAGCCACGTCAAAAAAACAAATAGTCACACTGATAAAAAAAGACTTGTCGTGTCAAAACAGATTGGATCATTCATGGAATTCGGTGTTGCTGACTCATTGGCAGCCAGCCAGGAGGATGTGATCCTCCACTTTTACTTGCAGGGGCGGTCCAAAAGCCTTTGGTGGTCAGGGACTAGACGGTACCACACTCGAATATTGACACGTGGTCAAATCTCATTGCTTGGTCCTGCAATTCTAACCCTTCTTTTTGTTGGTATCTTTGTATTTTTGGCTGCATTGGGTGGGGAAAGGAAAACGATCTTCGCCGGATCCTTCTTAAGGGGATCCGGAAATCTTGTAATTATATATGTTTATTGTAAATTGTTCGGTTAGTTTTCGTTATGTGCTATTTATGTTTAATTTTAAATTACAAATGATTTTTGACCGCACGATGTACGATGAATGGATATGATTACGGGAACCTCCGGATGCCCATGAAAAGGATCCGGTGAGGATCATTTTCCGTAGAGAAATGCTAAGTTCGCACTTAAAAGTATGGTTTTTTTTTTTTTTTTTTTTTTTTTTTTTTTATGAATTCTCTGTCAACTAGTATAAGGTTACTTCAGGTGAAAACATTATATATTACTGTGCAAAAAAATGAGGTAGCATTGAGTTTATAAAAAGTCCTTTTAGCATGTGTTTGTCAATAATTATTATTGTGAAATGAGCTTTGAAGTGATTATTAAATTAATCATTTAATACTTTATTAACCCCGTAATATTTCAAGCCACTTTACAATTTTTTTTAAGATTTAAACACTTTATTTATTTTAATAGCAAGCAATATTACTCTTTTAATTTATACTAAATAAAATTTGAGTTTGGGTCACAGTAAATTGAAAAGGAAGATCCGGGCAATTCACTATTGGCAAACACTTCTTCAAATTCAAATTCAATGGTTTCTTCTTCTTCAAATTCAATGGTTTACCAAGCAAAAGGTAGGTATAAGGTATATGCTCCAAATACACACATCATTATGGTCACGGTCAATATGATATACTATAATGATATTAATTAAGCTTTATTATTGCAGCTCACACATCATATGATCATCGTCTTGCGTAACAATTAGTTTTGCGAGAGTTTTCCTTGTCGATGTAATCTATTGTTGCTTTTGAATCGCTATCAATACAATATCACATTGTTACTTAAAAAAAAAAAAACGTAGTTTACCAATTTGTATTCCGAATATGGGAAAATCTATAGTTTGTGTGTAAATGGAAGCCAAATCTCAAAGACCACTAATGGGAACTCGATTAGTAACAACAACGAAAATATATAAAAAAAAGAGACGAACTAAAAGTCAAGTCAAGCCAAGAGCATAAGTCCATAGACCCAACCATCCAAAAAGTCTAAAACTAATTTATGGGGTATGCAAGCAATATTTTTTGGGACCCCTTTTTTATCTTTTTATACACCTTTTAATTTTCGTTTGTCAGATCAAACAAATTAAAAAAAGTCAAAAGATATAAATTAATATAAAATACATAAAAAATAAAAAAAATGAATTAGTGGATAGCATTGGTAAATGAAATGAAATTACTTGGTGAAGTTTCTAATTTTATTTTCAAAACATATAAAAAGTCTAAAACCAATACCTGGTACGTAGAAATAATTAGGAGATGGCAGCTGATGAAATTGAAAGGCATATAAAATATGTAAAGTGAAATGCATTGGTCTTAATAAATATTTTGTGGCAAAATTTACGAGTAGACCTGTAAACGGGTCGGGTTTATTGGGTTTTGGGTCGGGTTCAATCCAACCCGTTAAGTTAACGGGTCACCCGAACCCGACCCGTTAAGATAACGGGTCACCCGTTTCACCCGTTAAGACCCGTTAAGACCCGTTAACAATTATTATTATTATTTTTTTTTGCATAAAATCTATTTTTTGTTGTTAAGATTTTATTGAAATTACTAAAATATCCTCCACTTACGGGTGCTAACGGGTCTAACGGGTTTAACGGGTTGACCCAAAGTGACCCGTTATTTAACGGGTTGTTAACGGGTCCACCCGTTAGCGACCCGACCCGTTAAGCACCCACCCAAATGCTAATATTAACGGGTCGGGTCGGGTCGGGTTAACGGGTCGGGTTCAAAATGACACCCCTATTTACGAGTACGGGAAGAGAGTAGTTAATGACCATCCCATCCCCACAAAAATATTGACTTTGAAATTAGATTATACAAAGACTATGATCATATTCTGGTCATTTCTTCTCCTTTCTAGTTGGAATTATCAATCAAATTTTTTTTGGGAGGAATTATCAATCATTTGACTATAATTAATTCGGCATAATAAGGTCTAAGTTTGATCCCATCCAAGCATTATTTTTTATTATTAACAACCCAACGACCAAAAAACAAAATCAAATCAAATCTCAAACTCAATACGCTTTATGTATTTGAAGATGCATACAAGATATGCGTCGAAAATCTCACATATTTTATATTCCAACTTGTTTTTTCTTTATTTCTTTCATCACATGATTGAAGAAAGGCCTTTTTTTTTTTCTTTTTCTTTTTTTTAAAGTGTTACATGAAAGTTCTACTTATATTGCCACTATTTTTTCTCAAATACACGATGTTCATTGATTAATTAGAAACAAATCTTCACTTCTACAAACTTTGAATGTTAAAAAGAATTTTTGTACATTCTCTTCCAGATCAAACATAGTATTGAAGTTTCAAGAAAGCCATATAAGTAAATATATACCCAACAGAAAAGTGGGCTAATCCAACCAATCTTGCTTGCACAATGGAAAGAGCCACCGGTTTATCTCTCCATCGAATCATAATGTTTTGATCTACAATTTCAATTCTTCCATGTTCAAGCCATAGTTAGTATATTGTTCCATGGAGCAAAAATCCAAAATATGGAGAGAAAAAAAATGTTTCCACGACTTTACCCCCAGTCAATTTTGTTCCATTTAATCTCTATTTCATGGCCACGTATCTTTCTAGCTAAGGAGTGGGAAACATAGCTAATCTTTTATTTTCAAACTACTGATTTGAATTCAATTTCAGCACATGTTTCAATCATTGAAGTTGGTCCCAGAAGAAAAGGCGATGAGATTTGAGATATGAAAATTTGGAGCTGGACCGAAGGCGATTTCGTCTTGGCCCATTTTAGTTTCTGGGCCTACAGCATTATTTACAAGAAAATGACGTAAAAATATTTTTATAAAAAAATTGCTTAATAAGAAAATAATGAATATTATGGGTGGAGGCAGGAAAATGTTAGTTTATGGTAATAGGCAATCGTTGGTTTTCATTGTAGCCTTTCTCTAGCCTTATGTTTGCCTTAAGACTTATCACTTAACATGCATGATCTTTCACGGTCACATCTTTAAGAATTATTATAGTATAAGATGAACTCTGATATAGTTATGCAGAGATAAATATTCTTAATTATTTGAGCTACAAGTCAGTTGCCATCGAACGACAAACCTCTCGATTTGGCAGCTTGAGCGCATGAAGAGCCATCGACCCTAGCCTCTCCACCTTAGTTGCATATGAAGGGTCATGTAATTAACAATTTAACAGAAAACAAGATTAATGAATTCTCCCAATTAATCACAGATCCAAGAATGCATACAGAACGTACGTATGTAGGAGAAATACTAATGCATGCATCACCCGTGCAAGCAACTGCATAAAACGTTGATGCCAAGTCAAACTGAGAGAAGCTTCAATCCAAGACTTAATGTAAAGAGTGAGGGAAAGCACAGGAAATGTGGGATACTTTGGTACATTCTGTTTGCTTGGCTTTCTGGGGCACGTACCGTAACCGTTGCATTCCCACCTCCATCACCATTTCCCGTTTCATATAATCTCTTCCTTTTTAAAAGTTGCTTTCCTTTTCAAGCACGCAGCCGATTGGTGTGTGAACACAGAGAGCCACCATTGTCGTGCTTGTAAAATGTCATCCACATGATTCAATCAGGTGAAAGCCTATCTCCAACCCTGCCAAAAAAAAAAGAGTTAATTTATATGTAAAATGACATCCACATAATTCAATATAAAATTCCTTTCCAATTTTTGTTCATATTACTAACTATAAAACCAGAGAAAATCCGCCAGTTATTAGCTGCATTTTTCAGAATTCTTGTTTCTTGGGAGGGAAGGGAAGCAATGGAGTGTGGCAGGAGGATCCAGATTGTTTTTACCTTGTGCTCGCTGCTCCTTCTTTTTCCTGTGATTCATGGCTGGGGAACAGATGGGCATCTCACAATTTGCAGAATTGCTCAGGTTCTTACCCAACGTCGTATTTTTCTCCGATCTCGACTTAACCAAGTTGGCTAGAGCAAAAAAGATGTACCATATTTTGCCTCTAGGTTAAATTTTTAATCACGGTTCGGGTGTGTTTTTTCTTTTGGGTGATGTGATGACAGTCTAGGCTGAGCACGGCGGCGGCGGATGCGGTAAAGCAACTGCTTCCTGACTATGCACAGAATGACTTGGGCAGCCTGTGCATATGGCCAGATCATGTCAAGTTTATTTACCACTGGTCATCTGCCCTTCACTATATTAACACTCCTGATGTTTGCAATTACCAGTACAATAGTATGTTCCTTTAAACATCTGATTAATGTGCACGTATAAATATTAATTCTAATTAATAATGTAATTACTAATGATTAATCTCCAGGGGACTGCAAAGATGAGACTGCAGAGAAGGGGCGTTGTGTTGCGGGGGCAATTAACAATTATACCACTCAGCTTCTCACCTACCGTAGCCATTCTTCTCAACCTAAATGTAAATCCTTTTGTTTTTCCAGATAGAGACGATCATATCAATACATTATCGATGATATATCAGATTCCGTTCCATAGTTGGACTATACGATTACTTGACCATGTTTTGTTATTTAACTTTGTTTTTGTTGTGATATCAGATAACCTCACGCAGGCGCTTCTATTTCTTTCCCATTTCATAGGAGACATCCATCAGGTATGGCACAATCTGTATAACCAAACACACATGATATAATGTTACCCATGATCGTGACCTTACGCGTGTTACGCAGCCTCTGCATGTAGGTTTTGGTCCGGACAAGGGAGGCAACACAATTGATGTTAACTGGTACACAACGAAGCAAAATCTTCATCATGTAAGTCTCATTTGCCAGTTCAAAATTTCTACAAACTACTTCTAAATGTAATTAAATTTTCAAAATGTACGATGCATACAGATATGGGATTCCAACATAATTGAGACAGCGGAAGAGAGATTCTACGATTCCAACGTCGAAGAACTGATTGACGCGATTAAACAGAACATTACGGTACCTTGCAACATCAACTGCAGTAGAATATTTTCTGGAATGTCTGGATCCTAAAGTTTGTCCTTTGATGCTTAATATTTCTTTGAAAACAGACTGAATGGTCAGATCAAGTTAAGGGTTGGGAGACCTGCAGCCTAAACAAGACAGCGTGCCCCGACGTGTATGAATTATTCGCTTATGTTACAAATTTGACGAAACCTTATGTTTTCGAGCCTTCTGGTTGTGTTAAGTTTCTGCTTTGATGATAATATCAGCAAGGCTCCGATTCGCTAACCAAGTTCAATCACCTGGGTACTTATTTGCAGATACGCATCTGAAGGCATCAAAGCAGCTTGTGATTGGGCATACAAGGGTGCAAATGAAGGTTCAGTGCTAGAAGGTAAGCATGAATGGGTTGAATTCTATGGTAGTGTATGCTTGTTTGTTCGTTAAACTGAGGAGAAAAAAAAAATGAAGAGAATACGTTAAACATTGTTAATTTGCAGATGAATACTTCCTCTCCCGGCTACCAATAGTCCATAGGCGGTTGGCTCAAGGTGGCGTCCGTCTAGCAGCCACCCTCAACCGCATCTTCGGGTGACAGAACACTAGTTCTGCTTGAAGTTAATAAGATTTCGAGAAGCTTATATGCCTCTAAATTTAAAGATATTGTACTTTAGTTATCTTATTATGTATTGTTCTAGAAATCTCTTTGTTTTCAAGCACTTGAACAATTATAAACCGTGTATAATATATCTCACTGCTTAATTAGTTTCAACTACACAGTTGTTTGCAGCACAAGGTTCATATTAACTGTCAAAAGTATACAACAAATTTCTTACATCGTCATGGTTCAATTGATACCAGTATCATCCAAGTCTATATAAAATATGTCAATCGATACCAGAATCATCCAAATCTAAACACAATACGTCTCACTACATTCTTTTGATGTAGAAATATTTACATACTGAATAAGAATCATATGTCAAGCAAGAGCATCAGCTTGTGATTTCTTCACGACGAGGACAGGGCACTTGGCGTACTGAACACAGTAGTCGCTGACACTACCAAGAATTGCCCTGGCTCGGCACATAAAATCGTCAGACCCCTAAATGAAATGCAGGAAAACACACACAAAAGTAGAAAATTGGATGAAATGATACTAACCTTTGGATTTTTCCCATCCCACGCTCGCCTACAATTAGCAGCTTGATGCCGTGTTTTTTGACAGCATCACATATGGCTTCTTTCGGATCTCCAACTTCTGTGACTGTCTCAGCATTTACCTATGGAAAACAAAATTGTAAACTTATGTTTCACAGGGGTGGAATGTCCCAAAGATGCTATGCATCTGCAAGGACCACATCAGAGCACCTTGATGGGCTTAATTGCCATGTAAAAATATGGATTTTATGAAAATTCACAGTTGAATAATACATTGTACCTACTACCAAGTGCATGTTTAAGAGTTTCTGGAAGAGCTAAAACCAGTTACTAATAACCAAAAGTGATTTTGACAAAGTTTGGTAAACATAAAGGTGCTTCTTCAATAAGAACTTCTAAGTAAGTCTCTAAGAAGTAAGATTTTTAGTAAAAATCCCAACTGCTTTTGCAAAAATCAGTTATAGCAAAACCAATAAGCAGGGAATCCAACAAAAGCAGTCTCAAAAGAAGCACTTGTACGAAAAGTATATATACAAACATAATGTTTTGTGACTGAAGATGAAGAACTGTGGCCATACCCCACGATTAGCACAGATCTGTTTAGCTTTCTCCAACAGTGCCAACGCAAACTTCCTGTGACTTTCTTGGGAAGAGTTAACAAAGTCCTGACCTGGATTCCGTAACACGAACGACAAACAACTTGTGAGAAGATTTCACATCTCCACTTATGTGTACAGTATCAACCTTAAAAAGAACAAAAGAAAAACCCCATGAAGAAATTCTGGAACAACTTAACTGGAAGACATAGGATAGTACATGCGAGCAGCGCCGAGCGACGCCGAGAAGGTGATGTTGCCGTTGGAGGGAGTCTGAGCCATGAAGATGATCAAGGGCGAGTTGGTTATGGAGTCTTTGAGGTTGTCGAGAGCCCACATGAGAGCGTAATGACTGCACTCGCTCTCGTCAATGGCCACCATCACTTTCTTCTCGGCTCCTTTTGCAACCACTTCTCCCATTCTTTCTTCTCCTCTCGGAATCGCCTCTCCCATTTTTTTCCTTCGGTTTTTTGTTGGCAAAACCAGGGGCAGTTGTATCTATATTTATCAGATTTTTGGGATGGATTTTGTCAAAATGGTAGTTGAAGAAACAGAGGACGGGTTTTCTCAGGTCAAAACTGCCAGTCAAACACCTGGTCGGACCCCACATATAAGAGGATTTAGATAAGGTTGCTCTGTTTTCATACAATTTAAAGTTGAAACACAGATTTTACTGGGTACGTTGGAGAGTGAAAAAAAAAATAAAAAATTGATGACCCGGAAATTAGGTTCTGAAAATGATTGTAGAGCTAAGAGCTGTATTAAATTAACCAATTAATTTTGATTTTTTTTAAAAAAAATTTCTAATGGTTACGATAAAACAATATTTGACTACTCAAAGGTGAGTATGAACTCATACTCAAAATTTTTCAAAATTATTCGTTGTCAATTTATAGAACTTCGTGTTTATAATCAAAATCGTTCATATTATAAATCACCTTATAAAAATCACCTCCACAAAAAATCAATTAAAAATAAGATCGTTTAATCATCAAACTGTTTAAAACAAATAAATGACATTGGTAAAAGCATTACTAAACGACCTTAGTTTTAATTTATTTTTTACATAAATGATCTTTATAGTGTGATTCATAATATGAACGGTTCTGATCACAAGCACAAAACTCTATGACTAAAATATTAAGAGTTTTGAGTAGAAATTCCTACTCATTTTTGAGTACCCAAGTATTGTTCGTTAAGATAATAGGAGTTCCTTAAATTAAGAAAGCGATGAGATTTAAAAACAAAAGGAATAGTCACTTAATACTACGGTCTACTAGTATTTCTCTTCACAGTATTTCTCTTCACTTGTGAGTGAAAGGTTTTAAGTTCGATTCTCGTCAAATACGAATTTAAACCACATTATTGCAAAACTTATTGTGAAGCTTGACCCACTCCTTCACCTCTTTAATGTAGATAATATTGTTCGTTCATTAAAAATATAAAAAAATACAGGTGAAAGCACCTTAATAAAATAATATTTAATATACATTAAATGCAGATATGTAAATAAATGAATTAATGCCTCCGTGAACTCAAATCAAAACACCTTAATTAAAAGCTTGAAAAGCTTAATTAAAATTTTAAAAAAGGCATAAATATTTAGTCTCAAAAGTTCTAAAATAAGTCACTTAATTTGAATTTCTCCTTGACTAAATTGGCCTTAATCGTTGAATTTCTCCTTAACTACATTGGCCTTAATCATGACAACGTGAAAACTTTCTAGTGAGCCGCCCTATAAAGTCCGATCACTACGTGTCACATTTCCGGAATTATGGAACGAGTTTCTGACGTGCGATGTTTATCTTCTTGTGGGTATTATCAATGCATTATTTTATTGATTGGGCCATTATCATTTTCTAAAAGGGATATCTCCAGATCTTTTGCATCAAATTCACTTGATTTCTAAATTCAAGTTCTTCAAATTTGATCAAACGATTACAAATAAGAGATTCCTTTAAAAATTATAATAACTTTAATCGTTTAATCAAATTTCAAATATCCAGATTTGAGAATTGGACGAATTTGGTGAAAGAACATGGGGCATTACCGGTTAAATGTTGGACAAGATTAGCTACTGGTACATAACGCTTTATCGCACTGACAAAAATAATTACGTTAGTATGCTCCAAGTTCGATCTTTACTGATATTTTTTTCTTCTAATAATTAATAATTTAACCAACTAACATTATTGTTCGTCAAAAAATATAAACTTTAATATTTCTTTAAAATATTTTTTAGTGTGTCTAGAAAACAAGTTAGTGTATCGCGTGTTATTATACAAGTGACAGATACTTGTCTTGAAAAATTAACCACTTAAAAAAATAAAATTTCAGACTTGTATAATAAGATATATATGTACCTGTTGCGCACAATGAAAGGTTCCAGAATGTTGATTTCAATCAAAGTATAGTCCATAATCGAGATATGAATTATTGATGTTGGCCAACACGTGTCACTTAATCAAACCGTAAAATACATGCTTTATTCAATCATGAAGTTTACTGTCATTACAAGACTCTAATTTCAACAATTATCAAGCAGCACGCAACATTTTCTTGCGGAAAATGCAAGTTTGGTTTTTGGATATTAACTTGAAGAACAAGAGAACATACAAGTGTTCAATCCCATTTCCTCACAACAAGAACAGGACACTTAGCGTTATGTACGCAGTAATTGCTTACGCTTCCCAAAAAAGCCCTGTCCCAACAGAACATATCAATCAGAAAGCGGTTTTCGCACTTCGTTTTAAGCCATCTACGCTCCAAACTGAATAAGAACACACATACCTTTGGATACCTCCGCGACCGTGGCTGCCTAACACAAGCAACTGGATGTTGTGTTTCTCTACTGCTTCACATATCACCACCTTCGGATCGCCTACCTCTGTCACTGTCTCTGCAACAATCTGCACAGTCGAAAACGAGGAATTTTTTCGCAAAATCAGATGTAGTTTTACGAAGGAAAAGAAAGGAACTTTGATTGTAATTGTACCCCATGTTTGGCACAAATTTCTTTAGCTCTCTCCAACAAAGTCAGCGCCACCTTCTTGTGGTTTTCAAGCAAAGATGTTAGCAACTCAGCGGCTGCACAATGTATAGACAAAAATCAGAAACCAACAGCTTGATCAAGCATACAATTACACACCGATAACTTCAACAACTGATTTGTCGAAATAGCAAAATAGGTAGTGAGATTAAGATTTAGAGTCCCTACGGGCAGCTCCGTAACTGGCAGCATAAGTGGAAGCGAAGTCAATGGGCTGTGCAGTGAAGATGACTAGCTGCGAACTCTGGATGGTGTCGCGCAGATTTTCGAGCGCCCAGTTGAAGGCGTATTGGCTAAACTCGCTCTCGTCGATCGCCACCATCACCTTCTTCTTCTCCTCATTCTTTCCCTGCTCCTCCATCCTCTCTCTCTGTCTTTCACTCTCTTTCTTTGCAGGCAAGGCAACTCACATTCGTCTGTGCCTGCCTCGGTGGTCTTTTAAAGTCAAGACAGAGCAGTAATGAGATGACTTGTCATTCCTGCGTGCCTACTCCTGGCAAGTCCTAACTACGAGTCAAAACTACAAGCACACACGTGGTGTCCTAGTAATCCAACTACCTTGTTTGGAGGCTCGACCTAGTCGGTCACAATTTCAATCCTGCCCAATTCTATTCACCGAATGGGCTCAGATCCCATACTCACAGTTCAGAGTCACAGTGGCCTAATCCCTGTAAGGTGTTTGTTACGATTTATGTCGAGCCCGTCAAGATGCTTCAAGACCCACAATGGCCCAATGCCATAATGCGAGCAGCTGAGGAGCCTGCGAGCCTGAGACAAAGGTCATCTCCAACCGAAGGAGGGTCGAATGGTTCTCTTCAGTCCTATAGTCTTGCAAGAAATTATATTTTAATGAACAATGTTAGGCATATTTTATACCATGTTCAATCGAAGGGGCCAAAAGGGCCACAAGCCAAACATAGCCATTTGACAAAAAACTGTCTCCAACCGATAAAGCTTGGGCCATCGGCCAAACATAATTTATTATTTTAATTAAATTAAAATAGCCGTTATTCCCTGCAGGCATAGAAGTCTCTTGCGCGGGCGAAGGAGATGCATTTCTCCGATTGAACCTTCTTGTTCCTGGATGCTCCATAGAAATCCATCGCTATTCCTTTTCTTCCACCGAGAAAGGTTCATTCCAAATCACAAGAAAATTTTCTCTCTTTTTTTTTTTAATTTTAATGAACTTTTTTCTTTTTCAGCAATTCAGGAAAGAATGAATCGTCTTGAAAACCGAAGTATTGATAGGAATACCGGGGGTTCAAATCCCTCTCCATCAACGAAGTCATAAGTTATCTCTTGCGTTATCTATAGATAGGAACAAATGAAATTGTGACGAAGGGGAGAAATAGTCTTTTTCTGTATTTTCTAAGGATCTAATCAGAGCCAAATTTGGATTTGAAAAAAAAGCCTCCTTGACCTCTGAAGCGCTTGGACATAGGATTTTCGGCCTTTGGTCAGTCGTAGGTCAATCCATCCAGGAAGACCCCAGATTTTTATGCTGATTGGTTCTTTAATATAAGATTTTCAGACATATTTTGAGTGCCACTTGTCGCCAAATGAATATGTCCGGATTTCTTATCTTTATATAATCTCAATTTTTTTTTACAGGATTTCGAGTGACACGTGTCGCTAACATGAGTAACTCTCCAGATTTCTTATCTTTATGTAATCTTAATAATTTTTTGGAAAGGATTTTGAGTGACACGTGTCGCTAAAATGAGCAACTCTTCAGATTTCTTATCTTTATGTAATCTTAATAATTTTATCGGATATGATTTCGAGTGCCACATGTTGAGATGTAATCGGTTGTGCAAATTTGAAATATGATTCTTATCTACGTGACACTTCTTATCTTCAGCTTTCAATGTTGTAGGAATGGTGTAGGTATTTATAGGAAAAAAAATTAGAATTTTTTTTAATTCGTCAAAAAAAAAAATTCAAATTTCAACGGTAACCTAACGGCATTCAAATGGGCTGAGTTGGAGAGCTGGCAAAATTTCAAGCTAGACATTCTTGTGCTGGAGGACTGGCTGGAAATGGCCAGCTTGCTGGCCTAATTTGGGGGTTTGGGCCCGATGGGGCCAGCCCTTGGTCGGAGATGGTTTTCGTGTCATTCCGAACTATTTTTAGCCCTATGACTCTTTGACCGGGTCGGTTGGAGATGGCCTTATCTCCACTCTAGTTGCACATACCATGTTAACAGATACAAACATGCATATCGATATCGTGGTAGAAAAATAAAATCTTAAAGATATCCAGACGTAATTACTGAAGCATACTCTGAGAGGTGCAAGGAATTTGAGCCACAAATCGGACAATGCTAATGCCCCGCCAATGCGGGCAACTGCATCAGCGCTAATGCCAAACCTTTCCAGAAGTTCATGACAACCTGATCAAATATTGAAGCACAACAACTCAGTTTGTTTAAAAAAATTGTAAAGATTGAAAAAAGGAGTTATTAACGGCACCGTATTGATCAAGTTCATAATCCCTGACTTTGAGCTCCACATCAAGGAAGTCACTCATTCTGCCAAGTCCAAAAAGGCCAAGTCTTTACTCTACATATTAAGAAACCCCTACAAATTAGGTCCAGTTAATAATCATTTCGCTTTTACAATGAAAAATAAAAGCTAAGAACGAAATGGTTATCAAACGAGTCCTTCAAATTCTAAAACTCTGACTGATTTAGGCACATTGTACAATTTGATCTCACACTCAACAAAACCATGACTAATTAATTTACAATGGTATAACATAGAGCATGCCGACAAATTAAACAAAGAAACTGAATGTTTTGAGGGAGTACCCTTTGAGACCTTTGAAATCGAACGCGAAAGCAGTGCAGCTCCTGGCGGTGGGGAGTGATCGGAGACGTGGCCACGTCGTCGGGAAGGAAACTGACTGACGGCGGAGGTGGAGCGACGTCCGGATGACGCGCGAGTAGAGAGGAGGGTCACGTGGGTGGGGTCAGCAATTGAAAATGCCCGCAGGCCCTGCAACCGGAACATCTCTGCAGCTCCGCTCAGTCAAAAGTGCCGGGCAGCGCTTGGAGGAGAGAGAGAGGTCCCGGTGGTTGCCTTGGAAGGTTTTGTTTGGATTCTTGGCGCCAAAACCCGAACAATTTACATTACACATTAGAAAGTATTTTTATTTATGTTTTTAGTCTGGCATGAAAAAAGTTTTGCGGCCCATTGGTCAATTCTTCTTGAAGTGAATTTGGGCCATAGTTGAGATTGGATCCAAATATATGGAACGATTAAAGAATGAATAATAATTATTAAATTTATTTTGTGTGTGAGTAGTAAGTTTAATTCGTTATTTGTAGAAGTGCTTCACGAATGATATAATCGGAACACTCACGTAAGTTTTCTCCACCCACCTCAACTATAACTAGAGTCTAGAGTCTCTAAAACCTGCCTTTTTCGGGAGAGCAACTTACATGGAACGGGTTCACTGTCACGTGACTTTCTGATTCAACAATACATTTCCACATGAAGAAAAATTAACACATAATAATTTATTATTGGACAAAACGCCACATAATTGTGAACTCATTCCATGTGAATCATGCATGATCCCAACGATCTAAGTTTAGATAAATGTCCCAACAATCTAAGTTTAGGTAATATCCCTTTGTTTACTTCAGTGGCCAATTAGGGGATTCATAGACAATGGTGTACTCTTCTATACTATACACCAGTCTCAGCTGCCTCTCTTTCAGCACTCAAAACCGCGTTGGGACATCAGTGCCCTTAATCTTAAGGGTAAGCTTAGAAACCCACACATATATCCACATGACAGATGACCCTTTCAAATCAAGTTATATATCTATGAAGCTGTCTTCAAACATGATCTATATAACTACCACTTTGATCTGTCTCAGCCTTTCCCATCTTATTATTTTTGGTTCATTTATATAGTACAAGATTCGTTTGCACCCTACACAAATATATAAGCATGAAAAAATAATATTTTATTGTATATATATTATGGGATCCATGGAAGCTAGAGAAGATGGTATTGATCGTCGTCTTGTGCTTCATTGTCTCCACATGTGCATGTAGGGTTTAGGAGCATGGGATCTGAAGAAGATTGAGCGTACTCTCACTTCTCAAATAGGCCATGTTGCGTTGTTGTAGTCAGGAAGTCTTCCATACCCTTCTGATCTTACTACCATCTCTTGTACCTCCGGATATGCAGTACTTGTCCCCTGCAACATTCCACATTGCTCGCTTTTATCACTTTCATCTTTTAAAAGCTCATTGACAACCTTAAATATTTGATACGGAAAATGATTTATGCACACTCCAATTTATTTAATTTCATGAATTCTTTATTTTTTTTTCGATTAAAAAACAAAAAGAAAATACGAATGTGCATGAGAAGAAAGAATGAATGCGAAAAACAGTTCCGTATATTGATTATAGTCTTTACAAATTCATAATTTAATGTGGATACACACACACACACACACACACACATATATATATATATATATATATATTTGTGTAAGCGTGTAAATGCATACCTGCTGCTGTTGCATTGCGTCCACAGCATCCACATCTGGTGTATTGAAATCATAATACGCACTTGCTGCAGAAAGTTTCTTTGACAGAAACTTGGAAACCACCAATACAAAGCACTTTGTTAATATTCTATTGGACATATATGATCCATGATCCATGATTATGTAAGAAATATCCATGATATGATATGATTAATTATTTAAGATATTACTCACCTCAATTTGGTTCTGCAGTGACTGAACGTAACTGCAAACCACATCCAGCATTACTGCCATTCCCATTGTCTGCAAATTAATTCAACCATAAAAAAAGAGTAACGATATCAGTTAAATTTTAGAAAGAAAATAATCATTCATTTCTTTCGTAGATTATTCAAATTAAGCGACAAGAAGTTAATCAAATTATGCATACCTTGTAGCAGCCTGGAACCAGATTTTGCAGGCATCTCAGCCTCTCGTTTATTTTCTCTCTTCTCAGCTAATAATACCAAGCATGTTAAGAAAATGAAATGCGTGAGACCAACATCCCGTCAATATATAATTTCACGTACGTATAAATAGTATAGTTATCAGAATATTATGGATTTTAGCTATTTAATTAAGGCAAGATAATTAAGCTAAATGTGCTTCAAAATCTGGCCTTGAAAACTAACAAGAGAATTATTAGTTCTAAACCACATACTGGTAACATAATGCAATTTAAAAAGAAGTGATATATTTATACCCTTTCTGCCAAACTGTGGCTATCAGTAGCTTGGCCTCTCTTAGCTCTCACATGAATTACTTCTTTTAGTTTCTCTCCATCCTTTTCACTATTCTTTCTCTTTCTTCCTCCTAACGACTGCCAAGAATCACCAATCGCGCATTTCAATAACAAAAGAAAACGAATCTCAGAAAATCAATCTAGCCAGAAATTAAGCATACATGCATGATCAATTAACCAGACGTCATATATAAGTTAGCTAGCTCTCCAACAAGCAACTATATAATTTTGTATGCAATAAAACGCACGTGCCTTTCCTTTTCCGGTTTCTTGGCGAAAATCTCCATTCATGAGATGACCTGTGGAATGAGTAACTATGACATCGTCATGATTTGGATCATCAGAAATTGGAGAAAAGCTTTGAATGTGTTGAGTGAAGTTGATAGGGAGCTCATGATCATCAAGTTGTGGCTGATCATAATCATCGGTAGTAAGGCAGGTGTCGTTGCCCGAGAGAGCCATGATTTCATGATGAATATTGGTGCCAAGACTAGTCTCCAAATCACAGAGATTGTCTATGAGTTCCATCTTCCAAACTTCGAGTCTTTGTCTACACAGAAACTTGCGGTTTTGCATGCCTTTAGAGACAGACCAATCGAGTTTATAGAAACTTCAGTCCAAAAGCAAATTAGCTACACTACAGATTTTCATTTCAGTTATAAGTTGACTTTGTATCCCAACTTCTATCTCCTTTTTTTATCCCAAAAAAAAAGTTTGAATACATCCGCGTCCAGTACGAGGGACCATACACTGGTGTTTTTTAGCAAGATAAAATTCTAAACTTACTTTAATTTACAAAGAAGAAAATTCGAACTTGATCAGTGAAAATAAAGCAGGTTCATTGTCCTGATGTGTGTGGTATCGCATGCGTGAGACCATATAACCCGTTTGGGTTTGAATTAAGTAAATTTGGTATTTGATTTGGTGTGATTAGCTTTGTTTGTTTTCAATTTTTGTTCTTGATGGGAACATATATCTTCCCCTTATGGATAATGATGATGTTACCACAAATCGCATATATAGGGTTTCCACTTCAACTCCATTCAATAAAAGGTTGTAAAATCAAATATGAAGACTGACCTTAAATGGAGTGCTCACAATCTAAAGAGTCGATACAAATGTTGACTCTAAACTTTCTAAATTTGGAGAGCTTCATTTCTTTATCAGAGCACTTGATATTTCAAATCCACATCGATAACGAGCGATTTTTCAGTGTGTCCGAAACACAGAGTGGAATACAACATGTCTTACACAATTGGAGGAACACTTTAAAAATAAAAAAACTTTCCTCCAATTGTACAATAACAATGTGGTGTTCTGCCTTTCAAAGACACTGAAAAATCTCTCATTGGTAACCCATACCGACTCATTGGCACCCCCCCATCCCCCTCAAAATCCCAACTTGTACCAATATGTCATGCATATATGCATTCCTTGCTTGTCAATTTAATTGGCATCTTCTGCCTTTTGATTTTCAAACCCTAGCTAGAATAGCATGCTAATTAGATTACAGTTGTACTAAGTATCGTTTAGTCAATCTTCACCAAATAAGCCTTTGATTCTTGACTTAATGTGTATTTTGTAGTGTAGCTAATCTTTGACTTTGAATTAGGACCCATAGATTCAATGCCAAACTTTTATTTCTTAAATGGTGGAAGCAGAAGAGGGTTTAGGGTTTAGATATTGAACGATAACTTTACCATCATATAAGGGTGAAAATGAGACTGTCAACATCCTCGTCCAAATTCTTTTGAAGGTACATCACAAATGGCCTGTTACTGACCTTAACTTGTTTAGACCTTGATTTCATCCAACATATATTCATTGTATTATATTGTTGTCAATGTGATTTGGGTCGATTAGTCAAAATAATGTGTCCGTTTTCTTGCATTTAAGTTCAAGTGCGTCAAAATTTTCTTTTGTCAAATAGTATAAACCAATTCGGTGTTACTGTGTATATAAGTAAACTAAACTTTTAGTCTTTTCTCTTATACCATGCTTACGTAAACTTCAATATTATTAGTAACCCAATTCGGTTGGCGGGCAGTGTTTTTGGTGTTCTCCTTTGGTAAAAATTAATGGAGGTCTTTTTCAAGTTCATAACAAATGATGTCCATATCCGGCAGCACGTATGGAGGAGGAAGGTGATAGGCGAATGCCATATGATTACGGAATGACAAACCATAAATTTAAAGTTGTATGAAATTTATTTCACTAACAATGACATAATCATGGGATTATACAAGAACCATATGACGTTAATTTTTTAAGTTCCTTGATAATGCGAACTGGGGTTAGACTTTCTTAGGCCCAAATGATGTTAATTTTTATTTTTAATTTAATCCACTCTTTCCGGGCCGAACAACACACAACAGGCCCAAATATTAACTCGGCCCAGACGGCAGGCCGGCTCAACCGCGCAGCAGTTGAAGAATCCAAACGACGACCAAATTCATAAAACTAAAATACACAAATGACACAGCAAATACCACCCACACCTTTCCTCATTTCTCAACCCTGACTTGGAACAAATATACTATTTATATTTCTAAAATACATAAGTGGTTGCGAAATATGAAATTTAATTAAAATCTTCTCTTTTAAGATTTAAGATTAAGATATTGTAATTTACATGTTTACTTACTGAGAATAAAAATTAGAATTATTAATCTTGAAATTCATAATCTATAAGTAAAAAAATGAGATTAGCTAGAGGGTGGGACGGCTAATTGATTCGATTCCCATTGCTTACTTTCCTTATTCCTAAATTCTCCAATTCTCTCTCTCATTGAACTTAGCCTTTACAAATAGGTCGTAGGTGTATCATATGTTCCACTCCATCTGTAACTTCTGTTTATACTATGAGTCAATTGTCACCCACAACCCACACGTTCCACGTACATTCCACTACTAGTAACACCGAAGCTTTTCTATAAATCGCATGCGGACATGCTAGACTATCTAATTGTAAGGAGTTGCGTTGTGTTGAGTGATCTGTCTATCTAAAATCTAAACAATAGGTAGTTTAACGTCAATAATTACGGATCATTTGGACAGTACTTCCATAGCACTCTCTCATATTCACAACCACAGATCCACATCTCCAGCCTAGGGTACCCCCACCCCAACAAGGGCCACCACATAAACACGCGTGCCTTGTATCGATATATATCAAGATCAAGTCTATCTCACATGATGAGTTGTTGCTAGTTATCTTTTTACTCCAAGCTTTTTTTACATGATCCAGAAATAGGTAAGATGACAAGAGCATCTCCCGCCCACGATAGAGAGCAATTCGACTAAATTTGGAAAAAATTTATCCTCAAATAATCGATTCTCTCATGTTCTGATATATGATATCAAATATACCTGACCTTTGCATCTATTCAAAACTTTAAGCCCCCATGTATGGTCCCCCTCTCCTCTCCATTGGCCACCTCCCCCACTTTGAAACCTCCCCATGTCACTTCATTCTTTCGTCTTCACACTTCATTCTTTCGTCTTCACACCACTTTTTCTACAATCCAGCTAGTTTCAAAATTATGTATAAAACAAATCGACGTTTTTAAAAGTAGGTAAAATTGGATATGTAATTATTGGAATAATTGTGGGAGACTCAAATGGTGGATATGCAAGAATTATATGCTGGTGAAGGGAGGGCCCCAATTGGTAGGAAAAAAAGGGTTATCCTGCACTTGGAAGAAGTAGGAAAAAAAAAAATATAGTGATAATTTGATTCTTTGTCAAGATTATCACGATGATTAAACGAATTCCAATTTTATTGGTGTTTTTGCATAGATATTCTTCAGGCTGTGATTAAAAATTGAACGATTTTGTTTGTGACACATGCACAATGAAAATTGTGTAATCCCAACAAAGTAGATAATGAGAAGTACAACGGTGTGCACCTAAGTATTATTCTTTTATTGTCAGGAGTCAGGACAATACTTGTGCTCACACCATGGGCCACATGCTTGTCCACTCAATTGTGGTTTACGTAATTCATCATAAAAATATCATAATTGAAAACATTCGTTTTCTTAATTATCATTCACATATCATCCTTTCAAAATCAGTTAAATTGGAGAAGATACTATCAGTGATATGTATCAAATACATGATCGTTTAGCACGATGATGTCAATTGTTACCAAAATTGAGAGTTGTTTGATACATATGAGTGACTTAACAATCTCTAATTAATTTGATTGAGTTTTTACAAAGTTGACCTTTAAACGATGACTAAGAAAGCGAGTGATTTCAGTTTATAATATTTGTATAATAAAAATACCCTAATTACAATTAAGTGGATTAGAAGGTATGGTTGCAAATATTTTCATTTATTAGTTGGCTAGGTGAGTGATAATTTTTTATCAAAACAAATAGTACCACGTTCAAAAGAACAAACGCATTTTTTGGTGCTTGGATGAGGCATGATTATATTCCAACCACACACACACACTGTCAATGTCATACAAAGTTGAATACTTTGAATCACGCTTCAATGCAGCCCAACGCAGAAGACGCCATTTTCCACATCTGGTTTTGTATTTTTGCAGTTCTGTATCTGCGTAAATATATTTTGTCCAGTCAATCACGTTTCTTGTATAAGGAGGGGTCGAATCCAGATGGACAACAAACACGAACGAAACGAAGCTAGCTATCCCCTGAAGAAAAGAAACCCTACTACATTTCACTATCGAGAAACTCACTAATCTTCTCTTTCTTTAGTTTATACCTAATTATTCAAAGGTTTTTTTTTAAGGAAACCTAATGAAAATAGCTTGAAAATTTTGAGTTTTAACGATAAGGACAAAATAAAGGGTAAAATAAATAGTAACAGGTTTGACTTTTTAAGTGTAAAAATGTGGTTTTTCGTTAAAGTGAACAGTACCGCAGACTTTTCTTTAAAACTCCCATTTTTTTAACCAAAATGATCCCTGAAATTTGCATAACACATCACTTTGGTCCCTGAGATTGAAAATCAATAGAAATGGTCCATAAAATTATCCACCATCCATTATTTTGGTGCTTCCGTTAAAAACTCCGTTAAGTGTCCTAGAGCTCTTGGTCGGAAGTTTGGGCAATTTTCAAAGCTTCGTAACTCAATCGTTTCTTAACCAAATTCGACCCATAATATATCAAAATGAAGAGAGGAAAGTGTACAACAAGATTATACCTATTTGGAAGTCCAATGGTTGCCGAAGATGGTCGAAAAATAGCCTGAAAGGTGACTGGTCCGAGGGAAAACTCGGAGAAAACTGGGTAAACTTTAAACATTCATAACTTTTTCAATACTCAACGAAATCGAGTGATTCAAAAATGAAAATCATAATTCTCGACGAGGTGAAGAGAATGGTACCTTTCTCGATGGCTAACTCTCCGTGATTTGGCCTGAAAAAAAGCTCAAAACTGGCTAACTCGAGACCAAGATAGCCAATTTCGAGCCCTTTTTTTGGCCAAACCAAGTCGAGTTAGCCATCGAAAAAGGTACCATTCTCTTTGTCTCGTCGAGAAGTATGATTTTCATTTTTAAATCACTTGATTTCGTTGAGTATTGAAGAAAACGTTTAAAGTTTACTTAGTTTCCGGCGAGTTTTTCAGTTTTCCTGCGGACCAGTCACCTTTCAGACTATTTTCCGGCCATCTCCGGCAACAATTGGGCTTCCAAATAGGTATAATCTTGTTCTACACTTTCCTATCTTCATTTTGATATAATATGGGTCGAATTTGGTTAAGAAGCGATTGAGTTACTAAACTTTGAAAATTACCCAAACTTCCGACCAATAGCTCCAAGACACTTAACGGAGTTTTTAACCGAATGATCAAAATAATGGATGGTGGACAATCTCAGAGACCATTTCTATTGATTTTCAATCGCAAGGACCAAAGTGATGTGTTATGCAAATCTAAAGATGAAAAGCCTTATTCAAGTCTATCCTACTGTTTATAAAATCATTAGTATGACTGTCGAACAGTTGTATTATGTTAACAACCTACGACTCAAATTTCGGAACTATTCTGTAATATTTAATTACAATATCATTAGAATTGTACAATTAATGTGGTTTGAACTTGACCAAGGATGACTGAGAAAATGATGTATTTTGTTGTGTCCCATCTATAGCTGGAAGCTCTAGCTTTGACACTCAGCAGGCTAATCCATAGCCCCATTGAAACTATACAACCAAATACCATCTCACAAAATTCCATTTGTAAAGTTTTAGAAGGCCAAATATGCATGTGGACCTTGTTCAAAAAAAAAAAACAATATGCATGTGGACAGACTCCTTTTAGGGTTTTACTTTTATTGATTTGAACCTGTAATTATTTGAAACTTTCTTCTTCTCTATAAAATCTGAATTTGCCTTCCTATTGTTTCACTTTCATCCCTCTCTTTCCTCAAAGCAAATATCTCCCCCCCCCCCCTCTCTCTCTCTCAAGTAAAACAGCAACTATGGCTGCTCCTAGAAACCCTAATGAAGAAAATGAGCTCAGAAAAGGGCCATGGACTCTTGAGGAAGACAATCTGCTTATACATTACATCGCGAACCATGGCGAAGGCCATTGGAACTCTTTAGCAAAATTTGCAGGTAAATAGTAGCCACATGATCACAACCTTTTGTCAACAAGTCCACTTCATTTTTTGGTTCTCAAGCATTCAACTCTGTTTTTTCTTTAGGATTGAAGAGGACCGGAAAAAGCTGCAGATTGAGATGGCTAAATTACTTAAAACCCGACATTAAGCGCGGCAACCTTACTCCGCAAGAACAGTTCTTGATCCTTGAACTCCACTCCAAGTGGGGTAACAGGTCATCTTCTATTCATGTCACAACGTTAACTCTTTAGTAAAGTTAATGTTTGTTATGTCAGACATTCTCCATGCAGAATACCCGTTCTTTATGTCGCGCATCGGTATTGTCCAAAATATATCGATAACATGCATGTATGTTTTTTCAGGTGGTCTAAAATTGCGCAGCATTTGCCAGGGAGAACAGACAATGAGATAAAGAACTATTGGAGAACGAGGGTGCAAAAACAGGCGCGCCAACTGAACATCGAGTCGAACAGCGAGCAATTTCTCGATGCAGTTCGGGGTTTCTGGATGCCGATTCTGCTGCAAAAGATGAAGCAATCTTCTTGTTCTTCAACCTTGAGCCCTTCTCAGAACTCTGCATCTCCTTCTCTGTCGCCATATCACACAGTTCCTTCCGTGCCACTCCCAACTTCTCCACCTGGCAATGCGACAAGCATGTTTGACAACTATCACATGAGTGGAAATTCCAATCTTGCCACCGTCCCAAGTAATATTCTTTCGTCGGAATCTCTTATTTCACAGGTGCCGCAAATGGCAGAACAGTCCACGAGTTTATACCCTGCATTTGACCACATTGGATACAGCAGCTTAAGTCCAGATGGCAGTTACTATGTGGACAGCAGTGGCTATGACATGGAGGGTCTCAGCCTGGACCCTGTTTCGGCAATGGGCAATTATGACAATTCACAGTTTGATTGCCAAATGGTAGGAAATGATTGGATGTTGGACACCATCACTGACAATTTATGGAACATGGACGGGATGTGACAACCTAGAAAGTTAAAGAGGATTTTCAGGGGATGATTCTGATTTCTGAGTTGATGTTATTTAAGGTTATGGAATGTATTCAAACCGCATTTTCTACAAGTAATGTAATCAGATGCTGTTTAAAGTTGATTGTTTTTTAGTTATTTAAAATTATTTAAAACTTGTAAAAGAAATATTCAAACTTAGATCAACGAGGTTGAAACAATATCTTATGATTGACCATGTACTAAGTGTACTCATATTTGTGACCTTTTACTAATTGTGGATATAGTACAAATCTTATTTACAATTAATATTTGTTTAATTTTTATAATGGGGGTGACGAAAATGTTGTAATAAGAAGTAGGCGGGGGCTCGAAAATGATAGTTCGTAGAGGGGTTCAAAGAGATCTATTTCAAACCCTTATCAAACTTTCGTTACAAGTACGAAGCTTTATCAGGTCGGCGCATTACCAAGTCCGAGAATGATCTATTTCTTTAGTGACTAAGAGCAAAACGAGCCATAACATAAGAGGAGAATCCACTCTTAGTAGAATCGAGCACATATATTTTCTTTGTTTTAGTCAGTGTTCTAGAAATCGGCCTAGGCGGTGGTCAGCCGCCGCGATTAACCTATAGTTGGGAGGAAAATCAGGGAAGGGATTAGGCGGGCGCCGATGCGGTCCGGGCGGCGCTTGGGCGGCCTAGGTGGGTGACTGGATGGCCTAGGCGGTCTTGGCATTTCACTGCCTTTTTCTGTTTTCAAAATGAGGAAGGAGGAATGCAAAGCACAGTTGCACATAGGGGTGGGCAAACGGGTCCTGGACCCGCGGGTAGGGGCGAGTAATGCGGGTACGGGGCGGGTACATATATTGTAAATTCAAAACAGGGCGGGGCGGGGCGGGTCCATTTAATTAGTGGGGCGAGGCGGGTACAAATTTCAGAGAAAACGGGCCCCCGGCCCGAACCGTTTCAACCATTCATTATAGGGAGATTAAATCTCCACCGTTGATTTCTAACTCACAGGACTTGAATTCCAGAATCCTCTGGACTCCTCTCGTCTCGACCTCGATCTCGATCTCGATCTCGAATTCCAGAATCCTCTCGACTCATTTCGTCTCGATCTCGACCTCGATCTTGATTTCTTCGTTTCAGCAAACAAATCTAAACGCGCCGCTGCAAACCTACGGCTGCAAACCACAGTGGAGGATCAATAAGCATCGGATCGGCCACTTCGCCGCTGCAAACCTACGGTTGCAAACAACAGCAGCCTCTCGAGCAGCAACCACGGTAGCGTGGTTGAGAAAGACGTGTCGATCATGGCAGTGGGCGATTCGAACCAGTCCGATATCGACGAGGACCTTCACAGCCGGCAGCTCGCTGTCTATGGCCGCGAGACGATGCGGCGGCTCTTTGCTTCTAATGTTCTTATCTCAGGGATTCAAGGTCTAGGTGCTGAAATTGCAGGAGCTTGGAGCCTTGGATGGGGTGATGTCGATGTGCTTCAGTAATTGCAGAGGAGAGTGGGATACTGAAAATTGATCGATTTCATCGCTCCAGTTCCTGATTTGTCTCTGGCGGCATTCTCTTCCTGTCCTGATTCAATTTCAAACTCGAATTTGAACTCGGTCGAGTGCAAATTCGACTGGGAATCTGGGATCTGGGTCTTGGGATACTGAAAATTAGAAGAAGAAGAAGAACGAGAAAAAAAAAAAAAAAAAAAGGGTACCCGTTGGACCCGTAGGAACCGGCCCGTTTAATACGGGCCGGGTTAGGTCCGGTTTTCAGTTTTAAAATAGTAAAGCCCGCCCTGCCCCGGCCCGTTGTATTTTCAAGCGGGTCCGGTCCGGTCCCTTTAATTTTGGGCCCGGCCCGACCCGTGTCCACCCCTAGCTGCACAGTCTGTGTTATGGATTTTGAATTCCAGCGAAGAAGACGAGAGGAAGAAGAAGATGAGAGAAAATTGAGCCTCTATCTTCGATGCTCACCCACGTGACCACTATCAGGTCTCACTTTTTCATATTTAATATATTTTAAACTATTGTCCAATTAAAATGGGACACCTAGCATCCTAATTATTTGAATACATATTATAAAGGAGGGTACAGCTATTAAAAAAAATGAGGGTACATGCGTACAGCTAGCACACTAAACGTTATGAATGGTGCCCCACCTCCCTCCCTTCTATGCATCTTAGTTTCCCACCCTCCATTTTTTATGTAATTATTTTAAATTGTTGATTAAATACTTTCTTTTTTTGTCAAATACTTTGTTTTCAAAGATTAAATGATTTCTAAACATACATTTGGCACCTTTATTCTTCTCTAAATGCACTATAAATTCATATCATCTTTGAAATTTTTTCCCAAAGTACTACAGATTTGTATCATTTGAACTTGTATCTTATTCCATCAAATTCATCAAAGTACTAATGATATAATATGCATATTCTTGTACTTCTATTTTTGCATTTTATAATTCTTTTATTATCTATACAAGTATAGTTTTTTGGGAGTTTTAACGAAAAGCCCGCGGTACTGTTCACTTTAACGAAAAACCACATTTTTACACTAAAAAGTCAAACATGGTACTATTCACTTTACCCTTTATTTTGTCTTTATCGTTAAAACTCAAAGTTTTCAAACCCTTTTCATTAGTTTTCCTTAGTTTTTTTAGGTGTAAATAGACACTTATTTACAAGATATATAATAAATTTACAAAAATCCGCCTGGCGCTAAACCCCTGCCCGCCGTCCGACTAGCGCCTAACAATTTTTAGAACCTTGATTTTAGTATATTTGCACGAGTTATTCATCTACATGGCCTCAACTGACTCACTAAGTGACAGCTCAGAGTAACTAACAAATAACAAACAGTAGAACTGACTAGAATTTCGATAAGGAAAATTGTTGAAGAAACAGCTAAACGTCGAGAAATAAATATATATAAAACAAATTAACATAAATTCTAATACTTTGTTAAGGAAGGGGGGGGGTCCCCAACTAGAAGCCACGTCGTGGAATGAATTACGATCGTTATGTCACATCAGTCTTATTTTTTTTAGACGGTCAACCGTATGATTTTATTTCTAGGTGACCACATGGTGAATGTTACAAGGCGACATTCTAATATATACTAATATTTTAATGTACAATAATTAATTGGATAAGAAATTTGAATGACGCAGACATACTGTATTGACTCTTACGTACGCATAACTATAATCAGTAGGTAAATTAAAAGTATCTTTAATAGACTTGTTAAATCCTAAGTCGAGATGCTATTATGTCAGTATGATATTAAAAAAAAATTAATTAATGTGTTATTTATTGACTAGATTTGAAGTTCTTGTGATTAAGAGTCTCAAATTTTTTTATTAGTTTAATGGTAGGTTCTATTTTTTTTAATAATAAATACAACCATTTGAAGTTCTACATTAATAAAAAAAAAAATTGACAATTTGATTGAAGAAACACAAAACTTGATATAAGACTTCAAAGTGTCACATCGCTCATCAATTTGTAATATAACAGTTATAATTTAACATTTCTATTGAAAATGATCTCAAGTATCGTGATCGATCGCACAAAAAAAATGTAGGTTCATGAGTTTGAGAGTATCTAAGTCATGGGTGTTTTGCGTGGAGCGGTGTGGATGAATTAAAGTGAACATCAGTACTAAGGTTGGGCAGGGTTATCTTTGAAAAAGTGGGGAACCAAAGAGAGAGAGAGAGATGGCAAATGGTGCGCTATGTTTTCATGTGAGGGTTTGGCTTTGGAAGTTTGGAACCTTGAAAATTTAAGAATATGATGGGAAACGAGATATTATCGCTCCAAAATTTCAATCAAATCAATCTTTCTTTCGCTTTCACAACCAAGCGTGAAGAGACTAAACTCTCACTCACTCTCTCTCTCTCTCTCTCTCACTCTCGCACAGGAGTTTGGGAGGAGGAGGCGGCTGGTTGGTTTTTAATTTTCTTTCTTGCGTCAACACTGCCGACTGCAGAAAGCCACCAAGTGTTCTTTAATTGCTCCTTATTACCCGTAATTTCCCCGTCCACACATTCTCAATTCTCAACGAGGACGAGGTGTAAACCAATCCAACGACGCAAAAAATAACACGCTAAACGACTTTTAGAGCTCGTTTGGTGCCTTGGATTGGATCAGAGAGACTAATCTAGGTTTCACTTCATTTGGTACCTTCAAATTTATAAGTTTGCCGGCACATAACATCAGTACAGAGAACAGAGAGGAGTGAGTTTATAATCATATCTACCCACTGAATTCCCAAACTTTCAGTTTTGTGTCCTGCTAAGGCGTTACCTACTTCCCGCCCTTGTGATAGCTATCTCTCAGCATGACGGTACGGTTGAAGACGAGCTTCTCAGGAGTTGAATCCTTATCGACTGCAAAATATCCTGCAATACAAAAACATAGAGAGTCCTCAGACAATTCCGTATTAGTAGACAATTTATATGGACTCGAGCCACTTATGTACAACTTTCTTCCTAGATTCCATATGGGACTGCTATCAACACGCTTGAAAGAATACTTCTTGCCTTAAAAACGTTATCCCAGTACAAAAAAAAAATTAAAAGGTCAATGCAGAAACATACCGAGCCTTTCAAACTGGAATGTGTCCCCAACAACAGCACTTCCAAGTGAGGGCACAGCATATGCATTGGGTATTACCACCTTGGACTGTGGGTTCAAATCAGCAAGCCAGTCTTCGAGCTCAGCAGGATTCTGACAGACAAAATGAATTTCTAAAATATTTAGAAAGAGAGAGAGAGGGAGGGAGGGAGGGATAGGAAGGAGAGAAAGAGTAATGAAGGCCAACCTCTGAAAGGAACAGTCGGTCAAACAATCTGATTTCCACCTTGAGTGGATCAACCCCTGGAGAAGGTTCAGAAACCCAGTGAAGCACCCCCTGTGGAATATACAAATTGACCAATAAGAATACAAAATGTGAGAAATAAGCACCAAAGCTTGGTTTCCAAGCATCAAACAACAACCACAAGCAAAAGGATGGACTGTAGACCTTTGGCTTTGTCTTCTTTGTAGGATCATACTCAGCCCGTATCTCAAGAACAGTTTCCTTATCATCAGCTAATATGACATCCGTGCACTTAATAGGGAACGCATATCTGCAAAATTCAGATAAAGACTGTGACCCTTGAACCCAAACATGCTCAAGTGGAAAGGAAGGTAAAAACTTGTAGTCCATATGTACCTGAGCAGGACAGATTTACCAGGAGCAAGCCCAAAGTAATCCTTTGAATCTTGAAGCCGAAAATCAGACCGGTCAATATAAACAGTATTGGAAAAGGGAACCTGATGTGAAGGAAAATTAAAAAATTCAGTGACAATTTAAGTACCAAAAGCTTGGAGCAACGTTTAATAATTCATCAGTAAAACCCAGGGTTACCTTGTAGAGAGCAGATGCATCATCTGTCTGAGCATCAGGCCATTTCCTTGCTTCTAAATCCATTGTAGTGCCAGCTTCCAGGTTTGTAATAACCACCTTAAATCAGAAGTTATGAGTCATACACAGATGGAAGAAAAATACCACAAGAAAACCAATGCCAATAAGATACACACCTTGAGGGGATGTAGCACAGCTATCGTTCGAGGAGCTGTTTTATTTAGCTCCTCTCTTATGTGATACTCAAGGCGACTTAAATGTATCATACTACAATCGCTGTTGCAGAAAGAATCACAAGTTCATATATGATAATGAAGAAGCACAATATACTGGCAGAACTAAAAGCAGGCACAATACACACATGCACACACGCACATTCAAAAGTTCAAACCTTCTAGTGATTCCAATTCCTCTAACAAAAGCATTTATTGCAGCTGGAGTAACACCCCTCCGTCGTAAACCAGCCAGTGTCATAAGACGTGGGTCATCCCAACCGTCAACCCAGTTCTGAGTCACTAGTCGATTTAACTGCAACATAGATGGTAGTTGCTAAGTGTGGAAAGGCTCGCACGTAACAATTATATATCAAACGTTATAACTCTTAACATAAGTATGTTCAGTAGTTGACTCACCTTACGCTTTGACATGACAGTGTTACTGACATTCAGTCGTGAGTATTCCCATACATATGGTTGATAGATTCCGAGGGCATTTAATAACCAGTAGTACGAAGCACGGCGAGTCTCAAATTCAAGTGTGCAAAGCTGCCATATTCAAATACAGGGTGACTAAAGACTCAACATCTCAAGACTCAACCATCAACATTTGCACAATAATGTGAAAACACAGAGGATAGGGAAGGAGATGCCCCTATGATAAATTTGGCATGATTTTATGATCATGAATCATGCCACTACTATCCATTAGGAAAGAATATCATTAGGAAAGAATATCAATTGAAGCTAGAAAGCATACCGAATGTGTGATATCCTCAAGAGAATCAACAATGCAGTGAGAATAATCATAACTTGGATAGATACACCACTTGTCTCCAGCATGAGGATGGGGTGTAAACTGCAATAAGAAATTCACACTGTAACTATTAGGATGCCCCTGAACTCGAGTAATTAGAAGAATTATTTAAGGTACACACTTGCCTTGATACGATATGCAATAAGGTCATACATGTTAAAGTTATCACTCTGCATGTCTTGTTTCATTCTAAGGGTTGCTTTGCCTTCTTCAATCAGGCCTCGTCTCATATCCTCAAAAAGTTTCAATGACTCTGCAATTGGCCTGTCCCGCCAAGGGCTGTTCATCTTTTTCTCCCTGTACTCCTTTATCTCGTCAGGTGTCTGAAACCATATTAACAAAGGTAAGTATCTTTCTCAGACCAATGTTGTTTTTATAAAAACAATGTCATGAATACAAAAGTAGAAGTCACCAACAACTGATACTACCACACTGTACCAGAGGATTTGTAAAGCATGTAGAAAGCTAAATAATCACAGCATACAAATAATTTTCAAATAAACTTTGAACAAAACCTGATGATCTACATAAGTATGACCCCTTCGTATGAGTTCCACTGCAAAATCGTACAAATCTTGAAAATAGTCACTGGTGTAAGTGATCTGCAGAAATCCAGCAGGAGTCAGCTGGTGCAAAGACAAAAAAGACTATCAAGAAGACGTAACAACCAACTTTTTTACCTTGTAGGGCTCCCAACCCATCCACTTCACAATTTCCTGAATATGATCAATATATTCTTTCTTTTCAGCCTCTGGGTTCGTATCGTCAAACCTAAAAGTGATAAAGTAGGAATCAACTTTTGAAAAACACGGGAAGATAAAAAATTCTTTCCCCTTCAAGTTAAAGAACATTTAAATTTTTTAAAGAAGATTATAAACTTCTGCAAACAAAATGTAGTTCAAATATGTTATCCTGGGAAATCAGAAATATTGTAATGCTGTAACAGTAGAATTAATCAAGAACACGTTCTCCTAGTTCCAGATATTGCAAACAAAAATATTAGGTAAGATTATCTTCAGCAATAATACAAAAGGTATATGCACATCATATGTGATCATAAATTTTGACATCATCAACCATAACAAAATAATCAATTATATGTTTTCCCTGTCTATTTTGTCTCTCCCTCCTACTGGAAATTGAAAAGTAAAATCATACTATAAAAGCTGAGAAGGAGTAACTCTCACCGCAGGTAGCAGCCTCCATCCCTCTCTTTTGCCAGGCCAAAGTCAATAAACATTGCCTAATCAATAATTATGGTTATAATGAGGAACAACCACTGACAAAGCAAAACATCGAATCTATCCAAGAACACATTTACCTTGGCATGACCTATGTGTAGGTATCCATTCGGTTCAGGAGGAAAGCGGGTCAAAACTTTCCCTCCGGTCCTGTTTAAGTGTTTCTCAAGCAATTCCCTTGTATTGCAACATCTCAAAATAGAACCGTCACTAAAGAAAACAGAAGTATGAACCTGTGAATTGACAACGGGGTAACAAAACGTCAGAGCTGGATATGCGATAATGTGAAAGAGAAACACACAACTCAATAAGGCAACGGGTTTCCAAACATGTCATACTTGCAAGTCAAAATCACGAGCAAGATAGAAGCATGAGTTAGACACTACCTTAAAGTATGATTTTGAAATCACAAAAACGACTGTTGAGTGGTAAAAACACCAACTATACAAATACACTCTATTCAAAAAATAAATGAATCACTTCTTTGTTTCTTCAGTACTTTGTTTGAACCTAAATATTACCTTGTACATACAGTTGGAGGTATGTTGTAATACAGAACGAAGAACAAAAAAAAGAGGAAGTGCATACCTTATAATTATCCAATGGCTGAGGGAATATCGAGTATGGATTAAGAACTTCTTCAGATGGTTGTTCTGGAGTAGAAACAGCAACAACTTTTTCCTACAAAAATGGAGAAGGAGGGGACAGACACACAATGCGGAGAGGCCTTCAGTCATTCTTAATAAGTTTCAGGAAAAATGCAGAAACATGGGAAAATACTAACCTCTACTTTAGCAGGCTTCTCTTTCTTCTTTTTTGGAACCTTCTCATCATCTGCTGCTGTCCTTTCACCCAGTAATTCACACAATTTTGCATCAATAAATTGCTGTCACAGAAAAAGATATGGCAGTCAGAAATATTTTAGTGCTTACTTTTTCAGTTTTTCTGTTAAAAACCTGAAAAAGAAAAAGCTAACAATTAAGTCCAAGGCAAGTAAAATAAGATCACCTTTACAATTTTTGGATCAGCCCACGGATGCCTCCTCCTAACGTGTGCAAACAAATCACCCACTAGATTAAACAACAGAATACGAAGTTTAGTAGTTTCAAACAGGACATGCTGATGCAACACATAAAGGAAGTACAAATAATTTCATAAAGAATTGGGGGTTAGAGAAAGAATTAAACAGGAACACAGATGCTTAGGCGCCAAACAATTTGGAGCAACAGAGGTCACATGGATCAGACAGGAGACTATAGCCCAACCAGTTAACAGCTGAGAAGCGAGCATATACGAACAATTAGGCAGGAACCCCTTGGAAAGACATGTACGTGACACTTCTAATTCTCAAAACCAAAAGTAATTCTGAGGCTTAAGAACCATCAAAGGGCCAGAAGAAATAATAGCAATCAACCAAACTATTGAATTCTGGATGTGTCTATGATAACATAAAATGATAAAAATTCTCAAAAGATTTATAAAACATAGTATTGATGAATGCATGTTTTCCTATAATAACATACAACTTTTCAGTTGTGAGTGTTGTGTGTAACTAGAAATTCCTGGGAGGAAAAAGGAAAAAAAAAGCTAACCATTTGTTCTATACCGCTGCTCCAAGATCGCAGCCTTATTCTCCTCAAAAACCTCATTAACAGTTTGTTTTATTTCTTCTTCTGAAACTTCAACACCTGCTTGCCAAAAGTGCAAAGGTTAAATGTCTATAATTGTAGAAAGAAAACAGGATAACTAGCATGATACGATTAATTCAAATTGTGAAAAAATCTAAGTCCAGAATAGATAAATGGAACCGGTATCAAATTCCAGACATATACATTACGTAACAAACATGTTCAATATACGTCCCGATAAATCTTACCAACACCACAAGCTTCTTCAAATTTATTTACTTCAAAATTCTCTGGCCCCGTCGTTGCAAAAAATGAAAAAGCCGCTTCTAACTGGGCAGGGGTTTTAATCTGGAAAATAAAAACTCTGTAAGAATTTGAAGAAAAAGTAATTTAAGAATCAACAGCAAGAATTATAAAACAGTATGTCCGTTAAATCCAAAACACTAAGAAGGTGCGGTCACCAACCTTCGACGATACAATGTATTGCGCCAATGTTGGGCGATGCACAAGGGCATTTGCTGGGTGCTTTGTGGCAACCTGTCATAGATGATACAACACCAAGCGCATATATAATCATTAACATTTATTCACTGTCATTGATATTAATCAACCATGCTTTCCTAACTAATTTAGACTTTTAGGTTCCATGGAGCTTCAACGGACCCTTATGGAACTATGATCCATTTCGAAAAAGATGGAGCTAAAGTAAATTCTGGATTAATAGCTTAATCAGAAATGTTAACAGATGGCTTAAAGTTAAATTACTGACCGTGTAGAGGAGATTACCAACTGTTCGACTGCATCCATCAGTAACCGCCGCCTGAAATTATTCAAGAACAACCAAATAAGTAGACTAAAATTATAAATCCGCGGGATTATGAATTAAATGCATTTGAATCGGAAGAAAAAAAAACGAAAAGTAAGCAGCAGAAGAAGAAGAAAATCAACGATTGAGTACCTCGTGAATGACGGCGGTGAGGTTGGTGGTGACTTTGTTGTTGGCGATGGTGTTTTTGGCCGTGCGCTCTTCCAATCCGACCTTGAGGAAGAGCTCGAGGTTCTTCTCCTTCTCGGAGGAGCCGGCGTCGTCCTTGCCGGGCATGGCTGAAACGGGAAAGGAGCTTCTAGGGTTTAGGGAGCGAGCCTGCGCGTGACTTTCTAGGTTTAGTCGTGGGAGGCGCCAAGCAGCCGAAGCAGTGGAGATGGAATCGGATTGCGGCGGTGGACTCTGGCAGCTAATTCGATGGGAATGCGATGAGAGAGAGAGAGAGAGAATCTGTGGTTTTCGCGCTCTGTGGGCCTTAAGCTTTACTTGTTAACCCACCCAGACCGACTTGGGCTTCAAGCAACCCGACCCGTTTATTTATTTATATCTTATCAAGAAAATATCATTTGTCGTTATTCTATTTTGCCACGTCAAACTTGGGCTTCAAGCAACCCGAATTTATTCTCTCCTTTTCTGCTGGAGATTCCTTTTCGCGAATCTTTTTAATTGTGACTTGAGTGGAGAATAACTTGGTTGAGAAAATGCAGATAACGTTTTAGCGCAATGGTGAAAATGAATAATGCTTATATATTCTGATGCTGGTTCGATCTTGTTTTATCCTAACATTTAACAATTTTAACCCACTAACCGAATAGTTCTACAACCAAAAGTACGGTGGCGCAATTTTGGGCATCTTCATTTTCGAGTCAATTTTTACAGACAAGTTGTACAATACTACCACAAACTCTTAACAATTGGTATCAAAGTATGGTTTCAGCAAGAAACTAAGCCCAAACTTACAGAAGGGTCAATGTCAGTTGTCAAAAGAGGATATCTCATTTGCGTAAATAGATGTTATGAAATTATCGTGTACTGTAAATAAAATACATGTAAAGAATGACGGAGGAAATATTACATAAGGATGTGACTGTATAAAACCGTGAACGCATTTTTCTCCTTTTGGAAAAAGAAAAAGGAAGAATTCAAAGTAACTGCAGACTACAAATCCCTAAATATTCTGCTGTTCACTCCCACCCTATACAATTGTAGTTCTGTTGATTTGGCGGTAATGCTGATCTTCGTGTTGGCCGGCACAAAGAAAACCTCACCCTCTTCAACTATATCATCACCCTCCATCACTATATCATCCTCAGACAGACTTGCATCGAAATGTCCTTTCCCGGCAGTAAACAGGAAGAGGGATGGTCCTAGGACTGAAGGAAAAACCACCGATGCAGAGTGAGGAAGGTTACAGCAGTCAACTTCAAATTCTTCAAAAGGTGGGAGATACCTTGTTGTGTATGGATTCAAAGAAACGCCTTGCATAATTTCAGGAGAACCCTGAAAAACAATGTCAATAGATTAGAAGCAAGCAGGTTTATATTCTTTAGAATGCTCATATCTACCAGAAGGCGGGATGATCATATCCAGTAAAATCCAGCCAGACATTGACAGACGAGACAGTGATAAAGTCATAGCAAATGAATAGACCTATTGATCTATTGGACAACAGTGACAGATGGAACATCCCTCAAGAAACGGAAAGAATCGAGGAATGAAAATCTATGTTACCTGTCTGTATTCGAGCATAGAAAGAAGTGTTTGGACATCCAATGGTTTTGCGGTAAGGCCAGCACGAACAACATTGTCAGAAGTTGCCATACACTCAATGCATTCACCAGAAATATATGCATGAGGTTCATTTGGCCCAAGACTTATTGCTTCACCACGGTTCAGCTTCACATAGTTAAGAAAAAACGCTGCTATTGCACCCACATCATCTGGATATTGACTCTCCAATCTGAGTACCAGTTGTTCTTTAACCGTCAAATGCCTTTTCTGGTCCAATGAAGCAAAGAATATTGTAATTGAAAAAAAACCTAGTGATGCAATCAACATAAACATGATGGATAATGCTGGAACTCTGTACTGATAGCAGAACAACGAGCTATGATTTTAGGTATTGTGGGTTATATCCTTCAATATGATTAGATGAAACCAACTATTTAATGGCAACAATTACAGCAAACATAACTTGAAAGTACCTTTTTCTCTAGATTAAGGCGTCTTTTCAGTCTAGAAATCATCTCAGCAATTGTATCTTTACTTAGTAACATAAGTCGAGTGAAGATGGATTCTATATCTGTTTTGGCTTTCCCATTCTCATGGTGCTCACTACCAAGTAGAATTCGCTCTGCATCTCCAACCACAACCAATTCTGCAATCTCGGGAACACTATTAAGCATGTCCTTAAGCTCCTGGTTGAAATAAAATATACAATTAGGAACAAACGAACAATATGGAGTAAGAGAAATTGTTTTATAATTATAGTAAGAATGCACTCAGTTGAATATGTTTTATAAAATCTGTATAAGCCGAGGGTAAAAAGTGAAATGCATTTCAGGTGATTACTTGAGAAAGTTAAAAACTTGATTTCAACAGCGTCTTAACTTATTGATTTCAACTACATTCCTTTACTTCCTTACCGCAAGATCCGGTGGAACTGATTGCTAAAAGCAGAAGCAGAGTTTATGCTTCATTACTAATTACTAGGGATCTAACCCATCGCAACTATAATCGGTACTTTTTCAGGACATTGGTAAGAAACGTCATCTAAATCTAGCCACAATGTTATAAAGATCAAATTCAATACAAGCACAAGAACCAAATGACATCAAAGTGAAGTTGCATATTTTACCTTGGCACTGATAAACCCACAAAGAGCCTCGAATTCCGTCAATGCCAATGCCATTTCAGGCTTGTGATTGTCATCTCGGAAAACACTTGGGTGTAACTTGTGCAACACCCTAGCCAGTTCTTTATCCGGATGAGCCTGTATCGACAACGCCTTCCCAACCGAAAGCACCTACAATCCACAATAATCCCAAAACTCCATAATCTTGCAAAAGAAATCACTAGCATTTTGCAGGACAAAGCTCTAAATCTCAGATTTACAATGCATTACCCAGATAACAAGAAACAAAATGCAAACACAGTGTTCACACACTATCATTAACTATTCAATTTTCTTTTCCCTCTTCAGCATTTTCTCAGCAACCAAACAACAAACAGAACCCATACCTTAAACAAAAACGGAAGATCAGCACCCCATTTTTCAACCACCTTGTCTCCAAGCACACTAGGATCCTGCGAGATCCAGGCCTTGAGACTCAAGGGCTCCGACCCGGAATCCGCATACGACGGCCCAGATTCATGAGTCCCGATCCAGAACTCCGCGTACGGCTTGCCCGGGTCGATGTCAGACCCGGAATTGAGCGCGAAAAGCCTGGCGACCTTGGAATTGCGCCCGACAATGCCCCAATCGTAATTCTTGACGGAGCATCTCAGCCTGACGGGGCGGTGGCTCCGCTTCCGCTTCTTCTTCATGCTCTTGTCCCACGGCGGCTCCATTTTCTCATTTCGGACCTACAAATGATGCACCGAATCGGCCCAAATTGCGGGAATAAAAAACGGTATGGAGGGAAAGGTCGTGTCGGTTTGTGGAAATCTGGAGGTTAACCGATAGTCAAAGCTGTCAGCGTCGTTCCGCTGGCGGGTCGGATCCGGGTCTAGATCTGACGACGTTTCACTTCAATTATCTGCTGTAGTTTTCGTTTGGTAAAACCGCTGTTTGGCGTTTGCATATATTTATGTTGGGTAATTTAATTTGGGATTTATGTACTTTTCATGCCTAAACGACAACGTTTGGAAGGTGCAAATCTAGCGCCGTTTTACTTAACGATCAGTTTCGGGGATATGCTTAATTAGATTCCCAAACAGGGTCCATGTGGGCGGTGGGACGAGGAATGTACAAGCCCAACAAATTAAGGGACACTGACATCGTCTTACGTGGGCCTATATCATGCATTGTCTGTCCCTCCGTCCTAGTCATTTCTCTGTAGCCCTTATTTTTTATGTCCAACAGAGGTATTAGCCCATGTGTCAGATCTTTCGTGCATAGCATGCACTTGCACGTTCTATGATTGCAAATCGTGATCCCATCAGTAGGCGCGTGGCAAAGGACCATATTTTCATAGAGTAAATATCATAAAAATATGACTCGTGGTTAGAAGAAGTTAAAATATTTTTATGAGTTTTTTCAATCCTTGAAATAGGTGAATAATTGTGGTTTGCAACGAATTGTTCTTTTTTAAAATAATAATAATAATAATATTATCACAAAAATATGGATTCATTTGTATTTTAATCTCGCATAATTTTAGTTTTACGTAACTTTAGTTCTATGGCATGTGAGATATGTCCTAATACACCAAAACTGTCGATATGTCCTAACACACCAAAACTGTCGAAGTGTCTTTCGTGCGGGTGCTCATCATGGATCCCACTTCAATATATTGAGAGTGGTGGAATGATTTAAGTATAATATTAGTGCTTAAAGATGACCTCTTCACACATAGTTAAAAAAAATTGGATTAGATGTTACATTCTAACATGATATTCACGTGGTCTGTCCAATTGTCCCACATGTTCCTATATATCCAATAAAAATTGTGAAAAGTGTTAAACACAAAAGGTGTAAGAGGATCCTGTTTGTGCAGACCCTCGGGACCCCTTGATTCGAGTCATTCACAACAGCTCGAACAGTGAAAAAAAATCACGTCATCGAAGCACGTCGTCGCAACCAAGGGACTTCCAAATCGATGGACGCCATGCCTCATCCACTACCTTACGATTCTGCCTAACCAAGCACTGTTTCCAATCTACGCGCTCATTGTGCACCGAAGCGTGCCGTCGCTGGCGAAGGTGGGATCGTAACCTCTATTCTGTGGCGAACTCGTTCCTTGTGCCAATCAAGTTTCCGACGAGTCAATGACATGCCTCGATCGCGAACTCATTCAATCTGTGAACATGAGAAGGGCAGCCGTGAAAGGAGAAGAGTAAAGGCAGTGAACATGAGGTTGGTGGAATCGTAGTTGTTCGATCTGTGGTGAATGACCAGGATCGATTGATCCCAAAGTTTCGCACAGACAGGATCTTTAGATCCTATTTAGATCTTGTTCCCAAAAAACGTCACGCATAAAAGGACATGTTGAAAGTATCTCACATCCAATATTAAAGTTTAACATACGTAGTTAAACAACTTTTAATCTCTCCACATATTTTTGTGTTGAACGCTCTCACATTCTAACATACTTTTAGATTTTGGTACAACTTCATTGTGTCTTTGCCCTAATAAGGTTGAACCGAGTTTGAGCGCTTGCAACGCAACAAATAATGCCTATACAAAACTACGTTATGGGGCGGAGTCCCACATGGACCCTACATCGCGTGACACATTATTGTTTGCCTCATCAATCATCAATCTTATGTCAACCAATTAGGAAACAATTTACACACCTCTGCTTTGCTTCTCTAAATTATTTTCAATTTGGAACTTGCTGAATTGGATTTCTATATCCAAATGGCAACCTTTTAGATCTGAACGTAACCTTCTGTCTATATCCCGAAAATATATTTAGTTTATTTGTCAATTGATGAGAGCGAGCTTTGGACCACGGCAATTTTTTTGTTTTTTTGGTGACTAAAAGGTTACTGATTCGAGTCGTGGAAATAATCTTTTTGCAAATGAAAAATAAGGTTGCGTATGATAGACGTTCCTCCATCCTCCGACCCTCGCAAAACGAGAAGCATTGTTGCTTGAGGGCTCTTTTTTTATTTATTAATCAACTAGATCCACACCAAAAACCAGTTGCTCCCCATGTAATTTTTGTTCCTTTTCATAAAGAGATTTCAGAATTTTAGGTTTCTATAATTTGCAAAAAATATGAGATGGAGATTAAGGATACAAGAAGCAGAGAAAGATCTATGAAGATTTTCAAAGAGATTATAAGAGAAGATATGAAGTACTTGAAGCTAACGGAAGACTTGGCACAAACCGTGCACAATGACGTTCTAGGACTACTGACCCTACTTAATGGTATAAAACTTGATTGTTATTATAATTTGCAGAATATACATTATAGTACTAGATAAATATTCACATGGATTATTACTGATTGATTTCAGAAATGAAGCCCAATTGCACCTTCCTAATGGAAAATCTAATCAGATGGCTCCTGCCAAATTTTATTTTCTTATCCATATGAATACTTTCATCATTCATTCCCGAGTATACTTTCTTATCAACTCAGTTATGGTGGACGTATTTAAACCGTATAAATGCCGCTATTGAAACTTTTTAATTTTTTTAATCATCATTTAACGGTCATATCTGCAAAATCTATCAATTTCTAATCATTTAGTTCCAATATGTATCCAACAAACCGACGATTTTAGGTTTTTTATTTTTTTATTTTTTTACTTTAAATCCCATTTCCCTCACCCAACTCACTTTCACTCTGTTTTTCCCATCCCCAAAAGTAAAAGTTTCATTGGAAACCTCATAGAGGAGGCTTTGAGGGTCTTCTTTTCTAGCCTTTCGGTGCTTAAATTCAACCACTTTAATTTCCTTCTCTTTATCTTTCTCCTTTTGTTCTGATAACTTGGGGGAAAAGGAAATATAACCACCTCTGCAATCTGCAGAATTGTTCTGATATCCTCCAATGCTGCCACAATCTCTCAGACATGCTCAAAGCACAGACAAAAATGGAAAAGCTAAAGCTGCTGCTGCTTCTGGCTTCTGACTTCTGATTCCCATAATTCAAATTCCTGCCGACTTTTCGCTTCTTTTGACTCCGAATCTGCCGACATTCAATGCCACTCTGGGCTCTCTGCTGGATTTTAAAGCCTTGTTTCAGGCACTTCTCTTCGAATTCGAAACTCTTTGTTCGTTGGTTTTGGAGCAACCATGGCCATTGAGGTCTGCTCGGAGATTTGGAGCCCCGGTTTCAGTCCAAGAATTTCATTCTCCCATGATCTGGACAAGACGAATCATGCTCCGAAACAAGGGCAACGGTTAGACTCCTCTCTCTTGGATTCCACTGCCGATTTCGACTTCTGCATTGTAAACAATCTCAAGCTGGAGTTGTCTTCGGCGGACGAGCTTTTCTCCAATGGGAAGATTCTCCCTGTCCAAATCAAAAGAAATCTCGCCGCCGCCGAAGAAACTCACCAGCCTGAAGAGAAAACAGTTACTCGTCAGGCTGATGATGAGAGGGCAGCTCCTCCCACCCTTGCTCATCGCTCAACACCTATAAAAGCAGAGAGGCTAAAAACAGCTGAGAAGAAGAAGAGGTTGAAAGAATTTTTAGACGCCAATGCCGATGCAGATGAAACCGACAAGCCTCCAACAGCAAAGCCATTCTGGCAGTTCCGGCGGAGCAGCAGTCTCAACTGCGACGCTGCTCGCGGAAAGAGCCTAATCCGGCCGCTTCAGTTTCTTTCGAGAAGCAACTCAACAGGGTCGGCTCCAAAACCAAATCAAAAGCAAGCATTGCCTCCAAAGGAAACAACAACAACAACAACAACTCATCAGAAGCAGCAGCAGCATTTGCAGAAACAGACATCGGTTTCGAGCAGAAGATCATCGTCTGCGTCGTGTTCGAGTACATATTATCCTTACAACAACATGAATCAAAAGCCGGCGTTGAGAAAGAGTGGATCTCACGGCAATGGGGTCAGAATCAGCCCTGTTCTGAATCTCCCACCGCCATACATTTCCAAAGTTACTGTGAGTTTTTTCGGGTTCGGTTCTCTCTTCTGTAACGGTAAATTTAGGAAGAAGAAGAAATGACTGAGTTAAATCTTCCAAGTACAGATGAAATTAGCTGTCTGCAATCTTGTATTATTAGGTACCATGTGATAATATTCATACTCTGTAAAATGAAGAATTTTTTTTATGGTGATGGGTAAATTTGATGGTTGGAAGGGTGAAAAGTAGAGTGGAGAAAGATGAACAAGGTATCTTTCTTTCACTCTCACATCCCTTTCTTTCTTTTCTGCTTTTTTATTCTTTTTCAAATTACCAAATAAGTAAATTTGACTCTCTTTTTCCTCTTTTGAAAATAGTTGTAGACGTGAGTTAGTGAGTTAGGTAGTTGAGCATGAAAGGTGTCCGTCTCATTTCGTCCAAATTCAAATTCAAATTCCACATAAATTAGAGTAATTTAGAATAGAATATCGTTTTGTCAAAATTGTTTGTTTCTCTGTGTAAATGTATGAAGATTTTGGGATGCCTCTCTTGTACTTTCCAAGCGATGGCTCGTTGTTGTTCTGGCAAATAGTATCTTCATTAACCAAAACAGCCACAACAGTGGCAACAAAAAAAGGTCGCGGCAACAAGAAGGGAGGAAGTTCAAGCTCAAACAAGAGCAACAGGACATACAGTTGAAGTTGGATTATTCCTTTACGGATTACATGCAAGTAAACACATCTGGGAAAGAATGTCAGCCAATGACAGATTGGAATTGGTATAAAAGATAATTCGGCGGATTTCGCACATGGTATATTTTATCGCCAAAGCGGGAATGTGGCGGTGTGACGGGCACACTCCATCGCAACGTTCTGCTGCCATCATGGGCTGCAAAAGGCCCCTTAAGGGTTGCGAACAAGATTTACTGGACTGGAGGCACAAACTGGGTTGGGCCTCAACAGTTGAACAACTGGAAATTTGAAACTGAGAACCCAAAGACAACGACACTACGCGAACGCGCAGTCACGGAAAGGACAAGTTGCCGAGTCAAACAGCAGCTTTGGAGGTTTTCTGCCAAAAGAATAACAGTTCATCCGGTTCCGGGAACAAAACTCACGAGTCAAAGTGGAAGTCAAACAAACGAGTAGGTTAGAGAAATCCCAGGACAGGAAAAAGTCCTGCAGAGACCAGAGAGCAAGAGAGAGACTTCTCTGCGCAGCAGATATCACCGGGAAGTCTTGAATCAATGTTACAATGCAACAATGAATGCTAAGATCATTGATGACGAGACGTTGATCAATGGTCACCAACGTACAGAACTTCCAACTGTTTAGGGTTTGATGGAAGTTTTCAGTTTTTAACAACCCAAATTAAGTGTGAAGGATTGACTTTAAACAGTAGCACGCCTTCTTCCAAGGCAATAAACAAAAGAAGAAAACAAACATTATACATCTCGCACCAGAAGGACAGGATGCAAAAGACAAACATTATATTCATAAAAATTTCATAAAATCTACATTATTCACCAGATAAAATCTCGAACAATTGACTACTGATAAACAATGACCAACGAATTGTTACTGTATTACAAATCATTGTTCCAGAAATTTGTAGTGTGAATGTGATGGCAATCAGCAGGTAAAAATGAAAAGACTGCAGAATTATGAAGATTAATACCACTAGTTAAGCGAAACAACGATGTTTTAATAGAGGTAGTTGAGCAGGACAGGGCAGAACTGTAAAGATTAACACCAAAAACCAAAACACAGGCAAGAAGTAGGAGCAACCAAGTGTTTCCGGTACAACCTACCGCCTTGAAGCTACACTAGTTCCATGAAACGGAGACCTCAAATCAAGTCATTAGACTTGCATTTAGCTCAGAAGTTCAATTACAATCGAAAGAACATGCTCATTTAATATTTTACAATGTACAGAAAAGAAGGAAATATACAAGTCCATTTCCATACAAACAATTAATTCCCTGGCCACTCTTCTCTTTCATTCACTTGTTTCAAGTAGTATGTGGCCAAGCATGCACCCGAAAAGAAAACGAAAACAAAGATGAACAATGGGAACACTGAGATCAAATGCAACTGATATTATAATTGACAGTCACCGAAAAGGAAAAACCTAGCTCAGACCACAAATGTTATTTTCGATATAATAGAATCCGGCCAGATTTCCCTTATTTACATTTTATTCAGAAAAAGAAAGGAAGATGAATTATAATTAACAAACAAAATTAGTGTTCCAAAGCAACTGAACATTCAGCAGTAACAGGGGATTTGATACGTTTCATCAAAACTCCAATGTGTATGTGTGTTTGGGCATACCCACTAATCAGCTTTGCAAGCAGCAGAAGCAGCAGCAATCAGAAATAAAACAGAGCCTTGAAACATTCCACATAAGCCGGCATTTGCCCGGATCGCTACCTCTGCAAAAAAGAACGAGCAAACAGTTCAGCACTGAACAAAGTTGTGATTTGAAAATGTGGGAAAGAAAGAAAAGCGGGAACTTTGAATTCCATAATCTTCATAACTCATGAAAATTTGAAAAACCCAAGAAAATAATCAGCTAAATTTGGGGATAATTGCATTATTTAGAGACCCCAATTTCTTCAGTGACTCAGTGTTGATCAAATATTCAAATCAACGAAAAGTTTGAAGACGAAGACTTTTGAAGTTATGAGAGAGAAGTCAGAAGAAAGCAATCACCTTTGTATTTTCAGGGAACTCAGGAACCTTGTACGTCTCCGCCGAGACCTCCGTCAACCACGTACCGGGAAACAAACCCTGCAACAAGAACAACCGCCGTCAGTTAATTTGATAAACAAACAGAGAGGCAGAGAGGGAAGAAGTCAAGAAACTAAGAGGAGGGTCACGATTTATGAATTTGGGAATTTGACGTACATCCAATTGCTTCTGAACATTTCTTGGCCGCCTCTTTGGGCGTCGCGGAGGGCGGTGGCCGAGCATCTTCATGAAATCTTCCTCGATCTCCTTCTTGGTGAGCGTCAACGAGAATTTGGGGCTCTCCTCCTCCTTATTCTTCTCTGGACCCGAAACCGAAGCCCCTCTCACCAGCCTCGGCGACTTCACGCCATTGTTACCCTCACTCCTCAACGGCGAGTAATTCGCCTTCTTTTCCTCGATTCTCACCACCTTAGCACCGCCGCCGCCCATTGGAGCCTTGCACGCCGCCCTCCTCGTCCTCAGATTCCACGGCCTCGCCTCCGGCGGTTCCGGCTCCGGCGCCACGGGAAGTTCCGATTCGCCAACCTCCGCCATCTCAACATCCTCCTCTGCCGCCGCCACGTCAGTATCAGCAGCCGCCCCCGCCACTGCCACCTCCTCCTCCCTCAAAATCGCGTCTTTCATCTTATCCGCCGCCGTCTTGAGATCAAACATGAGCTTCTGCCTAAACGCATCGATCCCTTCCTCCGCGTCGTCGTTTTCGATCCTCGGCCTCGGGGCCCGAAACTTCCGCTTCTCGAACTCCAAATCCCTCCGCCGAGTCATCACCGCCGGCGAGTTCTCCATCCTCTGAGCCAACGATCGCCGATTAGCCCCCGACCCTTCCCCGCCACTCCCTCCGGCGTCGGTGCTCTCCTTCTGGCACCGTAGGTGCCTCTGGTTCCCCCACTTCAAATCCCACGGCAAGTTGAAATTGTGCAGAGCCTTCGTCCTCTCGGAACCCATAGCCATGGACTTCGCCGCCACTCTCTCTTCCTCCTCCGACCCGCCTATATACACCATTTATCGGAAACTCAGACCAAAGTTAGCCACTCTCAGATCACAGCTCTCCCTCTCTGTTTCTCGCGCCTCCTCTGATTTTCTCGGAAAATCTCGGGATTTTCTGGGAAAAAGGGCGAATTTTTCTATTGGGTTTGTTGTTACTGTTTTGGTTTTCTCTCGCTCGCCGGGAAACGTAAGTTTATATACTGCGGATTTTTTTTCCTTTCGGTGACTGCTAATGTGCGCGCTTTGTGTGTTTTCCGCACCGCTCAGGTTTCCCGGGTGATGCGTCGTTTTTGAGTGAGCCTTTGCCCTCAACCACCCTCCGATTTGAACTTTACCTCTTTGATCTCTTCTCCCAGCCGTTGATTTAAAATTATATTCATTTGATTTTCAAAAATGAAAATTATTTTAGCTTAATAATTTTCCTTTTGGTGGCAAAATTCATTTTTGTAAAGCATGCCTTTCTTTTCTTCACAACAAATGGAACATGTGCAATTATAATTGTGTAGTGTACAAACCTTGACAATAATAATCGAATCTCGCAATTTTAAGCATTTATAGAAAGGAGTGGAAGAAGCGTAAATCAACGTGCGGATAAGAAAATTTGATTATGGTGAATTATTTACTGTGTTGTTATACATTGCTGGATACCGTCGGGCCGCACTAGTCAAATTTTGAACCAACGTGCGGATAAGAAAATCTGATTATGGTAAATTATTTACTATATTGCTATACATTATCGGATACGGTCGAGCCGCACTAGTCAAATTGTACTTACTTTCTAATTATTCTCAACGAAATTTTATTTGAATTACTTTATTACTATATATTGCCAAATATGATCAGATTCAAATCACGCTAGTCAAATTTTATTTTGTTTTTTCAATTATTCTGAACAAAATTCTTATTTTATTTTATTACCAGTCATAAACATCTAAAATTGTAAATGTGGGTATAACCCTTGAATCCAAAAAAGAAATGTTGATGCGAATCGTAAAGGAAATTGTATGAAATTAATAAACATTTGAGGAATAAAAAAATTAATAAAAAAGATACCCATGTAGAAATATTATACCATAGATGTAAACTGGCCAACGGCTACTATAACAAGACAGTTGAATTGGATCGTGTGGGTTCAACAAGAGGTCAAGCCCGATGGTTTGAAATAGTCAATGGTGAACCAATTTTTTTATTGCTTTTTATCCGAGTGAAGAGCCATGTTTATAAGAAGTCAACACGTGGATTATTTTCATGTAGAAACATGGTTTTTTTTTTTGTCATTTTCGTTAAAACTCAAAGTTTTTAAGTCATTTTTATTAGTTTTTCTTAATTTTTTCTTCTTAAATAAATGGAAGAAGATGGAAAGAAAATCATTTCATGTAGCAACGTCATAAATAAAATTGTTTCAATTTTTTGCATCATTATGTAAAGATAATTTTAGAAAATTAATTTGATTTAGAGACCGTTTAGCTATTCATATATATCAAACAAATCGACAATTATGATCATATGTAGCATCCTCGTGGTCATTAATTTTTTTTATTTATATGGATGGTTAAATGGTTTTCAAATCGTATAAATTTTTCAAATGCAATCTCTACATGAAGTAAAGAGAATGAACATAAATGATTAAGACATTTGTACGATAAAATAATGTCACGTTAAAGAATATAGGGACGTTTTGATATAGGTGCCTTGTTTTTTAATTACTTAGACTAAACATTTGTTTCTTTTACAATTTTGATTAAACATTCTCCTATAAATTTGGGGATTATTAATTTCATTTTATATTATTTCCTTTTGGCAAATTATCTCTTTTTCTTTTCATTATTCATGCATTTACAATTTTAAAAATTGTCATTAGTTCATAAAATTATGAAAATCTGAAATCTTCCAATACTCATACAACACTGGTGTTTTATCTTGAGTCATAAAACGTACCTAAAATACAACTTGCAAAAGTTTTTTCTTTAAATAATTGGCAAATACATAATACACACATATAAAATGTAGATACAAACAATAAAATAGAAAATTACTAAAACATGCATATTGGTACATTTAAAATAAACGTACCTAAAATCCATCGGCACACTTCGATTTAACATGGGTACATTTTAATTTAGCATGGTTACAGTTTAATTTAGTAATGGTACATTTTAATTTACTATGAAGACTTTCAATTTGGCATAGGTACGTTTTAATTTACAAATAAGTTGTGTTGGTACATTTTAATGTTTTTGTTAAGAAAGATGGTACATTAATTTCACCTGAATCATAGTTCAATTCTAACGAAGAAAATAGAGAATGAGAAAGAATATTAACCCTTACAGTAGTAAAGATTGTACCAAGTTAGAAACGATTTATATATATTATCCTATTGAAAATTCTTAATAATTTAAGTCTCTTGGTCCTCAATTAATTTAGTTATTATCTATTTGGATATTATTGAATTTTTAAATTGAGGAAAGGATAAAAATAATATATTAAATAAATATTATTTGAAGAATTTAAAATAAACTGGAAAAGCATCTAAATCAAGAATATACGTGGAATAGATGGTTTAATCAAAAGTTAAAAAATAATGAATGTTTAATCTAAAAATGTTTAAAATGAGGCATCTAATTCTAATTTTCTCAAGTAAGGATTTTACTAAAGAAAGTTGAAGTTCTATCATAATATCAATTGATAATATGGGGAATAGTTTAACGTATTTATAACCTCATGCAAGACTCGTCCTCCCATTGATGTGGGATCCATTATGAACACGCCTCTCACGTGTGACGAATTTTTAAGCATAACACATGGACCGCACAAATGGGGTGACGTGGAGCCCGTGTGGCCGTTGTACTTCACACGCAAAATAATATGCTTTAATACCATGAAGAAAATTAAGTTTCCGCCTTAAAACTAATTGTCAAAATAGGAAGTAACTCAAATTACTTATGAAAAATCATACAAGACTCCTCCCTCGTCAATGTAGGGTTTATTCTCAGGAGGGAAGTATTATCCTTGTTTTTATCTCTAACCATCAATCTCCTAATTACAAATCAAGTCGGGTCGGACAACCCACCAAAACTGTAAAAGCATCTTCAAACTGCAAATTAATTGAAAGTGATAGAAAATTAAGGAATGTGTAAGGAGAAAGAAACACTTGAGATCTGCATGCCCAACTCCATACGGTACGTATATTTGCATGCTTGAATACAAAACAAGGTAAACTAACTTTGTATTATTGAATACACTAGTTTAGCAATGAACAAACAAGAAGTGCAATAACATTTAGAAGTTCAATTTTTATCATCAATTTCTCATATTTGGATGCATGATTGATGATATATAGTTATATTCGTTTATCAATGCATGACGAGAATTTGAAACTTCTTCTAACATTAAAAGAAATTTTTTTTTATTAAATTTGTGTAATTTGGAAATCGGGATTCTCACTGTGTTATGAGTGATGATATATAGTTACATTTGTTTATCAATGCATGACGAGAACTTGAAACCTCTTCTAACATTAGAAATTTTTTTTTATTAAACTTTACATTTGTTTATCACTTTCTCTAATCCAAATAAGTAAACATTCCCTTGAGGGATATTTTTGTAATAAACCCTTTTTGAACTGCCCTTAAACTCAAAGCCATCGCACAATTCAGAAAGCTCCTCATACGCTCTCTAATCACGTGGCAAACATCAAAATACATATAGAAATCATCAGAAAGTAGCGTTTTAAACGTGAGATCGATCGGTTGTAAAAGTCCAATTAAACTCATAGAATTATAGAGGGAAGGAAGGAAATCCATCGGGGTCCAAAGTCCAACGGCTAGTTTGCTTATTCCTTTATATATTAAACCCTAAACAACACAACAAGAAGAAGCAACCGACCATTATACCCGCTCTTTACAGCTTGGCTCCCAACCACCAATTAGATTCCTTTCACTTCCTCCACTTTTTGCCTCCTTAAAAATGCTCTCTCCCTCATTCACAAACCCCAACTCAAACTTTCCTGCAACTAAAAGATAGAGTGATTAATTTTCCAGATCATCGGTCGGGTAAGTGTACTCGTTGCATGTAAGTTTCTCCATCGTTAGCTCAAAGTTTTCACCAAAGATGTCGAAAAGACAACTACCCGTTTTCCAGAAGCTCTCGGAGCTTCTGAAAATCTTTATCTTCATTGCCAAGGTGAGAAAACTATCATTTGAAAACTCATTTATTAGGAAGCTGCAATATTCAAAGAAGATGAAGCTTCTGAAGAATTACGACTATGGGTTTGTAAGAGAATACCAGTTCTCTCCCTCCAACACTCCCCTCATCCATTACCAGAGGAGGAAGCAGCTGAAGAACGAAAGCCTTCGAGACGTGTACTCGATGTTCTTTTTCTGCAAATGTTGGGGCAACAGCTTGAGAGTTGAAGGAGAAGATGGAGATTTCACGTTGGAGGCTCTGCCGACCACCGCAGATGTCAATGCAGTGGCTTTATATGAGCCGTTGGATTGGGAAGACCACGAAGAAGAAGCTTCCATTGATTTGCGGGCGCAGATGTTCATTGAGAGGTTCTATGAAGAAATGAGAATGCAGAGGCAGGAGTCGTTTTAAATTATTTTAGTCCAAATTTTTGCGTATTTGTTGATTTTTTAATGACTTCAATTGTTTTATTTATCGATTCAATTTGTTCAGTTTTCCACATTAATATTTTTCACATTGTGGAGATAGGTTTGAAATTATTCCATTTTTTCATGACATGGGTGGCAATTTGTACTTTTGGGGCAGAAGAACGTTGTTTTTAATAAACTTATGAATTATTGAAAATAAATACGATCGTCTGACATTTGATATCATTTATTTCATATAAACGAGATTCTAAATTAAACTAATTTGCATATAATCTAATCGATGTAGTTGCGCTAACGCTCTACAGATTCGTCCCCTTTTGATAATTAGAATGGTGGTCCGTATTAGAAATCTAATAAATTTAGCTGGCAGGACTTCAATGAAGCTGGGCTGTTTAATAGAAGCATTCATATACATGACAAATCCCTAAAAACATACAAAAAGTATAAAAATTTGCCATCATCATTAGTGCACATTCTCATAAGATCTTGATTATTCTTAACAAAACTCTAAACATAGTAGTTAGTATCTTATCTGTGTTTAATATATAGATTCATACATCGAGGCCATGACAATAGAAATCCGGATCCTGATCCTCTTAGTCAAAAATAATTTTAAATTTTTTGATTTAAAACTAAACACAAATAGTACTTAACGAAAATTGATCGCACGATATACAATAAACGGACACAATTCACGTATTCCCGAATCCTCACAAAGAGGATTTGAAAAAGAACCTCTTGGATGACAATACACGAACTTAATGGTTTCACATGCTACCAATGTCATCATAAGCAAGAAAAGGAAGAGTGCCTAGAAACCATTGGTCTAAAAATTCTGCCTAGTGCCATCTGGGCGTTAGGCTACTGGCTAGGGGTGGGTTCAAAAAACCGAAAACCGAACCGAACAAAAAAACCGAATCGAATTCTTTTGGTTCGGTTTGGTTTCGATGGTCTAGAAACCGAACCGAATTAATTAAATTAATATTTTTAATTTTTATTTATTTAATTATTTGTTTTGGGTATTATTTTTTAAACCTAATTTGTAAGCCTAAAGTATTGCCAAAATCAGAAAATGTACCAAATGCATCTACTACTTTTCCTATAACTACAAGGAATAAGTCATATAAAAAAGCAGGACCTAAAATAATGATACCAAAATGGTGCTAACTCCTGACACGGTACTGTTAGTTCCTTATTATTGTTTAATCTGGCTTTTTGCTTCAAGTATTTGTATGCTTATTCAGTACTTCATTGCTTATTGTTATGTGCAGTGATCATGTATTGGTTTTGATAAAGTGTTTTCCCTTTTGATATTACTTCTGCTGACTAAATAGTAAATTACATTACTAAATGATCAATAATACATACAAAGAGAGCATAATCGATAAATGACCCTCGTTGGTTCAAAATCGGTTATAGTATGATAATGTTCTCATTGTACGTACTATCATGATAAAATAATTCAGCTCATGTCCACCAACCTATACTAGCTCTTTATATTATTCATAGTTAAGAGTTGAGGTGTGAAGAAAATGGTAGAAAATTTTACTTTTCTAAAAAGAAATCTATTTACAATTAAACTTTAAACCCAAAATATTAAAAAAAGAAAGACCTTTATGTTATAATTCTAGTTGAACTTTAAATGTTTATTTTCATTGTCTTTGATTCTAGTTGGAATTTTTATGTTATGATTGTGTTGGAGATGTTAAAATTTAAGATTTCAATTTTTTTCATTTAACCGAAACCGAACCGAAAAAAATCGAAAAAAAATGATTCGGTTCGGTTTCGGTTTTGGCAAAAAACCGAACCGATTTGAACCGAACCCACCCCTACTACTGGCCACTGCCTTTGTGAGATCCCACATCGCCCAGGGGAGTGATCCTTATATGTATATTCTCATCCCTACCTAACCTAGCGCGAGGCCTTTTGGGAGCTCACTGGCTTCGGGTTCCATGGGAACTCCGAAGTTAAGCGAGTAGCGCGCGAGAGCACTCCCGTGATGGGTGACCCACTGGGAAGTTCTCGTGTGAGTTCCCAGAAACAAAACCGTGAGGGCGTAGTCGGGGCCCAAAGCGGACAATATCGTGCTACGGTGGTGGAGCGGGCCCGGGATGTGGTGGACCCCGGGTCGGGATGTGACAATTTGGTATCAGAGCCTAACCCTGGTCGTGGTGTGCCGACGAGGACGTCGGGCCCCTAAGGGGGGTGGATTGTGAGATCCCACATCGCCCAGGGGAGTGATCCTTATATGTATATTCCCATCCCTACCTAGCGCGAGGCCTTTTGGGAGCTCACTGGCTTCGGGTTCCATGGGAACTCCGAAGTTAAGCGAGTAGCGCGCGAGAGCACTCCCATGATGGGTGACCCACTGGGAAGTTCTCGTGTGAGTTCCCATAAACAAAACCGTGAGGGCGTAGTCGGGGCCCAAAGCGGACAATATCGTGCTACGGTGGTGGAGCGGGCCCGGGATGTGGTGGACCCCGGGTCGGGATGTGACAATTGCCCCGATCCCGACATACATCCAGGATTGGCACGTGACGGCCTTGATTAATCTCTACGAGTTTGAAAATTAAGAAAGGGTGCGTAGACCTATCTAGGCTTCAGCCTAGCACGCCTAGGTCACGACTCTCACTTAGATTGAAAATAGATAACTTTCATTTAGGGGTGGGTTCGGTACGGTTACTGTACCAAAACCTTTGTACCAATTACCATACCAAACTTTCGGCTTGGTAAAATCTATTACCATTACCGTACCAAACTTTCGGTATACCGAAGTTCGGTATTGCCAAAAGTTCGGTTGGCATGGTATGGCAATGGTAATTACCATTTTGTTTTGGGACAAAATTTGTTTTTGTTTTTTTTACCCAATTCAAGGGCAAAACTTTTTTTTTTGTACCTTTATCTCTTCCATTGTAGCTTAAATTTATCTATTATTTATCGTTCACAATTCACACACACAATAATTCAAATAATGCATCAAGATTCATGATGAAAATTAAGCTTGCAATCCAAGTAGAAGTTACGAACCAAAACAAAAGAAGTTAACAATCCAAATAGAAATTAAAGTTTAAAACCAAATGAAAATTGGAACTAAACTTCAAAAGTAGAATTCATTGATCAATTATTCAAGCTTGAGATGTCAAAGCTTTTGAAGGAGGCATTGAACTTGTAAAAGATTGACCTTGTGTCAAGCCTACATTACAAACAAATAAAACATATTAATTAGTAGCAAAAAAAATTAAAGTTGAAAACCATTTAATAACAAATTTACTAAAAAAATTAAAGCATATCTTTCTTGTTTCCTCTTTTTCCATTTCCTTGTAAAATTGAAGCATATATTCCGTTCGTTCTTTGTAGAAGTTTACTTTATCTGCCCTAAGCCAACCACTAGTACACACTAATGCCTCTACTATTTTAGGAATCAAGGATGCCCTAAAAAGGTCCACAACCCTCCTTCCTAGGCTAAATGCATTTTCACTAACAACGATAGAAGTGGGGGTTATAAAGATATCTTGGCTATTTGTGAAAGAATTAGGAACTCTCTTGTATTTGATTTTCACCATTTCAAGAGATCAAAGTCACCAACAACAATGCTAATATAAGTAGGGTTTTATTTTCAAATTATTGGAATATTATAAATATGTGTTATATAATTATCTATTATATATTTTATTTTATTTTCGGTACGGTACGGTAATGCTTTGATAATGGTATCCATTACCAATACCCTACCATGAAATTTTGGTTCGGTACATTACCGTACCATTACCGATTGGCGCAAAAAATTTGGCACAAAATCGGTATGGCACGGTTGGCAATTCGGTTGGCATGGTAATTTGGCAAAAAAATCCACCCCTACTTTCATTTTGCATTTTATATTTTCAATAATTCTAAGAGACTTGTTGGATACATGGATAAACACTCATCTCCCAACTAATACCTAATGCAATTTAGAACTTTGATAAAAATACATCTCAAAACTTGTCTCCGGCAGTCTAACAAGATCAATGAAGATGTTGGTTGTAGAATCGTTGTTTTGTTGGTTGGGAGCTGAACAACTTCTATTGCAAGCTACAATCCAAATTTTCGACGTTATTTGTGTCACGTTTACTGATCACCTCTGCAGTTCGCCTTTTTACCGTGTAAATATCGTGGGCCGGGCCTTGTTCCTCGTTGGGTTCAGTCACATCATCTGGATGGCCTATGTCATTTCTTATGGACCTCACGAGTCTTAGTCATAAGCAAGAGATTTTCAGTTTTTATAAAATTTAAAATCTCACTTTTAATGGAATTTAACCTTTAATTTTTTTTTGAAAGGGAATTTAACCTTTAATTAATTTTATTACCTTAAAAAAAGGCCAACAAAAATGGAAAATTTTCAAAATATTTTGATTGAACAATATAAAATTTTCAAATTAAGTTGTTTTATTTTAAAATTCTAATTAGGAATGAGTAATTTTTGGGATTATGAATGATTTGTTGTGACATGAAATTTTAATAGAAGTGTAATTTTATAAATCTTTGGCAGATTTAACTTCCTTTTATTCTAATATTTCTTTCCTATTAAATTTTTTATTACATAAAAAGCAAAGCAATACAAATCTTTGTCTCTTTCTTTTATTTGCTGCTGCACCACTTGGAGAAAATATACATAAAAGCAAAACCTTGTGATTTATGCAGTGCGAATCGAATTGGAAAAAAAAGGGAACTTGAATTAGGGTTTAGGTTTTTTTCCCAATTCGATTGCAGACGTTTTTACAGAGAGCATTGAGCGGCCGGCAAAGGGTTGAGAAATCCGAGAATGGCCGCCGGCAAGGAGTTCATGGTTTACAACTCGATGACCCGCCAGAAGGAGATCTTCAGGCCGATAGAACCCGGCAAGGTCAGCATGTACGTCTGTGGAATTACCGCCTATGATCTCAGCCATCTCGGCCACGCTCGCGCCGCCGTCAATTTCGATGTCCTCTTCAGGTTGGCACATTCAATCTCATTATTTGCATGTTTAATTTAATAATTATGCAATTAATTGTGCTTTTGATCAGTGTGGAATTTGATATGTTTGATTGCTGTTAGAAATTAAGTTGCTTTTTTTGTTTGATCAATTTGATAAAGCTAGTTTCTTGATCACTGTCAAACGCTGCCAAATCTGTTTAGCATAATACATAAGTGAAGATTAGTTTGTGGCAACTAATCATGCTTGACATTGAATTGGAATTCTACAGATACTTAAAGCATTTGGGTTACGAGGTTACGTATGTCCGGAATTTCACTGATGTTGATGACAAGGTGAGAATCTTGAACCGTATCATGAGAAGATTTTGATTGCATTCCTTTGTTACCCTTGATTAACGTGTGCTCTGCTTTTGTTCGTTTATAGTTATACTAATACCCTTATAAAATCTTGCTGTAATGCTCATGTAGTGCATTTTCAGCCCCTCCACTTAATGTTTCCTTTAGGGCATTTCTAACTAATTTAGGCTAAATCCCTTAGTACTTGGGAATCCGTCATCGAAACAAAACATTAATGCTTCAGTTACCGTATACTTGTTATCTCATTATAGTTAAAACTTTTCATTTGACTTGTTTAGTGCTATAAATCTGCTTACCTTTTTTTGACTAAATTACTGGCCTGATATTGAGGTCTTTTTGCTCATGTACAAAATCAGTTATCTGGCAGCTGGCTAATGCTTTAACATTGTTTGGCATTTGAATATCTGAGACATATGGCTTTCCATGTTCTTGAAAGAATTTTGTGCATTTAGTGGTTATAGTTCTTACATCCTGTCTTTATCTGCACAATTATTTTAGAAGTATCTCTTTCTTTTTGCCGTGTGCCTGTTGTCATTTATTGTTCCGCGGGTGTAACACTCTTAACTCATCAACTCATGTGAATTCATTGTAAAAGGGTTTAGATTAAACACTGGAATCTGGAATAACAATTTGTTCTTTACTCCATGGTTTTTAAACTTCTATGAGTTTATCTATATTTTTATACATATATTCTCTCGAACTCTTATAATTTTCTATTTTGAATCTTCTGACTCTTCTTGTTCTTTTTCATTTTTGTTGTGTACTTATTACTTAATGCCATGTAGAGATTGCTAATGTTTGGATGTTTCAGATAATAATGCGAGCAAATGAGAATGGTGAAGACCCATTTAGTTTAAGTAGTCGTTTTTGCAAAGAATATCTCAAGGACATGGGTGATCTCCAGTGCCTTCTTCCCACCCATCAGCCATATGTTTCTGAGCACATAGAACATATCAAGGATTTGATAACACAGGTTTTCTGCTTGCTCTAATTCTTATATATTGTGCTTTTGTGATGGTTTCTTGTTTGTTTTATTTTTATAGGCCAGCGGTTTCTCTCTAATGATTGTTATATCATGCAGATTATTAACAAAGAATATGCATATCTGGTTGGCGGGGATGTATTCTTTGCTGTTGATAAATTTCCTAATTATGGCCAGTTATCTGGACAAAAATTGGAACACAATCGGGCTGGTGAACGAGTTGCTGTTGATTCAAGGAAGCGTAATCCTGCAGACTTTGCATTGTGGAAGGTCTGAAGTCCTCAACCATTTACCTCGTTTTTGCGGTTTTTTGTTTGTATTTTTAAATTAATGAAACTTCAAAAGAAATCTGCAGTCTGCAAAGCCTGGTGAGCCAAGTTGGGAAAGCCCTTGGGGACCTGGTAGACCTGGATGGCACATTGAATGCAGTGCAATGAGTGCACATTATCTGACATTCAAGTTTGATATTCATGGCGGCGGCATTGACTTGATTTTTCCACATCATGAGAATGAGGTTGCCCAGAGCTGTGCTGCATGCCAAGAGAGCAGTGTGAGTTACTGGATGCATAATGGACATGTTACCAATAACAACGAGAAAATGTCAAAATCCCTCAACAACTTTTTCACCATTAGGGAGGTAAATTGTGCTAACTTTTCCTCTTAATGCTTCTTCGAGCTTCTATATATTTTCAGTTTATACTACCATTTAATATATAATTTCATTCTCTATTAGATTACTGAAAAGTATCATCCACTGGCTTTGAGACACTTCTTGATAAGCGCTCACTATAGGTCCCCCCTCAACTACACAATCTCCCAGCTGGAAAGTTCATCAGATGCTATTTATTACGTATATCAGGTATGTGGCTTGTATCCGAATAATTTTCATTTAGAAGTTTGTCTCTCAGTCCTTAGCTCTGCTTAGTTCCTAAGTGTTCTGAGACCTTTCCTTTTGCGGAATATTGTTCTCCGTTGATATCTTTTACTGTATCCTGATGTGTAATTTTAGTGGACGTTGCTCTAAACTTTCTGTTGGCAATTTTTCCTGGTTGGGTTAAATAGTTGTTATTGTCTTGTTCGATTACCCCTGCAAATTTTCTGTTTGTCCAATGTCTTCTGGAATGATGGCTGTTGGCATTGATGTAGCTGGTTCCCGAAAATTCTGGACTTTCGGTTAATTTAGTGAAATACAAATAAAATACTGATCAAGATTGAACAGAATTGTATGGAGGCAGAAGTTAATAAGAAGTCAAACATGCATTTTGGATCACAGCACAAATGGATTTTATGTTTCTATATCTATTATCTAATGGCTTGATGTTTTTGATTGTTAGACCTTGCAAGATTGTGAAGATGCTTTAGCTCCACTTCGAGAAGAGGGTCTGAAGGAAGGTGCAGATCAAAATGGCAAAATAGTTAAAATTACTCAGACTGCCCAAGAATGCATCAGTAAGTTAAAGAATGAGTTTGAGTCCAAAATGTGCGATGACTTAAACACTGCCCAGATATTGACTGGTGCTTTCCAAGATGCATTGAAGTTTATAAACAGTTCTTTGAATGGACTCAAGGTAAACATATAGATTCAGTTCCACCATGCCTGACTTTTTTTTCCGTGCTCTCTCCCACCTTTAAATGTGTGTATGGCCGTGTTGTGATAACAGAAAGTATTTTTACTTTTTATAGAAGAAGCAGCAAAAGCAAAAACAGTTATCAATGGTCCAGTCACTAATCGATGTAAAGAAAGCAGTAACTGATGATGTTCTGGACGTTTTGGGTTTAAAATCGCCCCATACATACTCGGAGGTTATGTCCTCTTCTGTTTTTTTTTTCCTTTAAATGTTAAATCATGGATTGAAGTGATCAACTACACAGGGATACTGTGTTGTACAGGTTTTGCAGCAATTGAAAGTGAAAGCATTGGAGAGAGCAGGGATGGTGGAAAACGATGTACTGAAGAAGATTGAAGAGAGAAAACGAGCAAGGGAAAACAAAGATTTTGCAATGAGCGATCAGATCAGAGCTGATTTGACTAGAAAAGGCATTGCACTCATGGACGTGGGCAAGGAGACAATCTGGAGACCTTGTGTACGAGAGGAGCCCATCAAGGGAGAGGAAAAACAGCTGCCGACCGAAGAGGAACAAAAGGTATTGCCGGTTGAACAAAAGGAGGAGCAAAGGCAGCTGTCAAGTGAAGAAGAACACAAGGCTTTACCGGTCGAAAAGGAACTGCCTGTGTCGACGTGAATGTTGTACAACCTTAGACCTGCCTTGACCTGTTAGCAACTTAGCGTGAGTGATGATTGGCAGGATTTTGTATCTTTTGAGGTCGAGAAATCGCTTATTAGTTTTGATTCATGCATGATTAGTCTTGTAATACTTTGGGGATCAGATGGGCCAAGTCCCCCTGGAGTCTTGAAGTTTTTATTTTGTAACCTATTTTATTACCTTTTTGATATATATATATTTGGTCCTACTGTCCTCTAAATTTCCGTTGTGCTAGGGATTGTTTGGAAGTTCTTTTAAAATGACTGAAACTGATTTTTGCAAAAAGGTTTTATGGTTCTAATAGTACTTAAAAGTGCTTCCTGCAAGAAGCACGTGATTGGTGTTTTTTCAGGATTCACTTGTATTTTCACTAAGGATTAGTGTCAAAAAATATTTTCATCAGAAGTGTTTTCAGTCCTTTTAAAAACACATTCAAACGAGTTTCTAGACTAGATCTACAAGATTGATTCTGCCCAGTAGACAAGTCCAAAATGGCATTATGCTTCTTTTTTGGGTTGACGACTGGTCTAAACGCTCAACAAAAAGAAACCACAACAAGGCCTAGAGCTCCAAGCAGCGTCTACCACAAGAAGATGCCGACAAGATACATGAGCTTTGATCGAAGCAAACTGGACCAAGGAAACATGATAAACTCAAGCTAGTCGGTTCATCAGCCACAGAATTTACTAGGTCTAGGGTTAGAGCCTGGTCTTCTGGGCTTTTGAACTTTAGTAGATCCACGGATGGCATCAAGTCAAGTGCATTAGGTCCTCAACGTAATTTCACTCCTAGAGTGTATGTAGGCTTTTGGATGAATGGTGGAAGTTGTCAACTTTGACACGTGTGTATCTTGGGCTTGGTCCAAGATTGGAGTCCTTGTGGAGGGGGCCCGTTGATCCAAAACACCCACCATGAGAAACAAAACACTTAACCGGAGAAGTTTTCTGTAATCTTAACTACTGGATAGTCCGGTTTTATAACCATTAGACTGGCAAGTAATCAAAAATCGTATTTTCTAAATTCAATCTTGACCATTCATTTTCCTCACTATTGAGTAGTTTGGACTGTTAAAAAACAAAGAACACTCTAAATTCGGTTTCATGATGCATAATACATTTCATATATACCAATATTTTTAGAGAACTTTAACGAAAAGCTCCATGTACTGTTCACTGTAACGAAAAATCACATTTTTACACTAAAAAGTCAATTCTAGTACTATTCACTTTACCCTTTATTTTGTCATTTTCGTTAAAACTCAAAGTTTTCAAGTCATTTTCATTAGTTTTCCTAAATTTTTAGCATCGAAAGTTAGAATACAAAAGTGTAGGGGAAGAATCCAAGTTAATGTTAACACTGAATTTGAAGTCTCACATACCTAATGTTAATTAAGTTAATCTAATCACAGGCTTCAAATCTTTTGTACCACTAATCACAAGAGTATAGATTATAAATTGCAAGTTAAACATTAACATCGTCGAAAGCACAAAAAGAAGCTTTACAAAGTGCGATTCGAGAAGGCACCAGTTCCTACTTCCTTCCTAGTCGCAGGGTACGATGCCAAAAGCAATGCCCTTCCCTTTTTTGTGGGGACTTGAGTTCCCCTCATTGTTTCAAAAGCAGCAATTTCAATAGTGGAGATGCCGTCCTTGTTCTAAAAGCCATGCATGCAGCTTCATGCATATTACATTTTACAGAGAGGCCTAGCTTGCTAGCTGTGATAGCAACATTGCAAGCAAAAGTTAACCGTCAACTCTCGTATTGTGCTAGTACGACCAGTGGTGGCATTTCTTGGCTGAGTTATTTTCGGGCTGTCCTGCCCCTACCAATTACTAATAGTATATCGTGCTCATTCATGTTAAGCAGTTTTCATATGGACATCAACTTTCATGTATTGAGTAATGACTGTGACGTTCCGGTTCTATACCACTATGTCATGCTTAATTGTGAAGAAAGACTGATATTGTGTTCTTTGCCTGGGACACGGCAATGTTGTATCCAGTCGCTATAATCTTTCTTTTTCACAAGAGAACGCCACGGTGATGTTGTTCCCATTCCCATACACCTTTTATTATGTGTATTAGGGTTTAGATTTTTTTAATATAATGAAATATTTACACGAAGTGGTGTGTGATTTAGGTTAAACCACATAATGACTCAACCATAATAATACGGTATCGAACTCACCATCTATCAGTCTCACTTAAGCCTTATGAATCATGAAGCGTAAAACTGAATAAAACTAATTACGTAGGTCCAAACCCAACAGGTTGTTTCCACATATATGCCTCTTGATTACAGCTTTAATTTGAGGTGCTTGTAATCTAGCTTTCTATATGCTATTATTCCAACAACATTGGTTCGGCTGACCAATAAACACTGTTTTTTTACTCCACCGGGTAAATTAATATGTGACACTAAATTTTGAGGAGTTTAATGAAATAAGGTGAGCTTTGAACAAAATAAATAAATGAGCTTGGAACAACCTCAGGTTTCAATCCTTTAGGAGTTTATAACTGCTTATTCTCACAATACAATAAAAGTTTTTTTTTTAATTTTAAAAAAAAACAGAAATACCAAACTAGTCCTAATCAAGGTTTTAAAAGATATTAGGCACTAATCGGGTGGCGGGCTGAGGCCTAGCGCTTAGATGGATTTAAGTAAATCTATTATATTTCGTGTAAAAATGTGTCCGTTTATACTTAAAATATATATATAATTTCATCATAAACCACAAAATAAAATGACATATATATTATGAAGTATTAGAACATAATAAAAACATGAGAACAAGCATATAATGTGTGTTCGTTTAAGTATTCAACAAGTCTTTACAGTTTTTTGAAAAAAAATGCAAAATGCAACATGAAAATTATCTATTTTTTGTCTGAGTGAGTCGCAACCTAGTCGAGTGCTTAGATGGGTGTCATTTCTTAATATTTAAACACCTAAGTATTAATCGAAGTATTGACCAACCGCTTAACGCGTAGACTGAAATTTTTAGGACAGTGGTCGACAAGAATCAGCTTGAACTGTACATTGGGACAGTCCTCTTGATTGATGGGACCCCAAAGTTGAAAAGTATAACTTCCATCTAAATTTAAGGTTGAAAAGTTTGGCTTAATTCACTATCATCATTTATTTATTCTTCAACTGGTTTGAATGCTGGCCACTATATATTTGTAAATTGTTTGACTTGAGGTCAATTCTGCAGGCTAAGCTAAATATTATGTCTCAAAAGTCTAAAGATAGAATGAGTAATCCTGAAGAAAATTAACATCTTTTAAAAAGGCTATACGACATGAAAAACTCATATCGATGTAAGTTTCAGGATATTATGATTGCAACCGTAATTGCTTTAATACCAAGAGAAGTCAGTATCTGCTGAAATTCATTCTTTATGTAGTTCCTCATAGATTGTTTTAAGGGTTAGTTGGTTAGTGCTAATGAAAGATATTTGGTATGATTGTCTAAGTAGATAAACATTTATATTGATTGGAATCATGTGAGATCATGTGAGACTAAAATACATAAAAATATTTTATTAGTGTGTAAGTGCCATGCAATTGACATAGTCGGAGAAATATCTCTACACAAGTGAGATAATCCGAGCAACTTGTACACAAGTTTTTCTTGTGGGGGCCGGGTAGATTACTAGATGTGAAAACCAAACGTTATGTCAATTTTGAAGTACTTTAAACATGGTTGTATTAAAGGTGGTTTGTGAAGCATACACAGTAGTGCACATGCATGACTGATAAAAGCAAACACTGAAGGACTTTAAAGTTTGTACATTCGAAATCTGTTCGTCCTTTTTCATGTTCAGACTGAACCTCTTACCTCCATAAAAGGGCATGAAATGAAAGCTAAAGCTAATAAGCTAACATAAGATATGGGAAAGGAATGAGGCACTTATGGTATTTTGTTCCTTTATGTAAACGACGACTCATATTAACAACACTTTCGCAAAACGAAGAGGCGGAGAAAATCGTGTATCGTACACAGTTTTATCTTTATTTACAAAAAGGCTATTGCTTTCTGTATTATAATCAACCTTTATTATTAGACCATCACAGAGATTGGTAGATATTATATGATCCCTTAAATTTACATTACTGTTAGCTGCCGACAAGGAGAACATTTCAGCTGTATGGCGCCCTACAAAGCTCATATATATCATATCTGTGTACTATTGGATTTGGGAGTCTTGTAATTCATATAATTCACACCTTATGTGAAACCTTATTGACACAGATACATGCATATATCAAATCAAATCTGTTTTTTAGCACAGGACTGCACTTGTTTATATATGAATCAAGGTCGGCACAACGCTCTCTAGCTAGCTCCCTAGGATCTATGAGATCATGAGTCAGTGATTATGAATTTTTTTTGTAGCCACTAAGCTTGTTTAATCAAAATTGGTTTGTCATCGGAATATCCGAACATGGACAAATATATTGAAATATTAGATTATTAACAAGAAAGTTTTATGAATATCGAGAAAAAAATTAATTGGAATGTATCATTTTACATGTTTTAATAAAGATTGGATAGTAGGATTATGATTTGTCTCAATTTTAGAGTATATTATAAAAAGAATTTGCGTGTTGCAGTTTGAGTAGAATAGTTATGTCATGTAACTGTGTACTAATTAAGTACACCGAAAAATTATTTGATTATTAATTACTATGGATCAAATTAAACATGCATGCCTTTTTTGTCTGTACAATAAAAGGTTTGGATAACCAATCACAAAACCACAGGCATGCATGCATATGTTAATTCTCTCAAGATATATATATTTAAATTAAACTATCTGAATTCCATCTGGTTTCATTAGCTACCAGCTATTTCGATATTAATCAGTACTATATCTATATATCATAGTACCCTAATACATAATATTATTAGTTACAGTGAATAATTAGAGAACCTAACATGGGGCAACTGACATATTTTACCAATTGAATTCCAAAACCGCCCACTTCATTAGTAAAATCCTATTAATTTAATGGAATCAGTGCAAGACCCACGCAGAAATGATTGACTGGTTCCTGTTTAAGGTCATTTTCCAACGGAAGCCATTATATATGCGTGGGTGTGTGCGTGCGTGTGTGTGTATAAATATGGTAGCATTTAGCGGTCACTGATGAGTTCATGACCTGTGGTTGAACTGTACTCGTACACGAAAAAGACCGCTTAATTATCTTGTATTTTTCTCTCCTTCAATTAGATGCAACCAAGGCGCAACAATGTGTCTCATTGAGAACCCTACTTTCCCTGGTCCCGGCCTTACTTTCGGGAAGGCTAATTAGCATGCTTGATTTGTCACACTTAAAGAGGCGTGCATTATTTAACTATTCCACAACTTGATTGGATCATGGTGACTAGGAACTTATACCATACTCAATTAAACTCTAATATAATCACTTGCTAAGGAAGCTAAAACTGGGGCCCAATCCGGAGATTAATATATTGCTTAAGGCAAAGTCGCGGGAGTGAGTTTGATTTTCTTTGCTATATGCCTCACCAACTACTCTTTGGTTGATGTTTTCTTATCTTCAAAAAGCTCTAAAGAAGAATTAACTTTTTCAAGTGCATAAGTTTTTCAAATCTGTGATTATAAGTACTTGATTCCACACCCTATCTTAGCTCCTTTCTTTACTCCTCAAATCATCAAAAATTTCATGCCAAAAACAAACAAACAATAAAAAGGAAAACCCTAAAAGCATCCAATCCAATTAAATTCATCTCTATACTCTAGTACTTTATATATAACTTAAAATAATTCTCTTGTTCCCTTGTAGAATTCTCTCTCTAGCTAGTTCCCACCCTACTATCAAAACACAACATGGTTCATATTTTACAACGAGTAACTTTTCATTCATATAAATCACAGTTTAACAATATATGCAAACATAATGAAAATACGAAATAAAATTTGCACTTATATCAAACTATAATTAACAAAAATGTAAAAATGCCTTTTCCTTTTAAGGAGGCAAAGCTTACTTCTTGGATGCCCATAGTTCATGTTATTGGGTGCAAAAGAACCGACGTTGTGTTAAGTTCTAGACTTGAATTTGCACCAAGAAAGGGTACCATTTTTGGTAGTGCCACCAACCTTTTGACCGAGCAACTTAAGATTTGTGGGAAGAAAGCCTATAAAAAAAACCAACGATGCATATATATTAGATGCTTGCTTGGAATGCATTATCTTGTTTTCGTGCTAACACGTATGCTTTAGTTTGTTTTACCCACAAGAGACTCTCCCAACTTGCTCAGTTTGTATATTTAAATCAAACCACTTCTCTCTAGAATTCTATTGTTTATTTTATTATATTTCTTAATACAGCAGCAACACTCACTCTCACTCTATCTGTGCTGCTTTTTTCTGGTTGGATATCAGGAACCAATTAACCTCCATTAGACCTTAGCTGCGTCCTTGATTAATAAACTAATCGCTTAATAATTACAGGGAACATTGAAAGATTGTAGTGTTTGACTTAAACCCTAGTGTTATATCAGCTTATCCAATCGAACCACTGATTTTCTATCAGTTGTGGGAGATTGGTCTGCATGTGATTGGTCCCCGGCCCACACATCCATCAACACCACCTAGTCAAGAAGAAGAGAGGTGAAAAGAAGGCACCAACAATCCATCAATGGGTTAGTTGGAGGTGTTTGTGACTAGAAACACCTGAAATGATATATGGAATATTGGAATTAATAGCTTGAGTGAATTAATTTGTGTAGTCATTAAGTAAAATACTAAAAACTAAGACTATTTACTGTGTTAGCCGAATGCTGTGTTTGGCTGATGCAATTATCTACCTAATTTATCATGTCGTCAGTGAATGATTAAGCACATAAATATAAAGTAATAAGGTTTAATGTTATTGGTGTCTTTTAATTGGAGTCATATATTACAGTTTATCTGTGCTGAAGCATCTTTCGTTTATATATAACTTTTTAGCTAAAATTGTACATGATATTAGTATGACTTCTTACTTTGGTTTATGAGATTTGAAATCAACATAAATGGTCCCTGAGGTTGTCAACCATCAATCATTTTGATCACTCCGTGAAAAATCGCTAGTAACACATGTAACGTCCTATAGACAACTTTGGGATGCATTCTAAAATGCCTACACTCCAATAAATTTAAAACATCCACTAACTACTCATTCTTAATTGTCAGCAATTTTATTCACGGAGTTAGATGACTGGCCTACAATGTATAAGGACAATGCTGCTACAATTTAGTCATGTGTTTGTTCCACAAGCAACTAATGAATTTTTGTTTAAAATGTGCGAATTATGGTGGAAGAGGTTTGAGTTTTTAGATTGAATTTCTTGTACGTCATGTCATACATCATATGCAGAATGTTTGTATCCTGCAAACTCATGTTAACATTTTATATTCTTATTACTTTTTGTCTTATTATCTTTATAAAAAAATCAATATAAAATTTTGACGTGGCTTAACCGTGACTGCACAATACATGAAGGGATGTGACTGGTATGGTAAAAGGAGGGCAGACAATCTGCCTCCCATGATCTATAGCTAAGAAGAGAGAATGTTCAAAAGTATATCTGTGGCGTAACTACAAGTTTTTACACATGTTTTTGTGGGGTTAATTTCGTAATGTATTTTAACAATCCGAACAATATATCTTTTAGAATAGCATTCATAGATCATCCTTACAAAAAATAAGACAAATCTAAAACCATTAAGACATTCATTTGTAGACTTGAAGTGAAGAAAACAAACAAATAATGTTCTACAAAGAAATCCTAAACCCTTAATTAAACGGTCATAAGGTTTCAGATTTAGGTGATTTTTGGTATACATGCATGATATTTGAGGGAAGACATAAAAGTTAGACGGTGCAAATTGTTGAAATACATTGCGAAGTACGTCCCACAAAAAAAGTATATAAAAAAAGTGGTGTTACGGATCCATCACAATATATATATATATATATATATATATATATATATGTATACATACATATATAAAGAAGACTATCAGATTGGTGTGAGAGATGAATTTTTTTTAATTAATTGGTAAAATATGAAGATAATTAGTGTCAAAATCTATTAATCAATCTTACTATACTTTAATCTCTACTGATGACTACTACTTGAGTAGTCAACACCAGATGGTTGGCAATGACACACTCATCTTTCACTTTACATATCAATTAATTAATTTCAATAAATTAACAAAATTAACATTCTGAAGTAGCTATAGAATGTGAACAATTTCTCAACTTAATTTCTTGTTTCAAAAGTCGAGATTATTACAGATATTGAGATTCTCAACAGGAATCTGATAATTTTCTAAAGTGAGCAGAGAACTTCCACATTCCTTTTTCCATTTCCTTCATATCAAATACACACATGGTGGCCAAGCAACGTAAGACTCAAATTGGGTGCGCATTCTATGTCGACGACTCAAGACTCAGAAAGTCTCGACGTCCCGCTTTCATCATTCCAACTTGTAAGTGGGATTTCCACTTTTCAAAAAGAAATATTAGTAGACCAAAAACCAGACGGAACAAATGATCTAAATACAAACGTGAATTCTATTCAACCTACTCATCATAGACCCTAGTGACAAAAGAAGGAATGAAAAATAAAAGGGAAAGATGGTAGAAATGAGGCTAATGAGCAATGCATATGCCCGTTAAATTACGTCTTAAATTAAACAAATAAATAAAATTTGAAATGTACAAAGATCTCCATTAGCAAAATACACAGTTTTTCCCAGCTGAGTTCACATTACAAAAACCGTTTGGTTTGCTGAGTCAAAGGCTGAGATGCAAGTCCAAGCCCAACGGGTCGTCGAAATTGGGCCCACCATCCCCTTTCGTGAACCTACTCAACGACGGCCCATCCGCTCTCACGTGGGCCCGGCCTTGTTGTAGTACCTGGTGATGAGACGGTCCCATTGACGTCAATGCGGAATCCCCTACACCGCCACCGTAGGAATAACTCCCTGCAGCCCGCCCGTGATTTGCCGCCGCGGGAAACACGCACCCGTGCGACACATGGAACGGGGTGGCCGCGCGCGGGACGTAAACCCACGACGGGTTTGCCGGAGACGCCGCGGGAACCATCAGGGATCCGGCCGGGGAGAGGAGGTGAGCCGGTGGAGTGAAGGCGGAGATGATGGGGTTTCTAGCGTAGGAGACGGCAGCGTTTCGGCTGGCTTGGAGCTGAGCTCGCTTGAGCTGCTGGCGCTCTTTCTTGTGGGCGTTCTGGTGGCCGCCGAGGGCTTGGGAGTTGGCGAATTCTCGGCAGCAGTACTGGCACTCGTATTTACGGTCGCCGGAGGTGGAGAAGGGGGCGGATTCCGGTGAGTCGGAAGGGGTGGTGGCTGTCTTGGTCGAGTCGAGTACGGCGGTTGATTCTACGTCGTCTTCTTGGACATTGAAACCGAAGAGTTTTAAGCGTGTGGTTGTGTTGTTCGTTGGTTTGGGTTGATAGTGAAGCTCTGCAGCCTCAGCCATGTCTGCTTTTAAGAGAGAGAGTTGAAGTAATGTGAGAGAGAGGGAGATGGAAAGGGAAATGGAGGATGCAGGGGAATTGTTGCATGTGTTGGGGGTATTTATACAGAGGATAACAAAAAAGGTTCTTCCATTCAATAAAAAAATTAATTAAAAATGTATTTCAAGTGCTAATAACAATTCTTAGACGTGTTTGTTTTTGTTGCCGAACCTACCAAGTTGTTCTATATTTAAGTAATCATCACTCTTCGATTTTTAGAGTTTATTTTCTAAACTAGTAGTTAAAAAAAATCGAACTCGAAACATCAAGTGTAAGTATGAATGACTATGACCACTCTTCTAAAAGAATTTAACATAACATGGTCTATGCATAGATAAAGAAATATATATAACTTGAGCGACAAACCCTTCATTGATGTAATTAGTTGATTAGAATCGCATATGTATGGTATATATCATATATGTGCGTATATAGTTGGTAGACTGTGAGAGAGACGGGTTGCGGACATCCCAAGGGAAAGAAAGTGAGGGTTGTATAAAGATAAATTTTGTAAATTAAATAATGTATTATTATTAAGATTAACTTTCATATATTGTAGTTTTCAAGATTTTATCTATAATTCTAATATCTCTAGCAGTATCTGTTGTGTAAATATAATGTAAATAGGGAACTTTAACGAAAAGTTCTCGATTCTGTTCACTTTAACGAAAAACTACATTTTTACATTAAAAAGTAATCATGGTACTATTCACTTTATCTTTTATTTTATTTTTATCGTTAAAACTCAAAATTTTCAAATATTTTCCATCAGATTTCTTATGTAAATATGGGAACACGGCCCGAGGACACTCTAGGGCCCCAAAGGATTGCACTTGTCTTGCCACTTAATCTACTTCTTTTCAATCCATCCACATCTGTTTCTTCTTTCAATACATGTCAAATTGCAGCAATGCCCTTTGCTTGACATGATGGGATTTCAAATTCGAATTAATTATAATTCAAAATCGATATTTAGACCAAGAACAATGACAAGTATGACAGTTTTTTAGATCAAATTTATAAACACGTTAATTAAAAAATAATTCAATTATTAATAACAAAATAATATAATTTACAAACTTTGGTTTAAATTATTGGTCACGTTGTTGAGATATACTATAATGGAATTAGTGGTTTAAATTATTGATCACATTGTTGAGACATACATTAATGGGGTTAGTTAGATACAAATTCATGTGTGCATCAAAGAATCAGTTAGTAAAACGATAATTAATTTTGTATTTCTACACAACATTACTTGTTACAAATTTCTAAAGATCAATGTGTGAGTTTTGTCATTTGTGAGATTGTGATGCCTAGCTTGGCACGTGTTTGGATAACATCAAATTAAAGTAAAGTCACTTAATGCTACAGTTTATTATTCTTCACTTTTAAGTGAGATGTCTTAGGTTCGATTATAGCCGAAAACGAATGAGAACTATTATTGCCAGCCGATTGTGTAATTTAATCCAATCCTCACACCCTTAGTGCGAATAATATCATTTGTTAAAAATAAAAAAAAAATCTAAATGTCCACTACTGTTTCAACCAGGAAGTGCTTAATCAACCTCCATCTTAATTTCTTATTATTATTTGTGGTTATTATAATTTATGCCAAACAAGCTGTGTGATTAACTTGTAATTTCATTTTCTATGAATTGGACCTGTACGATCAAACTTCACATGAGCCGCTCAATTGGAGGATTATCAGCCACATGGAAAAAAAAATTAGGTTAGAAAAGTCTGGATGCATGAAATTAACTTAATGCATGGGCCAGTCCTACTGGCTTTGCTTTCAGTCAGTGATGACGGGGACTTTGGGGAAGATGACCAATCCAATCTAAAGAAAATGTTTCATCAAATAAAGAAACTTTGCCTGGAGAACCACTCGTGCTTTCCTACTCAAAATTCCCTGTTGGGCGACACGTCCTACACGCTATGACAAGTACACTCCTCCTATAAGTCTTATATATATATATATATATATATCTCACATCTGTATTTACGTTCCACTTTTCTCTTAAGAGCAATATTCTTCTTATTCTTCTTATAATAATATTTTAAATTAATTATATACTGTTGTAGGTTTTAATTTCCACTCATTATGATGCATGATAAACTCGAATAACTGCTACGTATTATGACATTTTCATTGCATGATAGTCTTTCTCGCTAAAATGAATTGTATAAATAATACTGTTTTGAAAAAAATGCTAAGAGTACTCTATTAAAAATGAGATTATCTAATACTGCATAATTTAACGTTAATTTATATGCTAATATTATAAAATATTATGCTGAAAACATAAAACAAAGAGAATTCACGAAATTTTTTACTTTTGGGAGAATTTTCTTTTAACATTTCTGGTCCTTTCAGATTAGGTTTATGAGTATGTACAAACTAAGTTTTTCACGTTTACCGAAAAAGAAAAAAAAAACTAAGTTTTTCACAATTTTAAAACTTTGGTACTTTTCTTATCTCGTACTTTGAGTCTGAGTGGCTCAGATATTTGCAGTAGGGAACGAAACTCGATGAAGCAACATGAAGCCCATTCCTCTGTTTCCCCTGACCCCAACTGCTCCTTCAAACTGCTAGAAGCTTAGAAAATTTAAAATCCCAAAACTTGTTACATCCTCTCTCTCTCTCTCCCACAGTGAAAATTGAGTTCCCAATTTACCCTCGCCTCATGGTCTTTCTAGCTGGCTCCGAGCTGCTCAATCTCAGGGCCGACATCACCCACCAATGCCATTTTTTTTAGAAAAACTAATAAAAAAAATTAAAAATTTTGAATTTTAACAATAAGGATAAAATATGTTCGATTTTTAATATAAAAATATAATTTTTTGTTAAAATAAACAATACCAAATTTTTTTCATTGAAGTTCAATTTTTTTTCCTTTTTTCCCCCTCTAAAAAGTCAAACTTTCATGCATGCAAATGTGCAAAATGTAAATCTTTCATGGTTTTTGGCACTCGTGTTGGTCCCACGACAAGAGATGGATTCAACTGAGATCTCGTACCGTAGGTTTGCCTCTACTCACTTTGCATGGCCCACGTGTCACCATCTACTTATCTTCCGTATCTAAACCCTAAGATACGCATGTTTCACAGTTTACGTATTTTCCCACGGTCGAAAGTGACTGTAATGATGGCAGTATCGTGAATAAGGTAAACATGGGAAGCTCTTATATAACTCGAGCTAGGGTTACAGAGTGGGGTTCAGGTGTGCTTACAACTTATATCTGGGCCCCACGGACTCCACCATTACGTGTTGATGATCGGTAGTAGTTTGGGATGTTTGCGTGATTGACGTTTGAAATCCTTATAAATTTAATCAAATGAATAATTATGAATGTGATTTACTTTTCTTTGTGTGAGATCTCTGCGAATCTTACTAACTACGAGAGAAAATTATAAAGAGAGACAAGAAGTTGGCTTTCGTAATCTCCCACTTCAAGAGCATAAAGTTTGCTTAATGTGTGATTAATAATAATATATATTATTTTCGAAAGCAGCCTCTTAACCCTAACCCTAATAAGTCTTCGTCACAACTCCAAACCTGACCCACCTTGTCTCCTCTTTCTCTTCTTTCCTATTTCCTTAGTCAAGTTTTCCCATACAAGAAATCGGATCCCCATCATCATCTGGATCAGCTTTCGAGTGAAAGCTCGCATTCTTTTTCGACCGTTAGATTTCACAATTAATCATGTGTGTTTTTGTTTTGTGGTCTGGATAATCATGATTACTTATACAAACCACAAAACAAGAGGCGGTTTCTTTGATCCATTACAAAGCTTAAATATGACCTAGATATGCAATATTTAGGTAAACAAAAGTCAATCACTCCATCATGAATGGTTGATCGATGTATATTTAATTTATTCACCCTCTAGGCAAATATTTAGACTTCATTTTGTTTATAGGGAAGGCGTTTTTTTTTTACGAATTATTCGTGCAAGAAATTTCAAACAATTCAATTATCATCATGATTATTGTAATGTTTCTTCAATTTGTTTGATCACAGTTAATAACTAAACAGTGTTTTCATTAATCAAATAATATTTTTCAATTATTTAGTTTTCTAATAATTATAGAGTAGGAAAAAGATATAGACGGTTTAATTATTGAATAATTTGAATAATGGTCCCACAAGCAACCCATTTCGTTTGCCAGGAGTAGAGATGATTCCTTCATCAAAGAAGCATGTCAATTTATACAAGCAGGTTGGAGATGATAGTTGAGACTTGTGATGGCCCATTCCTGCATAGTTTATGTGGGTCCATAATGCTGAAATCCCTAACATGAAACATAGATAGAAGATATTGGGAGAGGGGTCTGAATTATTAAACTAATGCACATCGATTTAGGACTTGGGATTAGGAATATCTCTGCACTAATTAGTTTGAAATGATGGATTTCTACTAATTAAACCTAATACCCTTTTTCGCTTTATTAATTGGATCCAATGATTTTGTGGCCTTTGGGTCGTTCTCACTCATCAGTCACTTTGAGTCTTGACTCTTGAGTCACACTTGAAGGGAGGGTTAGCAAAACCAGGCCAACCAGCTAGGTTCTCACGATATGGGGCTCACCTTGTACGTCCCGAAGTGATTTTCTCATGTACATGTGTATCTTCACGAAAGAGGATTTTCTTCGAATTTTGCTGTGAGGATTCTTGTGATTCTTATATTTTAACTATTTATTGTACATTATGTGATCAATTTTCGTCAAGTACTATTTATGTTTAATTTTAAATAAAAAGTCAAATAATTTATAACGGCATAATGTACGATGAATAGTTAAGATGTGGGGATTCCGGATGAGATCCCAATCCTATCTTCACTATAAAGTTGAAGAGTTCATTTCATATAGCTAGCTATGGTTTGTAGGCTTCACCTTGTAACTTTGCAAGTGAACTGTCTTCTATCCAAAAGGACTTTTCTATTTCTTTTTCTTAATGCTTACTCAGAGACGGGATTTAGACTCCGTCTTTATGCAAATCGAATCCGAAACTTTCATTTTATATTAAAAATAGATATCACCATACTATAGTGTTAGTGGTTGAATGAATGTTACTATTTATTATATAAAAAGAAAGGAAAATCTCGTTTTCTTGAATAAAGCTCATTTTACGTTCCTTTGAAAAAGAAAAAAAAATACCAAAGCACTTGGACATTAAAAAGTTGAAACATGAGTCAAACATGCTGCATAAGAGGGAGATCGAACGGTGGCTTAATTGGAAGCTAAAATATAATGTAATGTAATGTAATGTTGTAGGAGGGGTGACATAGGCACAAGGGTTTCTCCACTGATGGAGGGTTAGGCATGTGAAGTTGCATCTAAGTGGTTGATCAAACTCTGGTTAGGGCCCGCGCACATTAGGGCACGTTGGGACCACCTCAATTTCCAAGTTTTGTGACATTGGACCTACAAGGAGCAACTCTCACTCTCTCAAAGAAGACTAGAGTTTTAAGTTAACAAGTAGTCGGGGTGGTGAGAGGATCGTCCAATCACTAATGTTGATTACTTAACAACTGTCAACTTAACAATGGGTTTCTTCTTGTTCTTGATGTTGGAATGGCTTCCACCATCTAAATATAAAACACATTTTAGGACCTTAATCATGCTTTTTTGCTTTGTTGTTGATTGAAGTGATGCCAATATTATCGTTTTAAGATTGCCTAAATCTCAAGCATGGCCCGCCAAGTTGTGCTTATTACAAAAAGAAAATCAAACCAATGAGAAAACATCATCGATTAAATAAACAAGAGAGATTATTATTCAAGACATGATCCCATATCATGTTAAAACTCCATTAACTTTCTAATCACCTTTAATTTGTTTCTTTTTTGCAACCATTACTTTTGGAAGGATCCAAAAAGGATAAAAGGATAACCCAATGTGACTTAGTTTTCAAGTTGGAAATCCCTTTTAGGGATATGTTTAGGGCTTTTTTAATTAGGGAAAATTTCAAACAATATGGGTGACTCAATGAGACTCTTCATGTATTCCAAGTGACACTGCCTACTTCTTTTTTGATAGAAAAATGGGGAAGGTTGGGTGGAGTTAGCTTTTAGTCATGTGAAGTGACTCTCTCTCTCTCTAGATTATTTAACTGATACCTACAATTATTAATTAATCCAACTTAATTAGAGCTAAACCCTAGATATTACAGTCTAGAATGTTTTATATATTAAAAATAATTAGGAGAATTGCTACATGAAGTCCATCAAACTTTAGGGTTTTAAAAATACATTACTTGGAAGACCGTGAAGTGGGTTTGGAGAAGAGGGACATTGGTCAATCAATGAGACAAAATCAATGTGGTTTGTTTGCTAAATAAAGTGAGAGATTTTCTCCACAAAAAAAAAATGAGAGAGAGACACACACACATAGGCGACTACACAAAAAACACACCCAGATAACTTATAACCCAAACAACATATGTAGCCGGGAGGCACCTGCACATGACATGACAAAAACACACATTTGAAAATTCTCAATTAGGTTTTGCTGAATCACTTCTCCCAACCTAGTTCCACAAGTTCAATGTCACGAGGAAATCTTCAGTTGCGGAGGGCTAAATATAGTTTTTGGTTATTTTAACTCTCTAAAATTGATACCTTAAAGAGAAATTTGGACTAAATTTTTCCATCTCCAACCGTGCATGACTATGTCTTATTCCTCTTCATATTTTATTACTTTTTGGTGCCAAACTTAGTCTATCAAGGGGCTATATGTTGCTAGTCCTGGGCCAACTTAGACTGATTCTTTTAGCTCGATTCCAATTTAGCAGTTTGGTTGGAGACTAATTTTGTCAATTCAAGAGCTAAATGTGGCTTATAGCCCTTGACTAAAGATGGTCTTAGTATTCTAACAAGTCTACCCACGTTGTCAATATGACCACTATATTTTCCTGAATTTTTTTTATTGTAACCTAATTTTTGATATTCTTCAGTAGTAGGACGGTGCTCACATCGAATACAAATGTCTACTTGAAATTGAGTGAAATGAAAATACATAAAAGTTTATATTTTTGTGCAAGTGTTCAACGAACGACTTGAAACCAAACATGGGTGTTAATCACATGTAGTAATAACAAGGAGACAACTATTCAGAACCTATTGTACTGAACATGGGGATCGAATCTAGCATAAGGTGTACATATAATATATATATATATATATATATATATATATATATATATATATATATATATATATATGGAACCCATAATCTTTATAGGCATGTGGGACTTGGTCTTAGAAAATGGGTTTAAGCATTTTAGTAATCTACATTCTACACATGATGCTTTTTTATAAAATTAAAACCAGAACACTGAGCCAGATAAACAATCCCATGAATTCTGCAGGAATCTGTCTCTCATGGCTCTCTTTAAAAACAAGATCCAAGTGGATGCATCTGCCTGAAGTTCTACACCGTAGAATTGAAAGCATAGGTCAAGACAAACTTTTGGCTTCATTAAGAATTGAGTTTGAAAGTATCCTTGGTTTGTTAATTAGGTTTGCATGAGGTGGCTGGTTTTTGGCCACGAGCAGATAACCTAAGACTCTGCTTACTAATGTTAGTGGTCCCTAATTTTAAGGAAAGATTAACGTTTTCCATGGTTGTTAAAACTTTAAACCAATCTTTTGGTTAATTAATTGAAGTAATTATATATTAACAGAAGAGAATGCTCTTTTGGAATAATGGTGTATTCTATTCATCTCTCTAGGAGGGATTTATAAGATATTACAATCCTATCAATAAGGAAAGAAATAATTTACATAAAATATAAGAATCCCAAGATTACAGGAATATACACAAAAAATCAACACTTTCCCTCAAGTTGGTGCATATATGTCACACATGCCCAACTTGTGTAGGAAACTTGAAAACTTATGACCTGAAACAACTTTTGTGAAGATATCTGCCAACTGATCTTCCGTTCTTATCGTCGGTACCTCAATTATCTTCCCTTCCAATTTCTCTTTGATGAAGAACCGGTCAACTTCAACATGCTTTGTTCTATCGTGCTGTACTGGATTATGTGCAATGTCACGGGCATCTTTATTATCACAAAATAGTTCCATAGGCTGATCATGTTTTATAGCAAAAGCTTAAGCCATAAAATTTCACAAATCCCTAAGGCATACCTCTGTATTCAGCTTCTGCACTAGACCGGGCAACCACATTTTGTTTCTTACTGCTTCATGTAACCAAGTTGCCCCCGCCGACGAATGTAAAGTAACCTGATGGTGAGCGCTTGTCATCCACTGATCCTGCCCAATCTGCATCAGTATAACATTCAACTCTAAGATGATTATTCTTTTTAAACAAAATTCCTTTGCCTGGACTTCCCTTCAAATATCTCAAAATCCTCATCACTGCATTCATATGGTGTTCTCCAGGATCATGCATGTATTGACTCACTACATTCAAGGCATATGCAAGGTCTGGCCTTGTGTGTGCCAAGTACATTAAGCGGCCTACTAACCTTTGGTATCTCCCTTTGTCAACTGGTACTTGATTAGGATCAACACTAAGCTTCAATCCTTCCTCTAATAGTGTAGCTACTGGCTGACAAGCTGACATGCCAGTTTCGTGTAGCAAATCAATAATATACTTCCTCTGAGACAAGTAAATTCTAGAATTGCTTCTCAACACCTCAATCCCTAGAAAATATTTCAAGGATCCAAGGTCTTTCATCTTAAATTATGTAGACAAGTATCCTTGCAAGGCCGCACGTTCTTCCGAATCATTCCCTGTTACAACCATATCATCTACATACACAATGAGTGCAGTAAGCTTCCCATTTCGTCTTTTCAAAAACAGAGTATGATCGAAATTACTTTGTGTGTAACCAAATGCTCTCATAGATTTTGTGAATCTTCCAAACCATGCTTGAGGGGACTACTTCAAACCATACAAGGATTTCTTCAACCTGCATACCTTTCTTTTGTATTTATCCGGAGCACTACATCCTGGTGGAAGATCCATATAAATTTCTTCTGTCAAATCTCCATGCAAAAAAACATTCTTCACATCAAACTGTTGTAAAGGCCAATTAAGATTTGCAGCCAAAGACAACAAAACACGAACTGTGTTGATCTTGGCCACATGGGCAAATGTATCTGTATAATTGATTCCATATTTTTTAGTGTACCCTTTCGCAACCAGTCTTGCCTTGAAACGATCCACTGCCCATCAGCTTTGCACTTGACAGTATAGACCCATTTGCATCCCACAGGTTTCTTGCCAACTGGCAAGTTCGTGATCTCCCAGGTAGCATTCTTCTTCAACGACTTCAATTCTTCATTCATTGCTGCTTGCCAACGTGGATCAACTAAAGCCTCCTGCACACTGTTAGGAATAGATACAGTAGATAATTGAAACACAAATGACTTATTTGATTTCGATAGGTGGCTGGTAGACACATAATTACCTAACGGGGTATAACACATTAGATTCTTGGTTGGGTCTATTCACCGGGTACCTAGTTTTGCATTTAGGGTCAGCTTCGTAAATAAGTTTAGGAATACCTCAGTTGACATGGTTAAGGAGACGATGTGGTGGTTGTGCATCCAGGATCGAAGACGATTGATTATGGTTATTAGGGCTCAAAGGTGGTGAGACCGACTATAAAGTAGCTGGCGACAATGAGCTATCCAATGGTGATGAAGTTGGCAGTGAATTTTCCGGCGGTATCGACTCATCAACATTGTTTTCATATGAATGACCACCACTTAACTCCAAGACATTACCACTTAATTCCAAGTCATTCACATCATTATTTTCTTGTGAATCATCACCACTCGTTTCCTATACATCACCACTTAAATCCAAATGATTCACATCATTATGTTTTTGTGAATCATCACCACTTGTTTCCAATACATCACCACTTAAACCCAAATGATTCACATCAGGAATAGTATAATTAAGAGTTTGAACTTCTGTCTGATTCTCCCCATGAAGTGAAGACTCGGAATGGGCAAAATACATATCGTTTTCATGAAATGCAACATCCACGGCGACAAAATTTTTTTTCGTCAGAGGATGATAGCAGCGATATCCTTTCTGATTAGAGGCATACCCCACAAATACGCACCGTAAGGCTCGAGGTTTAAGTTTACTCATTTGCTGTTTATGGAGATGAACGAAAGCCACACAACCAAACACGTGAGGTGGAAGATTTGGAACTGCAGGAGCATTAACATGTGAGGAGAGAGCCTGAAGAAGTGTCTGAAAATAAATTGATCGGGATGAAATGCGATTAATGAGATACGCAGCCGATGTGAGAGCTTCTCCCCAATAGGATAACGGGAGACGCCCCTCAAGTAAGGAAGCACGGACAACCTCTAGAAGGTGACGGTTCTTGAGCTCTGCAACCCCATTTTGTTGTGGAGTGTATGTACATGTAGTTTGATGAACAATACCCTGATGATCCAGAAAGGCACGAAGTTCAGAATTCACATACTCGCCACCATTATCACTCATGAGAACCTATATTTGTGACTTATACTGTACTTGCACCATTTTGTGAAATTGCTGGAACAAGGAAGTAACTTCACTTTTTGACTTCATCAAACAAACCCAAGTCATACGTGTGCAATCATCAACAAAAGTAACGAACCAATAAACACCACCAAATGTAGTAGTTTTAGATGGTCCCCAAACATCAGAATGGATTATCATAAATGGAACATAACTTTTTGTCAAACTAGACGGAAACGAAGTACGATGACTTTTAGCTAGTTCACAAACACCACATTTAAAGCTAGAAACGTCATCAAGATTAAGGGAAGGTGATGGTTATTTAAGCAACATATAATAAATTATAATCAAGAGAAGGAACAACAAGCACGGTATCAAGATTAAGGGTATTTGAAAGGGAGATAGCGCCTTCCCCAATAATGGGGGCAGGATTGCCATTGGCAAGATTGACAACAGTTTTGGTGGATGATTTTAGGGTTTGTACCTATCTAGAATCACAAGTCATGTGTTCAGTAGCACCGGAATCAATTATCCATGTATTATTCACAACAGATGCAGAAACCTTTAAAACTTTACCATCGTTGTTTGTATGTTCAGAAGCTACCTTAGCTTTGGCAATCACTGCACACGACTCATTACAACAGGGATGACGAGTCCAGCGTGTCATTGCTCAGCGTGAGTTGAGTGCAACTTCTGAGGTGATTGATAAGGCCAAGATTCCAAACCAACTAGGTCAACAATGTGAGACCCCTGGAAAAGAAAAACAAACAAACAAACAGTAACAAAAAAAAGACAAACTATTTTCCTTTTTTCCCCTTGCTTTTTTTTCCTTTTTTTCTTTTTTCTTTTTCTTTTTTCTTTTTTTCCTTTCCTTACTCCTGGGGAATTCTTTCAAGACACGGCAAGGCAAAATAAATGCAGATCAGACCAAATCAGTTTCACATAACACGGGTTGGGCTGCAGATTTGTACGATGAGTCAAGTGGGTAGACGCGAGGAAGAGACATGTCGGTTTCTGGTACAAACCAAATTGTAGACAAAGATCATGGTTGTCAACCGGGATTTGCAGCAACAAGGTTTCTAGATTAGGATCTCGGTTCGTGGGTATGCGATGCAGCAACAGATAGTAGTGGATGACTGCTGGGTTCGGCTCAGTGCACTCAAGTCAGCAACGACAGCGTCGCTCGCTAGTCTGGATGGATGCGGGGGTCAGCTCGGTGAACTCGGATCAACAACGACGACGTCGCTCGCTGGTGTGATGGTGCGTTGCACAACTGGTTGTGCAACTGGTGGTCCTTAGTTCTGCGCACAATGCGCAATTTTTTCCTTTTTTTAACCTAGGCTCTAGTGCCAAGAAGAGAATGCTCTTTTGGAATAATGGTGTATTCTATTCATCTCTCAAAGAGGGATTTATACGATATTACAATCCTATCAATAAGGAAAGAAATAATTTACATAAAATCATATTAAACTAAGAATCTCAAGATTACAGGAATATACAAAAAAAGTCAACATTAACAAGTGTCAAGTGTTATTGACAAGACTTTGCAACTGCATGTAACAAGGAACTGTGCCAGAAGGGGCCTTAGATTCAGAATCTCTGTGGGCCCTTAGCTAGTGTGTGTTATCTCAGAGAAATTGTGGTAAAACACTTGATTACGTTAGTTTTTACACTTGACAGACCATCGTGACATCAGATAATCTCATACTTACGTTTAAGAGGATTCTCGTCAGATTCTCTTTGTGAGGATCCTGGAAATCCTCAAATCATATCCGTTCATCGTATACCGTGCAATCAGAATTATTGTAATTTTTTTTATTTAAAATTGAATATAAACATTATCCAACAAAAAGTAGCCGTACGATGAACGGATGTGATTGGAGAATTCTGTTGTGAGGATCCGGCGAAAATCCTCTCTAATACTTACGTAAGAAGAATCTTACAGATAACGTGACTAAATATCCTTTCACGGGCCAACCCTGAGACCGATAATCTCTACTATATACAATTTTTATAGAAAACAAATTATTAATCGCAATTTTTATTAAATTTTTCTTTCCCATTGTGGGTATTCTAATAGCGGGCCCCAATTCTTACTCACAACTCATACAGCCCATATGGACCACTACTTCCTCAACGCTGTGATCCAAATCTCAATGGGCTTGTAATATGCATTGGAAATATTTTTACCCATTATCATATGTTTCCGGAGATGGAGGTTGGGATTCCCATAGCACAGCGTCAATTCAATGAGCGAGACTTGCACTAGTAGAACAGTGAAAGCAGTAGTGGCACTCCCTATACTTAGATGGTCCGTCTACGCCTGGTTCTCCCTTTTCTCTTGATTTGCTCGAAAAAGGACATCGAGTGCTCGATTCTCCACTGAGAGAATTAACCCCAAAAGAACGAATATTATGGTTTTGAAAATTTAAATTTATGATTGTATTTGTTCGTACATAAAACATGTTATGATTGAACTGAGAGTTCTTGTGTCATGAACTAAGATATAATATTAATAAATGGATTGACGTGTATAAAGTAAGAGAATTGGTACTAACACCACGTGGTGGTGTGGCAGTGACATTGAAAAATATCGTATGAGACGGGCAAAACCGAAAATCTGAGGCATCAGAATGAAAATATGTTTGAAATGAAATGGTGCATAAACATGGATAATTCATGAGAAACTCGAACATTATGATATTTATACAGATGCATTTTCTAACTGGCACGTTTTACAGAAGCAAAATTACAACATATGATAACACCAAGAACAACGGGACAACCTATGAGAGAAAAATTTCAAAGACAACACAATACAAGACAAGCCTCTATGCAACCGAACGGCGCAAGCATTAGCACGAATGGATATTGAAACATCTCAAATAATAAAAAATAATCCAAAGAGACAGATTCTCAACCAAGTTTTTTATCTGATCCTTTGAGGTTAAGATTGAACCATTTCTTTTTACCCGACTTATCCTTCCCGTCAGAGCCTCCGTCTTCCACTGGGCTCTCCGCCTTTGAATCCTCGCCAGGATTTTTGCTAGTGCTGCCGTTAGTCGTACCACTACCACCGCCCACGATAATATTGTTTGTTTTGGTGATGGTGAAAGAAGAATGGATATTGTCTCTCTGTTTCAGCAGCTCATCTACCTGATTAAGCAGAATGATAAGATCCAATCAGAAAATAAATACGGGAGGGAGGGATACTTTAGATATGAGATGATAGCAACAAAGTCTTCCATTGATTAAAACAAACAGGGGTGAACTTTAGACCTAGAGACTAAGTCCCTCAAATTCCATTAAAACCAGATCAGCTTGTGAGGATTGGGTAAAACCAGACCGGCTGGGAGGGTGAACTTTACTAGCCAACCACATCAGATCACGGAGTCTGAAAGTAGTCGACAGATTGTGCTGATGAGGAGAAGGCTGCTACGCATTATTCTGAAAGTAATGCTTTGCTCAAATTGATATCTGGGATACCGCTTAGACACTACCATCAAACTTCATTGATGGTTTTTTTTTCTTTTAACTGAAACCCAAAACCTGGCCTAGAATCTGGACTCGGTAAAGCAGTAAGCATAAAAGAAGTTCACGTTCTACTTAGAATTTCATGTTAATAATGAGTATGTTTGTGCGTGCATCCATGCTTAGCAGTGTGTTACAAACAATGAGAACTATGCACGACCAAAACTTACAGATTGCTTTTCTTGGGTGTATCTGTTGGTCACTTCTTGAAAGCGTTGCAGTGCCTACATAACATTGGAGAAAACTTTTAAAAATAAACATGATCAATTCCTATTACAAGCCATAGCCAGGAAAGTCCAAACCAATACCTTCCTGTACTCTGTCTCAAATTGACGAAGTTCATTTCTCTTTCTTAAAATCTGAGCCTCAATCTCTTTAAGCTTCTCCGTCGTATCCTCGTAAGACCTTACACAAAGTGCCTCAATTGTATAGGAAGCAGTCTTAAAAAAATTGTCTCCTAAAGAAATATAAGTGGAGGTTAAACAACAGGATGACCAACGATTTATGACAAAGTTAACCCCAGAAAGCAAAAGAATAAGGGACCAAATCAAAGTTCAGACCATAAACAGCGAATATATGAGTGCCAGCTTTTAGTTGTGAGACCTCACAAGGTTGAAGACCTTCCAACCTCTTAAAAAAAGCAGCTTCAGGATCCTTTGCCATAGCCAACTGCACCATTACAACCATACAACACCATTTTGAGCCATAAATAGAAATCTATTAAATCACCACTTCTCAGGCCCATCCAGAAACAGCAGGGAACAAATTCTAAGAGGAGAAAAATCAATGTCCTGCATACCGCATTCAAAGTGGAATCCATTCTGTATACTTGAAAATGCAGAAAATACATCCCTGCCGATGTTATTTTGCCTGTCTTCTCACTATCTTCCTGCACAGAGAAGCAATAACTTCATATTTACTATATCCACGTGCAAGTGCCACAAGTTAGAAAATAGCTGGTATTGACGAAACAAATACATAATAATTGATACTAATCCAGTCATGAAAAGAAAAGAAACAATGGTATAACATTGAATTGTGACTTGCTATAACAAAGCAAATTAGAACACATAAAAAATTGAAATAGCTTAGAAATCAGACGTGAAATCAGCAGACTGGTCTGGATAAAATGCACAGAAGAATAATGCAGAGTGACACTTCATCAACATTATCTATCTTAGAAACAGAGAGTGATGGTGTATTATTCTAAAGTTTCTCTTTTCTCCTAAGTTTTCATAAAAGGGCTTCCTTGAACATACGTTGCTTTAGACAAACATGGGGAGAATGTTCATGACAAGACCATCATCTGGTTAAAGTTACTTTTCATAACAGGTTCAAAGGAGGTTTGGTGAACGCTAGATCCGCTCAAGTTGTGTGTGCATGTGTATTATCGGCAAACTATAGAGCAGACAAGTAGAAGCCAACCGTTGATGTTTAAATCTAAAATGATTTCATGCAATTTACTCCAACGGAATTCAAACATGATTATCAATAAGAAATGAGATGGAGAAGCATCGGAGAATAAGATGAAGTACCTGTAAGGCTAAACCATAACCACCATTGACATCTTGCTCAAAATAAAGTAACTGCACATCACAATGGTTTGATTGAAATGTAAGTATTGTCCTAGTAATATTAACAAAGCAGATAAATTGAGTGCATAAAACACAAAGAAAGACGCTTCATGTACATCATCATCAACAGGATGCAGAAAAGGACCTAATTCAGTGTATATATATATATATATATATATATATATATATATGTATGTATATATATGGATGTAGAAATCCTTTCACAAGAGGGATCCCCATTTTTCTAAAAAAATGGGGACACCCTCTTGACCGTTGGATTTGACTTTAATGAAATTGTGTGGTTGAGATTGTGTGGCCTGTGTTTTAATCTCAACCACACAATTTCATTAAAGCCAATCCAACGGTCAAGAGGGTGTCCCCATTTTTTTAGAAAAATGGGGATCCCTCTTGGTAAGGGGTCTGTATGTATGTATATATATATATATATGTATGTATATAATATATGCACCTTAAATTTGCTTTGTGCAGTTGAAGTAACTCTAACTACAATCCCAGATTCGGCTTGTTGCTCAGTGATTGTAACACCAAAAAAGTGAGCGCACTGTTTCTCCACCTGCAGCAAACCACAAAGTATGTAAAAGATGCACCAAATCCACTATTGTTTCATAGTGATACGAAAGAAACAGCACCTTTCCACTAACTGAAGTTCCAATCGGGAGGGGTCTGACTGTAACTGTACCATTAATAGCTTCTTCAAGTACATTGGCGGAAATTGTCGTCTTGATAGGAACACCCAACTTGCTATAAACAAATAAAATGACTATCAATTATCAAAAGACAATGACCCCAAACCCACACATATATCTAACAATGTATTACCTGAATAAAGCAGCAAACATTGTATTGACAGTCCCCAGGTTTGACAAGTCAATTTCCATGTCCATGGCATCAGCATCAAGAGCCTGAAACAAATTTAGAACTGATAAGAACAGATCTATTGCAACATAATTAAGACATTAGAAAGTGGCATAAATTCCAAAGAGGTCTATATTATTTTCAAAGAAAAGCGGGACATAAATAATTAAAATTGAAACTCCACGTAGACAAATGAAATGTATTTTACAATTATCAAATCTGAAAAGAAGTATTGACTGACGCAATCCTTAAAATTACACAGTAGACACAAACAAATGGAATCAAGAATCTACTCAGCAGTACATATGTTTATTGTGGGTTTGGGGAGGGGTGGTATAGAATAGTGAGCTAAATTAGAAAAACACCTCAAACCCTGCATTGTCGTACTGCCTCCTCTTCTCTGGATCTGACAAGATGCTATATGAAAGTGCAACCTCCTTGAAATGTTCTGAAGCTTCAGGATTGTTGGTATTCTTGTCTGGATGATACCTTTTCATAATTTGGTTCAAAACATGATTGTACGTGAAATATGTCTCACAATAGCATTCTAGTTATTAACATCACACTGAATGAACACTCATGTGTACTTTCATCACATTACAATGACCATACACAAAAAAAAATACGTGAACAAGAAAAACAAGAAAATATTGCGTAGAATCATTGTTTCACGAAATGGGGTTGTTAGTTTGTTAAACATCTATCAAGGGGAAAGTGTAAGATTTATGAGAGAGAGAGAGTGAGGAAGGGAGCTTTTGGGCATCAAGTAACAATTAAATATGCCGATACTAAAATTCACTTGGCATTCAAGATTGGTCATCATCTTTGAGGCATTGACATAGATAATTACATACATGCATGGGGCACTATACAGCAAATACAGTATGGACATACCGATTCTTTCTGCATAAAGTATATATTTCTAAATAATTCTAGTTCCATTTTTAACCAGTAGATACTGACAGATCCCGCAGAATGGATTGAAAACATTGTAAGGCAGCTCAATTCCCACTTGTTACCCAAAAAAAAGTCTCTACGATATACACATTATTAAACCAGCTACAATGGCTAAGATCAACTCCAAGCACAATGTATTCACAGACTATATACCACATTTTCGGCACATGTTTGAAAGCTCGGGTTTGAATATATGTCACTCTTGCCCATAATCTCAATCGTAATAATAATATCCTAATTCCTCACTGAGCTGAAATCAAACACTAAACCCACAATAATCATGAATAAAACAGAATATTTGAATTAAACAAACCAAGGGAATTGAACTCACTTGAGAGCAAGCTTTCTGTAAGCGGTTTTAATCTCCTGATCAGTCGAATCCCTCGAAACGCTCAGCACCTCATAGGGGTCCCGCCGTATCGCCGCCGCCGACGTCCCTTCCAATTTCGAATTCGTCCCCATCTCTCTCTCTCTCTCTCTACCCCCTTTCTTCTCTCTCCAAAAAAAAAATTCCACTTTACAATCTGGAAATTAAAGCAATCTCCTCCGAAGCAGCTGAGTTGGTCTAATCATGAAAGAACCGAATTGAAAAAACAATGATAAAAATTGCAACTTTTGGTCGCCGAAGCGCGCAATTCAAAGTCGTATTGGATCGCTCTCTCCTTTTCTGATCTCGGGAAATGAGAGGGGATGAGAATTCTACGGCGAACAGGTCAGCGGATTGGAAAAAAGGTTTTTGACCTAATCCAAAAGAGGCAGAAAGAAAAGATTAAATTAGGGTTTTGTACCATTTTCCGGTGAGAGAGAGAGGGAGAGCTTGAGGGAGCTGGAGAAGAGACCCAATGCCAACTCACTTGCCTTTTCTTCCCCTTGCAGTTTCCCCTTCTATTTTATTTTATGCTCGTAAAATTAACTGACTCTCAGAACTGGTTTCGATCGTTCCGTCAGCTTACGCACTTCTACAGCAGTTCCATTGTTTTAGTCTACAATTCTTTAATTTGCTTCAAAGTAACGATTTTTTAATTAAAAATATATGATTATTGATCTTTAACTCATTAAAAAGTGCATATATTGCCTTTTTCGTCAATTCTATTAAAATTTTCAACAAAATAAGTCACGTATCATGTACTTCAGGCTAAATGAATAAGCAAATATGGAAAACTAAATGAGAAAGTTGCAGAAATTGTCACTCAACTTTCACCTAATTGGAGAAACGGTCTCATTTTAAACCCAATTGAAAAAATGATCCTCAATTTTAACACAATTGAAGCAATAGTCCCTAAAAAATCTAATTGTAGGATTGATTCTTTCAACGTGACTCATTTTGATGGAAGTTCTAACGAATTTGACGAAAATGACCATAATTGCACGTTTTGAAGAATTAAAGGGCTAATTATTATAAATTTTTTTTTTAAATTAAGACGAGATAGGGGAGTTAGAAATTATTATACTGAGAAAACTATTTATAACAGCCTCGTACGAATTGGGGTGGGTCAAGGCCCAAGCAGTAGCCCAATCTAAAAGTGGGCTTTAGCTAAATACAGATTAAGCCCAACACACAGCTCATTATTTTTTGGAGTTTGTACACCAACGCGCGGCTATTCCAACGACTTAAACCTCCAATAACGGTCACATCAACGTCACTGTTCCCGCACCACCTACTTCTTCAAAGAACCTGTGACGGTTGTGCCGCGGTTTGGTACAACTACCTGTGCGAATTTAAAATCCTAACCCTCTCGCTCTTCTCCTTCATCAACCTTTCCGTCGCATTCTTCCAAATCTCAGCAATGGCAGCGCACCACAAGCTCGCTGTGATTCTCGAGAATCCTCAAAACGACGCCGAATTCCTCCTCGTGAAACAGACGCGACCGCCGAAGTTCGACGACGATGAGTACGACTCGTACGTCGATTCCGATCTCTGGGACTTGCCATCCTCCCAATTGAACCTTCTAGAAGGACAATCCAAGCCCTCGATTGCAGTGGCAGGAGCAGAACCGTGGTCGGGGAAGATCGATTTGGCAAAATTCGACTTGGATTCGGCTCTCAACCAGGTATCGTGTGGTTTCAAATCGTCGAATTGTAATTTTTGGGTTTAGGGTTTTATATACTTATAAGTATTGGTTTAGTAGGTTCTGGAACAAGTGGGGTCTAAGGCAGCCGACGGTGGAGATTGGAGGTTGTCCAAGTACGTGGAGGAAGCTCAGTTCGGACCCGGCCCGCCCATCAATTCGGTGTTTATTAGGGGCAAGTTGGTAGCTCCGGAGCAAAATTTACAAGGTTTGCTCATATCACTGTCGCTTGAGCATTTCTTTGTTTTCCCTTTTTTTTTTAACTCTGTTTAATTTATTAAGTAAATGTACTTCGTGTGAATTATATATGGCAATGGATATGATATTTTGGTGAGATATATGCAGCTTATGTTAGATGTACTTATGCAGAATCGTGTAAATGGATGTCTGTCCCGAGTTGTCTAAGCTGGCTTCTTGAAGTGAAACCAAATAGCGATCGTGTGGGGTCGTTGATAGTTGCCGGTCTTCTAAATGGATCTGAGCAATCGAGAGAGATGAACATTCCATCCACCTTACCTTACCAGGTTTGCCGTGTGTTTTCGGTCTTATTAGCTCCCTTATTTATTTCCATTATGCGCTTTGTATTATTGTGTTCTCCCGGAGTAAAGATTGTCGTGATTGCAGGAGTACCCTCCTGGTGTTGTGCTTGTACCTATGGGAAGCAGGACAGGAAAACCTTTTTATACAACAAATCTGATTGTTTTTGCACCCAAAAATGCTTCAAATGAATCTGTAAAGGATGATTTTATTGCTTGTGGAGATGCATTGATAGTGGACCCTGGATGCCGGTCTGAATTCCATGAAGAGGTAAGACATGATAGTTTGCTCTGCTGCCTCTGTAGTATGGTTTAGTTTTAGCTAGTTATTGAAGCTCTTGGTAACTTATTTTATACTTTATACATTCAGCTCGCACAAATAGTAACTTCATTGCCAAGAAAGTTAGTTGTCTTTGTTACTCATCACCATCACGATCATGTGGATGGTAAGTTTTTTGGTAAAACTAGACAAAATATGATAAGTCATATTTTTATTTAACTTTTGTGTTTGGTCAAACTAAATTGATATGTAGACATTTGGTCTTTTTAATGTTTCCAGGTCTTTCAGTTATTCAGCGTTGCAATCCTGATGCTATTTTATTAGCACATGAAAATACCATGCGACGCATTGGAAAAGGTTGTTATCTTAACACTTTGTGTTTCCAGCGACTGAGAAGTCTAGTAATGAGGAGCTCAGCTCAATTTTGTGATTGTACCACATTTTACTGTGATTTCTAGATGAGGTCAATTTTGAAACTAACTTTAGATGAAGAGGAAAGACCTTTATTTCAAAGCGCTTGATATCCAAGTGTCTGTCCTCTTTTACAATTTCGGATTGTACATCATTAAAGTTTTTAAATTAAAAAGGTAGAATGACTGGTAATCTTTTAGTAAGATGGAAGATGGATCCTTTATATGAGATTAGGGATATGAGTCGCTATTACCTTCTAGTTTTTACTATTTTATTACTTTGGGTTGTTTGTTCTGCTCTTCTTAAGGTTTTATGGTAATATATGATGACAGATGACTGGTCTCTTGGCTTCACTGCAATTTCTGGAAGTGAAGAGATTTGCATTGGTGGTCAGCGATTGATTGCCGTTTTTTCTCCGGTATTTCTCACTTGACTTTCTTATTCTAAATAAAATCATATTATGAAAGGAATTGGAATAGAGTGATGAACCTCACTACATTCCCTTTTTTTCTCTCGCAGAAGTTCAATCTTTGATTTTAACCAGTAAAAGCCACTTGTTCTCAGATATTGTTAAGCTTATTATTTTTCCATTATTCTAATGAGTTTTTAACTGTTTGGTAATCTTGATATCCTTGCTGAAACGTTGGTACCAATGCTTTATGCTTTCTTAGGGAAAAAAAGCATACTGTAGGTTTTGGTTTCATATTTACAACTAATGATATAGAGTTTTACTGATTTAGTCTTTCTATTTGATATAGCTTCTGAAATTAATCTACTATGCAGTTTGAAAATAACATTTTTTTTGTTTATTTATTTACTTTAATTCAGGGGCATACAGATGGGCATATGGCACTGCTCCATGCCAGTACTCACTCATTGATTGTCGGCGATCATTGTGTGGGGTGAGATAGAAGAGAATTCTTCTTTGTTATGAGCACCCCTATCTATGATTTGATCAGCCCCTTGCTTGTGAAAACCTGTTGTAAACTTTATGCTATATTATGAATCAACCGCCTTGCTTTAGGGCTAAAATTCTAATTTATGGTGTTTTCCTCTTATGCACTTACACCAGCGATAGAAAATATCTGTGCCTTCTTGTTTACTTTTTTAGGTCAGTTTATGTTTCTAGCTTTGCCCATCCCCCAAAGTTTCCTATTCTATTTTTCAGTTTTGGTTCTCGAAATTAGGTTTTATAATAGCTCCGACTTTTTTACCTGTTGGGACTGCTCTGCTGAAAAAAAACTTTGGTTTGTTGCAGTCAAGGTAGTGCTGTACTGGATGTTACTGGTGGGGGAAATATGACTGTAAGTTCCTATCTATGGTATATTACTTTAAGTTAATTTTCTCTATAAAGCAGAGGTTAATGGTATGCCACATGCTATGTTGGTCTAGCTTACTCCCATTGTCATAATTACATACGTATAACCATAATTTTTTTTTCAAACACAGGATTATTTTCAATCAACTTACAAATTCATGGAGCTTTCCCCACATGCCTTGGTCCCCATGCATGGGAGAGTTAACCTATGGCCAAAGCACATGCTTTGTGGATATCTCAAGTATGAAACTCTCTCCCTTTCCCCCCTGTTTTGTATGTTGGTAAAATCATGATCACTGTTCTTGGCCAAAAACCCATAATTCCGAAAAGGATTATCATGGAACCATGTTAGATGTATTCAGACAGAGGAGTCTTACCTTTCAGGAACCGCAGAGCTAGAGAAAGTTCTGTCTTGAAAGCGATAGAAAATGGAGCAGAAACATTGTTTGACATAGTTTCCACTGTATATTCGGAGATTGATCGTAGCATTTGGATTCATTGTGCATCTAATGTGAGGCTTCATGTGGATCATCTTGCCCAGCAAGATAAGTTACCAAAGGTAACATTTTCCTGGTTTCATGGCGTACTCTTTAACTTGGTCCTACGTCAATGCAACTTTAGCATGCATGCCGGTTGATGATTTGGTGAACACCAGACGCATTGTTCTTGAAGCATATACATGTTAAGTTCGAATTCAAACAATTCCCTTTAAGGTGTGCAGGGATTCTCTTTAGAAACTTTCCAAAGCAGTTTGGCTGCATTCTTTTCCAAGGTGGGAAATTATGAGCCCAAGTGAGGAAGCTGCTCTTTCGTTGGCCCTTTCACAAACTACCTTTAGGTTAGATCACTAAACTTGCATTTTGCCTGAAATGATATATGATTATTTGGATATAACTTAACATGAAAATTCGTTGATAAAGCTCCATTGGCAGCTTAATTGAATCCTTGAAATATACAGAGCCCAGACACAGAATCTGGAATGTTTGTGAATTGAATTATGTCATATCCGTTTTTCCGGTCTGATATGTTACTTACAGAGAGACGATCTTTTTTGTTATTTGATCATTGTACCCTTATCAATTTAGCATCGAAGAGTTAAACAATATTTCCAATGTTGGTTATTAAGTCACATGGGGCTTATCAAAGCTTGCTGCATTACTTCGTGCAGGAATTTTCGATTCAGAGGTTTCAAAAAACTTGTAGGCTGCACTTCTCTCGATGGATTGGGGCATATTTAAGCAGTGGTGTCAGGTTAAATTGTTGGAAGCCATGGAAATCTCAGGTTCTTGTTGCCAGGGCAGTAGCCAGCTTTGCTGTGTTGTACTTGTTTGAAAACAGGTTCGTTCCAAATAAGACTTGTTTTAGAATGTAGAGGCTGTAATTGTATCTTAGCGTACTCGGGATGAGAAGCATATCGAATTGGTACCAGTGACATTCTTTCGTCGAAGTCAGACTCCCAAGATCCCGATAAAAAACCTTGGTTGGTAGGACGGGCTTACACGCCTATGTGTCTCTCTCGCATCATGGTCACTTGACGAGTGAGATGAACACAGGGCATAGATGCTTGTCCCATGCAAGTGTTTCCTTGAGGCTTAAGAGACGAAACTGAAGGACGTGACAGAAAAGTAAAAACGGTCCCCAATTATTCTAAAAGGACGAAACTGAAGGACGTGACAGAAAAGTTTCTTAATCGGTTAAGAGACGGATTTAATTGTAATTGCAATGGTGACGCGAGTGTCATATGCCACCTCTTTGCAAGAAAGGTTCGTCTAAGTACGTTGGAGCAATTGTTAAGAATCTTACTCGTCTTTTGGATTTAACACCTAAAATTGAAGATGTAAGATACACCAGTTGGATAAAGCCGTATGTCGACAACTTTGTACCAAAAGTTGCCAACTGGAGCAAAGATAGGTGCATTGACTGGCGGAAGAGCCTCAGCCTTCCCTTTACCCTTGCCTTCTAACTTTTTTCGTTTTGCTTAAGGACCACGGGCACCAAATTTTACGTTCGAACGGAAAATTGGAGTCCACCACCACTACCAAGTAGTTGCGTATTATATTTCATTCACATGAAAAAAATACATGTATTTATGTTCCATCCATTCCATGATAGAGAGGGCTTTTGTATTTGGGAGTTTTAATAAAAAGGGCTTGAACTAAGTTTATTTTAACAAAAAACCATCCTATAACTTTTTTTAACCAAAAACCATCCCATAACAAGGTAAAACCCACCAAACCAACATACAGCTCGACCACCAACCAGTCACTCATGGGCTCTCCTTTGGCCCTCATCCTCCTCCTCATCCTCCTCCTCCTCTTCGTCTCGCTGAGTACTACAACTTTCCTTTTTGAATCACCCTATTTCGTTGAGTATTGAAGAAGTTATATCCATTTGAATCTTACCCAGTTTCCGGCGACCTCCGAGGCTTTCGAAGCATTTTCCGGCCAAACCACAATGAGTTAGCCATTGTGAAAGGTACCATTCTCTTCGTCTCTTCGAGAACTACGATTTTCGTTTTTGAATCACTCGATTTCGTTGAGTATTGACAAAGTTATGAGCGTTTAATGTTTGTCCAACCCAGTTTCCGGCGACCTCCGAGGCTTTCGAGGCGTTTTCCGGCCAAACCACAACGAGTTAGCTATCGTGCAAGGTACCATTCTCTTCGTCTCTTCGAGGATTACGATTTTTGTTTTTGAATCACTTGATTTCGTTGAGTATTGACAAAGTTATGAGCATTTAAAGTTTGTCCAACTTTCCGGCCGAAATCCGGCCTTCCCTTCCGTTTAGCTCCGGCGAGCAGCAACCACACCAAGCCCTTTGGGTCGTGCACAAACAAACATTGTATCTGGAAAGAAAATGAACATTAACACTGTCGCTGGAAAAACATAACACTGTCTCTGCAAAAAACTAACACTGTCGCTGGAAAAATAACACTGTCGCTGGAAAAATTAACACTGTCGCTGAAAAATAACACTGTTTCTGGAAAAATAACACTGTCGCTGGAAAAACTAACACTGTCGCTGGAAAAATTACACTGTCACTGGAAAACTAACACTGTCGCTGGAAAAATAACACTGTCGCTGGAAAAACTAACACTGTCGCTGGAAAAATAACACTGTCTCTGGAAAACTAACACTGTCGCTGGAAATAAACTAACAGATTCCAGAAATAGTGTTACTTAAATTCCATAAACAGTGTTACTTAAATTCCATAAACAGTTTATTTTTACATTCCAGAAACAGTGTCCGTCGAAAAGAACCAAAATCCAGAAACAGTGACTTAACTTATAACATGGTTTTTGATTAAACAAAACTTATAACATGGTTTTTTATTAAAACTAAAACTTATAACATGATTTTTTATTAAACAAAACTTATAACATGATTTTTTATTAAAACTAAAACTTTTCAAGCCCTTTTCATTAATTTTCCTTTTGTATTTTTGTTTTGTTTTTTACTTCCCAGTTGATTTTTCGAATTGACAAGTCGAAGTCACGTCGCTTTTTGCAAATTGACACGTCAATCCACACGGCTTAGTAAAGTGACATTTTCACTCTACTCTAATTGGAAAATATCTCAACTCGGAATCAAAATGAATTTAATAATTTTTATTTTAAGTTGTAATTGAGGGATAGTTTGAGATTGTTGTGTTTTTTAAATTAAGAATAATCAGTTGTAAAATAAATAGTTAAGTTTTTGATAAGTTGTATTTTAAAAGTAATGTGAGTATGAAAAACACTGTAAAAGTGTTTGATAAATTATAATATACAAGTGATAATTATATATAGGGCTAAAGACAGTTTACTACCTTCATGTTTCGTGGTTTTCAAGATTTAGTACATCAATTTTTTTTTGTCCCAGAGTCATACCTAAAGTCTAAATTTTGAGACAGTCTCATACATCCGTTAGTCAAACTGTTAAGTCTTCAGTTAACTGTGACGTGGCGCCCCATGTGGACAATGACTGGGCGCCACGTGGGTCCACGTGGATTTTTTTTTTTTTTTTTTTTTTTTTTTCTTTCATCTTCTTCCTCCTTCTTTCTTCTCCTCCTCCTCCTTCCTTCCACACCCCCCTCCTGCTGCGTTTTGCAGATCTGCATTTGCAGATTTTTTTTTTTTTTTCTTTCTTCTTCTTCTCCTCCTCCTCCTTCTTCCTTCCACCCCCTACTGCGTTTTCCAGATCTGCATTTGCAGATTTTTTTTTTTTTCTTCTTCTCCTCCTCCTCCTCCTCCTCCTTCTTCCTTCCAACCCCCCCCCTCCCCCGCGTTTTCCAGATCTGCATTTGCAGATTTTTTTTTTTTTTTTTCTTTCTTCTTCTTCTCCTCCTCCTCCTCCTCCTTCTTCCTTCCACCCCTGCTGCGTTTTCCAGATCTGCATTTGCAGATATTTTTTTATTTTTTTTTCTTTCTTCTTCTCCTCCTCCTCCTTCCTTCCACCCCCCCTCTGCTGCGTTTTCCAGATCTGCATTTGCAGATTTTTTTTTTTTTTTTTTTTTCTTTCTTCTTCTTCTCCTCCTCCTCCTCCTCCTTCTTCCTTCCACCCCCCCCCCGCTGCTGCGTTTTCCAGATCTGCATTTGCAGATTTTTTTTTTTTCTTTCTTCTTCTCCTCCTCCTTCCTTCCACCCCCCCTCTGCTGCGTTTTCCAGATCTGCATTTGCAGATTTTTTTTTTTTTTTTTTTTCTTTCTTCTCCTCCTCCTCCTCCTCCTCCTCTTTCCTTCCACCCCCCCGGTGCGTTTTCCAGATCTGCATTTGCAGATTTTTTTTTTTTTTTTCTTTTCTTCTTCCTTCCCCCTGCCTTCTTCCTTCCCCCTGCCTTCTTCTTCTTCCTTGTCTGCGTTTGCTTCTTTTTTCTTTTTTTTTTTTTTTTTTTTTTTAATTTAATTAATTAATTAAATATTTTAAATGACACGTGGCGCCCAGTCAAATGACACGTGACGCCCAGTCATTGTCCACATGGGCGCCACGTCATAGTTAACGGAAGACTTAACAATTTGACTAACGGATGTATGAGACTGTCCCAAAATTTACACTTTAGGTATGATTCTGGGACGAAAAAAACTTGATGTACTAAATGTTGAAAACCACGAAACATGAGGATAGTAAACTGTCTTTTGCCCTTATATATAATTAAAAAGTGGGCATAGTACTGGGGGTGGTGGCAACGGCAGTTGTGGTATGGGCAATGGTGGCAATGACAATGGCGGAGTTATGGTGACGGTGCCAATAATAGAGTGTGTTAGAAGTGGTGACATCGGTGTGGTGGTGGTGGAGGCGGCATTGTTGGTGGTGGCAATAATGGTTGCAGTGATGTGGGCAATCGTGTAAGGTCGGTGGTTGTAGTCATAGGTGGCGACGGCAATGGTAGTGGCGGTAGCCATGAGTTTTTGTTTTTTTTGTTTTTTTTTGGGAGGGGGTTGCCCCACCCATGAGTAAATACTTCATAGTAGCCTCATTAGATCGTACATCTTTCCTGGTATATCCAGATAATAGGTAGGAGCATAAACTGAAACATTATGGAGCTACAAAGATAGTTATTAAATCGTTAGCACCACATAAAAACATTCCTCCTAGAGTAGCTGTTAATACGAATAACATAAACTCCGGTGGGTGGAATGTAGAGGTAATAATGGTAAGAGGCTATGATAATGGTTGTGATTGTGGGGGCAGTTGTGTTTGTTGTTGTGGTGGTGCTGGCAACGGTGGTGGTGGTATTGCGGTGGTGGTGTAAGATTAGTAGTTGTAGTGGTAGGTGGTGTGGTTACTTTGTTCTCCAATGGAGTAAATAAAGTGTAGACGAATCAATAATGTCATTTTAAGAAATTAAAAGAGTATAACAAGAATTAAAATTATTCATTAAAGGCTCAAGTCCACTAGTTTTTAAATTCGAATAAGGATCCTCTTCGGATCCTCTTTGTGAAGATCCTGAGAATCCTCTAATCGTGTCCGTTTATTGTATATTGTGAGATAAAAAATTACTGTAAATTCTTTTATTTCAAACTAAATATAAACAATACATGAAAAAAACGCACGATGTACGATAAACGAACACAATTAATTTTTTTTTAAAATTCTCACAAAGATGGCCAAGAAAGAATCTCATTCTTTAAATTCAACCTACATACACCTTTTTAAAAAGTGTTCTTTGGAAGCTATTAGTGAAATAGTTTTTGTTGAAGAAAGTAAAATAAACAAGTAATGAATATGAAGGATGATTTGACAATGGCGATATGCGTGTAAGCGCAGCCCATTGTGGAATGTTTGACACGCCTGTGGAATGTTTGACACGCCAATGCTTTATTAGCCCCACCCTCCAAGAGGGCAAACACCATTTCTTTTTGGCGTAGATATTAAGACAGGGATCGGTGCCTTGTTGTCAGCTGCTGATCTACTTGCACGGATTACGCACAGTTCCTTTCACGCTCATCACTTCTTATCAATATCTAAAATGGAGTGTAAAGTAGAATTCTATTGCCTTTTATTCTTATCATCTTCTCTTCTGTCATATTATATATTATTTTTTGTTTTATTAATTTTATAAAAAAAATTAATATAAGATATTGACGTGACTTAAGCGTGACCGTTCAAATAAAAGAGGAAGAAAGGGGAGAGATATTAGGAGGGAAGATAATCCTCCTCCGTCAAATAGGTAGAAAAGTTGATGGGATTCGGATCTAAATCCCTTATAATTTGCTTAAAGCCAAACAAAACAAAGTACTCAACATCATATACAAATTTGAATTCTGGTCTTGGATGATGAATATAGATCACCGCCGAAAATCACTGCAACAACAGCTGAGAAATTTTTTATAATGTTTACTTTTGGGATTTTTAGTGCGCACTGATATACAGTATACGTAAAAAAAAAATAGCCATTTAGATCTTTGGTTGTCAAATTCTTAGCTGCACATTCATTCATTTGATACGTGTCATATACCATAGCATAATAGGGTTTTCGGGTCCTTGTTTCCTCTAAATTTCCTATTTTAGAATTTCATGAAAAGGGGTAAGGGAATAAAATAATTGGGACATCGAATTCGTCAAAGTTTTGAGTATAACGATATATTTTACATTTAAGAAATGTGAAAGTTCGGCTAAGCCACACAATGAGCAACCTAATTTAATGTCGAATTCGTCATCCACGAAATTCGAACTTGAAACCTCACACTTATAAATAAAGAAGAATATCATCGAATCGTAATATTAAGTGGCTAAATTCGTCAAAGTTAGCTGCCTTGATTTTCAAAAGAAGATTCCTGTGATTTATCTTTGCATGATTTGATTTGTTTGCATGGGAATGGTAAAAGGCCGTCGGCCATGCAATCTGGACGTTTTCCGGTTCCCAAAAGTCTGGGGGCGTTTGAATGGTCAAACGAAAACGTGTCGAGAAAACTGGAAGTTACGTCTTTCACATGGACCATTATAGTCCTTAATACTTTTAATTAAAAATATTAATTGGCGGCCTTAATATTCCAACTTCAAGGTCCAATTAATCCCGAAAATAACGCCTCCGTCGTTTCAAAAAATTTCAGTTTAACTGTGAGTAAACGACGACGGCTCCCTAAAAACAAAGACACCTTTTCCTTTTTCTTCTTTAATATATATATATATATATATTTCAATTTATTCTAAAATAAATTGTGTGGCTTTGTCGAACAAACCTAATTAAATAAATTACACTAATAATAAAAAAAATGAGAGAGTTTAATTGAAACTCAAATTCCAAATTGTTGAAGGATTGAGATGGGAGTTGTTACCCTACCCCATCCCCATGGCCTTACGAAGTCATGAAAGCATACGGCCGCGTATAGGTTACCAGCCTTCCCCAACCCATAAATTTAAGCCAGCCACCGACCTTTCTTCTCTAACTCTCTCCCTCCCTCCCTCCCTCACTCCCTCCCTAACTTCGCCATTCTTCTCCCCACTCTGCCTTGTACTTCGATTCCTGGCACGAATACCTTATCCTTTCTGGATTTGTTCAAAGTGATTTGCTTTTGGTTTCAGATTTCGATTCGGATTCTTCGGTTAATATCCCAAAAAAGATACTTTGATATATCACTATATATATATATATATATAAGCAGCTTCGTAGCAGGAACCCCGTCATCTGTTCAAAAAGGCATATAGATTCAAACCTATAAACTAACTTGGTATTTGTCAAAATATCTTATCCCACGAGTTTGAGTGGACTTTTCCTTCTCGATCAACCCTCTGAAGCGATAACAGAAGCATTGATCAAATTTTCTTGTAAATATTATTTTTGTTAGTAGAATGAAGGGACCAAATCAAAACCCTTTAAACTTCTTCTCCAAGCTCTTCAATGTCCAGCTCCACCTCCTCAATCTCCTCTTCTACTTCCTCGTCTTCGGCGTCGGCCTGACGCTCGGAATGGTGCTCAGCTTCTACATGAAAGACTTTTCCTTCAGTCTGCAATTAACGCAGTTCTCCTTCTCAACCTCAACATCTGCATCCAACCCGCACAACCTCATGCCGAACGTTAAAGCAGTTGAACCCAACACGAGTCGTCCTCACGTAGGATTGAAGGAATATCTAAAGCCGCCGGAGGTTTTCCACGACATGGACGAAGTGGAGTTGCTGTGGAGAGCTTCGATGAGTCCTCGGATTTCCGAGTATCCGTTTCCCCGTGTTCCCAAGGTTGCTTTCTTGTTCTTGGTAAAGGGTCCTGTTCTGTTGGCCCCATTGTGGGAGAAGTTCTTCAAAGGACATAAAGGATTGTACTCGATTTACGTGCATTCGAATCCATCTTACAATGGATCGCACCCGGAAAGTCCAGTTTTTCATGGCAGAAGAATTCCTAGCCAGGTCAGTTACTTTTCCTGCATAAATTTATTTGTTACATTTGATTGAATTTGATGAAATTGAAGCTATCATGCACACCATGATCTGGTGACGATTTTAGAGTGCTAATAACAATTCCGTAAATAAATTGAGGCCGCAGAGGTGAAATTTGGAGGGAACATTAGTTTTGAAAGAAAGATTAAGAATCCATTAAACAATGACATTAGAGTGAGAAGTTGATCGACTAAAAAGTTTAAACTACAAAGCTTGTTGGCAGAATAAGATTGAATGCTTGACAGATTGCCTGCTCTGTTTTAGACAATCCACCTACTTAAAAGCACAGATTTGGTCTAGGAGCTCATGCCTTCACATCATCTTAGATCTCTTAAATAATCATGTGATTTGATCGATTACCATCACAGATGTGTCGAAAACCTTTCAGTAATGGGGTTAATTCGTACTTGATTCGAAATGTGTTAATGCAAAGTAAGAGCATGACATGGACCATTTGTCTAATTGGCCACATTTATTCACGCTAGTAGATTCACAAAACGGCATTGTTAAGCGCACGTAGCAGCACTCGATGAGTTTCTTTTTCTGGCAGCTTGTTCAATTAATTGCAAGATTGTTCTTCTTACTAATTTTTATACATTCTACATGTAATGCAGGAAGTAGAATGGGGAAATGTGAACATGATTGAGGCCGAGCGCCGCCTATTGGCGAATGCTCTTCTCGACATCTCAAACCAACGGTTCATTCTGCTCTCAGAGTCATGCATTCCCCTCCACAACTTCTCCACCGTCTACAATTACCTCATCCGCTCCAATGAAACTTTTGTGGGAGTCTATGATGATCCAAGCTCGGTCGGGCGTGGCAGGTACAATTCTCACATGTATCCACAAATCTCGTTGAGTAAATGGCGAAAAGGGTCGCAATGGTTTGAAATTGACAGAAGCCTTGCCATTGAAGTTGTCTCGGATAAAAAATACTTCCCGGTGTTCCAAACTCACTGCAGGGGCTCATGCTACGGAGATGAACATTACTTGCCAACATATGTGAACATGAAATTTGCACAGAAGAATTCAAATAGGAGTTTGACCTGGGTTGACTGGTCGAGGGGCGGCCCACATCCAGCCAAGTTTACTAGAACAGATGTGACGGTTGAGGTTTTGAATAGCTTGAGGAATGGGACTGCATGTATATATAATGGAAGAGTTTCCAATGTTTGTTTCTTGTTTGCTAGAAAGTTCGGGCCTGGTACACTGGATAGACTGCTGAGGTTTGCGCCAAAGCTCATGCGATTCAACAGATAGAATTTGATATTTTAAACTACTTTGATTTATGATGTCGAAGATCGACGTTGCGGTCCAACAGATTTATATTCATTATCACATTGATTAAGTGTATAGTGAAGAGAGAATGGTTATCCAGAAGAAATTTTTTGTTTATAATTTAAATCCCTTCGTTCTTCAATTTCTGGTAAGCTATTTTTGTTTTTGTTTCTCTTGAAAGCAAAGCGTTGATGGTGGGTTAAACTGCTTCAGAAGCCCAATTTCAAAGGCTTCGACCTGTTGCATATATTTGACGGAATCGTGGACTGAAATTGAACGGAAGGTCCTGAGTGTAGCAGTCGCGAAAAACTCCTAGTCTTGTGTATTATGGGAATGTAATCAGTTACGATTCGAAATAACCTAAAAATTCCATGTGCCATTGCAACGATTTTTGCTAAGTATTAATTGCCACAAAACGTTTTAAATTTTTTTTGAACCCTTTGTGTTCATCATGCAATTAACACTATGTTTGGATGAGGAAATATACTTGGAATTTGGATAAAAGTTCTCTTGTTTGGATTCATAAACATAGAACTTTAGAATTTCTACGTGGAAAAAAAAAAACTTGAAATTTGAGACCTCCAATTCCCAAGTTTAAATTCCATGTAAATATGTGTCATTTTCCAATTTCTATGATTGAGAGTTTAAAAATAACAATTTTGGTATTCAATTCCATTGTTCTTTTAGGGTTAACCAAACAAGAAAATTCACAAAATCTAGAAAATAAAATTCCTTAGTAATCTTAAATTTCTTCATCCAAACATATTGTAAAGGAAAGAGGCTGATGGGGGACAATCAAATGGATCCTAATCAAAACATGGCATTGAAAAGTATGGACTTAAACCATCTTATGCCTTTAATTCATTTTTGTTTAAAGCTCAAGGAATCGTATTTATTTTCCAAATGAAGAAAAAGTAAAAAAACTTTCCTGTTATAATATTAGCAAATCAAAGATAAAATCAAACAAGCATGTAATAAAAAATTATGCCACAATTTGGCATTGAAAAATCAAAACTCTTGAAAAGTATTGGAAGGACTAAAAGGTAGTCAAATCTTTTTTTTATTATACAAAACTATTTTAACTAAGGTAATAAATCTCTGTTTCTTTTCTTTTCTTGTATTTTCTAGTGCTTTAATCTCAAATATTAAAATTTGGAAGAAAAAAAATCTCAAATATTTAAACAAATCCTTAAATTGATAATAATAATAATAATAAAAGCATTACGTTATTTACCTTATATACAAAAAGTAAAATAAAATCTTGTATTTCGTATTTCGTTGCAGGCAGGTCCAAAGCGTATCCCCATGCCATCGTGAACTACAAAGTCCTCACAGCAGATAATTTCAAGGCCAAGTCTTCATGGAATATGATATGTTTATGTTTCAGATTGCTTTGATTTCTTAATCCCAAATCTTCTCAGCTAATCGTCTTAATTTGGATGATTAACAGAGGTTAGTTATAACAAGTTTCTCGGAAACTTTTTATAACTATCTCTGTGTAACATGAAGGCTCAAGATCCAAAGTCTCCAAGCTTTTTTCCAATATCCTTCAATCTCCAACGCCACCTCCTCAATTACCTCTCATATTTCCTGCTCTTCGTTTTCGGATTAACCCTCGGAGTTGTACTTAGCAATCTCAAGGACCTTTCATTTGGCAGCCTACAATTCGCTCAGATTTCAGAAACCCGAATGCCAAATGCAACTTCTCCAACAACATCCGTTGTTGCGACCAACACGTCCGTTTCGTCAAGTCCTCCTCGGATAGGGTTGGAGGACTATCTGAAGCCGCCGAAGGCGTTTCACGACATGAACAATGCAGAACTGCTGTGGAGAGCTTCGATGACTCCGCGGATTCCTGAATATCCATTCCGTCTTGTTCCAAAAGTTGCTTTCATGTTCTTGACAAGGGGGCCGGTTGTTTTGGCACCACTGTGGGAAAAGTTCTTTGCAGGGCATCACGGTTTGTACTCAATTTATGTGCACTCAAGTCCGTCCTACAATCACTCATCGTATACCGAAACTCCAGTTTTTCGTGGCCGGAGAATTCCGAGTCAGGTCAGTTTTTATTTTATTTTATTTTATTTTTTCCTATTGTCTGCACCAAGTAAAAGCTAAATTTCTGTGATACTTTTCAGAATTGAATAGTCAAGTTTCATCACACGGACTATAAAACCAAAGAAACCAATTAATATTTGACTAACTACCTTTACGCCCTCCACCTGGGGTTAAATTTCGTAAGGAGTCGCCAACTTTCAATTTTTGACACCAAATCTTTTATGTGTTAGTGTTTATCCTCTATTAAATTGGTGGTATCACCGATGTGGAACTCGTTTAAGTCACACTAGCCGCACTAATACTAAAACCGTGCAATTGGTTATCGTACAGCGTAAAGAAAGCATAAGTTGAGGTGAAGGCGAAGATGAGCTCCATTGTGTGACTTCCACATCAGCTCAAAGATGAGCTCCATGCATGGTAGTACATTAATTTAATTAAACGATCATACAATTAGATTTCTATAAATCTTAAATTGATAATATTTTAAAACCTGATAGTACAACAAGCAAAAATTAAAGTCGATTTTACAAAGCTCCTTGACTTTGAAAATGTAATATGTAGTTATATAACCGAGGAGTCTTAGTATAATAGTAATTATTGTAAAGCCAGATTGTTTCTAAATTGTAATTCTCAATCATTTCCACTATATAGGTGAATGCCAATTGTTCTTACTATTTTCTGTTCTGCAACGTGTGCTAACTAATTGCAGGAAGTAGAATGGGGGACGGTGAGCTTGATCGAGGCAGAGCGCCGCCTCCTGGCGAATGCTCTTCTCGACATCTCAAACCAGCGTTTTGTTCTGCTCTCAGAAGCATGCATTCCCCTCTATAACTTCTCCACTGTCTACTCCTACCTCATCAACTCCACCCAAACTTTTGTCGAGGTCTATGACAATCCCAATGGAGATGGACGCGGCCGGTACGGACTCGGTGACTATCCGGGAATCACAATCGATCAATGGCGAAAAGGGTCGCAGTGGTTCCAAGCGGATCGAGACCTCGCCCTTGAATTCGTGTCGGATCAAAAATACTTCCCAGTGTTCATGAAATGCAAAGGCTACTGTTTTTCGGATGAACATTATTTGCCAACGTTTGTGTCCATGAAATTTGGAGCAAAGAATGCAAATAGGACGTTAACCTGGGTTGACTGGGAAATGGGTGGCCCACACCCTACGGAGTACGCCAGCAAAAATCAGACGGCGGAGCTTTTGAGTGGCCTGAGGAATGGTTTTGGTCGGAAATGTGAATACAGTGGGAGACGTACGGACGTTTGTTTCTTATTCGCCAGGAAGTTCCCGCCTACTGCTTTGGATAACCTGCTGAAGTTTGCACCGGAGATCATGCACTTCAACACATAGATATTCTGACTACTGTACTCATTTTACTGCTTCAGGGAAAGAAAAAAAGAAAAGAAAAACTCGAATTTAGCAAATTACAACATATAGGGTCACAATATTAATTCTTTTTTGTTTGCAGTCTGAAAAATTAAATTGTTACTTTCATGGAAAATATTTGCAAATTAATTATACCATTTTTTTTATAGTAAAATCACAGTCATTTTCACTTTAGCATTGCTTTATTAAAAAGAAGGAAAATATAATTTGTCAAAGAAGATACAAAGTTTAACATTGACCATAATAAAAGTCATAACAAACAAAACTTACAACAACCAATACAAGATATAACAAGGCTAACAAATGATAACCTATCTAAAGCGGTAGTGAGGAAGCGCTACATAATTAATCACGATGATAATGGCAAAATGAAATTAGGAGGAGAATCTCACCAGACAAGACTCGCAGAAGAGGAACTATGATTTGCAAGGGTTGAGAAGAGGGTAAGAAGTCAAGAACCAAAGCAGAATCAACTTCCAACCAAATAAAATTCCAAGCCCAAACTGAAGCTAATTCAATAGCCTTAATTACAGCTATTACCTCTGCCGCACCAGAGCTAGAATCTCCAGGCTAGAATCAAAGACTCTATGGAACTGGCTTTTGAAATTCCGAAACAGACCACCATAACCAGTACGACCGGAACCATGTCTCCAAGCACCATCATACCAAATTGTAATTTTTATTTTTTGGTTTAAACCCAAGCAATCACATTTATTTCACACAAAAGTTTTTTTTTGTTTTGTTTTTTATTCTAAGAAAATACAATTAGGCATGCAATCATAGATTAACAACTAATTAACAATAAGCCCTCAATCTAATATTACTAGGTAATCAATCTTTGTTTATGGTATGCGATTAAGCATCCTTTCACCCCCAAAAAATCTCATTTGAGTTACAATATTGGTGAAATGGAATTCTCATTTATGTAAATTTAATACAAAAGCAATACATTTTCCTTGATATGCGAAAAGTAAACTAAAATCTTGTGTTCGTATTTCATAATTCATTGCAGACAGGTCCCAATGGTAACCACCCATGCCATCGTGAACTACAAAGTCGTCACAGCAGATAATTTCAAGGCCAAATCTTCACAACATGTGATATGTTTATGTTTCAGATTGCTTTGATTTCTTAATCCCAAATTTTCTCAGCTCATCGTCTTATTTTTGTTGATTAACAGAGATTAATTATAACAAGTTTCTTAGAAACTTTTTATAATTATCTCTTTGTGTAAACATGAAGTCTCAAGATCCAAACTCTCCAATCTTTTTTCCGAAATCCTTCAATCTCCAACGCCACCTCCTCAGTCTGCTCTCATATTTCCTGCTCTTCCTTTTCGGAGTAACCCTCGGGGTTTTACTTAGCAATCTCAATGACTTTTCATTTGGCCGTCTACAGTTCGCACAGTTCCCCTTCTCACCTATGTCACCTCCTCCTCCATCCAATATTTCAAGAACCCGAATGCCAAATGCAACCTCCCCAACAACATCTGTTTCGTCAAGTCCTCCTCGGACAGGGTTGAAGGACTATCTGAAGCCACCGAAGGCCTTTCACGACATGAACAATGCAGAACTGCTGTGGAGAGCTTCTATAACTCCGCGGATTCCTGAATATCCATTCCATTTTGTTCCAAAAGTTGCTTTCATGTTCTTGACAAGGGGGCCTGTTGTTTTGGCACCACTGTGGGAGAAGTTCTTTGCAGGGCATAAAGGTTTGTACTCAATTTACGTGCACTCAAGTCCGCCCTACAATCACTCATCGTACACCGAAACTCCGGTTTTTGGTGGCCGGAGAATTCCGAGTCAGGTTAGTTTTTTTCCCCTATTGTCTGCACTAAGTAAAAGCTATATTTCTGAGATTTTTTTTTCAGAATTGAAGTTATTACTCAATTTTCATCACACAGACTACCACAGAAGCAAATTAATATTGTACTACCTACCTTTACAACCTCCGCATAGTTTGAAGTAAAAATTCATAAGGAGTCGCCAATTTTCAATTTTTCACATTTTTTTTTGTTACTGTCTCTCCCCTGTTAAATCGATGACACGACAGATGTGGCCCGTGTTTGGGTTAGTATAAGCCACACTAGCCGCAGCAAGACTAAAACCGTGCAATTGAGGTGAAGACAATGAGTGTTAATAACTATATTGTAAAGCCAGTTTGTTTCTAAATTGTAATTCTCAATAATTTCCACAATATAGGTGGCTGCCAATTGTTCTCATTATTTTCTGTTCAACAACATGTACTAATTGCAGGAAGTAGAATGGGGGAAGGTGAGCCTGATCGCGGCAGAGCGCCTCCTCCTGGCGAATGCTCTTCTCGACATCTCAAACCAGCGTTTTGTTCTGCTCTCTGAATCATGCATTCCCCTCTATAACTTCTCCACTGTCTACTCCTACCTCATCAACTCCACCCAAACTTTCGTCGAGGTCTATGACGATCCCAGTGGAGTAGGACGCGGCCGGTATGAACTGAGTGACTACCCGGGAATCACAATAGATCAGTGGCGAAAAGGGTCGCAGTGGTTCCAAGCTGATCGAGACCTCGCCCTTGAATTCGTATCGGATCGAACATACTTCCCAGTGTTCATGAAATGCAAAGGCTACTGTTTTTCGGATGAACATTATTTCCCAACGTTTGTGTACATAAAATTTGGAGCAAAGAATGCAAATAGGACGTTGACCTGGGTTGACTGGGAAAAGGGTGGCCCACACCCTACGGAGTACGCGAGCGAAAATGTGACGGCGGTGCTTTTGAGTGGCCTGAGGAATGGTTTTGGTCGGAAATGTGAATACAATGGGAGGAGTACAGATGTTTGTTTCCTATTCGCCAGGAAGTTCCCGCCAACTGCTTTGGATAACCTGCTGAAGTTTGCACCGGAGATCATGCACTTCAACACATAGATATTCATGACTACTGTATTCATATTACTAATTCACGGAAGAAAAAGAGGGAAAAAAATAGAGAAAGGAGTAAGAGGGAAGGGGCAGAGTTGCAATAGATTATCCATTGTGAATTCTTGTATTCTTCAATAGATCTTGCGAGAACAAACACACAATCGTTGCGCTTCCGTTGCGATTTTGAGTTTCATGATCTACTAGATTCCAGGTAAATAGGTTGCGAGAAAAGACACAATCGTTGCGCTTACACCCTCAAACTAACATTACTGGTAAAAATGTTCCTTTGTTTTTTCTCTGCAATGAAGCACCTTGCACCAAAAATAATTTATGGTTCGAGAAAAAATATTGGTGATATGGACTTCTCATCTCTATAACTTCAAAATAAAGCAATACATTTTACCTTGCATACAAGAATGAACCGAAACACTCCGTTTTCCGTTGCATAAAGGTCGATCGTAACGCAGAAGGAGAGTTTTGTGCAGCCACTTACAGAAGACACAAATATAAGAAAGATATATGGCTAGAGCCTAGAAGGACATATCTCTTCAGTCTCTTGTTCTCTGAAATGATGAAGGGTCCAGATTCAAATCCAGTAAAGTTGTTTCCCAAACTCTTTGGCGTCCAATACAACCTCCTCAATCTGCTTTCTTATTTCTTTCTACGTTTTTGCGGTCTAACCCTTGGAATTACACTTAGCAATCAGAAAGACTTCCACTTATCCTTGCCAGCTATCTCCTATATACCCAATACTTCACAAATGATAATCCCCCATGTAACAGCCGCAACATGCAATACGGGCTGAACATTTACAGCCAAACCTCACATACTGTAGGATTTACGGACTATCTAAAGCCACCAAAGGCGTTTCACGACATGAACGTTGAAGAACTGCTATGGAGAGCTTCAATGAGTCCTAGGATTCGCGGACATCCATTCCATCTTGTTCCCAAGGTTGCTTTTATGTTCTTGGCAACAAATCAAACAAGCAATGTGAAGCAACTTGTCCAGACACCTAATTAGGTTGCAATTAGGCAATGTAATCGTAAACTAACAACAAACAATAAGCCCTCTAACTAAAATATATTATTGGTAATCAATCTTATTTGTGTTTGGTCTGAAATGAAGCAACCTTGCAACAACAAAAATTCAGATTAATGTAAAATTAACGGTGAAATGAAAATTTCATCTCTGTAAATTTACCGCAAACAAATCCATTTTCCTTGAAACGAAAAAATTAACTGAAACACTCCTTTCCCCGTTGCAGAAAGGTTGATCGCAATGCAAAGATGCACACCAAATCTCGTCTCTCTTGTGATTCTCCAAAATGATGACTTGTCAAAGATCGAAACCCTACCAGCTTGTTTACGAAAGTCTCGGATGTCCTGCTCTTTGTTGGTGGTTTTACCCTCGGGGTTGTACTCAGCAATCTCAAAGAGTACTACCCATTGAATCCTCAGTTAGTCAGCCTACCCATCTCAGCTATCTCATCATCTCTTCCATCCAATATTCCTTCACAAATGCTAATGCCTAATGTAACTTCGGCAGTGCAAAATTCAAATCCAAAACTGGAAGATGTAACGGCAGCCCCCTCAGCATCCAATTCTAATACGAGCCAAACTTTTGCATCCCGAATACGATCTAACAATATGAGCAAAATATGTGTAACCCAACCTAACATAACAGGAGGATATTTAAAGAAATATCTGAGGCCGCCAAAGGCGTTTCACGACATGAACGTTTCAGAATTGCTATGGAGCGCTTCGATGAGCCCTCGGATTCCCGAGTATCCAATCCATCTTGTTCCCAAGGTTGCTTTCATGTTCTTGACAAAGGGACCTGTTCATTTGGCCCTGTTATGGGAAAATTTCTTCAAGGGGCATCAAGGCTTGTACTCGATTTACGTGCACTCAAGTGCATCCTACGACGCAGCATCGCATCTTGAAAGCCCGGTGTTTCATGAGCGAAGAATTCCTAGTCAGGTGATAAGTTTTTTGCCTCACTTAATTTATTTTTCCCCGAATACTAATGATAATTCTCTTGATCTTGTTACAATGTTCGGTCCTACAACATGTTTTGCAGGAAGTAGAATGGGGGTAGGTGAGCATGATTGAGGCTGTGCGCCGCCTATTGGCGAATGCTCTTCTCGACATCTGAAACCAACATTTTGTTCTCCTCTCAGAAACATGCATTCCCCTCTACAACTTTTCCACTGTCTACTCCTACCTCGTCAACTCAACCCGAACTTTCTTAGAGGTCTTCGATGACCCAAGTTGGGTCGGACGTGGCCGGTACTATCTCAGCAACTACACGAGAATCACGGTGGATCAATGGAGAAAAGAGTGGACGTGGTTTGCAATTGATAGAGAGGTTGCCATTGAATCCATCTCGGATCGAAAATACTTCTCGGAATTCCTCAAGTGCAAAGGCCATTGCTTTTCAGATGAACATTATTTGCCAACATTTGTGCACTTGAAATTTGCAGCAAGGAATGCAAATAGGACTTTTACCTGGGTTGACTGGAGCAGGGGCGGCCCACACCCGATGGAGTACAGGGGCCCGAATGTGACGGCGGTGCTTCTGAGTAGTGGTTATGGTCGGAAATGTGAATACAATGGGAGGAGCACGGATGTTTGTTTCTTATTCGCCAGAAAGTTCATGCCTAATACTTTGGATAACCTGCTGAGACTTGCACCGCAGATCATGTATTTCAGCACATAGATGCAGATTGTTACATTTCCTTTTTGTTAACACTAAATCCTAAATCAGTTTAATTAAACGATTCCCATTTAAGCTCTATAAAATCGTTGCAATCGATGTAATTAAATTAGCACAAACGAAAATTAGAGATTAACTAAGCAGGCAAGAGAACTGAAGCCAACAAAACAAAATCCATAGATTTAGACATGTAGAAAAAAAATATTGTGACATTTCATTTCTCACAGACTTTTCAAATCGACTGTTTTTTATATATCGTAACGGACGGTTCCAACGTTTATAGTCGAAAAGAATAGTCACAATAACGTTAAAAATGGTTGGTGGTGCGATCACTGAATTGCTCCGCAAGTGTCCTCCGACAAGGACGACAACTCGGACATGGATTCAAAGCCGGCCTCGTGACTCGGCGAACCAGACAGGCCCCGAATCTCGTCAATCATTTTCACCACCTGGCTCATCCTGGGACGTTGATCAGGCGACGCGGCCGTACAAGCCATTGCAATCTGCAAAAGCCCCACCATCTCCTCCTCGATATCCTTGTACCTCATCAGCTCCAAGTCAAACACCTCCACCGTCCATTCTTCCCTGACCACAGACTGGACCCACCTGGGCAGGTCCACGAGCCCACCGAATCCTCCCCCGGACCCGCCATTATCCACCACGGAGGGACACTTCCCCGTGAGCAGCTCCAGCAGCAGAACACCAAAAGCGTACACGTCTGATTTCTGCGTCAACTTCCGACCGTCCAACGTCTCGGGAGCGCGGTAACCGCAGGATCGCGGAGCGGACGACGTGGAGGGCGGAGAAGGCACGAAAACGGAGAGTCCGAAGTCGGAGACGCGGGCGTTGCCAGTCTTGTCTAAGAGGATGTTGGTGGACTTGATGTTACCGTGGGTGAGCTTAAGCGGCCTGCACGAATCGTGAATGGAGGCCAAGCCTCGAGCCGCTCCGGCTGCGATTTTCAGCCTCGTTGTCCAGTCCAGCGGAGTCCGACCAGGTCCACGGTTTCCTGTTCAAGTTAGCCCTCGTTAGTTCACGATAATTACAACTAAGGACAATTACGTAAAAGCATGAAGTGTGGCGGAGTTAGGCGCTTTTTGGTCATATTCAGTGCAGGAAAGAAGGAAAAGGAGGGAGCAAAAAACAAAGACAAAAGTAAAAGGAAGATAAAGACAGAACTGGAGTTGACAGGACCGGACAGTAAAACCCTAAATATATAATTACAAAAAAGACCCCGTTTGACCTAAATGTACAAGAAACAAGGCACCAAATTGAAACCCAGAATTAAACTAATATTTGAAAAAGAAAAAAATTCTTGGCAGCCAAACAGAAATTAAGCAGGAAAACTGAAATAAAATTACCATGGAGAATCCAGAACAGGCTACCATTGGGCATGTAATCGTATACCAACAATTTCTCCTCCCTGGCGTAGTAATAAGCCCTCAAGCTCACAATGTTGGGATGGCTGAACCGCCCCAGCACCGCCATGTGCTGCTCGAACTGAGTCTTCCCGTCAATCTGAGCATCCTTGAGCCTCTTAACCGCCACCACATTGCCATCGTCGAGAACCGCCTTGTACGCCGTCCCGAACCCGCCTTTCCCCAGCATCTCCGCCGAGGCCCTGAGCAAGTCCTCGAGCTCGAAACGCTTCACTCCTTCGAAGAACACCATCCGACCCCGCTCGAACACTGGTTGGGCGGCGGAGTAGGGGCTTGACGAGTACACGATCTTCTCAGTTTCTAGAAGCTTCGAGCCTCCCTTGCCCTGCCGCATTTTGGCGCTGAAATTCCGCCAGAAGTAGCAGTACAGTAGCAGCGAAACCAGCACGAGAACCAAAGCGTCGCCAACTATAATGGCGATTAGAGCCTCAGGACTCATTTTCTCGCTACCACTTCGGTGAGGATTTCCCGATTTGTTCGGCGCTGAGTTCCCGGGTAACGAACTCGGCGACGACGCTACGACGGTTTGGTTAGCAGCAGGTATTACAGGAGACGCAATGGCTCCGTCAGATCCAGGCCGGGTCGGGTCGTTTGGTGTACCCTTGCAGCTCTGCATCGGAGACCCGCATAGACCCGGGTTTTGAGCGAAAGCGGTTATAGGGAAAGTCGAAAAGGACTTGGGTATTTCGCCGGTCAAACGGTTCGCAGACACATTGAGGTCCTGAAGATTTGGCAGGGTCAGACCCGAAATCGAACCGGAGAAACGGTTCGCCTCGAGCCGGAGAGTGAGAAGATGGTTCAAATGGTTGACCGTTGCGGGAATCTCGCCGGATAAGTTGTTGTAGGACAGATCGAGGCGGTAGAGACGGAAGAGAGAGGACACGGAGGTTGGAAAGTCGCCGGAGAGTTCGTTGTAGGAGAGGAATAAGAGTTTGAGGGTGGTGAAGTTGGAGAGGTCCGGAATGGGGCCGGAGAGGCGGTTACGCTTGAGGCTCAAAACTCGGAGCTGAGTTAGTGCGGTGAGTGGCTGGAACGAGCCGCGGAGGTCGAGGTTCTCGAGGACGAGTCGGGAGACTCGGTTGTTGGTGCAGGAGACGCCGGTCCAGGTACACGGGTAAACGGAGGTGGAGTTCCAGGTGGTGAGCTTGTTGGATGCGTCCGACGTCGCTTTGAATGAGAGGAGAGGTTTGGTATCTGGATTCGAAGAGACGTGGAGAGCAGCGAAAAAGAAGCTCGTGAGGAGAAGAGTGGCCACGGCGGCCGTGGCTGCCATTGTCTCTCTGCAAGTGAGAGCAGAGAGTGTGAGTGAGGGAGACGAGTGAAATCTGTTGGGTATAAGTAGTGGTGGGTTCGGTATGGTTACCGTACCAAAATCCTCGTACCAATTACCGTACCAAACTTTCGGTTTGGTAAAATCTATTACCATTACCATACCAAACTTTCGGTATACCGAAGTTCGGTATTACCAAATGTTCGGTTGGCATGGTATTGCCATGGTAATTGCCACTTTATTTTGGGACAAAATTTATTTTTGCTTTGTTCGACATTTCATATTTTGTGCATTTGTAATAAGACAAAAATATATAAACCAAATGCATAGATGGAAGAAAATTCTCATAACAAATGAATTTCCACCTTCAATTGGATTTACAGCCGCATGAAATGTTGATGAATTACTTGAAAATTATAAGCTTGAAACAAAGAATGGAAACATAAAGCAGTACCATACTACCATAGGTCTACAAGGACAATGCGTACCGGTTGATTATTCAACCGAAACATAAAGCAGTACCGGTTGATTATTCAACGGAAATGAGAGAGGGAAGGCGAGCAGTCACTAGTTTGTGTCTACTGTGGGTTTATTTTAAATTATTAGAATATTATAAATATATATTATAATTTATAAACATGAGTTATATTACAATTATATATTATATAATTTATATAAATTATATATTATATTATATTTTCGGTACAGTACGGTAATACCGTGGTAATGGTATCCATTACCAATACCGTACCACGAAATTTCGGTACGGTACAATACCGTACCATTGCCGTTGGCACAAAAAATTTGGCACAAAATCGGTATGGCACAGTTGGTAATTCGGTTGGCACGGTAATTTGGCAAAAAAATCCACCCTCTAGGTATAAGTTTGATGAGGGGTTGGTGGACCGTTGGTGTAATTATTGGGAAGTAGAGGAGCTTCAATGCAATTTATCGTAAAATGACATGGATGCCCATGACCTTTCACTGCCGGTGGCCAGCGTGACAGTGTAACGTATAAGCCGTGTAACGCGAGGACTTAATGTCGTTTCATAGCACCGGACGGATATCATACTCGGGGAATAGAGGGAGTGTGATGGGGGTTCACGGAATGGTATTTGTGTGCTGCCGTAGACTAGTATTTCCTGATGGAGGAGGAGCGGACACGTGGGACGTGGATAGATTTATTCGGGCCCGCTCCGAGATCATACCAGAGGAGTGAGTGATTCTTGTCTTGTAAATCAGACGATCTTCCGTACTCGCCCGTTCAAGTCTTAGGGTTCCAAATGTTCCATTAAATGAGTCGAGTCAAATGTGTTATTTATTTATAATTTACGATTCTGCTGGATTGACCAAAACAGACATGCTTGATTAATACGAGCACAGTTCCGTATAGTCCTGATGATAATTTGTTTAACAAAGATGATGTCTACAAATTATACGGATTAGTTAAAACACCGGTTGACTCGTTATAGGTTTATAACAATTTAAGGCATTGTTACATTGACATTGTTGTTTTATTTGACTCGATCGTCTCTTTAAAATGAAATTGGATTCTCTCTTGTTCACATTTTCTCCTCCTCTCCCTCCCCTTCTCTTCTCTCTCAGTTTTTTTTTTTTTTTTTTCTCTCTCTCTATAAAGAAGATAAAACAAGATGATGGTGTGACTTATTCTCGAGCGTTCGAATAAGAGTGATGGAGAGGAAAGAATCAGATCCATTAAAATACGATTTGTTAATGATATGGCATGTGCATTTCAAAAATTCTAGCAAAACCCAAATTTCATGAAAACTCATGATAGCCGTGCGTGGATTGTTGATATAACTTTGATGTTCACATGTCCAAATGTAGGTTATGTTATCAAAAGTAGCATCAATCGATTGTTAATTCGTTTTACTTTGGAGCCATATCGTTGATTGTTTTGTTCTAAAGGAGGATTTGATCGTAGAAATGGATAGTTTAATCCCTCAGAATAATACAAGTGCACTTAGAGTTTGGAGACGACTTTAATTTTAATGTCTTTTTATGTGTAGGGTGGGCGAGTTTGAAGGAAGCATAATATACAACTTGCAAAATTTATATCCTGAATGTACTCATTTTGTAACCATGATTTTATTGTCTTTCTAATGTTTTTCACTGACTTGCAGTTTCATTAGTTTGATACTCTTCAAAGTGAGCTTATCAAAAAGTTTAGGGTAAATTACACAAAACTACCTCAACTATTGGGGTCACGACAGTTTCATACCTCATTTTTTAAAATTGACAATGTCATACCACATCTTACGAATTTGTGACAATGTCATACCTCCGTCAAATTTTCTGTTAGTTTCTCTGTTAAGTGCTGACGTGGCTTGGCTTAAATAGTGACGTGGCTTAAATAACCCGACCCCCCGACCCCTTCCCACCCGTCCCCCCAACCTTCCTCCCACTTCTCTCCCTCCTTTCTCGGATCTACCTGCAAACTCCCACACTTCTCTCCTTGAGAGCTGTCAAGGTCGGGGCCGACGAGGTTGCGGTCTTTCCCCAACCCAAACCCAGATCCCACCCCAAACCGGCCACACCCATTCCCACCAGGCGCCTCTCTATCTTCTCTCTCTCTCTCTCGGCACCAGCATCCCCAAAACCCAGAAACCGTTCCCACCCGTCCCCGGCTTTCCGAGTCCAGAAAGTTCACAACTTGCCCCTCTAGTGAGAAGCTCATCCAAAAAAATGGCGACTTTACGACGCCATACGTGCCATCCTTGGCCGAAGATACTCGGAATCCAGTCACGAACGACGAGCCCCACTCGAAAAAAATCAACAACGACGATGTCGCGCCGCCGCCCTTGCGCCAGAACCCAATCAGATTCTCCCAATCGCTGAGGCTGTGGTAGAGATTCCTGTACGTGATTTTCCCATTTCTTCATATGGGTCTTGGATCCCACCTGCGATAGCACATGTTGAACCAGAGCTTGCCGTCGGATTTGCAGAGGGAAATGAACCATTTCGATGTGCAGGCGAAGTTGGTGACCTCGGGAGGCGTGAGGAAGGAGATGATGCAAAGCTGTACGTCTCGGGGAAGTCGGAGAAGTGAATGGCGCAAGCCGATTCGCCAATTGCGAGACTTAGGTCTTTGATTGTCTTCATTTTCGGATTTGGGAACTTGGGGCTGGTTCTCTTGGGAAAGTTGTGAATTTTCTAGGAAAGTAGTTGGGAATTTTCAGGGGAGAATTGGTGGAAAATATGGGTTTTAGGACAAGGAAATGAGAAAGTGTTGCAGTGGGTCGTATGACTCGGCAATGGTGGTGGGCGCGGGATTGCTGCTGCGTTTTGCTGGGCTTGAAGATGATGCTGGGCTGCGGGAGCATAGGGAAGTGGCAGAGAAGTGTGGGAGTTTGCTGTAAAAGGGGGTGGATCGGATTTGGGAAGACGAGACGGGGAAAAGGGGTGGGTCCCCATGTAAAAAAAATAGTAAATGATTTTAATTTTTTAATTTTTAATATTTTATTAATTTATTTAAGCCACGTCACTATTTAAGCCAAGCCACGTCAGCACTTAACAGAGAAACTAACAGAAAAATTGACGAAGGTATGACATTGTCACAAATTCGTAAGATGTGGTATGACATTGTCAATTTAAAAAAATGAGGTATGAAACTGTCGTGACCCCAATAATTGAGGTAGTTTTGTGTAATTTACCCAAAAGTTTATTTTCAACTAATCACTTTTTGAATCGAGCGGTCATCTACATCACATTTTTTATTCATTTCAAGAGCTAAGGTATAAAATCGAAATTTCATTTCAATCGTATTGGCAGTGTGCATGGATAGTTTTGCTTAGGTTGATCATATGCAATACGTTTTTTGCTTGAAAATTCATCAAGCACCACCATACAGCGACTTTTCAAGTAATGGCAGGCCCGGCCCAAGCCCAGTGCGGGCAGGGCGATTGTCCGAGACCCAAAAAAATTGGAGGCACCGATATATTTATATATGTTTTTATAAGAGTATAAATTTGTAAAATTTGGTATAATGACAAAGAAATTTAACTAGAACAGGTGGTTTTGTTGTTTAAAATGAATGAGGAGGTCCTAGGTTCAAAACACTATTGTGTGCTTATTTACATTCCAATTTTTACAAATTTCTTTTCATAACAGTATAAATTTATAAAATTTGACTAAATGATCAAGAAGTTTAATTAGAAGCAATGATTTTGTTTGTTTAAAATTAACGAGAGGTCCTAAGTTCGAAATGTTTATTTTTTTCAATTTTTACAAATTTTTGTTTGGTTGTTAATTTATTTACTAGCTAGCAGCTATGTGATTTGCTATTTTTAAATATCTGTTCCAATTCAAGTATAATCTTTAGTAAAGAGTAATGCTTAAACTAAATTTTTGGACCAAATTTGCAAATAATATTACGTGTCATTAAAAGGTTTTAATTTAATGTTCATTCATTACTTATACATATCCTTAAAGACTCAAAAACATTAATATTTTTTTAGTCTTATATTGACGATGTTAGTAAATAAGAAAAAATAACTTACAATTTATACAAAAACACCTTAAAAGTTCAGATGGAAAAACAAAACTCATAATCTATTTACTTGTAAGCCCGAAGTTTTTTAGTTTCCTTCTCTTGATACAAAATAAATTAATTATTCTGTCTTTCTAAATTATTGAGTTTGAAGTGTTTTTTCTAAATATAATTTTATCGATGTCTTACGTGTGCAAACAAATATTTTTTTATATGAAATGAGGGCACATTTTTTTACGTTGCCCTGAACCTCAAAAATCTCTGGACCGGCCCTGAGTAATGGGGTACTGCCTATTCACTCATTACCAAAGGTGCTCCAAAAATCTTGAAATTCAACACGACTTCAATTCTCTTCACTGTTTGTCAAAATACATTCACGTGGCTTCGCAAGAACTGTTCCATCTACTCGATCATTCCATTCGTGACAACATCAAATTTCGCACAATAAGTTGGACCCTAGCGTTGTATGGTAGAAAACTTTCAACACCAAATAATTGATTTCACCTTTTTTTTGATAAAAAAATTCTAAAATGCTCTGATTTATGGAGAAGTGGATCCGAATTTGGGGGCAAGGGAGATGAAGTGGGCACACTGTCTTGATTAACTGGTCTGATCCACAAATGCAAATGTTTCACATTACTAATATATATATATATATATATATATATATATATATTTATAGATGACTGCAGGAGGGGTAGTAGTAGGGTCACTCCTATTTTGATTCATATATAGAGGGAAAAACAAAACAAAAAACAAAACAAAAAACAAAACAAAACAAACATGAAACACATGCTTCATTATTTAGATTGCCTCATAAAAACATAGATTTGTTCAAGTAAAATACAGGGTTTCTACTTTGTTGATACCGATGCGGTAGAAAAATCTGTTGGGGATTTTGGAGGAGAAGACAAGTAAGGTTTGGGAGGTATCTGCAACGAATCAACACTCCCTTCCAACATATCTATTACTTCCTTCATCGCTGGCCGGTTTGAAGGATCAGTTTGTATGCACCACAAGCTCACTATGGTCATCTTCCTTGCTCTTGCTTCGTCTTCCTCGTTCGTAATACTCTGCAGACCAAGCTCTTCGTCCAGTTCAAGACGCTTGTAAATCCAATGCGGAAAATATATTTCACTTGTATTTTCAGCTTCAGCGTCGATGTTCCTTCTTCCTCCAACCATCTCTGAAAGCATCATTCCGTAGCTGTACACATCTGACTTGTGTGAGACCTTTCCAAAGTTTCTAGAAAATACTTCTGGAGCAATGTAACCTGCTGTACCTCTAGCACCCAACATCGAGACAATACTCTCTTTCCTATTGCATATTCTGGCAAGGCCAAAATCCGAGATTTTTGGGGTGAAGTTTTCATCGAGAAGAATGTTGTGAGGCTTGATGTCGAAATGCAAAATTCTTGTGTTGCAACCACGATGTAAATACTCCAAGCCTCGAGCAACGCCAAGTGAAATTTGATCCAATGCTTCCCATCCCAAGTGATCATGACCTATATTGGGAGTATTTGAATCAAATATGAATTTCTCTAGGGATCCATTAGGCATGAATTCATAGATGAGAGCTCTTTTGGAACCCTCAAAACAAAAGCCTAACAAGGTGACGACGTTGACATGGGAAGTTCTACTAATGGCTGCCACTTCATTCATAAATTCTTCTCCATCCCCTGTTAGTTTGATCAAGACCTTCACTGCTACAAGACAGCCGTCCTTTAACTTTCCTTTGTAAACAGCACCATAGCCTCCACGTCCTAGTTTTTCTTTGAAGGAGTTGGTCATGTTCTTGACCTCCAAATAGCTATACCTTCGTACTTGAAGCGGCCCGTAGCTCCTTAGAAAGGCCTCTACAATTTGACGATTTTGGTTTTGCTTCTCCCAAAAGAAAAGAAATCTGTATGATGACAACTTTCTTCTTAAGCAGCAAACGATAACGATTAGAAATATGAGACCAGCAACTGCACCTGATGAATATACGTTGAGTATGGTGATTTATTCGATCGAATGGTAGGCATTGCAGACATGCTATAAACCTTACTACAACACATAAACTTAGAAAAACTAATCTAAGGCTCTAAGCAAGTTATGTAAGAGTATGAACATGAGATTGGATGTTTTGACAACGAGTGATTAAGTCCAATTGGTATAAGAAAGTCTTATGAGAAGTTGTATGCTAATTCTTGTCTATGAAGGATTTTGTTTTGGCATTAGACTGATGTGTATTAGAAAACATAAGTTGTTTTCTATGAGGATTCTAATAGGGAATCCTTATTGAGTTATGAAAAGGAGATATATATGTCTATATATATTGTGACCTCTGCTCTCACAGATTAATGCTCTCTTCGGAACTAAGCCCTATTCTTGGTTAGAGCTTGATATAATCTGACAGAGAGGAGAAGAGTTACACAGTGCACTGAGATCGATTTGCAGCATTCATGGCATCTTCAGGTGGAGGTTCCTCAGGTTAGTGAATTGCAATGCTTTTATATGGAAAAGGTTTTGTGCTTTACTTGATTGTGATTGCTGTAACTTAATCTAGTTCTTGGCTATAATAGTTTATCATGTGGTATCAGAACCATAGGTTTAAGTTCTTAAATTCAATCAAGCAAAGTCGATTGAATCATATATTAAAAATAAAAAAAAATAAAAAAAAACCTTCAGTTGTCAGGTTTCAAAACAGGTTCTGGTTACAAGAAAAATCTGGGAATACACAAAACGGTGCTTTTGAATAAAATAAGGTTATTCAAAATTCTTGACCGTTAGAACTCGAAAACCTGCATTTTGTTTGTGTTTTTCTGGGATTGAGGAGATGAATATTATATCTTTGTTCTCTCTTCTCTGCGATTTTTGTGCCTTGTTGGTCTGGGTATCGAATATATCTGCTTTTTCCTTCCGCTTCGCGATGTTTGATATGTATTCTGAAACCCGTATAATTAGCATGAAATCGGAGTTTAATTTCGCCTTAAATTTGCATAAGTTTGATTAGAATTATATAACCAAACCTATCGTTAATGATTGATTCAAACTTGAAATCAGGGGGCATATGAATTGATCATCTGTAAGGAATATATTAAGCTTTGATTTTCATTGAATAAGTTATTCAGTTTTCAATTGATGTTTATATTTAACTTTTGACCATTTCGTACGAGGTGAATACCTTCTTGAGATTGAGATGAATTATTCTGGGATTACATGTGCTTGCCTGAAGTTTTTCAATAAAACCGTTCATCCTATATGTGCTTACCAACTAAATTGTTGTTGAGATTATATATATGGTTAATAGTTGTGATGTCTTGATGTGCAATAGACTGAGGAATGAAATCAGGACTCTAAAGTTCATATTGTGATTTCTATGTTCTTCAGTGTCTGCAATATCGATGAAGACTTTAAACTTGGCAAACATTCCAATCCTCGCTGGTGGAAGCAACTACAAAAAATGGAGAAGGGATATCAATTTGCTATTGACTCTTAATGAGTTTGATATAGTAATTGATAATCCCAAGCCTATTGTCACTGATCAAAGCACCAGGGCTGCGAAATCAGATTATGAAAGATGGACAAGGGCTAATAAAGTGGCACTTTCCATCTTGGAAAGTGGGATGACTGATACTATCAGAGGAGGAATTAAGAAACCATAGCCGACTATGGATTACTTGACAGCAATAGAAAAAAAGTTTAAGGAGTCTGAGAAAGCAGAAGTAAGTCAATACATGTCCTTACTGACTACATACAAAATTGAGGGCACTAGCTCCATAAGGGATCATACAATGAAGATGACAGATGTTGCTGAGAAATTGAATTACATGGATGTAAACATCGGTGAGAAGCAGCTTGTGTTCATGATTCTTCAGGCTCTTCCCACTAAGTACAATCGGTTAAAAGTCTCATACAACACACAAGATGTGAAGAAAACGAATTGTATGATTGCATTTACATTAAGTTTTCTGGTTCAAAGTTTATCTTTTTGGTACTTTATGTCGATGATATCCTTCTAGCAAGTTCTTGTCCTCAATTGTTAGATAGTACTAAAAAGATGTTGAGTGGGAACTTTGAAATGAAGGATCTAGGAGAGGCACACTATGTGTTGGGAATCGAGATCATTCGTGATAGATAGAGAAGACTACTTGGTTTATCACAGAAAGGTTACATTAACAGAGTATTACTTCGATTCAATATGGAGAGTTGTAATAGTGGCCAGGTTCCAGTCAACAAAGGTGATAAATTTTCAGGAAATCAATTTCCAAAGACTGATTTGGAGATTAAGAAAATGCAATCCAAACCTTATGCTTCTCTGGTGGGAAGCCTCATGTATGCAACAATTTGTACAATGCCAGATATTGCGTTCATTGTAGGCATGCCGGGAAGGTTTCAAGCAAATCCAATAGAAGCACATTGGATATCTGCTAAGAAGATTCTGAGATACTTACAGAGAACCAAGAGTTTCATGTTGGTTTATGGCAGAAATGAGTCTTTGGAATTTGAGGGGTACACTGACTTGGATTTGGCTGGTGATGTGGATGATAGAAAGTCAACAGGTGGTTACATATTCATGCTAAATGGTGGTGCAATTTCTTGGAAAAGTGCTAAACAAACTATTATTACTACATCTACTGTGGAGGCTAAATTTGTAGCTTGTTTTGAAGGAATGAAATAGGCAGTTTGGTTGAAGAATTTCATGTCAGACTTAAAGATTGTGAATTCAATTCAAAAGCATGTGAGAATGTTTTGTGATAATAACTCAGTAGTGTTCTTTGCCAAGAATAATAGGAGAATTTTTGCTTCAAGGTTAATGGATGTAAAGTTCCTTAAAGTTAGAGAACAAGTCAAGAAATGAATGATTGAAGTGCAACACATTAGCACTACTATGATGCTTGCTGATCCCTTGACTAAAGCATTGCCTATTGGAGAGTTTCAACAACATGTTTCTCGGATGAGAGTGTTAGAGAGTCTTAATCAGTGGGAGTAATTGATCATGTTTCGAGGGCTTGAGATTGCAGCTGTGTGGGTGACATAATCTGGAACTATGCTTGCAATCTTGATAAAGTTGAGGTTGATTTATAGTTATAGCTAGTTTGTTAGTTCAGTTTTATGCTTTCAATAAAAGTCTTTGTCACAAGACTCATTACTTCAGTTTAAGTTTTGTAGTTTTGGATGGCAGACTTAGTATAGAGTTAAATTCATTTGATGCTTTATAAAACAGTTTTTTTTTATTTAGTCAATGTTATGTTGCTTTTCGTTGAGATTAATTTTGTTTTGGTCTTTTTGAAAAGTGGGAGCATATTATTTGGTTGACTGTTTATGTCAGTTTAAGTCATGAGTCATATTTGCAGATTGGATATGTGAGGACTTAGAATCAATAATGCATTTTGTTTGTAGTCTATGGTTCTTAGTTTCTATATTTTGAAATGCAATGGGACGATATTCATGATGGTAAATTCTTGAGTGAGGCTCTATGATCACTTCTTATAATTGGAAAAATCATGTCTGAAATTGATCTCATGCTTAAGTGGGAGAATGTAAGAGTATGAACATGAGATTGGATGTTTGGACAACGAATGATTAAGTCCAATTGGTATAAGAAAGTCTTATGAGAAGTTGTATGCTAATTCTTGTCTATGAAGGATTTTGTTTTGGCATTAGACTGATGTGTATTAGTAAACATAAGTTGTTTTCTATGAGGATTCTAATAGGGAATCCTTATTGAGTTATGAGAAGGAGATATATATATATATATATTTTTTTTTTTTTGGACAAACGGAGAACTTTCATTAATAAAAACTAATACAAGAAATGGAAGGCCCAGAGGCAAACCAAATACAAGTAAAAGCTAAAAGTAAAAACAACGACAAGCTCAAAAAGAGCAAGCTAGCATCAACATAAACCCTAGATCTGAAAAAAAGCAAACTCTACCACACCAGGTGCGCCGCCATCGCCGACCTGTCACCACCACCAAGAGAAAGAACCCACGAACAAACTGGATGAACGGAAAATGAGGGTGAGCTAGCCACCCGCACAAAAAGCGCTCCCATAATCCTACCAAATAGTGCTAGACGCACTTTAATAACCACCCAACACCAAGGTGCATTGCCGATGGGAGACACGCCATGGGCCGAGTAGCGGAGGTCGGCGGGGAAGGATTGACGACGGGGAGAAATATTGGGGGTAAAAAGGGGCATAAAAACCCAAATTGGAGACAAGCTCAGGAAGGTTGAGACAAGGCTCAAGGAAGCTAGAGAAACGCAGGAAACAAAATGCAGAGAAATAAAGGAAAAGCAGAAATGAAAAGGAAAAGAAACAAAAGGAAAGAAGAGGGGTCCCTTGGCCAAGAAGAGAAAGAGGATGAGGATGAAACTGGGAAGCAAATCCCAGGGAAGAAGGGGAACGAAGGAAAATAAAAAGGGGAGAGCGGTGGAGACCAAAACAGGGGAGGGAAAGGATGAGGGGGGTGCGGGGTGAGAAAGAAGATCAGAGGGGGAGGAAGGGGAAGGATATTTGAGAAAAAAACTGACCTCCACCGTCGTCTTCGTCACGACAGCGCGCAGGTCTAGTCCTATTGTGGCAGAGGCACCTAAAATGGTAGGTGGTGTAATTAAACCCACATATCCCTCCGCTTCTCTGGCAGCGGCTGCAGTCGCCAGCCAGCCATGCCATCGCAAACCCTCTTCCCAACACTTCCTTCATTCCCACCGCCTCATCATTCCCATACCCTCCACCATACGCCACCGCCACCTCACTCGATCCACACTTTTCAACCTCCATAAGACCTCCAAATTTCGGATATATCTGCCGAGGCAGAGCAAGAACCGAACTGTTATTACAACTAATCTTGTACTTTGGAAAAGAATCGACAAACGAAGGGCTGCAGTTGTAGAGCAGAAAGAGCTGATCTTGGTTTGGAGCCAGGTTAAACTGTTCAGTAGGAAGGGTTAAATTATGGATCAGTGAGAGATTAGTGCAGGAAGAGTTATCCAAGTAGTGCGAAAGTAGAGCATTTGAGACGACAAGAGTCTGGCTTTCGTAACCGATGTTGTGAATTATGTAATCGTTTCCTGACAACTGGAGAAGTGGGTAGGCTTCGTCTTCATCGTAGTCTACGCCGCGCCGCGCCGTAGCAGGAGAGCTGGAAACCAGGGTAGCCGCAGAAGTTCTGTTGCCTGCCTTGGATGTAGAACGGGTAGCTGATTTTTTGGCGGCCACAAGTTGTGGGGACGCTGCAGTTTTGGTAGTAAAAGTCCACTGCAAATGCTGGGGTTTCTGAGAGAAGGAAGATCAGGATGAAGAGGCAGAGGTTTTGATTCATTTGGGATTTTTGTGGCAGAAACTGTGGAGGTGATAATTTAGTATGCTGAGAGAGTGGGGGAGAGAGAGTTGAATTAGTATAATAAAAGAGTAATTTTGAGAGTCGTATATTTTTGAAGGAGCCTTTGAGAGAGACAGTTAAAATGCAGTTTATACCGGGGGTGCTTAAAGGAGAGTTAAATTTGATCGAAGGTATGTTATGCAGAGCAATCAATTGACTTAGCCAATGTGTTTAAACGCTTGCTCATTCCACGATTCTTCGAAAATTAATCCAGAGGCATTGGGGAATGATTGATTTCCGTCCTTTGGTTCTAATGCGTGTTCTACGTGACTATCCATATCAATTATATATTTAAATGGAGAGATATCAATCTTACCTAGTCCGAGCTTCAATTTCAACTGCTTATGTCCTGCAAAGAAAACTGCTGTTAGTTAAATCACAGAAGATGGAAGTGGCATAAATAATGCATACATAACAATCATTTAATACTTATGTGTGTGTGTGTATCTTTTTGTATCTGATACAATGTGTTTGCGATAAACTGTTTCCTGTTTCCTGTTTCGAAGAGTTATATCCTTTGAAGAAAGGAATCAAATTGTCCCACGTCGAGGAAGAAAAAAAAGGTCATGTAAATGTATATACCTTTGATGCATTTAGGCTTTCCCTCTTCAAACAGGCATTCACGGTTTCTTTCATAACATTGAAGACATTCTGGTGGTCCCACTTGGAGTATAAACTCAGCAGTCAATGAAGAGAACGCCTTTGGTTGTTTCGGATGCATGGGGACCTGAATGGTCTCACACGGTGGTGGCGGAGGGCTAGGTAAACTACCTTTTGAAGCGATGTAATAAGTACGGAGAGCATTTCCGCAGCCATCATCTTTAAGCTGTGGATAAGAATTTTTGTCTAAGGTGGTGTTGCATTTGAGAAGGGTCAGATTGTGTGCGAATACTACTTTGTTGGGGATTAGAGAAGCGCTGGGAAGACTCAAGTCGTCGAAAACTCCGTCCTTGCAGTAGTTGCTTTTTAAGCGGTCGGCAAGGTCTGTGTCGTTGATTAAAATCGAATTCGGGAAAATGCTTGGTTTGAATTCATGCGAGTATCCTCCCTCTTTAAATTGGATTTTTGGCCGTTCGGGGTTTGCACAATCGACTGTGAACAATCCGCATTCAGGAGGATCTCCCGGGCTTTTGTAGGGGAAGCTGACGGGGTCGGCTATGGCCCAGCAGAAGCGCTTTGAACAATGTTTGGAGGGTTCCTCTTTTGAATATTCAGCAGAGTGCAGAACCACAAGGTGAGCAAGAACGGCGAGAATAAACAAAGCCACCGGAGCCATCCGAAGACTCCGAGCTGATCAACAAGAAGAAAGCGCCGCAAAGGAAGAACAATTAGAAAATCTACTCCTCCTCTTCAGAACAAGAGTGTTGAATTGTTTAGAGGTTCAGAATTCTTTGTTTGCAATATATTAAGGAAATTGGCTGTTTAACACGCCAGTTGACTTGGAAATTAGGAGACGGAAGACTTGTTAAAAAGTTGCTTGATACACACTGTTTGATTGGTTGGCTTAAAGACTTCCATGGCCTATTACGGAAGTTTCCTTCCCAACTTCCCCAACGACCAGCACCAAAAAGACTTTGACCCCTTGACTCTTCAACCATTCTCGTCACGATGATGCCATTAAAAAATCCTCGAAACTCCTCTGAACCACACATATTACGGGAAGAATCGACTGTTCAGTGTTCACTCGTAGCGTCGTGAAACATGATTGGTCTTTCGTGTCCGGTCCGTTTCGCTTTCGGGTCTACTTATTCGTGTGAACGCTGAACGGATCCGTAGCTGAAAAGCATATCCTAGTTCTAACGTTAGAATTTAATTTAGTAAAATATCATGATAAATTTGTGTAATTTAATTAGAGCTGCACACTTAGTTTATCACGTGTTTAAGAGATTGGGATAGACTAGACAAAAGTAAAAGCAAGATAAAGACAGAAATGGAGTTGACAGGAACGGACAGTAAAACCCTAAATATATAATTACAAAAAAGATCCTAAATTTGGAAAAGAATTATGATTCCTTCCATCAAATTCATCTAATCAATAAATCTGAATGTTTGAAATTTGATTACCGGTTAAAAACAAAAAGACCTTTAAATGTTATAATAATTTTAACAATTAGACCAAATTTTAAAAATCCAAATTCATTGACCGAGTAGATTTGGTGAAATGAATCCCCTAAATTTGACCCCGTTTGACCTAAACGTACAGAAAATAAGGCACCAAATTGAAACCCCGAATTAAACTAATATTAAAAAAAATAAAAAATTCTTTTCAACCAAACAGAACTTAAGCGGGAAAACTGAAATAAAATTACCGTGGAGAACCCAGAACAGGCTGCCATTGGGCATGTAATCGTATACCAACAACTTCTCCTCCCTGGCGAAGTAATAAGCCCTCAAGCTCACGATGTTGGGATGGCTGAGCCGCCCCAGCACCGCCATGTGCTGCTCGAACTGAGTCTTACCGCCAATCTGAGCATCCTTGAGCCTCTTAACCGCCACCACATTGCCATCGTCGAGAACTGCCTTGTACGCCGTCCCGAACCCGCCTTTCCCCAGCATCTCCGCCGAGGCCCTGAGCAAGTCCTCGAGCTCAAAACGCTTCACTCCTTCGAAGAACACCATCCGACCCCGCTCGAACACTGGTTGGGCGGCGGAGTAGGGGCTCGACGAGTACACGATCTTCTCAGTTTCTAGAAGCTTCGAGCCGCCCTTGCCCTGCCCCATTTTGCCGCTGAAATTCCGCCAGAAGTAGCAGTTCAGTAGCAGCGAAACCAGCACGAGAACCAAAGCATCGCCAACTATGATGGCGATTAGAGCCTCCGGACTCATTTTCGCGCTACCACTTCGGTGAGGATTTCCCGATTCGGCGACGACGCTACGACGGTTGGGTTAGCAGCAGGCATTACAGGAGACGCAATGGCTCCGTCAGATCCAGGCCGGGTCGGGTCGTTTGGTGTACCCTTGCAGCTCTGCATCGGAGACCCGCATAGACCCGGGTTTTGTGCGAAAGCGGTTATTGGGAAAGTCGAAAAGGACTTGGGTATTTCGCCGGTCAAACGGTTCGCTGACACATTGAGGTCCTGCAGATTCGGCAGGGTCAGACCCGAAATCGAACCGGAGAAACGGTTCGCCTCGAGCCGGAGAGTGAGAAGATGGTTCAAATGGTTGACCGTTGCGGGAATCTCGCCGGACAAGTTGTTGTAGGACAGATCGAGGCGGTAGAGACGGAAGAGAGAGGACACGGAGGCCGGAAAGTCGCCGGAGAGTTCGTTGTAGGAGAGGAATAAGAGTTTGAGGGTGGTGAAGTTGGAGAGGTCCGGAATGGGGCCGGAGAGGCGGTTACGCTTGAGGCTCAGAACTCGGAGCTGAGTTAGCGCGGTGAGTGGCTGGAACGAGCCGTGGAGGTCGAGGTTCTCGAGGACGATTCGGGAGACTCGGTTGTTGGTGCAGGAGACGCCGGTCCAGGTACACGGGTCAACGGAGGTGGAGTTCCAGGTGGTGAGCTTGTTGGATGCGTCCGACGTCGCTTTGAATGATAGGAGAGGTTTGGTATCTGGATTCGAATAGACGTGGAGAGCAGCGAAGAAGAAGCTCGTGAGGAGAAAAGTGGCCACGGCGGCCGTGGCTGCCATTGTCTCTCTGCAAGTAAGAGCAGAGAGAGTGAGTGAGGGAGACGAGTGAAATCTCTTGGGTATAAGTTTGATGAGGGTTGGTGGACCGCTGGTGTAATTATTGGGAAGTAGAGGAGCTTCAATGCAATTTATCGTAAAATGACATGGATGCCCATGACCTTTCACTGCCGGTGGCCAGCGTGACAGTGTAACGTATAAGCTGTGTAACGCGAGGACTTTATGTCGTTTCATATCACCTGACGGATATCATGCTCGGGGAATAGAGGGAGTGTGATGGGGGTTCATGGAATGGTGTTTGTGTGCTGCCGTAGACTAGTATTTCCTGATGGAGGAGGAGCGGACACGTGGGACGTGGATGGATTTATTCGGGCCGCTCCGAGATCATACCAGAGGAGTGATTCTTGACTTGTAAATCAGACGATCTTCCGTGTAAATCTGACGATCTTCCGTACTCGCTCGTTCAAGTCTTAGGGTTTCACATGTTCCATTAAATGACTCGTCGAGTCAAATGTGTTATTTATTTATAATTTACGATTCTTATGGATTGACCAAAATAGCCACGCTTGATTAATACGAGCACAGTTCTGTATTGTTATGACGATAATTTGTTTAACAAAGATGATGTCTACAAATTAAACAATACACGGATGAGTTAAAACACATGTTGACTCGTTATAGTTTGATAACAATTTAAGGCATTGTTACATTGATATTTGTTGTTTTATTTGACTCGATCGTCTCTTAATTTGAATTCTTGATCATATATGTACGCTTAACAAATAAAATAAGTATTAAGCTCTAAAGTTTGTTATGGTTTGTAGGAACAAAAAGAAAGCATCAAGAGATACGTGACCACGTCGTTTGTAAGGTACATCCTATTAAAAGTATAATACTTTTTATATTTTAATTTTAGCCAATTTTATATTGATTCAAGAGTTATCCTAATCAAACAACTTTGTTAAAGATTTGTCTGAAAGTCAGAATAAAATCAATCTATCATGTCTTGCTTAAGGTTACTACATTGCGTACTTTCACATATGATATTGACAAGGTGCTGTAAAATGAAATTGGATTCTCTCTTGTTCATTTTCTCCTCCTCTTCCTCCCCTTCTCTCCTCTTTCAGTTTTCTCTTCTTTTTTCTCTCTCTACAGAGGAGATAAAACAAGATGATGGTATGACTTATTTTCGAGCGTTCGAATAAGAGTGATGGAGAGGAAAGAATCAGATCCATTAAAATATGCTTTGTTAATGATATGGCATGCGCATTTCAAAAATTCTAGCAAAACCCAAATTTCATGAAAACTCATGATAGCCGTGCGTGGCTTGTTTATATAACTTTGATGTTCACATGTCCAAATGTAGGTTATGTTAGGGGTGGGTTCAAAAAACCGAAAACCGAAAAAAACCGAGAACCGAACCGAACCGAATATGGCCAGTTCGGTTTCGGTTTTTGAGGTTCGGAAACCGAACCGAACCGATTATATATTTAATTATTTTTTATAATATTTTAATTATAAAAATTAAAAAAAAAAAACTCTAAAATCCTGGAGGCAGGGTTCGAACCTATGCTCTCCAGGTTGAAAAGCTTCACCAAAACCAACTTGGCAGCAAGTTTTGTTTTGTTATGATTGTATGCCTAAACTATTTATACATATTGAAATCTTGTCTTTTGTGGAACGACAAATCAGGAAAACCCTAGCCACTAGTAGTAGCAGCTAGGGGTGGGTTCGGTTCAAATCGGTTCGGTTTTTTGCCAAAACCGAAACCAAACCGAAACTTCGGTTCGGTTCGGTTCGGTTCATTTTTTTTTCGGTTTTTTTTTTGTTCGGTTTTTTTTCGGTTCGGTTTTTCCGGTTCGGTTTCGGTTTTTTTGTTTTTTTTTTTTTTTCAAAACTATAGTTTAATAAAATTAAAATACTAGGAGTTGTATTCTCACCACTATGAAAAGAAAAGAACAATCGGATATTCAACAACACTAGGAGTTGTATTCTCACCACTGTTAAGCTGAAGCTTTGAGGCTTTGCCATCTGGATTCTGGTGCGCGTCTCTCTCTCTACATTATCAAAGGTAAAACCTTAATTATTACTATTATTATATGTTAAGATGATGGATTTTTCTGCAAATGTGAAATGTCCCAGCAAATGGAAACCTCCCTCATTTGAAGTACAGGTCAGAGAAGATAAAAGAGACTTCATCCAGTAGATTCGGAGGGCTTTTGCACCTTCACAAAGGACATTATATTAAATAGTTTTGAGTTTTATTGTATCAATTAATTAGTGGTGGTGTTTAACTTTTAATAATTGACTCAGGTGCTAGTGCTATATCAGGTTTGTGTGCTGCAACATGCGAATCAGCGTTTCGAAATGTTAACTCCCTGGATTCCGCACTTAAAATTCTAAAATCAAGAGGACCCCTTGCATTGTGTACTGGGATTCCTTCTTCTTTTGTCATTTCTAATTTTGGCAACACATTAGGCTTACAAATTGGGTTTAAAAAATAATACCCAAAACAAATAATTAAATAAATAAAATTAAAAAAATATTAATTTAATTAATTCGGTTCGGTTCGGTTCGGTTCGGTTTCTAGACCACCAAAACCAAACCGAACCAAAAGAATTCGGTTCGGTTCGATTTTTTCAATTCGGTTCGGTTTTTTCGTTCGGTTCGGTTTTTTGGGTTTCGGTTCGGTTCGGTTTTCGGTTTTTTGAACCCACCCCTAGTAGCAGCCACACCTTTTCTATTTTTCCTTTCCTTCCTCTCTCTCTCTTCCCATGCGCCTCCAGAGTCCCTCCATCCATGTCCATGCCTCCAATTTCTCCATTCTTCTCTCTCCGTTTCTCGATCTTCTCACTCCAAGGTAAGATCTCCAGTCTCTCTTATTTATTTTGTCGATATATGGGTTTTTTTAAGGGTAAATTCCAGAGGGATGCTGAAATTTTGGTGTAAATTTAGGGGGGTTGTTTTGGTTCATATTGCAGATTTGATTTTTGTGTTGTGGGTTTGTTATTGTTTGATGATTTGTTGGGAGCATATTTTCATGGAGGGATTGGTTAGAACTCATGTTGAAGATTTGTTGTATTCTTGTTACCCCGACTAAAGGATTATTCAACATTAAGGACTTTAGGATTTACAAAGGTTTGTGTCCGTATTGCAGATATTGATGATTTGTTTTGTTTGATGCGGCCATTGCGAGTCCCCCAGTTTGTATGCAAGCACCAATATCCAGATTTAAAAAAAAAAACAAAATCACGGAAAAAAACGAAAAAAACCAAAACCGAACCGATTTGAACCGAACCCAGCCCTAGGTTATGTTATCAAAAGTAGCATCAATCGATTGTTAATTCGTTTTACTTTGGAGCCATATCGTTGATTGTTTTGTTCTAAAGTAGGATTTGATCGTATAAATGGATAGTTTAATCCCTCAGAATAATACAAGTGCACTTAGGCCATCTCCAACTGAAGGGTCCAGAGCGCCAAGGGCCGAAAATAGCCCGAAAACCGTCTTCAACCGAGGGCTAGGCCAGAGGGCTCTGGAATCTGAGAGGGTCCCACGGAATCCCAAAGGGCCAAAGGGCTAGAGGGCTAGCCACTTCCGGCCAGCCAGCCAGCCCCAGGCTGGCTTTTTTTTTTTTTTTTTTTTTGTCGAATTTCCTGTCGGTTATAACCGACAGGAATAATGTATATGTTTTTAATAGTGTCGGTTATAACCGACACCAATAGCATTTTCAATGTAATTTGAATTGCAATTGTGTCGGTTATAACCGACACTAATAATATGAAAATTTTGAAAGCAACGGCTAGCCAGTCAGCTAGCCGTTGTATTCATTTTTTTTTATCCTTTTTTTTTTCTAAAACTTCCTATAACTTCTATTTTACAAAATTTGTTTCAATTTTTTTTTAATTCTATTTTTTTTCCTATAACTTCTATTTTACAAAATTTGATTCATATTTTTTTTCATATAACTTCTATTTTACAAAATTTGTTTCATATTTTTTTTTAAATTCCATTTTTTTCCTATAAATTCTATTTCACAAAATTTGTTTCATATTTTTTTTCAATTCTATTTTTTTCCTATAACTTTCCTATGCCATTATACAACATTAAATTAAATTAAGTAACATGAAACAACATTAAACAATATGAAACAACATTAAATTGTAGTTTTTAAATAATAAATTATGTTTGGCCCTATGACGCTTTGGCCCTCGATTGGATACGGTTTTTTGTGACAGGGCTAAAACGAGCCATTTGGCCCTCGGTTGGAGGCGGAGGCAAATATGGCCCTGTACTGTTCATTAAAATATTAATATCTTTGAGACTCTTGGAGGGGCCAGCCATCGGTTGGAGATGGCCTTAGAGTTTGGAGACGAATTTAATTTTAATGTCTTTTTATGTGTAGGGTGGGCAAGTTTGAAGGAAGCATAATATACAACTTGCAAAATTTATATCCTGAATGTACGTCATTTTGTAACCATGATTTTATTGTCTTTCTAATGTTTTTCACTGACTTACAGTTTCATTAGTTTGATACTCTTCAGAGTGAGCTTAACAAAAAGTTTATTTTCAACTAATCACTTTTTGAATCGAGCGGTCATCTACATTACATTTTTTATTCATTTCAAGAGCTAAGGTATAAAATCGAAATTTCATTTCAATCGTATTGGCAGTGTGCATGGATAGTTTTGCTTAGGTTGATCATGTGCAATACATTTTTCGCTTGAAAATTCATCAAGCACCACCATACAGCGACTTTTCAAGTAATGGGGTACTGCCTATTTACTCATTGCCAAAGGTGCTCCAAAAATCTTGAAATTCAACACGACTTCAATTCTCTTCACTGTTTGTCAAAATACATTCACGTGGCTTCGCAAGAACTGTTCCATCTACTCGATCATTCCATTCGTGACAACATCAAATTCCGCACAATAAGTTGGATCCTAGCGCTGTATGGTAGAAAACTTTCAACACCAAATAATTGTTTTCACCTTTTTTTTTAACAAAATATTCTAAAATGCTCTGCCTTAAGGAGAAGTGGATTCGAACTTGGGGGCAAGGGAGATGAAGCGGGCACACTGCCTTGATCAACTGGTCTGACCCACAAATGCAAATGTTTCACACTACTAATATATATATTTATAGATGATTGCAGAAGGGGTAGTAGTAGGGTCACTCCTATTTTGATTCATACATAGAGGAAAAAACAAAACAAAACAAAACAAACATGAAACGCATTCTTCATTATTTAGATTGCCTCAGACAAACATAGATTTGTTCAAGTAAAATATATAGGGTTTCTACTTTGTTGATACCGATGTGGTAGAAGAACCTGCCAGGGATTTTGGAGGAGAAGACAAGTAAGGGTTGGGAGGTATCTGCAACGAATCAACACTCCCTTCTAACATATCTATCACTTCCTTCATCGCTGGCCGGTTTGAAGGATGAGTTTGTATGCACCACAAGCTCACTATGACCATCTTCCTTGCTCTTGCTTCGTCTTCCTCGTTCGCAACACTCTGCAACCCAAGCTCTTCGTCCAGTTCAAGACGCTTGTAAATCCAATGCGGAAAATATGTTTCACTTGTATTTTCAGTTTCAGCGTCGATGTTCCTTCTTCCTCCAACCATCTCTGAAAGCATCATTCCGTAGCTGTACACATCCGACTTGTGTGAGACCTTTCCAAAGTTTCTAGAAAATACTTCTGGAGCAATGTAACCTGCTGTACCTCTAGCGCCCAACATTGATACAATACTCTCTTTCCTGTTGCATATTTTGGCAAGGCCAAAATCCGAGATTTTTGGGGTGAAGTTTTCATCGAGAAGAATGTTGTGAGGCTTGATGTCGAAATGCAAAATTCTTGTGTTGCAACCACGATGTAAATACTCCAAGCCTCGAGCAACGCCAAGTGAAATTTGAACCAATGCTTCCCATCCCAATTGATCATGACCTATATTGGGAGTATTTGAATCAAATATGAATTTCTCTAGGGATCCATTAGGCATGAATTCATAGATGAGAGCTCTTTTGGAACCCTCAAAACAAAAGCCTAACAAGGTGACGACGTTGACATGGGAAGTTGTACTAATGGCTGCCACTTCATTCATAAATTCTTCTCCATCTCCAGTTAGTTTGGTCAAGACCTTCACTGCTACAAGACAGCCGTCCTTTAATTTTCCTTTGTAAACAGCACCATAGCCTCCACGTCCTAATTTTTCTTTGAAGAAGTTGGTCATGTTCTTGACCTCCAAATAGCTATACCTTCGTATTTGAAGCGGCCCGTAGCTCCTTAGAAAGGCCTCTACAATTTGACGATTTTGGTTTTGCTTCTTCCTAAAGAAAAGAAATCTATACGATGACAACTTTCTTCTTAAGCAGCAAACGATAACGATTAGAAATATGAGACCAGCAACTGCACCTGATGAATATACGTTGAATATGGTGATTTATTCGATCGAATGGTAGCCATTGCAGACATGCTATAAACCTTATTACAACACTTAAACTTAGAAAAAATAATCTAAGCAAGTTATAATTACCTATTGAGACTTTAGCGACTAAGTTTCCAGTTCCAGGTCCTGCACAATGATCATTATCTCATATCATAATCAAAAACCAAATTTAAAATTTTGGTTAGGACAACTAGATTAATACAGAATTACACACGCTAACAATAAGATTATGTGACTAAGTTTCATTGCTTCAAATAGTTTTTATCACAACTTCACAGACCATCTTCTTCGTTAATATTTGATTAGAGGTGGCTATATTCAACCCTCCAGCCAGCAGCCGCCCTTTTTCCTTTGAAATCTAATGTATGGTAGGAGTTAGACTGGATGAGATTTTGCAACCTTTTGCACAGGAGAGTTGGGCAAGTGGGACAATTATCCCGTATAGAAAATTATCTTCGTTTCAAAATTAAATGATATTCTAAACTACTTTAATCTATAGATGTGAATATGAATTCGTGTGTAACAAAGCGACATATTGAGTTAATGAAGTAGCCTAAATCATGTATGCTGCGTAGTAATTATCTAACAATTCATATTTCATGTAAAAAAAGAGAGAAAAAAAGAGTGAAGAGAAAGAGAGACTAACCTTCGTCACCATCCTTCTGGCAGCGCACAGAATGGGTCCTATTGGGGCAGAGGCACCTAAAATGGCGGGTGGTGTAGTTAAACCCACATAGCCCTCCACTCCCCTGGCAGCGGCTGCAGTCAGCAGCCAGCCATTTCATCTCAAACCCTCTTCCCAACACTTCCTTCATTCCCGCCACCTCATCATTCTCATACCCTCCACCATGCGCCACCGCCACCTCACTCGATCCACACTTTTCAACCTCCACAAGACCTCCAAATTTCGGATATATCTGCCGAGGCAGAGCAAGAACGGAAGTGTTATTACACCCAATCTTGTACTTTGGAAAAGAATCGACAAACGAATGGTTGCAGTTGTAGAGCAGAAAGAACTGATCTTGGTTTGGAGTCAGCTTAAACTGTTCATTAGGGAGGGTTAAATTATGGATCAGTGAGAGATTAGTGCAGGAAGAGTTGTCCAAGTAGTGCGAAAGTAGAGCATTTGAGACGACAAGAGTCTGGCTTTCGTAACTGATGTTGTGAATTATGTAATCATCTCCAGACAACCGGAGAAGTGGGTAGGCTTCTTCTTCGTCGTCGTCTGCGCCGCCCTGGCAGGAGAGCTGGAAACCAGGGTAGCCGCAGAAGTCTCGTTGCCAGCCTTGGATGTAGAACGGGTAGCTGATGTTTAGGCGGCCACAAGTTGTGGGGACGCTGCAGTTTTGGTAGTAAAAGTCCACTGCAAATGCTGGGTTTTCTGATGAGAGAAGGAAGATCAGAATGAAGATGCATAGGTTTTGATTCATTGTAAATTTGAGAGAGAGATGAGAGCGAATTACAGTACAGTAATAATGTTGAGATATTGGAAGGTGATTTAGCTTGACTTGATGATAACCACTTACTGAAGTCTTTGGCTCATAAAACATATCGGGGATACACGGCAAAGACCAAAAATTGCATACTTTTCATTCCTTGGTCAATGGCCAAATGAGCAGTAATGCGAGTAGAAAATGTCGTCATTTTAGACACCAGGAAAGACCCGCTTGTTTGGTACTTAGGATTGGATTTTTATGGATAATTTTCTAATATCAAGGCATACTGAAAAACTCATCACTCCTAATCCTCTAATTTTTTTTTTTACATAAAACGGAATAGAAAAGGTTTATTATATTAACACCCCACAAATTGTTGAATAAACCCCACATACTTAATACACCCCACATTTGTTTTTTCAATGAAAAATTATCTTAATACACCCCACATACTTCCCCATAATATCCTCACACCTCACATTCTTAATATACACCTTACATTTTCTACATGCACCGCATATTTTCTATACACCCCACATTTCTCAAATCTTATAAAGCTTTTAATTTGGACAAAAAATGGCGACTGAAATTTTGACAAAAGATACCGCTCGGGATTTAAAGCATATGTGGGTTGTTTTCAATTCCACCATTAAAACTCATGTTGTTTGTTTTTAATATTTAGTGGTAATTTTAGGTGTTTAATTCTTCATGTAATCCCTAAAAGATGAACACGAACATAGAAGCTTGAATAACGCAGCAAAAGCAAGATAAAATCATTATCGATGTCGTCAAAATCACTAAAACAATAAAGAATATGAAGTCTTACCTCATGTGAAGCTTCCGAAACATCGATTTCTTGTTTCATTCGTCAAAAATAATTTTTCTCAATCAACATGTTTGTAGTTTCAATGGTTAGGGTTTTGTTCAACAATGGAGGGTCGAAGGGATTTTGATAGTTGAAGAAGATAAATAATATGTTAAAAGTGATTGGGGTGTATTTAGAATTTTTTTTTTTAACCTAATAAGGTCAAAATTGCCATTGCATAGTAGGGTAAATAAATCATTTAATATTAAATTTTAATGTGGGGTGCATTCAACATTTTATGGGGTGCTAATATAAAAAGCCAATAGAAAATGATTAGGCATGAAAAAAACTCATCACTCCTAATCCTCTAATTTGAAATTAGAGAATTATCCACTCCAATCTTATCCTCTATTGTTCATACCTTGAAATTAGATAATTATCCCTTCCAATCTTATCCTCCATACAAAACAAGGCTTCATTATTAAATTTAAGATAATATTGGTTTGGACATGAATTTGCAATTGGTCCTAATGATCTTGTTATAAAATGAAATATATGCTCACATGTCATGATATAACTAATCATAGCTTCATTGTCATCCCTGTGAATTGCTTGCTTCCCAAGTCTTGTTTCTTTGCTTGTTGCTGAATGGACTGCAGAATGCAGATGGTGTTTTTTTTAGGATAAATCAAACCCTCTACTCTTTCCTTTTTGGTGCTAAAAGCCTAAAACCGTCTGATCTTTCTTGTTCCAAATGATTCATTCATATATAGAAAGAAAAAAAACAAAAATGAAATGCATAATATAGAGCTGTTCATAATTTGTTCAAGTAAAACATAGGGTTTCTAGTTTCTACTTTATTGATACCAGTGTGGTAGATGAATATGCGAGAGATCGCGGAGGAGAATAAAAGTAAGGGTTGCGTGGTATCTGCAACGAATCAACACGCCCTTCCAACATATCTATCACTTCTTTCATCGCTGGCCGATTTGAAGGATCAACGCTCTGCAGACCAATTTCTTTGTCCAATTCTTGTCAAAACCTTCATCGTTGCAGGAATTTCTTCCAAAGTGCTCCCGCAGCTGTGTTTTTGATAAAAATCGAAGATCATAGAGGGCCTTCAAATTCATGCATGTGTCCTCCCTCTTTTAGTTGGAGACTCGGATGAAGTTGGTCAGAACAATCAACAATGAATAATCCGCATTCAGGAGGATGTGTCCTGCTTTTGAAGGGGAAGCAGATATTGCCATCTCATTACTTGTTTGGTGGAGTAAAGAACCAAAGGCACAAAGTGAGCGAGAACAGAGAAAAGAAACAGAGCCCTTATGTTGTGTGTTAACAACAATACAATAGCAATAGCAATAGCAACTCAAGGCACTTGGATAACTTATAGGATTTTTACCACCTGAAAAAGTAAGGATAAAAATACTTAAAAATATTTGCAAGAGAATAAGGTAATTATAGTATAAACGGCTTAAACAAAATCGTTTTCCACAAAAAATGAATAAATAATTTGTATTTAAACTAATTCTTAATTAATTATTTAAAACAAGGTTTGAAAAAGATTAATTTTATGACTTAAAATAATATAAACGAATTTTAAAAAAAATTAAAAAACCAACTAGAAAACAATTTAAAGAAAATCAATTTAAAAAGAAATGTTTTGAAAGAACATTAATAGAAAAGGCATTAGGGTTCCGCTGTCTCTTTTGCCTACTATTTCGAAGTAATTAAAAAAAAAATCTAGGAAATATATGAAGCATTCTTACTGGTAATAACCTTCGTAAATATTCAGCTTAGGTAATGAATGTGTTTTTACTGGTAATAAGTTGTGTAAATATTTAGCTCAGATATCCGATAAGAACATGAATATTCAGCTCAGGTATTGAACGTGTTCTTACTGGTAAGAACATGTGTAAATACTCAGTTCAGATATTGAACGTGTTCTTACCGGTAAGAAGTTGTGCAAATAAAAGATGCATATCATGACTTGTCTTGACACACTAACCCTCTCATGGTGGTGCGCCAAAACATCATGCATTTTGCTGACGTTTTACGCGCTTGGCATGACTTCTCTTGACACGGTAACCCTTACATTGTAAGACATAATTTTTTTCATTTCTACCCTAATAGTACCTTGAAATTAGAGAATTATCCATTCCAATCTTATCCTCCATACCGAACTAGGCTTCAACATTAAATTTAAGATAAGGTTGGATTGGACATGAATTTGCAATATCCCCTAATGATCTTGTTATAACATGAAATATATGCTCACATGACATGATAAAACTGATCCTAGCTTCATTGTCATCTCTGTGATTCTGTGAATTGCTTGCTTGCCAAGTCTTGTTTCTTTGCTTGTTCCTGAGTGGACTGCTGAATGTATATGGTTTTTTTGGGGGATAAATCAAACCCCCTGTTTTTTTCTTTTTCTTTTTTGGCCTAAAAGCCTAAAACCGTCTGATCTTTGGTGGAGAAGACAAGTGAGGCTTGGGTGGTTTCTGCAATGAATCAACACTCCCTTCCAACGTATCTATACTTCTTTCATCGCTGGCTGGTTCGAAAGATCAGTTTTTATGCACCACAAGCTCTCTAAGATCATCTTCCTCGCTCTTACTTTTGTCTTCTTCGTTCCAAACACTCTGCAAACAAATTTCTTCATCCAATTCAAGTCGTCGAAAACTTCACCCTCGCAGGAATTTCTTCCAAAGTGCTCCTGCAGCCGTGTTTTTGATAAAAATCGAAGATGATGATAAAGGGCCTTCGAATTCATGCCAGTATCCTCCCTCTTTCAGTTGGATCCTCAAACGAAGTTGGTCAGAACAATCAACAGTGAACAATCCGCATTCATGAGGATGTGTCCTGCTTTTGAAGGGTGAGCGAGAACAGAGAAAAGAAACAGAGCCATTATGTTGTGTGTTAACAATACAATACAATAACATTAGCAACTCAAGGCTCTTGGATAACCTATGATTTCTTCACAGCATATATTACTGATTCAAAGACTTGCATACAATATAGAATCAAGACCTGACTTGGAAAATTCAGTTATACAATATAGAAGTGATTTTCGCACTTCCCTTTTCTGGCCCCGTGCACTTTCGTGTTTCTCTGTTTTTATAGCGTTAGGATTGAACAAATCAAAAGAAAATCACTCCATTCATTTATTAATTTACTTTTAGTAGCAATTATTGTATTCGAGCTCGACACACTTTTGTTTTGCCCAATACCCCGACAAAATTGAATCGAAAGAGGTTTCCTTGCACAAGACCTTCCTCAACCTCTAAAACTCATTCCAAGTTACTTATCAAATTTACATATACATTTCATGCATCAATAAAGTAAAGATTCAAACAATATTGGCTGGCCTACAAAGACGGATTACCCAAAAAAGGGAATAAAGGGTTAAAAGAATGCACAAGCTACCTATGCTACTCTGACTCCGCTAGGGCGTTTTCCTTCCATGGCATCCTTCTTGTTACGACAATCAGAACAGAGGAACGGCCCTTGCCAAGGCTTTGAACTGGTTGAGAAGATAGAACCTGCGTGAACCGATATGCCCTCGCTCGGTGCAAGGTCAACTTGGCATACAGCACACATGAATAGCCCAGATGTTGTTGATTGTGGTGTGCACTCATCGCTGCCCAACCTGCAACACATTTGACATTGATAATCATTTCCAGGTGCAACCAAATACACGATACCAAAATACCACATTTCACAAGAAGCCAACCCGCAATTTGAACTTGTAACTCAACAATAAGGTTTATGATACCTATAGATGAAACTCCACTTTGATATGCTATACAAGACTAAAATTAATGACATCGTTGAAAATTTTCTTTTCCAATTTTAGTAGACAACCGGAGTGTAACTCTTCAAGAAAATTTGCATCAAATCAACTAACTTGAGTGAAGAGAGAATCAACTACCTTTCAGCAAGCATAGCAGACCCTTCTTCAAATAACTCCTCCACAATACCCACAGCCGATAGCTTCTTGGATAGTTTATTAGCAGAAGCACGCGATTTCTTTCTGAAAAACAGGGTCCTAAGCTTGTTAATCTTTTTTGGCGGAGTTGAAGGCTCTACCGTAGTATCAGGAGGGATTATGTCAACAACTATGCAGGTTGTATCATCCTTTAGACCCCTTGACCTTAATGCCTCCTACAACACAATCCATCATGAATAAGAAAGTGTTCCAGCCTTTGAGATTATACATGCATATTGCAAGAAAAAGGCCAAGCAGTTCAAACAACCTTCACAACTTGTCTGGCAGCAAGTTCAGCTGGCAACCCACGGCAAGACTGTGCTGCCATTTCGGAAGATATAGCATCCCAGATGCCATCCGAAGCAATTATAAGCCTCCCACTGGCATTTGATAGCTTTTAAAACGATATAAGAATGTTAGCTTTCAGGCTAAACAATACTTGGCATTGAATTTAATAAAACCAAGTTAAAAATTTAATTTCCACGCAGAGGAAGATACCTTGACTTGCTTTACATATGGTATTGGAACTATAAACTCCCCAACATCCATGTCTCCAATTGACCTAGAAAGGCATAACCCCCCTGGCCAACAACGGAGGGGACCAATCTGTAAATGTCAAGCAACACATATTACACAATGAAAACCATATTTTAATTAAAACTCAGCCACAGAAGTATCCCCTTCTTTGTTTTCGTCAGGGAAAAAAAGATCTAAAAGCACTCACCTCTGCACCACCAACAATGCTCAACCTCCCAACTTCCCCACCACTTGCAGCAACACGCTCCCTCCTACAATTACAAATCAGATATTCAATTAGCAAATCCAGGGAACAGTAAAAATAGAGGAATGTTATTAGATTTCGGTAGATACATACTCCTCTACATTTTCTTCAAGTCTGTGATCAACAGTTAAGGTGGAAACAGCACCACCCTGAGTATCTAAGATACAACGGGAGTCTCCTACTGAGGCAACTGTCACGGTCCATCCATCAACTATTACAAAGGTAGCTGTTGTTCCAGAAGTTTCACCTGGCGAAAATAAAAAGAGTGGAAAGAATTAGTACGTATGTGCTGAAAAATATGAGAAAAAGACGGAAAGAAGAACAAAGACTAAGCAAGTTGCAAATTCCATACCTCTGCTCTGGAAATCCTTATCAGTCTTCACAAACCCAGCAACCAAGGCTCGAGGTAAAGCTTGGAGCCACTCCTCCCTTCCTAGCCCACGGGGAATAGCACCCAACACATGCTTTAACAAATTCTCCCTTGTATATACTGCTGCTGCATTTCCATTGTGTCCATCAAAGATCTGACAATCAGTAAAAGAACGGTGACTATTATACCTGATTTACAGCATATTTGATAACTAAAGGAAATTGGTTTGAGCACACGGATTCATTCCATAATCTAAAACCAATAGTACATGAAATTTTCAAAAAATATCTCGTTCACTGCCTATGTTGGAAGGGAACAAACCAACATAGTCCGGATCAAAAATTTACAGTGAACAAGACAGGAGACTAAGGAACTAAATGGTTAGAGCATAGAGGTGAGCACTGATATGTAGTATTCAACTTTTGGGACATTCACCATGGTACAACAACATAACAGAGCTAAGCTGCCAAGCTCTGGCTCTATAATCTAGCAAATATAAGAGACTCAGGCTTACCGCAAATGCGGTGAATGCTGATGAAGAATTCCCGGGTACTCGCTGACCATCAGTCTTGATCAGGAAATAATCCTCCCCTTTCCTGGATTGAGCCGCATGCCCATATCTAACAGTTGGCTTCTCCATCTTCTCACTCTTCAGCTCTCTGCTGATCAATGCAGCCAGAGGCACCATATTATGATGCTGACGCCTATCTCCGGACGCCATAACTACCTCACCGCTGTCTTTGCCGGAGGCCCAAGACCTTCAAACTATCTCTTTTTTCCTCAATAGCATACTAATGCAAAACACCTAAAAGATCCTACAATTTTTCGTAATCAATGGCCTCAAAACCCTCGAACTTGTTTGCACAAATAGCACAAAGTCCAATCCTAACAACGAAAGATCGAATCTTTCACAAGCAACAACAACTGATCTGCATTTATCATAAGACAAAACAAAGAACAACGTCAACAGATTGGTTATATCAACAACCATATGCTGTCTCACTTGCCGACATATGCAAGTAAAACAAAACGGGAAAGGTTACATCTTGGATATTCCATCATTTGGCAATCGAAATCATACAAAACAGAAGTAAAATGTCACTAATAAGCATGTATTCAGCTAACCCAGAAGACAAAGAACTGAAATTTACGTTTTATTCTACATTTTTTCTCACCTTTTCTTGTTCGTAATTTCTCGGCAACCAAACAGATGAACAAAGATTCCAAGCGACAGGAAAGAGAATGTCTGACTGAGAAACCAAACGCAGATCTGATTGCGACAGTAATAAGCAACAGCGACGACTACGACAAGGCCAAAAGAAATACATCACGCAATAAAGAAATCAAGGCGGTGACGCAACGCGTTTTGGTGACCAGGTATGAACTGTAAGACCCATTAATCAAATCAAACATCCCCAAATCCTTAATCTTCCGATTAAACAAAACTGAACTTTGAATTCATGCGAGTCAGCAGCAGCAGCTTCACAACCTTTTCCTTCCCACCAAACACCCACGATTACTTTAAAAAAAAAAATCCAAACTTTCTGGGGTGAAAAAGAAATGACAGAGAAATTGGCGGTAAAAAAGCAAACTATTTCGATCGAAATTCTAAAGAGAAATTGCAGAAAAGTGGGTATGGCTGACTACGAAGCAATGCATTCATAAACCCACATTTTGCTCCCGAAAAAAGTCGGTTTCTTTCTTTCTCCGAAACCAATTTGTTTTTCCCCAAAAGCGAAAAGCCAAAAGCAAGAGGCTTTTATTTTTTTCCCGGGAAAAAAGTTCACTGGTGTGGAGGGGATACAAAAGAGAGATTAGGGGTCTACATAGAAATTATGTTGGTTGTTTGTGATGAGATCAAATCATCTGCACCCAAAATGGGTGTGGCCTCTCTGTGGCTCCAATAAGTGTTCGACACATATTAAATTTATGACAATAAAATTAAGAAAAGTTAAGATAATGAATACGTGTCAAATACTTATTGGAGCCACAGAGAGGCCACACCCATTTTGGGTGCAGAAGATTTGATCTCGTTTGTGATTGCTCTAAAAAAAGGGGATCACAAGGTTGGTCGTTTACCTAATAGAGAGTTTTCCGGGAAATTATAATTAAGCTAATCAATGTTAAGAGGATCTGGTGCACCTATTTTCACAGTTTAGTGATATTTTTACTTTATCTGTGAGTGAAAGATTCAGCAGTATATCTACTTATTCGTAAGGGAGGATATATTTTTCAGTATGTCGAGAACACATTCTGGTACACAATTATAATAATAAAAATTTTAACTCATTTTTTGAAAAAAAATATCAATTAATTATCGGAAACTTTAACGAAAAGCTCACACATTTTTACACTAAAAGGTCAATCATGGTACTATTCACTTTATCCTTTATTTTGTCTTTATCGTTAAAACTAAAAGTTTTCAAGTCATTTTAATTAGTTTTTCTTTAATTATATTATGACACTTTGTACCTAGTTGTGTTCACACAAATAAAATTTCATAAATGAAAAATCTCAAGGTTAAATTTTTACGAAAATCAGATTCAAACTCAATAATATGACCAGCCGTCTAGCGGACTCCTTAATTCTTAGCAATAATATCATATGCTTAGCTAGTTAACCAGTTTTATAATAAACAAGAAAAAAACAAAAGTCAAACCTTATGTTTTTTTTTTTTTTTATAGGTTGAAAATTTGTTAATTAATGAGAAATATTAAGATGATTTTTTGTGAATTTTTCGTTATATTATATTTTTTACACACTATTTTATAATATTAACATAAAAATTGTGCTATAAATATAAGATGACAAAGTGGACGAAAGAAGTGATGGCGATGATGTGTACGAGGTGCATGTGTTTCTGTGATGGCGATGATGTGGACAAGGTGTGCAGTGAGCACGTTGCATGTGGTTAAATGGAACCGGATTCCTTCCTGATTTTTCAAATCTGAGCCTACTAATCAATGAATATGAATCATTAAAATTTGATCAAAAGGTTACAAATAAGAGATCACTCTAAAAATTATAATAATTGTAACTGTTTGATCAAATTTTAATAGCTCGAATTCATTAATTAGTGGGCTCAATTTTGAAGAATCCATAAGAGATTCGGTTCTGGTTAAATGAGTGCGATTCTGCGTTTGCAGATGTCTGCTGTAACCCTGTTTACCTGTAGTCCCTCAGCCTCAGCCTTGTAGGGTTACCCTTTGCTTTTTCACTCGAGGATTTTTCTGGTCGCCACCCGTCCTAGTCAATGCCAATGCTGATGATGGTTGGTGATGCAATTTGACATACAACACGTGCTTGCTTAATATAATGTTATGTGAATTTTTATGTACAACGTTGTTACATTACATTATTAGATGAGAATGTGACACGGTGGTAAACTCGTTTAATCTGTATTCGTTGTTATCAAAGAGAGGACCACATTTCCTCTCATCTCAATTTTCATATGTATTTTTTGTTGTTAAATTGCTTGAGTTCTTTCAGCGTTGTTGTGTGTTTGTGATTAAGTATAATTAATTAGATGATTAAGTGCGGCAGCATGTGGGCTGTAGAGTTATTAAGTTGGCCAGACGTGTACTGTATTTGCAGATGCAGGGTAGGGTTGCAGCATGCACGCTTGTAGCCCTCATGGGGCTAGTCCAACCACTTAAATTTAATATGATGGTGTCCAATGCCAGATTTTCATTTCAAATAGTAAAATTTGTTATTCGATCCGGATACATTAAAAAGAGAATAAGACAAGATAAGACACCCAAAAAAGACTATTTATCTCAGAAACGTTTACGTAAAAATATGAGAAAATGCTCCCTTCACATAAAAGAAGTGAAGTGTGGAACCTCTTTAATACCTAATAGAGGAACCGGGTGGGAGGGGATTGAATCATCCATTCTTCAAATATGTCTTCTTTCATGATCCATTTTCTCTCTACTCAAATTAGCTATCAAAATGCTACTTTACAAAAGGAATGTCTTTTTCCCGGAACCTTGCAACCGCCTGGGTCGGATCTACTTCATCGATTGTGTACTCGCCGCCCAATCCTTCCCAACTCTGGCCGCCAAACAGTAGAGTTCCTGACATGTTTTCTTATTTCGTATTTACTTAAAATGAAAAACATTAATTAGGACCAGATTAAGTTCGAACAAAAAATCAAAAATACAAAAGACAGAAAATGAACGTGTAATATAGTTTCTAATTTTTTTTAGTTAGGATTCTAAATTGTATTATGAGATTCACACATTTTTTACTATGTAACTTACATTTCGAAATCAAGATTTTTTTTTTCAACACGAAAAAGTTTGGATTAAAAAGATACTCGATCAAAATCACATGGGCAACTAATTGCCCAAATGCTATAAAGCAGCTTGCTAGCTAGATAATGCAAGTGATTCGATTTGTCATCAACATTCTTTAAGTAAAGACAAACTCCTCTTACGCATTGCTTTATCATTGCCTAGTGTGTGTTCCATATGTATAAACCTTCATTACCTGATCTGATGAGAAACACTGATGCTAATGTGTGCACTCGGTGACATAGTAAAAATTTTTGCTGAAAAATTTACATAATATATACAACTTTGTACTTGATCCTGATCAGAAACACTGATATTAATGTATGCATCCGGTGACACAGTAGAATCTCGTCGAGGAAACTATATAGTATATACAAGTTGCAAGATCAGTATGAGTGTGAAAGCGGCTGTGTGTCTGTTGCTGCAATTAGAGTAGAAAATTGTGAATAATATTGACAATGCAATTTAATTCGAGTACATAATGAATTGAAGCTGGGAAAGTTGCAGTTGGAACTGATGTGTCTGGTACAGGTTTTAATAGGCATATTATGAATTGACGTAAGATAAGAACAATACCGCTAACCGATATTTCATGTGCTAAGTGTTGCATCGTATGAAAATGAAAGAGGTTTTATATTATTGACGGAGTTTGAATTTTCAAATAATAGAATTATCATATCAATCAAATTTTTTTTATAGGATTATTTCATTGAGCACTTAATAGGCATGTACTAATTCCTGCCAACATATGCCGACAATCTATGATAACATATGTCAACAACTACTATTATGTGTAGAGGTTTGCCAAGGGTGAATGCAAGATATTGTAGTGTGATGTCGAAGACTGCAAAGATTTGTCAACTAAGATATTTTATGGAGCACATCGTGCGCATAATAGGGTTGCACACAAAAAGAGAAAAAAGAAAGACAAATATGATAGAAAAAAAAAATAAAAGAAGTAGGAGGATGAGATTGTAATTTATTAATTTGTCTCAGTTGTTTATATGGGACAAATACAATACATAAACAAATATACATGAGGTTTTTTAAGTTGTTAGGGTCAAGAATAACCAATGACAGTATGTTGGCTCTGCCACTGCCAAGTACTCAATTCATAAATGGGAGAAAAACTTATAGTAAGCATTTCTGATCACGTTATTCGTAGCCTCGTAGGGTACCTCTGCAAATGCATGAAACTTTATATATTTTAGTCTTATATGAACTCGCATATATCTTATTTAGTGCGAGAGTAATCCTAGTCAGACAATCATACACAAATTTTTCTGCATGCCTTTTCCTTCTTTATCAGAAGAAGAACAAATTCTCTAAATATAAATTGACACTTTAATTGTCTTTCAAACTAATCACGCATTAGAATATTCCCCAACTTGTATTTGTAGGTGTCTTCAATATCCTCTTACCAAACTGAAATTTGGGAATTTTCCAGTCGGTGCCTCGGATCCATCGTCCCCATTAACATACTGTTCTGCCTTTTGGTATTTTGAAGTTTGAAGGCATGGGTACTTTTGGAAAATAAAATAAAAAATACTTTTTTGGTTTTGAGGAACTGGGCAAGTGCAGGCTGGGAGAATGGCCTATCTGGGCCCTACAGCCATGCTCGTCCCCACGTACGATGGTCAGAAGAAAGCCACCGCGTACCCGCCAGGGCCCCGGAAATCATAATATCTTTTTGCTGAAAGATGCCCCAAGAAGTGAACTTTTTCTTGTAGGGGATTTTTTGTGGGAGGAGGATTTTTCTTCCTCTTTGGGTTAGTTTGGTATTACTATGTTTCAAAAAAAAAATTACTTTTGTTGTGCTGTGAGAATAAGTTCATTTTTACTGTTTCACGTTTTCAGTTTTTTTTTACCAAAAATTATAAAAAGAAGCTGTTTTTAAGTATTTATCAAACACATTTTTGAACTCAGCTTTTTTTATACCCATTTTTTATAAAAGCACCTAAGTACCAAACCAGTACTTAAGCTCCTTCTCCCTTCCTCTTTTTTCTACTTGAACTATTACAATTATATCAGATCGATATTTTATATTGATTTTTTTATAGAGATAATAAAACAAAAAGTAAAGTGTGAGAGGAGGGGAAGAGAAGGGATAGTAATAGGAGATGAGAAAATCCTACTTTTTTTTGAGTCCAAATCTTCTGCACCCAAATCTCCCTGTGTCCCCTCTGTGTCTTTGCTTTTTGAACTAAACATAATTAATGTTAACTTGATAATAATTAAAATAATAAAAAATAAACCAAATCCTCAACCAAAAAACAAAGACACAGAGGGGCCACAGGGGGATTTGGGTGCAGAAGATCTGGACTCCTTTTTTTTTGCCCACCAAACCAAATCCTTTACTTTTCCTTTTTAACTCTCATTATTGTCTATTTTCCTCCAGGACTGACAAGAAATTCGAATACTGTAATTGTAGCATCTCGTACTAATAAGCTAATATAATTATTGAGTATTTTTATATAACATTGTATGATTGACACAGAACGTCATGGCGGCATTGTTAAGTTGTTCTCCTAATCTTGTATAAATTTAGCATAAATGCTTTTCGGTGAAGGTAATTTGCCAAAGGTGCTCCAGTCTGTGTTTCTAGGCTTTTGGCATGCTCTTTTTGGGCCGAATTCTTTAAACCATTTGAATTTCAGCCCATAATTAGTTCGGCCTCTCTGACTTCACGACTTTGGACCCAAACGAAGAATAAAAGCCTAACAAGCTTGTTGTTATAATGTACAGAAAAAATATGTGTCATTATAAAATCAAAACCACTTTTTTTGTTCGTCGGAAAGTCACTTTTTTCAATCGAGATAGTGAATTGATCCGAGAGAATTTTCAGTTTGTACAAAATACGATCTGATACAATAAATATCAAAATAATAATAATTAAAATATCAAATTTTAACTATTTGTATAAATTGTATTATAATATTTTATGTATCGGGTCCGATTTTTGACAAAACTGAAAAATTTCTAATTGAATTCTCTCTCTTCGTCAAGCAGGCCAATGTCAGTAGACAAGAATTTGTCAAGCTATGAAATCCATCATTGGCCACCTCAGCATATAAAAACAAAACAAACAAACTTGTACATATTTGTCTTTCACATCACAAATTTTAAAACTAAGGAAAAATTTAGGCCAAATTAAGTTGGTTAAAGTAATACAAACTTTACGTTGAGCAAGAAAATATGAACTTCTATGTACTTGAAATCGAAATTTTGTTTTCATAAATTTACACTAGCAAACTCTACAAATGCTATGCATACGTAGGGGAATGTGAGGAGAATCTAAAATTGAAATTGAATTACATTAATGCCCTTCATCTTAAATTAAATATTAAAACCCTTTGACATTTAAAGATTATAATAGTCATAAAATATCATTAGATAACAAAAGTACTCTCTTTATATGCATGTATCTCAAATTAGAATACCGGTTGAATAAAAGTAATCTCTCAAAATTCAGAAACAAAAGGTGAATCGAAGAAATTCATGAAATATCTGTTTTTTAATACTACGATTTAACTTACATTAAACATTGAACTTTTCACTAGAAAAATATCGTAGAACTGTAGTGGTGAGTGTAGAGTGGTCATAAAATGCATATCAGATTCATTGCTTAGTCAGAAATTGAGTTTAATTAAAGAGTAATGCTACGTAGAGTAATTTTTTAGACCAAATTTTCGAATCATATAATGCGTCAACTTAAATAATAATTCAATTATTAATAATCACATCATATTATTTACAAAAATTGATCCAAATAATCGATATTCTGCACCCACCCACCCTAAAAATTTTTAGTTGTGACGAGAATACGGATGGTACATCACGTGTTTTTATGTAAGTGGTGAAAAATTTTAATTTTTAAGTTATGAATCTTTTAACACACATATCCAACCATTTATATATAGACATATGGTGTACCGCCTCGTGTGACGGAAACACTAGAAAATCTCTCCACCCACCCACTTACATTATTGGCCAGAAATTTACCTATCCGAGAAAGAAAATAGCCGTTTTGCTAGTTTTCTAGTTTCCTTTCCTCGACGGATTCCTGCTCCAAGTCATTTCCCATTTCCAAATTCCAAATCCGAAGCTGAGCTCTGCGTACCTGACACGTCATTTTCACCACTTAACCCCTTCAAACAAGTCAGGCGGCGACGACGACGGCGTCGTAGCTCCAGAATACTGACTCTCAACAGTCCTAAGAACTTCTGGCCCCAAATCTCTCTCCCCCCCCCTCCTATCAAATCAGTATATATACATACACACACTGCGACTGGCCATGAAAATTACCTTTGATTTGAGTTTGAAGAAGCAGCTCTAGAGAGCGGCTAGAGAGGGCTTCGACGACGATGGGTGTTGTCGCCGAACATTCCGATCGCCAATCTATCAGAGATGTCATCTGCCACGCCGGTGCTGGCGCCTCCGCTGGTCTGTTATCTTCCTCCTTTGCTCTTCTGCGATTCCCATTTCTAGGGTTTCGTTCGTTTGAGCACGCATTTGGAAATCTGATGAATTTATTGCAAATTGATTGAACTGTAATCTTTGCAGGTGCTATGGCGGCTACGTTTGTATGCCCCTTGGATGTCATCAAGACTAGGCTGCAGGTCCATGGCATGCCTTCTGGTCAAAGAGGTATTCTTTAATTTTCAGAGACGGAAGCTTTATTATTCCCTTGAACAAATTATGCTTTGTTTATCAATACTGGGATGAAATTCTGTGTTTTTATTTATTTTAAGGAACTTATCGATTGCAAGTATCGATTTTTGACGATATTAGATTCATTGGGACTATGGGAGCACATTTTTAGGGGGAAAAGGAATCGTAGTCGGATTAAAGTTTCAGTTTTGTGAACTTTAGTGTATTCGTATATATGAGAAAATATGCATTGACCAGATGTATGCCACATTTCGCGTTAATTGGTGAACCGGCTTCAGGTGGCTTTGTGTTTTTTCTATAAATTTTTTATATGTCTCATATCCATTTCGAGGATCTTTTCCAATCGATCTATTTGTAGTATATATGGTTCATACTTACACGTATCAGTATAACTGTTATTCTTTGTTTTCCTTTTGGCCTATGATCAGGTAGTATCATTGTCACGAGCCTACAAAAAATATTAAAGACAGAAGGTGTGAAGGGGATGTACCGGGGCCTTTCACCTACAATTCTAGCACTACTTCCAAACTGGGCAGTAAGTATTACTTTTGTTGCCTTATATTGTGAAACAAATCTTTGAGAGCCCTTATCTTGTGGGAACTTGAATTCACAAAGATTTTGGGGCCCTCAGTCAGATCACATGCAACTTTTTTTCCTGTATACTTTTTATAATTTTCCTGGAGCCATATGTACTCTGTTCGTATGCAGGTGTACTTCACAGTTTATGAGCAACTCAAAGGCCTACTCCACTCTCATGGTTGGTTTTTCCAAATGTGGCTTACTTAAAAATTTGTGTTTGTCTCTAATTATTTCTTATGAAACGCATAGTATTCCCATATTCCTGGTTTAGTTTAGAGCATTGGGTAACATTTAATAGTAATCGGTTAGTTTTTAAACATTCACTATGGTCATACTGTAGTTCATGGCAGCGGAGAACTCACAATTGGTGAAAATATGATTGCTGCTGCTGGTGCCGGGGCTGCCACAGCCATTTCAACAAATCCATTGTGGGTTGTTAAAACCAGACTTCAAGTAAGTTTATTGTCTTTATGTTTTTAATTCATTTAAGATTTTCATTTTATTGCTTCGGAGCCATTCACAATGACCTGTTATTTTATGGCATTCTGTTGGACTGGGACTGGAGACATTTTTTTTTTTTGGAAGCGACACAAACTCTCTGTAATTATCATGTCCTTGATTTGAGATGTCAGGAGAAAGTAAACTATGAAAAATGGGGAATAAAAGATAGTAATAGTTCAACTATGCCGACGCATATTTGCTAGAGATGGTCATATGGTGCTTATGGTTTTCTAAGAAATGTCCGGGCATATTTTATTCTTGGGGTTGATGCTTAACCAATGTCTAACCTGGCTAATGAATCTCTTCCGCATAATTTCATGTTACCTTCTGACTTAAACTCAACCCTCATGGATTTAGAAAATTCTCAAGGACTCCGCACTGTTTAATTTTGCTTGTTTGAACTTTGTCATTTTTGTACATTGATATATTCTTCTTGATCATCTTTGTTTAGACACAAGGAATGAGGCCTGGTGTGATTCCTTACAAAAGCATGAGATCTGCTTTCTCAAGGATTACAACTGAGGAAGGCTTGCGAGGTTTATATAGGTCATTTTTCTTTCCAAGTTACATCATGTGGATATGACACTAAACTGGGAATTTTATATTTGACGTTGCTTAACTACTAATCGAATTTTTTTTTTCCATTTGGTGAAAGGAAATCTGCTCAATTGATTAGATTAAAATTTATTCGCGTGGTTTCCCTTAGTGATACCTCTTTGTTTGCATGTGTGGTTTCAAACAGTGGGATCTTGCCTTCGTTGGCTGGAGTAAGTCATGTTGCAATTCAATTTCCTGCTTATGAAAGGATAAAGTCTTTCATGGCAAAAAGGGGTAAATGTTATTTGGTTACTTCTTTGATGAACTGTTTTACTTGAAAATTCAGTGTTTTTTAAATAATTAATTACAACTGACCCCATAAATTTAACTTTTCAGATAATACAACTGTTGATAAGTTACACCCTAGTAGAGTTGCCTTTGCCTCATCGATATCAAAAGTAATCGCTTCTGTAATAACATACCCTCACGAGGTATGTTCAGCTGGACTTCTCAGTAAACGGACTGGGGCTTGGACGACTGCTCTTAAGAGTCGTGTCTCTCTATCGTTCTCGTATTTTATTTTGTCGTCCTGACTGAATCAATTATCTCCAGGTTGTGCGCTCGAGGCTGCAAGAGCAAGGGCAAGCCAGACACATTGGAACCCAGTATGCAGGCGTTATCGACTGCATAAAGAAGGTGTTCCAAAAGGAAGGCCTTCGTGGATTCTATAATGGTTGTGCTACTAATCTAATAAGAACCACTCCTTCTGCCGTTATTACATTTACCAGTTACGAGATGATAGATAGGTTCTTGCGGAGGGTTGTACTTCCAGAAAACGAGCATTCAGAAGGCCACCTTAAGTCTGATGGCCATGCCGAACCTCAGCAGGGGAATGGAGGTACCGAGAGAGAGGGGAATGACACTGCGTTGCGGCAATCACAAGGCCAAACAAATCAGACTCCAATTCCTCTTGGAACCAAAGAGCCGCTAGCGGCAAGACATGGAAGGACTCCACCCTTTTTTTGAATTTACCTTTTGATTGTAAGAAATTTTTCTGTAATAATTGAATTAAATAACGAAATAGATGAGAAAAGTCCCTTCGAAATCATGGACCTCTTCTTTGTAACTTTTCTTTTTCCCAAAGGGAAGAGTTGCTTTAGCATGTGTAGTGTTCACTGTTCTCCAAACAGTCGTGGTCTTTAGCCACTTTAACTTTAGAAAGGAACCTCGAAAGAATGGTAATGGCGTGCATGGTCACGAATGAATGAAATTTTATCGATTTTGTTTTGAACCTCTTTTTCTTCCGAAACAAGGGAAGGATCGTCTTCGGTGGATCCCTCTAGCTCTTGTTCCGTCCCCTTTATTTCGGAAGTTGTTTATATTCAAAGTAGCTCTAATTCAGAAGTATTTCTTTTGCCTATATTGCGAGAGGTTTCAGTTTCTCACGAGTTCAAATATTTTTTAATACAAACGATAATGGCACGAAAAAAAAGGAGAATTGAAACGAAACCATAAAGTCGAATGTATGATAATGCTTGTAACTACGAGTCCAATGCCGGTAGCTACAAATTATACAATGCAATACAAGATCGATTTGTATCGGTATATTTGGACCAAGATCATGAGAGACAAGCAATCACATAGCATACAAAAAAAACTCTAATAACATTTTACGAAGATTAAATTATTTAATTAATTTACTCAGGAATAGTGACGAGCACAGGGCGCCAAGCCCTTCTGAGTAACGACTTGTAACGGAAACCGGTCCAGGCCGGCCTAGGGGAGCCCGGTCCAACTCCACCAATTTCTTTACCTACCACCAACAAACTACCGAACTCTACCCGCTTATCTCTCTCGCTCTCCGCCTTCCTCCCGTCGTCCAACTCAAAAGGCGGCGACGACACGAACAGGTCCTTCAAACTGTTCCTCTGAAGCGGAATCTTCTCCGGTAGAGGCATCGGAACCGGCGGGTCACGGCGGCGACTGCTGCTCCGGGTCAGGAGCATCAGCAAGGTGGGTTTGCGGCGACGGAACTGGATCAACGGGCTCGTCCGCGGGCTTCGCGTCGGGCTCTGGGCCACGCCGCACTGCGTGGCGAGGAGCTTGAATTTCTGTAAAGTCCCCATCTTTTGGATTTTAGGTCTGTTGCTGCTGCTAACTCCCATTCCTCTCTCTATATATATACATGTGAATTTTGGGGTGAATATTTGAATTTAAACTGGAGAATGATTGCAGGGGAGAGACTGAGACACAATTGATTGCTTGTGAAATGGAGAAAAGGATGTATTGGGAAGTGGATGCATCTGTTTTATACCCACTTTTTTGAGAAATGCCGAGTACACTCTAATTTTAGCCGAAACTCTTTATGACCTCTCTGAAACGTTTAATGTTAATTTTATGTCAAAATTATAAAATATTGTGCTAAAAAAATAAGGTTACAACAAGTCTAGGGATGGTTTCTTTTCTCTCAATAAATTGGAGTATGATTCTCTCCCCTTCTATTCTCACCCTCTTGCCTCCCCTCCTCTTACACATTGTATTTTGTCTTATTATATCTATAAAAAAAATCAATATACTCACACATTGTTTAACCGTGACCGTTCAAATAAAAGGGGAGGGAAGGGGAGAGAGAATAGGAGGGGAGAAAATCCTCCTCCCAATAAATTAGATATATTTTTCTGTCTAAAATATGTCAATATAATACAATTAAAGAAACATTTGAATTTTTTTTTTTAATTTTATAATAATATAAGTTGCCGTGTTAAGAGCACAATAAGAAATCTCTGAATAAATTAGACCAAATAATGATTGGTAATTTTCTCTTTTTTCACAAATTCAAAAAAGGAGAGAAAGTGGGTGCATTTTCCAAGTGAAATTCCAAATGTGTTGAATCCAAAATCTGAAAATCTATATAGGGTTCCCAAAAAGAGGCGATACCACCTCATACTTTGACTGAAGAAGATTGAAAGGTCAGCCTTAACTCGAGACACTGTAACGATATTACTAGCAAACTTTATCGTGTAAGAAAATTAAAATACATGTTATAATATATATATATATATATATATATATATATATATATAATATCTAACTACCCTGCAAGTTAGAATTCTATAAATGTAAATTTTTTTGTGGTTTATGTTGGTTTAACTTTCATGCAAAGGAAGTGTTTGATCATGTCATACAATCCAAACTTGATTAATAAACAATATCAGAAGAAGCAGAAAATAATAAAAGGAAAAAGACATAGATATCAAACAAGTATGAAGAGCCAAAACGATATAGGATCAAAACTATATATGTAAAATATAAATATTAATAACAATGTCTCCAGTGGCGGAGCCAGAAATTCATGCCAGGAGGGGCCTTTAAACTAATGAAAGAAATTAGAAAAAAATTTAGTACTATCATGGAAAATTTGAATCAAACAAGAGTGATGGAGCTTTAAAATTTGTATGAAAAAATTAGTATTGAGAGATGTCATAGTAAATAGAACCTATGTTGACATCTAACGCAACATTGATAATAACGTTATAACTAGCTCAAACTATTATTACGATATTTTTCTTTTAATACTATTGAATCTTCCTCTCGAATATATATACCTTGTTTTATATGAACTAACAAAAAAATAAGCTATTATTACAATATTTTTCTTTTAATATTACTGAATCTTCCTCTTGAATATATATACCTTGTTTTATATGAACTAACAAAAAAATAATTGGTTTCAAAGAAATCAAAATGTTGGCAGAAGGGTAGTTATATATGGTAATTGGTTAAAAAATACCAAAAAGTAGCTTTCCGTCAGCAGGCGTCAACCCCAGGACCTAATGAAACCTCTAAAACCTGATATACCAACACACCACATGCACATTATTGCAAACTTCACTACACAATTGATATAAATTTAATTCCAGGATGGGCCCTGGACTACCCTAGTCTCCACGTGGCTCCGCCACTGAATGTCTCCATATAATATGTACAAATCCCTCAAGCTTTTTTTTACCTAGCAGTACTAATTAGATGTGTTTTTCAATGATGACGAGCCTTGGCTTATCGGAAATGTTGTTTTTTTGTGACTGAAATGTCACGAGTTCAAGTTGTAGAAACAACCTCTTTGCAAGGAAAGTTTAAAGTTGTGTACGATAGATGTTCTTCCCTCTCGACCCTTGCAAAGCGGGGAGCGTTATTGGCTTGAGTTCACCCGTTTAACAAATCAAGGAGATGAGTGGCAAATAAACCTCCACCCACCTAATCAAAGCTGAAATGCATTCATATATAGTCTTTATACTGAAATGTAACATTAAAAAAAAAAAAAAAAAAAAACTGTCACGCACTAGCATTAGTTGAAGTAGACCTAGTGCTAGGCCATTGTTGCGTGACGGAAACCGGCGAAGGCGGATGTATCACGTTCAACAGCCCGATCTCATCACAATCTGGCGAACCTGGCTGCTGTACCCTCGTTTTCACACTCTCACTGTACAGCTCCGGCTTTAAATTCTCAGGGACATAACTCCCGCTTTCGATCATTTTCAAAGCCTCCAAAACCTCATTCATGGTAGGTCTCACGTTGTTGTCCTGCTGCAAGCATTGAAAAGCCAACTCTGCAACTGCAATGATCATCCTTCTAACTTCACCATCGGATTCGAACCCGAGACGTTGATCTACCAACTCGTTGAACAAACCTTTCTGAATTTTGCTTATGGCTAAGGTAGCCAGATTAATTTCGTGCCTGTGCCTCATTATATCAACTGCCGGAAGAGATGATATGAGCTCGATGAGAACAACGCCAAAACTATAAACGTCACTCTTGCTAGTTAGCTGGTAACACTGGTGATACTCTGGATCAACGTAACCCGGTGTCCCTTGTGGAGCGGTTGAGACATGCGTGACATCAAAGGGGAAGAGCCGGGAGAGCCCAAAATCTGCAACTTTAACGCAGAAATTGTCATCGAGCAGAATGTTGTTAGTCTTCACATCGCGATGTACAATTTCAGAAGCATGGAGGTAGGACAATGCGTTGGCGGTTTCAATGGCGATGCTCATACGTATCGGCCAAGTGAGTGAGCCAGGGTCTTCTCTGTCTCCGTGGAGATGATCAGCAACGGTTCCATTGGAAATGTATTCGTAGACAAGGAGGAGTCCACGGCTGCGGCGTGAGGTGCAGCCATAAAGGGTGACTAAGTTTCTGTGGCGCAGACAGGTGAGGATTTCAATTTCATTTAGGAACTGTTCAACGCGTTTGTAATTGTGCTCATATAAGCGCTTGACTGCAACTTCCCGACCATCTTTGAGTTTTCCTAAATTGGATTGATCAAAGAGTAAGCTGCTGAAGATACTATGCAACTTCACTTCCTCTTTACTTGCCTAAAGTAACTGATTTCTTTTATTTTTTCGGAAATTAACACATACATAGAAGATTAGCTCTTACCATAGTAGACAGTTCCAAAACCTCCATCTCCAAGTTCGTTTTCGCTATCAAAGTGCTTCGTGGCCTCATCGAGTTCGCTGTAGCTGAAGACCGGGACACCACAGTAGGCGCCGCCCCCTTCTATATCGGAATTTGTGTATGACTGAGAAGAAATGTTCCTTGAGAGGAAGAGTGAAGAGCGTTTTTGCTTGTAAAGCAACAGAAGAAACACGCATATTGCTGGAAATCCAAGGCCAATTCCTACAGAATACAAGTGAGAGAGACGGTTAAAATGCAGTTTATAACGAGGGTGCTTAAAGGAGAGTTAAATTTGATCAAAGGTATGTTATACAGAGCAATCAATTGACTTTGCCAATGTGTATAAACGCTTGCTCATTCCACGATTCTTAGAAAATTAATCCAGAGGCATTGGGGAATGATTGATTTCCGTCCTTTGGTTCGAATGCTTGTCCTACATGACTATCCATATCAATTATATATTTAAATGTAGAGATATCAATCTTACCTAGTCCGAGCTTCAATTTCAACTGCTTATGTCCTGCAAAGAAAACTGCTGTTATTTAAATCACAGAAGATGGAAGTGACATAAATAATGCATAAATAACAAATCATTTAATACTTATGTGTCCCTGTGTATATTTTTGTAACTGATATGAAGTGTTTTCGATAAACTGTTTCCTGTTTCTAAGAGTTATATCCTTTAAGATATGAATCGGATTGATACACATCAAAGGAAGAAAAACGGTGATGTAAATGTATATACCTTTTCCCCCTTCCTCTGTGGTGTTGCATATAAATTTTCCATGTCGAACCAGGCATTCACCTTTTTTTTCGAGACATGGATAACATTCTGGTGCTGACACGTGGAAGTCAAACACAGCTGTCAATGAAGACATGTTGGGTTGAGAGTCTTGATGCGGACGTCTGGGGACCTGAATGGTTTTGCACCTTGGTGGCAGAGGGTTAGGTAAATGATTGTTAGATGAACTGATATTATAAGTATGGTTAGCATTTCGGCAGCCATCCTTTGGTTGTGGACAAGAATTTTTGTCTAAGGTGGTGTTGCATTTGATAAGGGTAAGATTGTATATGAATAATGATGCTTCATGGATTGAAGAAGCGTTGGGAAGACTCAAGTCGTCGAAAACTCCGTCGTTGCAGCGATCCTTTTCTAAGCGGTGGGCAAGGTCTCTGTCTTTGATAGAAATCGAAGGTGAAAATAAAGAGCCTTGGAATTCATAGCTGTATCCTCCCTCTTTCAATTGGATTTTTGGCCATTCGGGGTCTGAACAATCGACTGTGAACAATCCGCATTCAGGAGGATCTCCCACGCTTTTGAAGGGGAAGATGATGGGGCCTGTTCTGTTACTGCAGGAGTGGCCTGGACAACGTTTGGGGGGAGCAGAGTGCAGAACCACAAGGTGAGCAAGAACGGCGAGAATAAACAAAGCCACCGGAGCCATCCGAAAATTCCCAACTGATCAACAAGAAGAAAGCGCCGCAAAGGAAGAACAATAAGAAAATCTACTCCTCCTCTTCAGAACAAGAGTGTTGAATTGTTCAGAGGTTCAGAATTCTCTGTTTGCAATATATTAAGGAAATTGGATGTTTAACACACCAGTTGACTTGGAAATTAGGAGACGGAAGACTTGTGGAAACTAACCATGTAAAAAAGTTGCTTGATACACACTGTTTGATTGGTTGGCTTAAAGACTTCCGTGGCCTATTAGGGGAAATTTTTAGTTGCGATGGAATACAATTGGTACACCACGTGTTTTTTTAATAGGAGTGGTAGAAAATTTTATTTTTTAAATTATTAACTTTTTACAACATATATCTCATCATCTGTATAGTGAATGTAACACCCCGCACCGAAAAATCTCTCCTTATTGGGGAGTTTCCTTCCCAACTTCCCCAATGACCAGCACCGAAAGACTTTGACCCCTTGACTCTTCAACCATTTTCGTCACGAACAGGTCCTTCAAACTGTTCCTCTGAGGCGGAACTTCTCCGGTAGCGGCATCGGAACCGGCGGGTCACGGCGGCGACTGCTGCTCCGGGTCAGGAGCATCAGCAAGGTGGGTTTGCGGCGGCGGAACCGGATCAACGGGCTCGTCCGAGGGCTTCGCGTCGGGCTCTGGGCCACGCCGCACTGCGTGGCGAGGAGCTTGAATTTCTGTAAAGTCCCCATCTTTTGGATTTGAGGTCTGTTGCTGCTGTTAACTCTCATTCCTCTCTCTCAATGTATACATGTAAATTTTGGGGGTGAATATTTGAATTTAAATTGGAGAATGATTGCTGGGGAGAGACTGAGACACAATTGATCGCTTGTGAAATGCATAAAAGGATATATTGGGAAGTGGATGCATCTTTTTTACACACTTTTTTGAGAAATGCTAAGTACACTCTAATGATGTCCTATCTAAAACGTTTAATGTTAAAATTATATAATATTATGTCAAAAAATAAGATGGTAGCAAGTTCAGAGATAGTTTCCTTTCTCTCAATAAATTAGAAAGATTTTTCTGTCCAAATTACGGGATTATACAATGCATGTCATTATACAATTGAATTTTTTTTTTTAATTATATAATAACATATATATATATATATATATATATATATATATATATATATAATTAGAAAGCCAGAAGCACACTTTGGTGTCTCAAGGCCTCACAAAAAAAATTGAACTGAAAAGCCCTTCAAACAAAAAAATCCACAGCTACGTGAAAATAATAAGAACAAAATGGCAGGGATAATTTTGTCATAAAAAAATTACAAAATATTAGAAGCAGTTTTCTTCCCACTATCTTGCGAGAAGAATCCGCATGATGGAAGCAAAAGAAACCGTCGTCCGCCCGCACAAGAACCACATCCGGAGGAACTCTTTGACTCATCGAAAGAACCACACCCGGAGGAAAAGAATCAGTTTTCTTCCTAGCAATTCTGTCTCCTCCACCTACGCCCTGGCGTCTACAGTGGCATCTTCTCCAGGTACCCAAGTTCCCAATTAAAAGAGATTGGGCATCTACAGAGCCATAGAAAATCCCCAAGTCCAGTTTTGATTTTTCACTATTTTCATTTTTTTTTTTGAGGTTTTCAGAATATGGGATTTGATCGAAATGTGTGATTTTTATCATAAGGCTATGAAATTTTGCTAAATTATGTTTCAAGCTATGGAATTTACTTAATTGTGTGTTTTACTACTATGTTTACAGACTATATACAAGAGCAAGAAATGGAAATCTAAGCGCTGGAAGAAAATTCTTGCGGATGACTTCTAATGTCACGCCCCGATCCCGACATACGTCCAGGATCGACTCGTGACGTCAACAAATACCCGTATCTCTGACATACCCCACCTCCAGGATATGTGCAAACACAACTCATGATCCAATTACGCAGTAATCTTTCGTACACTTTATGGCTGCATCTAACCTCCTCGTTAGACTGCCTACGTACCTTACTCAGGGATCAAGCCATTCGTAGTTCATCATTTCACTACACTCGAACATTCATCACATAAACCACTATATCTCAACATAATACCAATATTCAATTATGTAGCACCTCAAAGAACATTTAACTAGGCACCATAATAATCTCTAGTTATAACGTCATTCATCGTCACATATGCATTTCAACACCATCCAAGTATCACATCAATCAATAATGCCAATCACCATATCATCAATAACACATACAATTCATCGGAATGCCAGGCTAGAGCGACACAGTTCGGCCGAAGCCTACATTTCTGAAACTGTCTCAAATAAATCAAATAATGCAATTTCGAACCACTCAACGAAATCCATCAACATCCGGTTCCGGACCTCTCAACGGAACCAAGACACCAAAAGGGGTTTCCGGACCATCACTCAACGAAATCCAAACTGGGATACGATTCCAGACCATCACTCAACGGAATCGCGGAGTAGAAGGGATTCCGGACCATCACTCAACGGAATCCAAACCAAGATACGATTCCGGACCATCACTCAACGGAATCGCGAAGCATAAGGGATTCTGGACCATCACTCAACGGAATCCACACTAGGATACGATTCCGGACCATCACTCAACGGAATCGCGGAGTGGAATGTATAACACCAATCAATGAAACAAGACATGGACCGAGTTACCCCAGTTACAAAGGCTCAACGAAACGAGAAATGAAATAATGACACGAGGGTGACACATGTTTCAAGCAACAAACACCATGACAATGGGTTAGCGATCCACTACTAGCCCTCACACTTCATCACATCCATCCAATCATACAATACAACCCATATTCCAAATGCACAAGTCAAATCATACTTAATGAAAATAGATCGATGGCCAGAAACAAAAATAACAGTTCAATAGAATTCACATTTAATAAACATAGATCTATGGCATAAATATATAGAATTCACATCTCCTTAGAAAATTCATTTATGACCCAAATCATATTCATAAATGATGTTAATATAAGAAATCAAGGTAATAACTATAACACATACATTCAAGTCACCCTCTAACCAATGTGGCCCCACTAGACATCACTTAGTATCTAGTAGTACCAATTCTAGTATCTAGAACGGTTCGAGACATGTTGACCAAAAGTCAACTCTCGGTCAACGTAGGGTCCATAACTTTACATAATTCGATCCGGAAAATCCGCACATCAAATTTTGGATCCGTAACTTTCCAAGGTCCACATTATGCTCAAATAATAACATACTAAAATCTCAACACGATCCGGCGGTCGGATCTCCGCCAATTTCAAAATTCAAGTGGCGGTCGGCATTTAATGTATCAAACTTAGAAATCCAATTAGGGAAGATCCATACGTCGGATTCCCAATCCGTAAATTTCTATGATCCACAAATATTATGTTCTATCACGCAATAAGTGACAATCCAACGGTCGGATCGTCGATTCATATTTTGACCAAGTAAGGTATCATAACGAAACTAAGTCCAAACAATCAAATTTCGTCATACGGATATCAAACATGAACTCAGGGCATCTAATAGTACTTAAAAGACATCGTCAGACTACTGACCAGGCCGCCGCCGCGGGTGGCGGTCGGCCGCCCCGACTTCCCGGAAAATTCAACTATTTTTAAAAATTACCATAAATTACAGAAATGAAGATCTCGAAGTGTAGAACAAACTTTATATCTGTTGACAAGTCCAATTTGGCCGGGAAAGGCTCCAATTCCATCAAAACCCGTCGGCACCCTAAGTGTGGGTGTGTTCGATTCGACCTCCAAACTTGCTCCGACACCTCCACCACTGCTTGGGCTTTGTTCCTGGGTTCTAGGGAAGTGTTCTAGTAGTGGTGGTTGAACAAAAACGTTTCAGGTTTGGTGGAATTTCACCCAACACCGTCGCACCCAACCGGTGTTGTTCTTTAAGATTTCAAGCCCAATTCCTTCGGATTTGAGGTGGAAATGACAAGGAGAGGGTCGTAGAATCCATCCCACAACGTAATTTGGTTTCAATCGTCGGAATTTAGCTTGTGAAACCCACGAATTTCATGATTTTCGCCGGGTCCGAATAGAAAACGGGTCAAGATGATGACCCGGTTTCTTCCCTTTCCTTCTCTCTCTTCCCTCCTTTCCCTCCTTTCTTCCCTTTCTCATTGGCCACCTTCTCCTCCCTTTTTCCTGATTCGTCGAGCCCCCCCTTGCTCCCTCCTGAAACTCCCCTCTCTCTCCTTCGCTGCCCACCCGCAGCTTTCTTTCTTCCTCTCTTCTTTTTTTTTTTTTTTTCTTTCTTTCTTTCTTGCTGCCATCTGGCAGCCCTCCTCCTCTTTCTTTTTTTTCTTTTTTTTTTTCTTTTCCCCTCACTAAATCATCCACTCCCACACAAAAAAAGAGGAAATTATAGATTTATGCATGGTAGCCAACTATATAAATAATTCTTTTAAAAGAAAATTCTTGAAATTAATAATACGAAAATACGTAATTTAAATAGTGAAATCCGAGGACGAGATTTCACATCTAAGGTATTGAAGTTTATGTTGAATGAAATGTTTTCTATGTTGCAGCAGAGGAGTTTCAGAGATAGTTGATATCCATTATCCATTGAAATAGAATTGTGCTTTTCTATGTTGCAATGTAGGAGTTTTACAGGTAGGTAGGTTTTTGTATACCTCTGTGTCGAATGAAATATGTGTATGTTGTTTGCTGCAAATGAATTGATTTCATTGCATTTCAGGCTTCGTGACTTGAAGCAACTTGGTGAGTTTTATGCTCTTTGTTTGATTATAGTATACTCTTTTTCAATGAGTTCAAGGCAAAGGGTTCATGCTGATTTTTTGGTGCCAAATGAATTTTTATGTTCTTGGGATGATTTGAAATTCTGGGATTTCTGGATTGAATAGGGCCTATGCTAATCTTAAATGGACGTGCCTCCTTATTATTTCTGGATTGAAGTTTATGTTGAATGAAATGTTTTCGATGTTGCAGCAGAGGAGTTTAAGAGATAGTTGATATCCATTATCCATTGACAGAGGACACGTATAAGGCCTTCAAGAATATGTACCATGTCCTTACAGAGTCCAGGAAGGTCCAGCAACAACAATGGTGCGCCTCCCTCACCTTCCTCACTCTCCAAGCACCAAAAAATATATAGAGATTTTTATATTTGGATGTTACTAGCAATACCATATTGCCTATTGCTTCCTTTTCTTTTTTTTCCCGATCATACTAGCAGTAGCATATGTTCCCTTTTAGATTGTGAAGGAAAAGGGGATACTGGAACTTTCATGACCTTTGATAATCAATACATTTTGGAAAGCAGTTTTTTCTATTTCTTATTACTTAACGTGGAAGCGGTACTCATATCAATATTTTTACCATAATGTATAGCTTCATAGTTGTGCATATTTCAGTTGATCCTCTCTTTTGCTCATCTCCTGCAAAAATGGGTGAGTTTGGGAAATAGGTTGTCTGAATCCAAAGCTAAAGACTTAAAATGAAGGAGAATTGAGTAGTTGGAACGTTTCCCCAAAGTTTGATTCACGAAATTCAGTATATGACTAGCTTATTCGTGTAAATGTTTTTATGAAATATTATTACTGCTTCTGAGTAAGCCTTTGTTTGGAGCAGGTTGGAAAGGCTCGAGATGTTGGTGTCAATAGAATTGTGCTTTTCCCCAAAGTTTCAGATGCTTTGAAAGGTTTTACTCTTACTCTCCTGCTTTTGTTCAAATGTGTGTTGCCTCATTTCATTTTCCATTGTTGAATTTCAATGCTATGTTTTCATACATAACATTTTGTTTGCAAGTTTTTAACTACAGAACTACTAATCCTGATATTTATTCTATGGTATGTTAAGCAATAGAAAAACACTACAAATTTACCAAAAGAAATCCCTGTTCGTGATTAATTAATTGTGATGATTGATTGCGATTAATTCTTTTTATATATTACAGCTTAATGAACGAAGAGGACTTCGAAAACCTGAAATGGCTCCGTGTATTCAAGTAAGTCTATATGTTTCTCTCGGTAAATTAAACTCATAACTTCTCTGGAGTCTAAATGCTTAAGCTCACTTTGTATATGTTTACGTTTTTCCGATGCAGCAGGTATGACCTTTACAGCAAGAGCAAGGTACGGGTTGACATTGAGAAGGTGAAGCCATACTATCTCTCTCTCATTGAGAAGGTAAGCTCAGCCAGATTTCATTTTATTCAACATACATTTTTTTTTCCTGGATTAATTAGTGTTTTCTACTTAACAATGCCGGTTGTGCAGTACTTCCCTTTGAAGTTAAGATGGTGAAACTCGCACATCTGCCGTTCGATGTCTAATGAGGGTCGATTATATATCTTCAGCCAGCGAGCTATATCTGAATATCTAAAACAATACATCTTTGGGACGCGTAGCACCCGTGATGCAAAAAAACCTCTCGCACGCACGTTACGTGCAGAGAGGCTAGTAACATATAATCCCCGTCTCGGTGTCCTGGACATAAGAAATCTCTCAATAAATTAGACCAAATAATGATTGGTAAGTTCTCTTTTTTCACAAATTCAAAACAGAGAGAGAAAGTGGGTGCATTTTCCAAGTGAAATTCCAAATGTGCTGAATCCAAAATCTGAAAATCTATATAGGGTTCTGAAAAAGAGGCGACACCACGTCATACTTTGACTGAAGATTGAAATGTCAGGCTTCACCATCAATAGGAGAATTGGTAAAGACGTTGTAAAGAAATTACTAGCATACTTTCCCGTGTAAGAAAATTAAAATACATGTGTGATAAATGTTAATTTAATATTTAAATGATGACGTGATAAGAGTAGAGCTCACTACTTTTCCAACAGAAATAAAAAATTAATATCTAACTAGCCTGCAAATTAGGTGGCCCGCATTTCTAATTCAATTTTCTAGGCTGTAGCCTGCACACTAGGTTCTTGAACAAGAACAACAATGTTGTTATTACCCTAAACCTCACCACCACAAAGTGATTTCTTTTTACCAAACAAACATCTGAAGAATCCAATTTTAGAAGCGTTATTTTATTATAAATGATTGATGAAATAGCAGTTCTAATATTTTAACATAGTTGTAGACGTAGTTTAGGTCAAAGTACTCAAGTTTGAACTATTTTTATATAAATTAGAGTCGTTTAGAATTCTATAAATGTAAAAAAATTTGTCATTTATGTCGGTTTTACTTTCCTGTAAAAGAGGTGTTTGATCATGTCATACAATCCAAACTTGGTTAATAAACAATATCAGAAGAAGCAGAAAATAATAAAAGGAAAAAGACATAGACTTCAAACAAGTATGAAGAGCCAAAACGATACAGGATCAAAACTATATATGTAAAATATGAATATTAATAACATTGTCATCCATATAATATGTTCAAATCCCTCACGCTTTTACCTAGCAGTACTAATTAGATGTGTTTTTCAATGATGGCGAGATTTGGCACAGCAGAAATGTTGCTCTTTTGTAACTGAAAAGTCACGAGTTCGAGTCGTAGAAACAACCTCTTTGCAAGAGAAGGTTAAAGTTATGTACGATAGATGTTTTTCCCTATCGACCCTTGCAAAGCGAGGAGCGTTATAGGCTTGAGTTCGTCCTTTTAACAAATCAAGGAGATGAGTGGCAAATAAACCTCCACCCACCTAATCAAATCTGAAATGCATTCATATACATTCTTTATACTGAAATGTAAAAGACAAAAAAAAAAAAAAAACTGTCACGCACTAGCATTAGGTGAAGTAGACCTAGTACTAGGCCATTTTTGCGTGACAGAAACCGGAGAAGGCGGAGGTCTCATGTTCAACAGCCCGATCTCATCACCATCTGGCGAAGCTGGCGGCTGTACACTCGTTTTCACACTCTCACTGTCCAGTTCCGGCTTTAAATTCTCAGGGACATAACTCCCGCTTTCGATCATTTTCAAAGCCTCCAAAACCTCATTCATGGTAGGCCTCACGTTGTTGTCCTGCTGCAAGCATTGAAAAGCCAACTCTGCCACTGCAATGATCATCCTTCTAACTTCACCATCGGATTCGAACCCGAGACGTTGATCTACCAACTCGTTGAACAAACCTTTCTGAATTTTGCTTATGGCTAGGTTAGCCAGATTAATTTCGTGCCTGTGTCTCATTATATCAACTGCTGGAAGAGATGATATGAGCTCGATGAGAACAACTCCAAAACTATAAACGTCACTCTTGCTAGTTAGCTGGTAACACTCGTGATACTCTGGATCAACGTAACCCGGTGTCCCTTGTGGAGCGGTTGAGACATGCGTGACATCAAAGGGGAAGAGCCGGGAGAGCCCAAAATCTGCAACTTTAACGCAGAAATTGTCATCGAGCAGAATGTTGTTAGTCTTCACATCGCGATGTACAATTTCAGAAGCATGGAGGTAGGACAATGCGTTGGCGGTTTCAATGGCGATGCTCATACGTATAGGCCAAGTGAGTGAGCCAGGGTCTGCTCTGTCTCCGTGGAGATGATCAGCAACGGTTCCATTGGAAATGTATTCGTAGACAAGGATGAGTTCACGGCTGCGGCGTGAGGTGCAGCCATAAAGGGTGACTAAGTTTCTGTGTCGCAGACGGGTGAGGATTTCAATTTCATTTAGGAACTGTTCAACGCCTTTGTAATTGTGCTCATATAAGCGCTTGACTGCAACTTCCCGACCATCTTTGAGTTTTCCTATATTGGATTGATTAAAGAGTAAGCTGCTGCAGATACTATGCAACTTAACTTCATCTTTACTTGCCTAGTGTAAATGATTTCTTTTATTTTTTCGGAAATTAACACATATATAGAAGATTAGCTCTTACCATAGTAGACAGTTCCGAAACCTCCATCTCCAAGTTCATTTTCGCTATCAAAGTGGTTCGTGGCCTCATCGAGGACTCTGTAGCTGAAGACCGGGACACCACAGTAGGCGCCGCCCTCTTCTATGTAGGAATTTGTGTATGGCTGAGAAGAAATGTACCTTGAGAGGAAGAGTGAAGAGCGTTTTTGCTTGTAAAGCAACAGAAGACACGCGCATATAGCAAAAAGTAATGGAAATCCAAGGCCAATTCCTACAGAATACAAGTGAGAGAGACAGTTACAATGCAGTTTATACCGGAGGTGCTTAAAGGAGAGTTAAATTTGATCGAAGGTATGTTACGCAGAGCAATCAATTGACTTTGGCAATGTGTTTAAACGCTTGCTCATTCCCATGATTCTTAGGAAAATTAATCCAGAGTCATTGGGGAATGATTGGTTTCCGTCCTTTGGTTCTAAAGCTTGTCCTAAATGAGTATCCATATCAATTAGATATATAAATGTAGAGATATCAATCTTACCTAGTCCGAGCTTCAATTTCAACTGCTTATGTCCTGCAAAGAAAACTGTTGTTAGTTAAATCACAGAAGATGGAAGTGGCATAAATAACAAATCATTTAATACTTATGTGTCCCTGTGTATATTTTTGTATCCGATACGAAGTGTTTTCGATAAACTGTTTCCTGTTTCTAAGAGTTATATCCTTTAAGAAAGGAATCGGATTGATGCACATCAAAGGAAAAAAAAAGGTGATGTAAATGTATATACCTTTTCCCCCTTTTTCCCCCTTCTCTGTGGTGTTGCATTTAAATTTTCCCTCTTCAACCAGGCATTCACCTTTGCTTTCAACACATCGAAAACATTCTGGTGCTGACACTTCGAGGAAAAACTCAGCAGTCAAAGAAGACAACGTGATTTGTTGAGACGGAATCATGGGGACCTGAATGGTTGCACACCCTGGTGGTGGGGGAGGTGAAGGGCTAGGTAAACTACTGTCAGATGGAGCGATGTAATAAGTATGGTTAGCATTTTCGCAGCTATCACTACGTTGTGGATAAATTTTTTTGGTGTTGCATTTGAAAAGGAACAGACTGTGTGTCAGTAATTCTACGTCAGGGATTGAAGAAGCGTTGGGAAGACTCAAGTCGTCGAAAACTCCGTCGTTGCAGCGATCCTTTTCTAAGCGGTCGGCAAGGTCTCTGTCTTTGATAGAAATCGAAGGTGGAAATAAAGAGCCTTGGAATTCATGCCAGTATCCTCCCCCTTTCAATTGGAGTTTTGGCCGTTCGGGGTCTGCACAATCGACTGTGAACAATCCGCATTCAGGAGGATCTCCCACGCTTTTGAAGGGGAAGCTGATTTCGCCTGCTGAGCTGCAGAACTGGAATGGACAATGTTTGGCTTCAGCAGAGTGCAGAACCACAAGGTGAGCAAGAATGGCGAGAATAAACAAAGCCACTGGAGCCATCGGATGATTCCGAGCTGATCAACAAGAAGAAAGCGCCGCAAAGGAAGAACAATAAGAAAGTCTACTCCTCCTCTTCAGAACAAGAGTGTTGAATTGTTTAGAGGTTCTGAATTCTTTGTTTGCAATATATTAAGGAAATTGGCTGTTTAACACGCCAGTTGACTTGGAAATTAGGAGACGGAAGACTTGTGGAAGCAAACCATGTAAAAAAGTTGCTTGATACACACTGTTTGATTGGTTGGCTTAAAGACTTCCGTGGCCTATTAGGGAGTTTCCTTCCCAACTTCCCCAATGACCAGCACCAGAAAGACTTTGACCCCTTGACTCTTCAACCATTTTCGCCACGAACAAGTCCTTCAAACTGTTCCTCTGAGGCGGAATCTTCTCCGGTAGCGGCATCGGAACCGGCGGGTCACGGCGGCGACTGCTGCTCCGGGTTAGGAGCATCAGCAAGGTGGGTTTGCGGCGGCGGAACTGGATCAACGGGCTCGTCCGCGGGCTTCGCATCGGGCTCTGGGCCACGCCGCACTGCGTGGCGAGGAGCTTGAATTTCTGTAAAGTCCCCATCTTTTGGATTTGAGGTCTGTTGCTGCTGCTAACTCCCATTCTTCTCTCTCAATATATACATGTAAATTTTGGGGGTGAATATTTGAATTTAAATTGGAGAATGATTGCTGGGGAGAGACTGAGACACAATTGATTGCTTGTGAAATGGAGAAAATGATATATTGGGAAGTGGATGCATCTTTTTTTACACATTTTTTTTTGAGAAATGCTAAGTACACTCTAATGGGACTCTTCATGTTCTCTCTAAAACGTTTAATATTAATTTCGTGTTAAAATTATATAATATTATGTCAAAAAATGAGATGGTAGTAAGTTCAGGGATAGTTACCTTTTTCTCAATAAATTATAAAAAAAAATTCTATTCAAATTACGGGGTTATACTATTAGAGATAATATTGTAAAGGATAAAACTTAGAGCTGTTATATTTGGCTGTTATAGTTTGGTTTATCTGTTTTGGATTCTTTAGTTAGTTAGGTGAGCTGTCCTCACTATTTGATCAGATGGTTTGTATATAAACAAAACTATGTAATCTTATTCATTAAGAAATGAAATTATAACTTTTCTATTATGGTATCCATCGCCTTTGTCTAAAGACTCTCTCCACTGATCCCCTTCGCTTCTTCACCGCCTCTGATCCTCCTCATTTCTTCACCGATGAACGGTTCTTCGTCTTCTTCTCCTTTTCAAACCCTAGATCTCAGCCATGGCAGCAAATTCCTCTGCTTCAGATTCTGAAATTCATCTCTCTCCGGTCACAAATCTGTGCCCTAACTCCTCTCAATCGCTGATTTCTTCAATCACGATCCAGAATATTGGCTCTTTGGTTCCAATCAAGCTTACCACCACAAATTATCTTACCTGGAATGCTCTCTTCGCTCCAATTTTTCGCCGATACAATCTCACCGGTATCGTTGATGGCTCGGTGGCTGCTCCGCCCAAATTTCTTCGCGATTCATCTGGAAATCGCGCATCTACGTTGAATCCTGAGTTTGTGACCTGGTATGAAAATGATCAGAATATCTTGATCTGGATCAACTCTACTCTCTCCGATTCTCTGATTCCCTACACAGTTGGTGTTACATCTTCTCGGGAATTATGGTCTAAACTCGAATCAAGACTTGCGACGGCTTCGCAATCTCACATCCATGAACTCAGATCTCGTCTTCGTACTATCACAAAAGGTGATTCTACCGCTGCTGTTTATCTTCAACAAATTGAAGAAATCGCTGATGCTCTTGCCAGCGCCGGTGCTCCGGTTGAGGATTCTGAATTGATCTCTGTAACACTTCATGGATTGCCTCCTGACTATGATTCCTTCATTGATGCTGTTCAATTTCGTCTTGGATCGACTACGATTGATGAATTACATGGCCTCCTCCTCAGTAAGGAAATTCAACTCAACAACCGCAAGCAAACCTCCTCACCTTCCATCCAAGCCTTTCACTCATCCACTGGTATTCTTCCTACACCAACTACTCCTCCAACTTCTCAGGTGTATGTTGCACAAAACTTCAGCAATCCAAATCAAGGCCGTGGCATGGATCGAAATTTCTCTATCTCCAGAAATTTCCAAAATCGAGGTACGGATAGGAATTTCTCAAATTACAGGGGCAACAATCAGAGGAACAACTTCTCTCGTCAGAACAATCCACGTCATAATCGTGGTTCGAGATCCAATTTCAACAACTCTGGCAGAAGAATCTCCTGTCAAATTTGCAAACAATTTGACCATGAAGCTATTGATTGTCCTCATCGTCTGAATCCTAACTATGGCACCAAATCTCAAATGGCGTTATGTGCAAATACATCCAACACTGCTCCCACTTGGATTCTTGATTCTGGTGCAAGCTCGCACATGACCAATTCCTATGCCAATCTGCAGAATCCTGAGTCCTACAATGGTCCTGAGCAAGTATACATCGGAGATGGAAAAGGTTTAACTATTCTCCACTCTGGCTCTTCATCTATATCTACTTCCGCTCATAATTTTGATCTCAAAAATGTTTTACATGTGCCTGCACTCAAACAAGATTTGCTCTCTGCAAATAAATTCATTCTTGATAATTCATGTTCTGTTCATCTCTATCCTTTTCACTTTACTGTGAAGGATCTTTCTTCGGAGAAGACGCTTTTTAAAGGCTCTGTGAAAGATGGCTTTTATCCCTTTCATGCTTCTTCTCCAATTGCTGGTCATCCTCAGGCTTTTGCAACAACATCCAAAGCTTCTCAGGATGTGTGGCATCAGCGTCTCGGCCATCCTACTTTCCAAATACTAAATAAAATTGTTTCCAAAGCTTGTATTCGCATTTCTGATAGAATAAACAAGTCCCAGTGTTCAAGCTGTGTTTTGGGAAAATGTTCTAAGCTTCCTTTCAAATCTGTCTCTTGTAATACAAGCAAACCTTTGGAACTATTACATACTGATGTATGGGGGCCCTCATCTACTCTCTCTGTACATGGTTTCAGATATTATATCATCTTTATTGATGATTTTACCAAGTATTGCTGGTTTTTTCCTCTTCAATATAAATCTGAAGTTTTTGCTACATTTACTCAGTTCAAGCTTATGGTTGAAAATATGTTATCCACCAAGATTATTACTGTCAGGTCAGACAATGGTGGTGAATTCACAAGCAATCAGTTCTCTAATTTTCTAAGAGAACGTGGCATCTCTCATCAACTCAGCTGCCCTCACACCCCAGAACAAAATGGTTGTGCTGAGAGGAAGCACAGACATCTTGTTGAAACTGCCAGAACTCTTCTTGCAGCCTCTAAAGTTCCCTATATCTACTAGGTTGAGGCTTTCTCTACAGCTATCTACTTGATCAACAGAATGCCTACTGCACTCAAATGCTCACCTTGGGAAGCTCTATTTCATCGCCCTCCAGATTACTCCACTCTTAGAATTTTCGGCTGCCAATGCTTTCCCTGGTTAAAGCCATACATCAAATCCAAGCTTGATCCGAAGAGTACATCCTGTGTGTTTCTGGGTTACAGCCTCCAACATAAAGGCTACAAGTGTCTGGATGTTCTGAGTAAGAAGATGTACATCTCTAGACACGTTGTTTTCAATGAGCAAGCCTTTCCATTTCACCAGATATCCACCTCTCCAAGTCCTTCTTCCACAGTACCTTCATTCAATACCTCAATCCCATCCACCCTAACCTTTACTTCTAGAAGTCCACCACTGCAAACCAATAATTCATCTGCCCCATCTTCACCCATATCCCAATCAATTCCCCCATCTCCCACTTTACCATCTAGTTCCCCACTTTCCCAACCACTCCCTCCTTCTGCTCTTCCATCCAACACACACCCTATGCAAACCAGATCAAAATCTGGCATTTCCAAGCCTAAAGCCTATACAGCCACTAAACATCCAATTCCTCCCCATATTTCACAAGACTACATCCCTTCTACCTACATTCAAGCATCCAAATATCCTCAATGGCGGCAAGCTATGCAGGAGGAACTTAATGCCCTCCTCAGCACTGGAACCTGGTCTTTAGTTCCCTCTCACCCTTCTCAGAATTTGGTGGGTTGTAAGTGGGTTTTTCGTATCAAACGGAAACCTGATGGCTCTATAGACAGGTTCAAAGCCCGTCTAGTTGCAAAGGGATTCCATCAGCAACAAGGCTTGGACTACACAGAAACATTCAGCCCTGTAGCCAAACCTGTTACAATTCGATTGCTTCTCACTTTAGCATCAAAGTTCAACTGGTTTCTCAACCAACTTGACGTGAGCAATGCCTTTCTCCATGGCAATCTTGCTGAGTCTGTTTTCATGATTCAACCTCCAGGTTTTGAGGACCCCTCCAAAGCCAGTTATGTGTGCAAACTACACAAATCCCTGTATGGCCTCAAACAGGCTCCTCGGGCCTGGTATGAAAAATTGCACACAGCCTTATCCTCACTTGGCTTTCTTGGATCTCAAAACGATCACTCTCTGTTTGTCAAGAAGACTCCTGATCTTGTCTTCATCTTGGTCTATGTTGATGACATTCTTGTCACGGGTCCCAATCCCCAAGCCTGCACAGACACCATCTCTCAGCTCAGTGATCTCTTTCCAATTAAGGACTTGGGTCCATTACACTTCTTTCTTGGAATTGAAGTAAAACGGTCCTCCTCGGGCATCTTTATCTCCCAAACTAAATACATCCTGGATTTACTCAAGAAAGCACATATGGATGGTGCTAAGCCCTGTGTTACTCCCCTAAGTACTTCCCAACTGGATCATACTTCTCCACTACTCACTAATCCCACCGAGTACAGATCTTTGGTGGGTGGACTCCAATATCTAACCTGGTCCAGACCTGACTTGTCCTTTGCAGTCAACTTAGTCTGCCAATTCATGCAGAATCCTCGAGAATCACATCTTCAAGCAGTCAAGCGCATATTGAGGTATCTCAAAGGCACCATTGACCTTGGCCTTTGGTTTCCTAAATGTGCCAAACCTCTCAGCATCAATGCATTCTCAGATGCTGATTGGGCAGGCTGTCATTTAGATCGACGATCAACTGGTGGGTTTTGTGTTTTTCTGGGAGATTCTATTATCAGCTGGAGCGCAAAGAAACAACCTACAGTGGCTCGCTCCTCCACTGAGGCAGAGTACAGATCCCTTGCAAATACAGCTGCAGAGATCACATGGATCTGCAAATTATTGGTTGATATTGGATTGGTTCTTCCTTGCTCCCCTACACTATGGTGTGACAATATTTCCGCCATATCTTTAGCCAAAAATCCAATTTTTCATGCCCGGACCAAACATGTGGAAATTGATTACCACTATATTCGGGAAAAGGTGTTATCTAATGAAATCTCAGTTCAATTTGTTTGCTCACAGGACCAACTAGCTGATATCTGCACCAAATCCTTGCCCAAAACCAGATTTCTCTGTCTCCGGGACAAACTATCACTTCATCTACCTCAGTTCAGTTTGAGGGGGAATATTAGAGATAATATTGTAAAGGATAAAACTTATAGCTGTTATATTTGGCTGTTATAGTTTGGTTTATCTGTTTTGGATTCTTTAGTTAGTTAGGTGAGCTGTCCTCACTATTTGATCAGATGGTTTGTATATAAACAAAACTATGTAATCTTATTCATTAAGAAATGAAATTATAACTTTTCTATTATATACAACGCATGTCATTATACAATAGAAAAAATATTTTTTTAATTATATATCATATAATCCCGTCTCGGTGTCCTGGGCATAAGAAATCTCTCAATAAATTAAACCAAATAATGACTGGTAAGTCCTCTTATTTCACAAATTAAAAAAAAGAGAGAAAGGGAGGAGGATTGTCTGCCCTTCCACTTTTCATGCCCTTCTGTCTGTGTGATCACCGTTACTATTTATTTTTGTCTAATAATCTTTATAAAAAATAATATAAAATATTGAATTGGTTTAATCGTGACCACACAAAATAGAAAGATACGAAAAATGGGAGGGCAGACAATCCCGAGAAAAAGTGATTGCATTTTCCAAGTGAAATTCCAAATGTGCTGAATCCAAAATCTGAAAATCTATATAGGGTTCTAAAAAAAAGGCGACACCACATCATACTTTGTCTGAAGAAGAGTGAAAGGTCAAGCTTAACCATCAATAGGAGAATTGGTAAAGACACTGTAACGAAATTACCAGCATACTTTGCCGTGTAAGAAAATTAAAATACATATCAGTGTGTTAAATGTTAATTTAATTGTTAAATAATTAAGAGTAGAACCAACTACTTTTCAAAAGAAATAAAAAATTAATATCTAACTAGCCTGCAAATTAGGTGGCCCGCATTTCTATTTCAATTTTCTAGGCTGTAGCCTGCACACTGAACAAGAACAACAATGTTGTCATTACCCTAACCCTCACCACCACAATGTGATTTCTTTTTACCAACCAAACATCTGAAGAATCCAATTTTAGAAGCGTTATTTTATTATAAATGATTGATGAAATAGTAGTTCTAATATTTTAACATAGTTGTAGACGTAGTTTGGGCCAGAGTACTCAAGTTTGAACTATTTTTACATAAATTAGAGTAATTTAGAATTTTATAAATGTAAAAACTTTTGTCGTTTATGTCAATTTTACTTTCATGTAAAAGAGGTGTTTGATCATGTCAGACAATCCAAACTTGGTTAATAAACAATATCAGAAGAAGCAGAAAATAATAAAAGGAAAAAGACATAGACATCAAACAAGTATGAAGAGCCAAAACAATACAGGATCAAAACTATACATGTAAAATATAAATATTAATAACAATGTCTCCAAATAATATGTACAAATCCCTCAAGCTTTTACCTAGCAGTACTAATTAGATGTGTTTTTCAATGATTTCAATGATGGCGAGCCTTAGTACAATAGAAATGTTGCTCTTTTGTGGCCAAAACGTCATGAGTTCGAGTCATATAAACAGTCTTTTTGTAAGAGAAGGTTAAAGTTATGTACGATAGATGTACTTCCCTCTTGACCCTTGCAAAACGGGAAGCATTATTGGCTTGAGTTCGCCCTTGTAACAAATCAAGGAGATGAGTGGCAAATAAACCACCACCCACCTAACCAAATCTGAAATGCATTCATATATGTTCTTTATACTGAAATGTAACACACACAAAAAGAAAACTGTCACGCACTAGCATTAGGTGAAGTAGACCTAGTGCTAGGCCATTTTTGCGTGACGGAAACCGGCGAAGGCGGAGGTCTCATGTTCAAAAGCCCGATCTCATCACCATCTGGCGAACCTGGCGGCTGTACACTCGTTTTCACACTCTCACTGTACAGTCCGGCTTTAAATTATCAGGGACATAACTCCCGCTTTCGATCATTTTCAAAGCCTCCAAAACCTCATTCATGGTAGGCCTCACGTTGTTGTCCTGCTGCAAGCATTGAAAAGCAACCTCTGCAACTGCAATGATCATCCTTCTAACTTCACCATCGGGTTCGAACCCGAGACGTTGATCTACCAACTCGTTGAACAAACCTTTCTGAATTTTGCTTATGGCTAAGTTAGCCAGATTAATTTCGTGCCTGTGCCTCATTATATCAACTGCCGGAAGAGATGATATGAGCTCGATGAGAACAACTCCAAAACTATAAACGTCACTCTTGCTAGTTAGCTGGTAACACTCGTGATACTCTGGATCAACGTAACCCGGTGTCCCTTGCGGAGCGGTTGAGACATGCGTGACATCAAAGGGGAAGAGCCGGGAAAGCCCAAAATCTGCAACTTTAACGCAGAAATTGTCATCGAGCAGAATGTTGTTAGTCTTCACATCGCGATGTACAATTTCAGAAGCATGGAGGTAGGACAATGCGTTGGCGGTTTCAATGGCGATGCTCATACGTATAGGCCAAGTGAGCGACCCAGGGTCTGCTCTGTCTCCGTGGAGATGATCAGCAACGGTTCCATTGGAAATGTATTCGTAGACAAGGAGGAGTTCACGGCTGCGGCGTGAGGTGCAGCCATAAAGGGAGACTAAGTTTCTGTGGCGCAGACGGGTGAGGATTTCAATTTCATTTAGGAACTGTTCAACGCCTTTGTAATTGTGCTCATATAAGCGCTTGACTGCAACTTCCCGACCATCTTTGAGTTTTCCTATATTGGATTGATCAAAGAGTAAGCTGCTGCAGATACTATGCAACTTAACTTCATCTTTACTTGCCTAATGTAAATGATTTCTTTTATTTTTTTCGGAAATTAACACATAAATAGAAGATTAGCTCTTACCATAGTAGACAGTTCCGAAACCTCCATCTCCAAGTTCGTTTTCGCTATCAAAGTGGTTTGTAGCCTCATCGAGTACTCTGTAGCTGAAGACCGGGACACCACAGTAGGCGACCGGGACACCACAGTAGGCGCCGCCCTCTTCTATGTAGGAATTTGTGTATGGCTGAGAAGAAATGTTCCTTGAGAGGAAGAGTGAAGAGCGTTTTTGCTTGTAAAGCAACAGAAGACACGTGCATATAGCCAGAAGTAATGGAAATCCAAGGCCAATTCCTACAGAATACAAGTGAGAGAGACAGTTACAATGCAGTTTATACCGGAGGTGCTTAAAGGAGAGTTAAATTTGATCGACGGTATGTTACGCAGAGCAATCAATTGACTTTGGCAACGTGTTTAAACGCTTGCTCATTCCCATGATTCTTAGAAAATTAATCCAGAGTCATTGGGGAATGATTTGTTTCTGTCCTTTGGTTCTAAAGCTCGTCCTAAATGAGTATCCATATCAATTAGATATATAAATGTAGAGATATCAATCTTACCTAGTCCTAGCTTCAATTTCAACTGCTTATCTCCTGCAACATGAACTGCAAAGAAAACTGCTGTTAGCTAAATCACAGAAGATGGAAGTGGCATAAATAATGTTGCCATTCAAAAAAAGGAGGCTAATGCATACATAACAATCATTTAATACTTGTGTGTTTCAATAAACTGTTTGCTGTTTCTAAGAGTTATATCCTTTGAAGAAAGGAATCGGATTATCGCACGTCAGAGAAAGAAAGAAAGGTCATGTAAATGAATATACCTTTGGCGCATTTAAATTTTCCCTCTGGAACCAGGCATTCACCTTTCGTTTCACGACATTGAGTACAGTTTGGTGCTGACGCAAAGAGCTGAAACTCAGCTGTCAATGAAGAGTACATGTCGGGTTGAGAAAGACGCATGGGGACCTGAATGGTTGTACAACTTGGTGGCAGAGGGTTAGGTAAATTACTGTCAGATGAATTGATATAGTAAGTATGGTTAGCATTTCGGCAGCCATCCTTAGGTTGTGGATAGGAATTTTTGTCTAAGGTGGTCTTACATTTGAGAAGGGTAAGATTGAGTGTGGATAATGAGACTTCAGGGATTGGAGAAGCGATGGGAAGACTCAAGTCGTCGAAAACTCCGTCGTTGCAGTGATCCTTTTCTAAGCGGCCGGCAAGGTCTTCGTCATTGATAAAAATGAAATGTGAAGATAAAGGCACTGTGAATTCATGCCAATATCCTCCCTTTTCCAATTGGACTTTTGGCTGATCGGGTTCTGAACAATTGACTCTGAACAATCCGCATTCAGGAGGATCTTCCGTGCTTTTGAAGGGGAACTTGATGTGGCCTACTGTGTCACGGCAGGAGTGGCCTGGACAATGTTTGGAGGGTTTTATTGGATATCCAGCAGAGTGCAGAACCACAAGTTGAGCAAGAACGGGGAGAATAAACAAAGCCACCGGAGCCATCCGAAGATTCCGAGCTGATCAACAAGAAGAAAGCGCCGCAAAGGAAGAACAATAAGAAAATCTACTCCTCCTCTTCAGAACAAGAGTGTTGAATTGTTTAGAGGTTCAGAATTCTTTGTTTGCAATATATTAAGGAAATTGGCTGTTTAACACGCCAGTTGACTTGGAAATTAGGAGATGGAAGACTTGTGGAAACTAACCATGTAAAAAAGTTGCTTGATACACTGTTTGATTGGTTGGCTTAAGGACTTCCGTGGCCTATTAGGGGAAATTTTTAGTTGTGACGGGAATACAAGTGGTAAACCACGCGTTTTAATAAGGGTGGTGAGAAATTTTATATTTTAAGTTATTAAGTTTTTAGCACACATATCTCAACCCCCTGAATGTACCACCCCGCACCGAAAAATCTCTCCCTATTAGGGAGTTTCCTTCCCAACATCCCCAATGACCAGCACCGGAAAGACTTTGACCCCTTGACTCTTCAACCATTTTCGTCACGAACAAGTCCTTCAAACTGTTCCTCTGAGGCGGAATCTTCTCCGGTAGCGGCATCGGAACCGGTGGGTCACGGCGGCGACTGCTGCTCCGGGTCAGGAGCATCAGCAAGGTGGGTTTGCGGCGGCGGAACTGGATCAACGGGCTCGTCCGCGGGCTTCGCGTCGGGCTCTGGGCCACGCCGCACTGCGTGGCGAGGAGCTTGAAATTTCTGTAAAGTCCCCATCTTTTGGATTTGAGGTCTGTTGCCGCTGCTAACTCCCATTCCTCTCTCTCAATATATACATTTAAATTTTGGGGGTGAATATTTGAATTTAAATTGGAGATTGATTGCTGGGGAGAGACTGAGACACGATTGATTGCTTGTGAAATGGAGAAAAGGATACGTTGGGAAGTGGATGCATCTTTTTTATACACACTTTTTTGAGAAATGCTAGGTACACTTAGATGGAAGCCTTCATAGCCTCTCTAAAACGTTTAACGTTAATTTTATGCCAAAATTATAAAATGTTGTGCAAAAAAATGAGGCAGCAGCAAGTTCAGGAATAGTTTTCTTCCTCTCTCAATAAATTAGACTGATTTTTCTATCTAAAATATGAGACGATACAACATATGTCATTATAAAATTGAAGAAACATTTAAACAATTTTTTTCTTCTAATTATATAATAATATATGATCTGCGGTCATGTTTTCTAGGCACAATAAATTAGACCAAATGATGATTGGTAATTTTCTCTTTTTTCACAAATTCAAAAAAGAGAGAGTAAGTGGGTGCATTTTCGAAGTGAAATTGTGCTGAATCGAAAATCTGAAAATCTATATAGGGTTCTGAAAAAGAGGCGACCCCACCCCATACTTTGATTGAAGAAGATTGAAAGGTCAGGCTTTAACCGAGAATTGGTAAAGACACAGTACGAGGATGGGATTCTATTCGGATCTCTTCTATAAAATTCGATCCAGGTTTTTGAAATTTGATTAAACGGTTAAAATTATTATAACTTTTAAAATGAGCTTTTGTTTTGAACCGTTAGATCAAATTTCAAGAGTTCGAATCACTTTATTCACATACTTTAATGAAAGAGATCCAAAGATGATCATTTTTGTTGTAACGATATTACTAGCAAACTTTTATCGTGTAAGAAAATTAAAATACGTGTGTGTGTATATATATATAATTTCTAACTAGCAGGTGGCCCGCATTTCTATTTCAATTTTCTAGGCTGTAGCCTGCACACTAGGTTCTTGAACAAGAACAACAATGTTGTCATTACCCTAACTCTCACCACCACACTGATTTCTTTTTACCAAATAAACATATGAAGAATCCAATTTTAGAAGCGTTATTTTATTATAAATGATTGATGAAATAGTAGTTATAATATTTTAACATAGTTGTAGACGTAGTTTAGGCCAGAGTACTCAAGTTTGAACTATTTTTACATAAATTAGAGTAGTTTAGAATTCTATAAGTGTAAAATCTTTTGTCGTTTATGTCGGTTTTACTTTCATGTAAAAGAGGTGTTTGATCATGTCATACAATCCAAACTTGGTTAATAAACAATATCAGAAGAAGCAGAAAATGATAAAAGGAAAAAGACACAGACATCAAACAAGTATGAAGAGCCAAAACGATACAGGATCAAAACTATACATGTAAAATATGAAAATTAATAACAATGTCTCCAAATAATATGTACAAATCCCTCAAGCTTTTACCTAGCAGTACTAATTAGATGTGTTTTTCAATGATGGCGAGTCTTGGTATAACGGAAATGTTGCTCTTTTGTTATCGAAATGTCATAAGTTCGAGTCGTAAAAACCACATCTTTGCAAGAGAAGGTTAAAGTTGTGTACGATAGATGTTCTCCCCTCTCGACCCTTGCAAAACGGGGAGCGTTATTGGTTTGAGTTCGCCCTTTTAACAAATCAAGGAGATGAGTGGAAAATAAACCTCCACCCACCTAATCAAATCTGAAATGCATTCATATATTCTCTTTATACTGAAATGTAACACACACAAAAAAGAAAACTGTCACGCACTAGCATTAGGTGAAGTAGACCTAGTGCTAGGCCATTTTTGCGTGACGGAAACCGGCGAAGGCGGAGGTCTCATGTTCAACAGCCCGATCTCATCACCATCTGGCGAAGCTGGCGGCTGTACACTCGTTTTCACACTCTCACTGTCCAGTTCCGGCTTTAAATTCTCAGGGACATAACTCCCGCTTTCGATCATTTTCAAAGCCTCCAAAACCTCATTCATGGTAGGCCTCACGTTGTTGTCCTGCTGCAAGCATTGAAAAGCCAACTCTGCAACTGCAATGACCATCCTTCTAACTTCACCATCGGATTCGAACCCGAGACGTTGATCTACCAACTCGTTGAACAAACCTTTCTGAATTTTGCTTATGGCTAGGTTAGCCAGATTAATTTCGTGCCTGTGTCTCATTATATCAACTGCTGGAAGAGATGATATGAGCTCGATGAGAACAACTCCAAAACTATAAACGTCACTCTTGCTAGTTAGCTGGTAACACTCGTGATACTCTGGATCAACGTAACCCGGTGTCCCTTGTGGAGCGGTTGAGACATGCGTGACATCAATGGGGAAGAGCCGGGAGAGCCCAAAATCTGCAACTTTAACGCAGAAATTGTCATCGAGCAGAATGTTGTTAGTCTTCACATCGCGATGTACAATTTCAGAAGCATGGAGGTAGGACAATGCGTCGGCGGTTTCAATGGCGATGCTCATACGTATAGGCCAAGTGAGTGAGCCAGGGTCTGCTCTGTCTCCGTGGAGATGATCAGCAACGGTTCCATTGGAAATGTATTCGTAGACAAGGATGAGTTCACGGCTGCGGCGTGAGGTGCAGCCATATAGGGAGACTAAGTTTCTGTGGCGCAGACGGGTGAGGATTTCAATTTCATTTATGAACTGCTCAACGCGTTTGTAATTGTGCTCATATAAGCGCTTGACTGCAACTTCCCGACCATCTTTGAGTTTTCCTATATTGGATTGATCAAAGAGTAAGCTGCTGCAGATACTATGCAAACTTAACTTCCTCTTTAATTGCCTAATGTAAATGATTTCTTTCATTTTTTCGGAAATTAACACATATATAGAAGATTAGCTCTTACCATAGTAGACAGTTCCGAAACCTCCATCTCCAAGTTCGTTTTCGCTATCAAAGTGGTTCGTGGCCTCATCGAGTTCACTGTAGCTGAAGACCGGGACACCACAGTAGGCGCCGGCCCCTTCTATTTCGGAATTTGTGTATGGCTGAGAAGAAATGTTCCTTGAGAGGAAGAGTGAAGAGCGTTTTTGCTTGTAAAGCAACAGAAGAAACCCGCATATTGCAAGAAGTGCTGGAAATCCAAGGCCAATTCCTACAGAATACAATTGAGAGAGAGTTAAAATGTAGTTTATAATGGGGGTGCTTGAAGGAGAGGTTAAATTTTATTGAAGGTATGTTATGCAGAGCAATCAATTGACTTTGTCAATGTGTTTAAACGCTTGCTTATTCCACGATTCTTAGAAAATTAATCCAGATGCATTGAGGAATGATTGATTTCCGTCCTTTGGTTCTAACGCTTGACCTAGATGAGTATCCATATCAATTATATATTTAAATGCAGAGATATCAATCTTACCTAGTCCGAGCTTCAATTTCTTATGTCCTGCAACTTGAACTGCAAAGAAAACTGTTGTTAGTTAAATCACAGAAGATGGAAGTGGCATAAATAATGTTACCGTTCAAAAAAAAAAAAGGAGGCTAATGCATACATAACAATCATTTAATACTTGTGTGTTTCAATAAACAGTTCGCTGTTTCTAAGAGATATCCTTTGAAGGAAGGAACCGGATTATCGCACGTCAGAGAAAGAAAGAAAGGTCATGTAAATGTATATACCTTCGGCGCAATTAAATTTTCCCTTTAGAACCAGGCATTCATCTTCGTCTTCATGACATTGAATACAGTCTGGTGCTGACACGTGGAGGTAAAACTCAGCTGTCAATGAAGAGGACATGTTGGGTTGAGGCGGACGCATGGGGGCCGGAATGGTTGTACAACTTCGTCGCAGAGGTAAATTACTGTTGGATGAATTGATAGAAGTATGGTTAGCATTTCCGCAGCCATCCTGAAGTTGTGGATAAGAATTTTTGTCAAAGATGTTGCATTTGCTAAGGGTAAGATTGAGTGTGAATAATGATACTGGGATTGGAGAAGCTTGAGGACTCAATTCGTCGAAAACTCCGTCCAATTCGTCGAAAACTCCGTCGTCGCAGAGACCCTTTTCTAAGCGGTCAGCAAGGTCTCCGTCATTGATAAAAATCGAAGGTGAAAATAAAGGGCCTTTGAATTCATGCCAGTATCCTCCCTTTTTCAATTGGATTTTTGGCTGATCGGGGTCTGAACAATTGACTGTGAACAATCCGCATTCAGGAGGATCTTCCGTGCTTTTGAAGGGGAAGCTGATGCGGCCTACTGTGGCAGGGCAGGGGCGGCCTGGACAATGTTTGGAGGGTTCCTTTATTGGATCTTCAGCAGAGTGCAGAACCACAAGGTGAGCAAGAACGGCGAGAATAAACAAAGCCACCGAAGCCATCCGAAGATTCCGAGCTGATCAACAAGAAGAAAGCGCCGCAAAGGAAGAACAATAAGAAAATCTACTCCTCCTCTTCAGAACAAGAGTGTTGAATTGTTTAGAGGTTCAGAGTTCTTTGTTTGTAATATATTAAGGAAATTGGCTGTTTAACACGCCAGTTGACTTGGAAATTAGGAGACGGAAGACTTGTGGAAACTAACCATGTAAAAAAGTTGCTTGATACACACTGTTTGATTGGTTGGCTTAAAGACTTCCATGGCCTATTAGGGAAGTTTCCTTCCCAACTTCCCCAGTGACCAGCACCAGAAAGACTTTGACCCCTTGACTCTTCAACCATTCTCGTAATGATGATGCCATTCAAAAATCCTCGAAACTCCTCTGAACCACACATATTACGGAAGGGATCGACTGTTCAGTGTTCACTCGTAGCGTCGTGAGACATGATTGGTCTTTCGTGCCCGGCCCGTCTCGCTTTCGGGTCTACTTATTCGTGTGAACGCTGAACGTATCCATAGCTGAAAAGTATACCTAGTTCTAACGTTGGAATTTAATTTAGTAAAACGTCATGACGAATTTGGTCGTTCGTGGCTGTCATTTTCTGTAGCGGTCATGGTGTAAGTAGGAGACGGGGCAAGAGAGAAAAACGTATCCACAATGCTACCTTCCCGAAGACTTGTGATGTTAGACTTGCTGGTTGGCGCAATGGCTACGGAAGCAACCACGACTTTCTGGGTTTTGTTATCTACTCTCTCTTTCATCCATTCTTCAAGAGTGTTGAATCCGAAAAGCGCGTTGAGTCTTCATGCGTCTTTAGTCTCTTGCCTGTGATTTCTTCGATATAGGGAGATTCGGATCGTAAGTTTTATTCTTGCCTTCGTACGAACATGGATTAGCGGAACTTAGAAAGCAATCAACGGAAGGATTTTAGCTTTAAAGAAGACTGATTTTTAGATTATTGGGGCTTTGAATGTTCCTCTGCCCAGTTCATCTCCAATTGGACAACTTGTGGAGGATATGAAATGGTAGCTTCCATTGATCACTAAGAGCAAGTCCACCGTTTACTATTCACAAACGTAAATTTTCAACTAAAACTCCATATTTAACTCCGATTGAATTTGTCACCTAGTTCTACGGTCTAGTGATATTCATCTTCAATCGTAAGCAAAAAGTTTTGATTCTCGCCAAAGTCGAATTTGAACCATATTATTGCTAACGCATTGTGAGACTAAGCATACCATTTTCCCCTTACGGTAGATAATTTAAAAAAAAAAATACTCCGATTGAATTTTAAATACAAATATTTGCAATTCTTTTGGAATTTTTGTTAAATTTTTTTGCCTCTGGATTAATTATGGTTGTTGATTTCCAATTTTCTTAAAATCAGATACACCAGATTATGCCACGTGACATAACCTATAATTTTCATTTTTTTAAAGTTGGAAATGCAGCGGTCTAGATGAGAAGACCGATACAAATCCAACGGCTGAGGGTGAGGCCTTAGGCTGGGTGAGTGGACCCGCTCTGTCTACTGCCTGACGTCAGCTATGACGTAGGCCACTGCCCGCAGACGCAGCCCGGGCTTGAATTGGCAGGGAAGCCCAACTAGCTGCTACCCTTGCTCCAATTGCCTCAATGATATTGGACCAGTAAAGATGTTTTTTTTTCGGTTGGGGGATTGGGCATTTCGAGCACCAATGGAGTTGCTCTAAGGTTAGATGTACCCAAGTCAGCTGCCAATCCAACGGAGTAGCCCATCGCCTTGCTCGTTATGATCATACGTCAAATCCCCTTGTGCTTGGTTGGACTCTCTTCCGATCTTTACTACTATACCCATTCAATGAAATTCACTATCGTTTCAATGAAAAAAAAATCCAACTTCTACCATCAACTTGGACGCAATTTGAAAGTTGACGTCTATCCCTTCATTGAATACACATTGAATCTTGTGATTAACCGATCCAATCTTAGACACCAAACGAGGGCTTCAGTTCAAAATCGTGAACTACATGTGCTTGTGTGCCTAGGTTGATTTTACTGCATCAAGGCATGTCTTATACATAGCATAAGCTTGATAGACTAAAACGATTAATAGTAACACAATTCGTTTAGTTGTTCTTGGCCAAGTCATGTCCGACTTGACAATCCAGTAGTATTGGACTACCAGTGCAGCATCAGAATGCACAGTGCGCACGTTGGGTCAAGTGTTGCACTCACAAAACGCAATGCCCTACGACTCTTACCGACCTCCGTGGCCAGAATTTATGGGATAAAAGTGCAACCACAAATCACACTAGTTGGCCAAATTTAATGTGGCTTCCACGCGTTTATTGGGTACATTTTTTCTCCAAAACAATGATGATAATATGATTTTTCATGTTCTGGAGGGTGGGATTTAAGATGAACACTACTCATCTCCAACGATAGAGGCAGTGGCAACAAACAACTGGCAGAGTGGTAGGTTTCAGTCAACAATGGCTGTTGAGGAAAGAAATTATCAACGACCAGCAGATTTCTAGTTGGATTGCTATTCAATGTGACTACAACTAGAGGGTCTAAACTTGTTAGGATTTACTTACATCCTTTTGCCGTAGCATCCTAGATCAACAACACGACGCTATGTATTTTACATTTTATGCATGATATGGTACTATTGATTTGGAATACCGTCATCTTAACGTTCTCATTTTATTATGTTAATCCTTTTCGTTTACACGTAATGATGTCGTTATTAACTTGTTCGTGAATTAAGACATTGTTCATGAATCAAAGTTTATGTTGACTTGCAGACTGAGTAGTAATCAACAACCTGGTTCTAAAACCCTAATAAATTATCTTATCCTGGAAGATTATGGGACTAAAGAATTACTTAGAGCTAACAAATATCCCATGAAGAAAGCATTTTTAATTTGGGGGCATACCTATTGTTTGCATCTCAAATAGTTTTTATCACAAATAATCCTGAAGGATATTTTTCACGTTAAATCGTGACAATTTAAAGGTTCAGATTTGACTTCACGGACGATCTTCCTCGTTAGTATTTTATTAGAGGTGACTATATTCAACCTCCAGCCAGCAGCCGCCCTTTTTTCCTCTGAAATCTAATGTATGGTAGGAGTTAGACTGGATGAGATTTTTCAACTTTTTGCACAGGAGAGTTGGGCAAGTGGGACAATTAACCCGTACCAGAAATTATGTTCGTTTCAAAATTAAACGAGATTCTAAACTACTTTAATCTATAGATGTGAATATGAATTCGAGTGTAACAAAGCAACATATTGAGTTAATGAAGTAGCCTAAATCATGTATGCTGCGTAGTAATTATCTAACAATTCATATTTCATGTAAAAAAAGAGAGAAAAAAAGAGTGAAGAGAAAGAGAGACTAACCTCCATCCTTCTGGCAGCGCACAGAATGGGTCCTATTGGGGCAGAGACACCTAAAATGGCGGGTGGTGTAGTTAAACCCACATAGCCCTCCACTCCCCTGGCAGCGGCTGCAGTCAGCAGCCAGCCATTTCATCTCAAACCCTCTTCCCAACACTTCCTTCATTCCCGCCGCCTCATCATTCTCATACCCTCCACCATGCGCCACCGCCACCTCACTCGATCCACACTTTTCAACCTCCACAAGACGTCCAAATTTCGGATATATCTGCCGAGGTAGAGCAAGAACCGAAGTGTTATTACAACCAATCTTGTACTGTGGAAAAGAATCGACAAACGAAGGGCTGCAGTTGTAGAGCAGAAAGAACTGATCTTGGTTAGGAGCCAGCTTAAACTGGTCATTAGGGAGGGTTAATTTATGGATCAGTGAGAGATTAGTGCAGGAAGAGTTGTCCAAGTAGTGCGAAAGTAGAGCATTTGAGACGACAAGAGTCTGGCTTTCGTAACTGATGTTGTGAATTATGTAATCGTCTCCAGACAACCGGAGAAGTGGGTAGGCTTCTTCTTCGTCGTCGTCTGCGCCGCCCTGGCAGGAGAGCTGGTAACCAGGGTAGCCGCAGAAGTTTTGTTGCCTGCCTTGGATGTAGAACGGATAGCTGATGTTTAGGCGGCCACAGGTTGTGGGGACGCTGCAGTTTTGGTAGTAAAAGTCCACTGCAAATGCTGGGGTTTCTGAGAGAATGAAGATCAGGATGAAGAGGCAGAGGTTTTGATTCATTTGGGATTTTTGTGGCAGAAACTGTGGAGGTGATAATTTAATATGCAGAGAGAGTTGTGGGGGGGGGGGGGGGGGGGGGGGGGGGGGTGGGGGGAGAGAGAGAGTTAATTAGTATAATAAAACAGTAATTTTGAGAGTTGTATTATTTATGGAGGAGGACAGGTTTGACTTGAAGATTGTCCTTGGCTACCGTATGACAGTTGAAAGAGTTTTTTAGTTAAAGAAAAGATGTTCATGGAATCTGCCTCACATCTTAGACTCTTGAATTCAAGCCTGAGTTTTTGCCTAATTGGGCCTATGAAAGTCGCACCACTTGACCAATCTCATAATTCTACTCCTCTCCTCCTCTGTACAAGGAAAATCTTTTGTACGACTAAATCACGTCATTCGTGTGATACTGTTGAGAAAAGAAGTTCATCAATTTGCACCAATTCTCCTTGGGAAGCAACGGTATCGAAGGACTTTTGGATGAAAAGTAGATGAAATTCATCGTAGGACATTATTGATAAACGTTTGAGATTTTCCATGTTTTGATCTGATCCCGACCACATATTGATTATGCTAATATAAGAGCTGTCATAATCAAGTAGTCTTGTCAAAATTTCGCCTACCTTCACATGCCTTCTCCACAGATAGAGATCAACTCTATATCTCATTGTTCGGAGCCCAAAGATTAGGCAATCCAAGCTACTCAAATTGAATCGAACAGTCTCCATTAACTTATTCCGATGATCCACTTCACACAAACCAAAAATTTTGATTTCTCTTTCACACAAACGGCTCAGATTTCTTAATCTTTAGGCTCCAGACATTAAGATCCCGAAAAAATCTCAATTCTTTCTCCATAAGGGCAAAGGCTTTTACTTTCAATTGGGAATAATAATTACCCTCATGTTTTTCAAAGCAAAAGTCATTACAATTTGAAACAGTAACTTATGATAAAGGATTATTAGGGTAGGACAATGATTCTCTGTTCTATTTTTTTTGTTTCCTCTCCTTCCCTCTTTCAAGATTTTATCAAGAAACAAAAAGTAGACCTAGTGCATATCTAAATAGTATTCTCATATTAACAGCAAAAGTAGCCGCAAAAAAGACTTGGTCATATATGTACCACAAATATATACAACTGTCACATGATGCATGCAGTTTCTATTCATGTGCATAAAAGTAAACAATCACCCGGTACATATGCGTTTTCAGAGGACCGAAAAATCATTGTCACCGTCATCACCATGCTCAATTTTTTTGTTAAGAGCGAATTGGTGGCATCAATTTTTTTTTTGTACTTAAAGTGTTTTCTGCAAAAAACACAAGTTATGTGTTTCTTCTAAGAAGCACTTTAAGTGTTTTTTTTTTAATATTTACTTGCATTTTTACTTAAAATTGGTTCTTAAAATATTTTCACTAAAAACTTTTTCAGTCATTTTAAAAACACATCCAAACGAACTCTTAAATAAGATTAAAATACATGATGTTCCATGCTTTATAAAATATATTCTACGAATAACGTAACCAAATATTTTTACGCAAGGTTTTCTCGTAGCACTAACCAGTTTAGATAATGTGAGATATTAATTCCCGTCGAAGCTTTTGGGAAAATAGAAGAGAATAAAAAGCATCTCTGTAAGGAAAGGCATTCCCTTTTTTTTACAATAGAGATTAGTTGTGGTATTCAGACTATATCGAATTTCAATAAGGCTTTTTATATTAGCACCCCACAAAATGTTGAATGCACCCCACATTAAAATTTAGTATTAAATGATTTATTTACCTACTATACAATGGCAATTTTGACCTCATTAGGTTTAAAAGAAATAAAAAAAAAATTCTATATACACCCCAAATCACTTTTAACATATTATTTATCTTCTTCAACTATCAAAACCCCTCCAACTCTCCATTGTTGAACAAAATCCTAACTAATGAAACTACAAACATGTTGATTGAGAAAAATTATTTTTGATGAATGAAACACGAAATTGATGTTTCGGAAGCTTCACATTAGGTAAGACTTCATATTTTTCATTGTTTTAATGATTTCGACAACATCGATAATTATTCAATCTTGCTTTTGATGCGTTATTCAAGCTTCTTTGTTCGTATTTAGCTTTTAGGGATCATAGGGATTACATGAAGAATTAAACACCTAAAATTACCACCAAATATTAAAAATTGACGAGATGAGTTTAATGGTGGAATTGAAAACAACCCACATATGCTTTAAATCCCAGCAGTATCTTTTTTCAAAATTCTAGTCGGCATTTTTTGTCCAAATTAAAAGCTTTATAAGATTTGTGAAATGATGGAATTGAAAATATGGGGTGCGTGTAGAAAATGTAAGGTGTATACTAAGAATGTGGGGTGTGAGGGTATTATGGGAAAGGAAGTGGGGTGTATTAAGATAATTTTTAATTAAAAAAGCAAATGTGGGGTGTATTAAGTATGTGAGGTTTATTCAACAATTTGTGGGGTGTTAATATAATAAGCCTTTCAATAATATGAATAGTTTATTGTTTACGTTGCATCTTTTAAATTAACCTTGCAAAATACTAGTCAAATTGAAAATATTTGAGACATCTAATTTGAACTCTTTGTTGAGAAACAATGAAATTTCATTGTGATAATTAAATAGTCAAATGATTTCGAATTAAATTAAATTATTTCAAGGATGATCTATGAATCGAGATTTATAAAATAGACTGTTTAGATCGTTGAAATTCTATGTAGAGTGAGTTCTACGACTAATTATTATTTTCCTCTTTCCCTTAAAGAACCCACCCAATTCAAACCGACCATTTGGAATAAAGAAGACAACTACAAAGGCAATCAAAGATTCAAGACCTCTTTCTCTTGACGTGCCTGTGTTTATTCAAAGGTCTGGTGTCCATGCGTTTTGGCCCAACTTTTATCTCTGTCAATGTCTAAAAATGAACCTTTGTCCAAGTAGGAAGTGGAATTTTCTGCTGAAAATAGACGCCAACTAGCTTTTGGAAATTGATGTTTTTGGAAACTTTAAGCTTACGGCAATGAACTTTGCCCCTTATTTCATTTGAACTTTCAAACACGATATATTATTATATAATTAGAGATTTTTTTCTTCTTTTCAAATGTTCCTTTAATTGTACAATAACAAATGATACTTTGCCCCATGTTCCGAAAAAAATCTCTCTGAACTTAGCCTCTTATTTTAATTTACACGTTCAATTTTAAATTTACATTTTATACGTATTATAATAAATACGATAAAATTTGAACTATGTCACATAATACTGCTAAGGGCACCTTAAACTTTCAATTTAGTTATTCTACGTCGTGTTGTTTTGCCCATGTTTTAAATTGCGAGTTATTCTCGTCTATTCAAATAAAGAAAACTACAAAAAGCGTGATAAAATTGACAGTCAGTGATAAATTAGCACGTTTTGAAAATTAGAAGACCCATAACCAAATTGAAAGCAAAAGATCAAAATGGAAGAAAGTCATAAATTCAAAGGGCATATTTAATTTCTCCCTAAATTTTTGACCAAAAAAAATAAAATAATGAAAATGGCTTGAAAACATTGAGTTTCAATGATAATGAAAAAATAAAGGATAAAGTGAATAGTACCATGATTGAATTTTTAGTATAAAAATGTGATATTTCGTTAAAATGAACAGTATCGGAAACTTTTCGTTAAAGTTCCCATTAAATTCTCTCTAAATTATTTTTCTATTTTACCTTAAATAAAAAGAGTAAAATGGGCTTTTTCGTTGGTTTGAAAGTAAGCTGGGCCACCAAGCCCAACAAAAAACTGGCTAAACTGGAACGCTACATGACTCTTTTTGGAGACCCGAATTGGGCCTTACCCGACCCAGACAATTTTTGAGTCGAAACGAGGAATCAAACCTTACGCCACCGTTTTGATCGGAAGGAGACTTTCTTATTTCTTCCAGAGACTTCTTTCAGCTGAAGCAGCTCCTCCGCTTGCTTGGTGGATCCTTCCGCTCCGGTGAGTTTCCGCTGAACGACTACCGTTTTATTCCTTTAAAAACCTGTGCATGCAACTTTCCTTCTGGTTTTATCCGTTCGTGTCCGACGCCTGGGCGTCGTTTGGTAAAGTGGATTCTCCCTTCCCTTTACTTGTCACACTTCACTCATTATTTTCTTTCCTTTTTGGTTTTGGTGAAATTTTGGTTCCTTTTCTTCGAAATTACTAGAAGCTAATGCATTTACTGGATGCCAGAAAACTATATATATATATGTATATATATATATATATATATGTATCTGTGTGCTTTGATGGAAGGAGGATATTTTGTGATTGTAAAAGCTGGAATGATTTGGTGGGTTAGGAACTGATTAGGGAGTTAATATAGCTTTTAATTGTTGCATGCAAGAATTGGGTATTAAGTAAAATGCACTTAACACCTAAAAAGGTTCCAACTTTATGAAAAGGGGTTTTGATCGGAGCACTTGTTTCTGTGATTGATCATGGATTCATGCCCTTTATTGCAATTTTTTGAACTCATAGGAACGATTCTTTGTTGGTTAACTAACGGCGAACGCAGTTTGATTGTTATGGCTATTTGCTTGTGGAATCGTAGTAAAAGATAATCTTCGTATTCGTGGGTTTAACTAAGAAATTGAGAATGTTGATAATATACAGCATCCTTCTTGCAGAGATCACTTATCGGGCTTGCATTCTCTTGAAGTTGGGACTTTAACGATTTTATCTCTAGGCAATCATTTGGTTATTGCAATTCAATTCAGGTTTTGATTGTTTGTGTGTCTCAGTGTCTGTGCTTTTATTTGTTTCAGCAATCATTTTATTTGTTTGCGTCAAGTGCTGGACTCCGAGGAACAATTACTGCTGCTGTAGTCGAACATGGCATCCCAACTTTTGAGATTTACCTGTAAAGCTTTAAAGATTATCTAGAAAGTTTTTTCCAATTTGATTTTGAACTGATAAGATGGCATGTTACAAGGTAGTAAGGGAGTTATTTTACTTCAAAAAATATATGATTTTTCTATCCACATCTGTTATACATCAAATTTGAATGTTATGTTTATTTCAAGTTGCTGCTACGTAAATGCTAGATGACAATCCCGTGTACTCGTGAGAATAAACAAAATATGGCATGTAGTTTATTATCCTTTTGCACTGATTGGGGATCATGTTCACCCCTGAAATTATGTTGATCTTTTTAGTTGTCTGATCATTTTGACTGTTGAATTAAGCTTATACTATTGTCGTAAAAATTTTGTTTCCGCACTCGGCTTTTTTAAAGAAGTTTGTGTCTCATCAGATTATTGCTGTAATTATTACACTTTTTTGATGTTGTGTTTGCACTATTATTTGCTATCTGTAGAGTCATAGAGCTGCATGATGGGTCGAAGGAGAAATAAAAGGCGGAAGAAGGAGAAGCTTATGAACGTGGATTGGGCAGAGCTGCCACAGAGTATACTTGAGATTATCTTTGAGCGACTGCCTCTGATTGATTGTATCTCTGTTAGTGATGTTTGCAGAGCTTGGAGCAACGTTATTGGACAGGAACTTTCTTGTTGGCAAAGGCGTGGTGTCCCATGGCTCATGATGTGTGGCCAAAAAGACAAAGATGTAAGGACTTGTCTTAGCATATTACAGAATCAAGATTGGGAGATGGTGCTTCCTCAGGCTATTGGAAGATACTGTTGGGGATCATATCAAGATTGGTTGATTCTAGTGAAAGATGTCGATTGTTTCAACCTTGAGATTAGCTTGTTGAATCCATTCTCTAGGAAGAAAACTGATCTTCCCAAAACATGGAATTTTTATCACAAGATGGTTCTTTCAGCGCTTCCCTCTGTCGAAAACTTTGTTTGCATGCTTGTTCATAGTCAACACCGGGAGGCTGCATTTTGGGTCCGCGGAGCTCAATCATGGCTTAAACATAAGCAAGATGGTGAGCCATTTGAGGATGCTGTCTTCTCAGATGGAAGTTTCTATCTTCTAAGCAGTGATTATAAAATCTCGCAGATTAAGGCTACTAATGTGCTTGCTGCCATCAGAACAGGTGATGATTATGAGATAGAAACAGATTGCCATGAGGTAAAAATGTCCGAGGAGCAGGAAGATGAGCAGGAAAGTTACACTGTGCTGAAGTATCTTGTGGAATCTTGTGGAGAGCTTCTCCTTGTTTGTAGGTTTTATAGCACCAAACCCAATGCTATTCTTGAAACACACGATTTCAAAGTATATAAGCTGGATTTCAGCCAGATGGCATGGAAGAGGGTACATGATTTGGGGGATCAAGTACTATTTCTAGGAAAATGTTGTTCGCGATCTGTTTCTTCGGGTGAACTTGGTGTTCCAATGACAAACCGTATCTACTTCTCTAATGATCATGCTGCGCCGTGGTGGAATGAATGGGATTCTAGTCATCTTTATGGAATTCCAGCTCGTTTTGACCCAGACAGAAGGGATTGGGGTGTGTTCAAGCTTGGCGACGACAATCAAGAGAATTTTCGGTTCCGTGGCAATACAGACTGTTGGGCGCCTGTTTGGTTCACTGCCCCCCAATGGTGGTGCTGTAGGAATCTGGCTCTTAGATGAAAGAAGTAACTTGTAAGTTAAAGCTTAGCTGGGGCAGGGATGCCATGAAATGCGTATTCTCTTTTGCTATTTTGTTACAGTTTGCTAGCATATCATACAAAAGAAGGAGCTCATTTTGTTCTAGTTAATGCTCCATGTACTACTGTACAAAGTGATGAACTTACGTGGAACCGAGACGCTAAGGTGGTGGTATCCCAAACGAAGCAGGCGATGTTGACATGTTGGCAAGTTGAAACACATGGCGGCGTGTGATAGGCTTGAGATACCACCATCTTGATGTCTCGGTTGCACGTAGGTTCCTCTTGGCTACAAGCTTTTAGAATCTATATTGTCATGTAATGTAATTCGTGAACAATATTTATCCCATCGTGTGTGGTCGGTGCTTGCGGTAAGTATATATTAGAATTTTGGTCCAGTACAAATCTAGTTTGCTTTTACGTGCAGTAATTATATTTTTCAAAGTTAATTTGGTATCAGAGTGCTGTACAATGGTAGGACCTACATCCATCCAATTCACCAAATGTTATACCACATTTGGTGTATCGAGTCGTGTTTGTGTTTCTGTATTGTATGACGATGTTGTTGACACGTTTAGTAGATGTGTTTTTGGTGAAACGACAATGAATGGATACCTTTTTCCAGAGGAAGATTATGCAAATAATTAATTAATACAATTTGGTTAGCATAACCATGACAATAAGCGATTTTATTAATCAGGAAAAAGGACATGAAGATCTTGAGGAATTAAATCTTCATAAATATATAACAAGATTCGGAAGATGTTGTAACAAATCGAAATGGCTAATTGAATAAGGGGCATTTTGATTTAGATGCCTCAAATTTGAATTTTTTTAATCAAACATCTATAACTTTTAAACCTTTGATCAAACATTCTTCTACTAATTTTTAATTAAAAATTATGATTTTTATTGTATTTAATTAACCAACTAGTTCATAAAATAATATCACAAATATCCTAAAATCACCACAAACATCCTATCTTATCTTATCATAATTCGTTCAAAATGAATTTTTCTTATTCAAATAATTTTTTGTTTTAAATTCTAAAAACAATTAAACATCCTATTAACATACAATTATGAAATATAACATGCACATATATTAAATATAACGTACCAAACAAATATATTAAATATAACGTACCAATCATTTGGTACGTTATATAAATTTAATATAGGTACGTATTAGTATTTTGGTACGTTATAAAATATTGTTTTTGGTACGTTATGCAATTCTTTATTTAGTACGTACCAAGTTATTAGTACGTTGTATTATCCTCATTTTGGTACATACAAAACTTATGGTACGTTATGTGTAAGTTGTGTAACCCAAAAAAGGATAACTTTTCACATTAAAACATTGCACTAAACAATATTTTGTCAACTCTTAATAATTAATTATTGGAATAAGGACTCATTTTAAATAAAAATAAAAATGTGGAAACTCTTAGTTCACGTTTCTACTATAAGTAGTTGTTAAAAAATTCAAATTTATTTTCAGTTGCATTAAATTAGGCAGTCTAGTCTACATCTCAATTTTAATTATAAACGAACTCTTGTTTTTTTTTTATAATCTATATAAAATGTTGAGTTGGAAATTGGAAAAACTATATTTCATCCAATTAATCTTGAACCCCAGTAGATATAATTGAATCCTTAAATTGAGGAAGGGATGAGATTCCATAAAAATAGCAATAAATTAATGAATATTATTGAGTGCATTTTTTTACATAGAAATGGATTTAAAAGAATTTATAAAATAAATAAACAAAGAATATACCTGGAATATAAAGTTTAATTAAAAATAAAAGCACTTTAATCAAAAGTTGAAAAGTAACAGATGTTTAATTTAAAAAAATCTAAAATGAGGCATCTAATTCTAATTTATCCATTAAATAATTAGTCAAAGTATGTTTTAGAATTAGACCCACCTTTAATACGATAAGATCCAACTGTGTTTTTGGAGGGCTTGACCGGTTGGTGGGTTTGGGAGGTTTTATGGATATGTAAGGAGCAATTTTCGTTCTCCGGTTAAGTCGAACAAGGTTGCAATTTTACATCAACAATTATATCTCACAATATTATAATATTATAAAATCGTACATTATGTGAACATAAAAATTACTCATTGTCAATGATGATGTTTTAACATTATCCTTAAATTACATGATACGTTCAGAGATTTGATCAAAATATTAATAGCAAGTTTGAGCGATTAAGAAAGCTCGGACAACTTTATTGACTATTTTTAAGAAATAGATTTGTTTGTTGCAGTCCTATTGGAATAGGAATGTGATTGTGTAAATCCTAGAGAATATGGGAAAGTATCTTATATTCCTATTAGGAGTAGATTACCTATTAAATGTTGTAATCCTAAAGGGAAAGGTATTTACCCTTTCTACTACTATAAATAAAGGCACAATGGGGTGAGATAACACACACCCACAATTACACATCTCTCTCTTCTCTCTCAATCTTGCCGCACCCTCTCTCTCTTTTGGCCTCCATAATTGCTTCAGTAAATTATGCCTACAACACGTTATCAGCACGCTCTTGAAGCTGCGCTAAAGAGAGTTTATTCTTCAATCAGGGGAGTATTACGTTTTAATCATTCTTTTCATGATTAATTTATTGTTTTATTAAATTGATCTACATGCTATTGATTCAATTTAATTTTTCTATGTTGAACGTGATACAACGCATTGGAGATGCTATTCCGGCTTTCTGCGAAGGAACTTCTACAAATTCAAAGGCTTTTGTTGTTTTCTGCTACTCAGGTACGCTTAAAATAAAGTAAGATATTTGAAACGACCCATGAAGCATGAAAACATTCCCCATGATGCATGAACCCCCTATGTTTACATTTTCCTTCCGATATATATATTCACAAATTCATATATATATTTGTTTCATGCATCGCACAATTAAATTGTTATGTGGAATTTGTGAGTCAAAGTATAAAAATGAATTAGAAGCAAGTTAGGGTTTCCTAAAACCCTAAGGGAATTGAAAAACAAAGGGGAAACAAAGGGACCGGATTTGGTGCACTGCACCATCCGTATGCGCCACTAGGCAAGATCACCGAAGGCTGGGCCTGCAACCCCAAGCCTCTGCACGTTGACCCGGGCCCGCAGCCTGTTTTTGGCAAATCTGCCAGCAAGCCTTGCTCGCTGGGCCTCTGCCCGTACCTTCTCGCCAGCCCATGTGGCTAGGCCGCATCCGTCTGCCAGCCTTCGGCTGGGCACATGCACACACGCAACACGCCAGCCTTCGGGCTGGGCTTTTTGCGCCACAAACCCAAGGCCAGCCCTCTGTTTTTTTGGCTCCCCCGTGCAAACCCTCGGTCCAAATTGACCCAACCCAGCTTCGGCTGGGAGAAATCCTTTCCCCCGTGGCCTGCAGCCATGTTTCCCAGGCCTTCTTAGGCCCTGCCGTGATCACTCAAGGCACCCCGTGCCTACCCACCCCCACGGCACAAGCCCAAATTATCTTTGGGGCTTCAATTTCGATCCAATAATATTATGCTAATATTATTTTGCTTCTACAATCGACCCCGTTTGGTCCCGATTTATTGAATTAATTAAAAGTGACCTGCAGTCCATTAATCTGATAATGAATCCAAAATTCTTGACCTGAAGATCACTTTTGGACATTAACGATTCAATAATTTCTCTTTATACTTTGAACCGTCACATACTTTCGTAGTAACGAAGCTCTCACACTTGAGTTCCCGAAGACAACTCAAATCCACTACACTAAGTTAGTATATTGCATTATGTGTTTCTTGTAGGAACCTCTCTTTTATGAACTACATGTTCATAAACTAAATCGAACCTGTAGTTTCGAATTTAGTGCCTTTGAAACCCGAAGTTTTCATAAAACAATACACCCATGAAAACCTGACGATTTTCATGAAAACCATGTCTTAGACATCGAATGTTGATGCCTATGGACGTTTCATTCCCATAGCACCAATCACAATCTTGTTCCCTCCAATTCAGTGGATTATTGAACCGTCACAAGTTTGATTTTCCTTATTCGGATGTTTCCCATAGAAACCACTTAATGTGGGGCACAAGACGTGAATCTCTCATTGACTATTAAGAAGCTGAGAAACCATTGAAGCCACTAATGGCATGGAAGAGCTGAATAAGCCTCCGCCATGATCTTCATTCGAAGACTTATGCCCGAAGCATTACAAATGGAAAGACCTCCCGATCGAGGATTCCATGGCTCTTTGGCTCGCTCCTACGGACTGTCTAATCATGAAAGACATTGCCTGAAGCACACCATGATTACGTCCATGAATGAGTACAATTCTGAAGTTTATAAATTCGATTGAATTTTGACTGGAGAATACTTTTCTCATCCTTCCATGTTTCTAACTCGCTCTTGAAATAGCAGTGTAGAAAGCGGAAGTTTACCAAATTCTCGGATCTGATTACTACCACAAACATGAGAGAAAGGTATGGACCCAGTTCAGTTGGAGTCTACCGAATGGCTCGACCCTGTTCGGTCAAAGCCTACTGAACCCAAGTTTGGGTTTGTCCATCTCATAATCCAATTTTGAGTTTATTTTTACAAACATATGGTAGAATCAGGGCCTGCCAAGGTGTGGCATCATGCCCGAAGCATGATCCTTGGTACCTAAGACCTAAAACTTCAAGAATAAGGGATAGTATTCCCAACCTTAACCCTGCAGAATCTATTTCCGTCCCGATGGAATAGATTATTGGTTATGCACCTGTTCGTGCCCCTACCAATATTGTTAAGGAGTACCATTCTAGTAGTCAATATGTGAGACTGATTTTGCTCCACCAAACATCGTTGGAAGACCAGAATTTTGACATGGATGGCCTTGTTGGCCGAAACCACCTAGTAACTTTGCTTACTTTGTGAACATTTTCCGATGTTCTTGGATTCAAGTTTGGTGTATGTTTTACTTATGGATAATCTTATTGATATTGTCCTCGAATATGAGTTAATTGAATCATGTTTCTTAGTACATGTGACCGATTCAATTAAACACGTGATTAGGTTGGAATGTGGGAAAGTTAGTTGTCTGGATGAATGCGTACTACGCACACTAACTTTACACCTAAATCACATCTCTAACAACGACTTCAGGTCTATCCAACCTGATTAAGAGCAATGGCACGCTCCTCGTTGTATGAATGGTACTGAATCACCATTTAAGGGACCTTAAATTCTCCCTGACGTTGAGTTTTTAAGGATATTCGAGTTGACAATGATCATAAATGAAACCACTGAAGAAAATAGAGTGAAATATCTTTGCACCACCACCAAAAATGAGCTTGAAGCTTTGATTTGGGGCCAATGGGTTGTCCCCCAACTGGGGCACATGCCATATGTGGCCGGCCTAGGGCTAGGTAATTGAGCAGTTTACTTGCTTTGGCACGACCTTTTGGGACACTTAGGTCGACCAACGATGCTCCGATGCATCTCCTTACCCGCAGTAAGGATATTGTGCCTACAAGCACACTTTGCCAAGCATGCTCATTAGGGAAATTCGATTTTATAAATCATCCCTTGCAAAGATACGAAACGACTCTCTTTTCACAATGGATTTAAGGGAATATACGTGGACTAATCCAACCAAAATGCGGACCATATAAAGACTTATGGTTTTGGTTGATGAATCGACAAACTGGTCACATGTTTGTCCACACACATTACTGCTAAACCCTCTGGCCGATTAAGGGCTCACCACCCTACTTATCCCCTAAGGTCCGGGAGACTGGATAATGTCAGAGAGTTTACATCGACAGTTTTCGATAAAGTATTGCATGTTGTTTTGGGTTTATAATTGAACATCGAATTCCCATGTTCACCCCAAATAGCCTCGCTTAGTGATCATAAAGCGCAATTTAAATGATCGCCCGAATTTTGGTAAACATACCAAGTTTTCGGTTTCTGCCTAGGGCTATGCAATCCTTGTACGCAGTGATGATTGGTCCGCCTTGAGGCCCATTGCCACCCAACCTATATGACGTTACAGTTGGTTACTGGGTACGAACCTGACGATTTTCGTATTTACGCATTTGGGTGCGCATTCCATGTGCCAAGTTGCGCCGCCGCAACGTACCACCATGGGTCCTCAAAGAAGGATGTGTATCTTTTGTCGATCATGATTCTCCTTCACACTAGCTCTTTTCGAGCCCTTGCACGCGATCTCTTTACCGCTCATTTGCGGGTTGTCACTTTAATGAGACAGTCTTCCCGCCGTTAGGGGGAGATAAGAACGTCAACGTTCCTGTAGAACGGCGCGAATTTGCGTGGACGTTGCCCACTATGTCTCATCTCGATCCCCATACCGCACAAGTGTGATAAGCAAGTGCGATGAATTCTAGATTTCAGAATGTTGCTCCAGACGCATTCCTCTGATCTAGCCAAAGTGACGAGATCATATACCAGCTGCAAACATGCCTGCAAGGATAGACGTACTTAACGGATGTCGAGTCAACATCCCTGGAGGGTGTGCCGCCCCTGTTGGACGGTTTGGACGCCCCTGTTGGACGGTCCGGTACACCGGCGGATAGCCAATCAATCTGTCTTGGCCTGGAGCACGACAGATCATTCGGTTCGTAGGATTCACTTCCCTGGAAGAGGAAGACACGGCACAACATTGAATCTGAACTCGATCGCTGTCTCAAATCATTTCCATCTCATGAGATTAATCCGGATTACTCCCAAGACATGAAGTTCTTGGTCCAGTATACTAGTTTGGGTGAGCTAAATGGAATTGAAATGAGATTATCATCGATGATGTTTTCACTTATATGGTAGCTACCGACATAAATGAAAAGCGACGATATCGAACCGTGTTCCGTTGATTAAGTGACAACGTAGAACTGATTGGACAACTGAAACTACAATCTAGGTCAAATTCCTTACCAAAGTGTGTATTGGACCCGTAGTTCCTACACTGCCCAAGGTAACCTTATTGTGTTACGAGTGGGAAAGGAAGCGTTATGAGATGAATGAAATAGTGCGATATGATGCACGCCTTACGGCGCAAGGTTTCTCTCAAACGTCCTATGATTGATAGCAGCATTATGAAAAGTGGTTAGTATTTCTCCATGGGGATATAGATACAGAGATTGACATGTAAGAATTACATGGACTGACTCAAATAGTTCCAGAACCACGGAACACCCTCTTAACTCGTTTTGAGGCGTTCACTTATGGATTGAAAAATCCGACGGATGTGGTATACCCGTCTACATGATAATTTGATCAGTCAGGGATATGAATGAATGCCCTTGCGTGTTAAACTATGAAGTCTTATTCCAAATTGCTAGAGTTACAGTTTATGTCGTTAACACGAATCTCACTAAGACTCTGGAAGAGCATGAGAAAACTGCCTCGCACCTGAAGATGGAATTAGAGATGAAGGATCTTAGGAAAACTCGTTTATGCCTTGACCTGAAGTTGAAGCATCGTTCTGACGGTATTTTGGTCTACCAGTCGAACTACACCCCGAATGTGTTACCTTTGAGTATACCTTTGATCGTCCATACGTTATATGCAAATGAGACTCTAGAAGAGGCTGTGGAATCAGAAATTCCATATCTAAGTTCAACTTTGCGCTTCGTTGTACTTAGCTCATTGTTTTTAGACAGGACATCTCCTTCGCTGTTGATCTTGGTAAAGATGCAGCACCGCGCCTACACGCAACCATTGAATTGGTATTAAAGACGTTCCCTGAAGGTACTACAAATTTGGGCAAATCAAATCCCAACGCATCTCGAGCGGATCCAACCCCCCTGATCCTCGAAATGATGCTTGCCTTGTTGTTATGCTGACGCAGGTTACTTATCAAACCCGCACAAGGCAGAATCCCCGAATGGTTATGTCTTTACCATTAGGGATATCGCAATATCTTGAAGGTCCACGATATGACCTTAGTTGCGAAATCTTTGAATCATTCCAAGACTCACCTCACTTCACTACGCCACACGTGAGACATGGTTATGAGTTCTTGTTGAGCATATTCAAAGTACTTGCTGTGTTTTCATCCATCGTTGAGTCCCAACGACGATCCATGAAGACTATGCTGCATGTATCAAACCCGACCAAGCCATGATACATCAACAAAGCCAACACCAAGACATATTGCGTCTACATCTACATCAGCAAAGCATCAAGAGATTTGAAGTCATGCAAGCCGATCCCAGACAACCTTGCCGACCTCTACACGGTCACTGCCGAAGTCAACCTTCCAGAAGTTTGTCCAAGGAATCGGTATGCGCAAATTATCTGAATTGAATCGCTTGTAGTTCTCTTATTTAGAAGTTATGTCTAACTCAGGGGGAGTATCCAGAAGCATACTCACATGATCTTAATGTACTCTTTTTCCTACGATTAGGAGCATTTTTCCCACTGGGTTTTTGCTACCTAACGAGGTTTTAATGAGGCACCCATCCTGGGATGATCATACTCCGTTGAGTTCACTACACTCGTCCAGTTTGACGTTTGTTTAAGACATTATGCATATTTTCTTACTTTTCCCTTAGTCTATGGGTTTTCCCCATTCCTTGGGTTTTACCATAGCGAGGTTTTTGTGAGTTTTTACACATGAATACTTCAAAGTAAATTTGAGACTCGCGATCACCCGTTGTGCCGATGACTTCATCAACTTTACCTGCTTCATCGCTGAAGACCTGATGCGCCATTCACTTGAGTATTTACACACTCAAGGGGGAGTGTTGCAGTCCTATTGGAATAGGAATGTGATTGTGTAAATCCTAGAGAATATGGGAAAGTATCTTATATTCCTATTAGGAGTAGATTACCTATTAAATGTTGTAATCCTAAAGGGAAAGGTATTTACCCTTTCTACTACTATAAATAAAGGCACAATGGGGTGAGATAACACACACCCACAATTACACATCTCTCTCTTCTCTCTCAATCTTGCCGCACCCTCTCTCTCTTTTGGCCTCCATAATTGCTTCAGTAAATTATGCCTACAACACGTTATCAGCACGCTCTTGAAGCTGCGCTAAAGAGAGTTTATTCTTCAATCAGGGGAGTATTACGTTTTAATCATTCTTTTCATGATTAATTTATTGTTTTATTAAATTGATATACATGCTATTGATTAAGAAAGCTCGGACAACTTTATTGACTGTTTTTAAGAAATAGATTTGTTTACTTTCTTGTAAAAATATAAATAAAAAATTACACTTTTCAGAGATGCACGATTATATTTGTTTTCGATGAAAGATTTGGAATGTCAAAGTCTCAATATTCGCCATAAGAACAAAAACTTTAAGTTAACATTTTTATTAATATTATAAAATATTATGCTAAAAATATAAATAAAAAAAACAATAAAAAGTAGCATTTCTTTTTGCCTGTACCCTTTTGGAATTCCTCACATCCTTTGCTTTTATGACATTTGCACAAAAGTAAGGAAAATGGTCTTTACCGGATCATTTCATTAGGGATCATAGAGGTGCAGCAATCGTATTCGTCTATCGTATATCGTACGATCAATTTTCGTTAGGTATTATATATATTTGAATTTTAAATAATTTCTAATCGCACGATGTATGATGAACAAACACGATTGCATGATCCCTAAAATCCTCGGAAAAGAATCCCAAAAGGAAATTAAAAAACTTGGACACGATCGAGCACGTGAAGGCATCTTTCTTATCATATTTATCACGTGACCGACACTTGTCTCCTCTTGTGTACAACGAAAAAGAAAATCAAAATTTATGTCTATTTACTTTTGGGAGGCAGATTGTCTGCCCTTCTTTTATCATATTTTTATCATCTTTTCCTGTGTTATGCAGTCACGGTTAAATCACGTTAACATTTTATATTAATTTTTTTATAAAAATAATAAGATAAAAAGTAATGAAAATATAAAATATTTTTGCCGATACCGCACAAATAAGAAACGATGAGAATTGTATGGTATTGGGTATTGGGAGGGAGGGCAGAGAATGCCTCCTTACTTTTGGAAATTCTGAAGTGACATGACAGCACGAAGAAGATAAAAATACAATATAAAAAATATAACCTTCCAATTCCAAAAGCGAAAATAATAAATAAAAATATTAGAACGTAGCAATAATTGCGCAAAAGTCCTAAAAGGCGCGTAACCTCACGCTTCCAAAAGGTCGTGGCTCTAAGTTGAGAATTAATAAACAAATAACAAAAGTCTATTCGATTTCTGAGAAAATCGGATGCGGATAAGAAGGAAGCAGCGCGAATCCCGCCATACACGTGTCCAACGTTTCCCTCCATCACACGTGTCAGCAGCTAGGTCCCTCACCTCAATCACCAATCCGTGTGGCCTCCAAGCCACCAATCGCAACCCTGTTTAGTAATCTTTCCATTTAGTCATTAGATAACGCTCAAATCATGGCCCCACACACACTCAAATTACCTCAATTGCCCTTGCCTAACCACGAATTTAAAAGCTACACAGCTATATTCAACATAAGACAAGATTGTAATTTTACAAATTGAGTGCCCCTATCGCATTAAGCCCGGGCGCCCAAAGTTGTTGGCAATGTGTTTTTTAATTATTTATATTTAACAATAAAGATTTAAAAAAATAATAAAAAAATAGTTTTGTTCTTCTCCTACCCCTACGCAGTGCCCATCCATTTATTCAGAGCCCGCTTCGCCATTTTGCTTTCTTTCTTTCGCCTTCCTCCCATCGCTTCCCTTTCCCGCTTATATTACCAAATTGCCCCTCGAAACCTACTCCATATCATCATCTTCTTCTTCCGCCAGATCCATTTCAGTCACAGCCTCCATTTTAGGGTTTTGCTGTTCCGGCTCAGCCCCCGCAACCCCTATCGTTTCCGCCGATCCGATTCCCCCAATTGTTTTCGATTAACCCTAATTTTGACAAACCCCAGAGGCGCCGATCCCCTAAATACCGTCGCCCACTTGTTCTTGATTTGTTCCAATCCCGTTGACTCTGTTTCAGAGTTTAAGACGCTCTGCGTGCAGAGGGGGACCGGATTCAGGGTAGAGCAAGTTTCTGATTCGCCGTTCACGTGATGTTGAGTACTGGATTGCCGTTCACGCGCGGCCGCGGAGAGGATCGATTTTACAACCCGGCGAGAGCTCGTAGGGCCCACCAGAACCAGAAGGCGGAGGAACTTCGCAGAGCTCAGAGCGACGTCACGCCCAGCCCATCTCCTTCCTTGAAGGGTAACCCCAACCGGGAGCCGGAGAACCGGACCAGGTCCGATGAGCCGCCCAAGCCCGTCGCCGTGCCTGCTTTTGAGCCCGTCGTGAAGCCCTTGAGTAATCTCGAGCGGTTCTTGCAGTCGATCTCTCCGTCCGTCCCGGCCGAGTGCCTTTCCAAGGTGTTTGCTTGAATATAATTTGTGTAACTTTTTTGGGTTTCTTTTTTTGTTAATCTTGTAATTAATTGTTTGGTTGCAGAGGACGATGAGAGGATTGAGTACATGCGACGTGGAATATCAGCCATACTTTGTTCTTGGGGATTTATGGGAGTCCTTCAAGGAGTGGAGTGCTTATGGTGCAGGAGTGCCTCTGATTTTGAATGACAGTGACTCTGTGGTTCAGTACTACGTCCCTTACTTGTCCGGCATTCAAATATACGGCCACTCTGCGAAATTGGCAACGAAGACAAGGTATTACATTTTACTCCATACTTTTGACTTAATTCGATAATCATTTGTTTCGTAGTTTAGAATAATTTCGATTTAGTTCTACTTGATTTATAGTCACACGCATGCAGTGTTTGTATTTTCTTCATGGTAGTGAATCAGTGATTACCCAAATTTTTGGTTGCTGGATAAGTGTGCTGTTATATCTCTGTAAAATGTATTTTGTCCAGCATGTATTCAGAGGTAAATCCAAAACAGAACACGAGAATTTATTGTTGTTCTTGATCGTATGGCGCGTGCACTTATGGGAAACGGGTTTCATGGATTACTGTGATTGTTTACTCCTTGCATCAGAATCTTTACTTTTTAACAGAATCATTGTTTACTGAAATATTGCACATTGCTTACTTTAGTTTACATGTTTGCTTTTCATCAAAACTGGAATGAATAATTTCATTCATTTTCGTTATTCAAAGTTTGATGTTCGTTTATTGATAGGCGATCAGATGAGGACAGTGATGGTGATTTCAGGGATTCTAGCAGTGACGGTAGCTGTGATTACGAAACTGATAGACTAAAATATCTGAGGGAGCAGCGGAATCACCAGATTCTGTCTTGTGAAATTCCTCATACGATAGAAAGATTATCTTTGAGAGACCCACATTTACCACCCCACGAAGACTGCTCCAGTGATGAGGGCGAATCTATAAATTCTCAAGGTTGCTTACTGTTTGAGTATTTTGAACGGGACCTTCCTTATTGCCGTGAGCCTTTAGCTGACAAGGTTATAATTTTATTTCTCTTCAATCTTATGATGTTGTATAGTAATATATCTTGGTATTTATGACTTCCGTATTTTTGGGTTTTGTTCTGAACTTTCCCTTTCTACAGATACTAGATCTCGCGTTCCATTTTCCTGAGCTAAAGACACTAAGAAGCTGTGATCTACTGCCAACCAGCTGGATATCTGTTGCATGGTACTATAAATCTCTGTTTTTGTTTACTCTTTGTACACTGTCGTGTGACTAATTGGCTTTGGTATGACCTTTTCAGGTATCCAATATATAGGATTCCAACAGGACCAACTTTAAAGGATCTGGATGCGTGCTTTCTAACATACCATTCACTTTTTACACCTATGAGAGGTAATTTTTAGTTCTGTTAGTTTTGCTTAGGATGAAAGTTTGTCCCCTGACATTTGGTCTGCATAATTGATACTCTTGGGATGGCACGCAATTTCATTTTGGTGTTTTGGTCTGATTTTATAGTTTTAATCATACATCATAAGGTGAGATGCCATGTTGTTACATTTGGTGCTTTGGTCTGATTATATATCTTTTATTCATATAGCATACTTAGATAAGGAAATATATATTTCTGTAACTACGTATGTAGTTGATTGATTTTCTTAGAGATTGTATCTTTTAATTTTAGCGGGCATTTTGCATTGTTGATTAAAGAAAGTTATTGTCAGTGCACCGCATATGCTGATAATGCCCAAGTTTACCTTGTCTTATCCCCCGTACATGCATGCATGTTCCATATCAAAATGGACATACAATCTGGTAGATAGATATCGAGGATGACTTGTTTAAGTATGACTAGATTTTAACTGCGATGAGTTGTTTGCTTTAGAATCATGTATGAGATTTGTATCTATTATGGGAGGTGTTTGATCATGTGAACTTGTCTCTTCTTCGATTATGTTTCAGGTGTACAAGATGACCAGGCTCCTGTATTGACATATCCAAGTGACATGGACGGTGTTCCTAAGATGTCATTACCTGCTTTTGGCCTTGCTTCGTACAAATTCAGAGGTTCCTTGTGGACGCCGAGTGGTGGATCTGAATGCCAGTTAGCCAGCTCTCTTTTGCAGGCTGCTGACAACTTTCTAAGAATGCATCAGGTCGATCACCCAGATTTTCTGTTTTTTAGCCGTAGATGATATCAAGATGATGCTAACTGTGATGCTACAACCACCGTTCTGGAAGTGAAGCCTGTTTGCACGAGTTACTTGTGAACTCTCTTTGTTTTGTTTAACTCTTGGTGGCAAGTTGGTTTTCGGTGTTTCCGTCGTTTGGTTTTCTGTTATTTACTACAGGAGAAAGAAAAGAAGTGTAACCCACAGAAGAAAAGTGAACTTTCGGCACGAGATGAGAGAGGCTCGGTAAAGTGAATAGAAGGAAAATATAGTTAGATAAATCTACAGAAGGTCTAGCTCTAAATGGAAGTTACTGCTTTTGATGTAAGCAAGCTTTTATCTTTGATTGTTTCCGCTGTATTTTGTCGTAGTAAGAAGAGTGAGACCAGGCTCTTTTTTTATGCCATGATATGATGTTAATTATTGGTATGTAATCCTATCTACGAGGGGATTTTGATGTAGAGATAATTGCAAGTGTTAGTTTTTTCTTCCCCGTATCTGTATCTTAATCGCATCCGTTACATTTGATATTTAACTGCTTCAAATGATGGAAATGTGTTAAAAGAGTTTTGTATGAGTATAATACTACTCAAAAGGGTGGGAGTTTCTTGTGTTGGGGTTGGACGACTTTGAGCGCTATTTTTAATCTTGAAATCAAAATATAATTCGAGCAAAACAGTGGATGTAGCTAGACCTGTAAACGGGTTGAGTTTATTGGGTTTGGGTCGGATTTAATTGCATCTGTTAAGTTAACGGATCATTCGAATCAGATCCGTTAAGCTAATGGGTCACCCGTTTCATCCGTTAACACCTATTAATTTTTTTTTTTCTTTTCATAAAGTTTATTTTTTATTATTAAGACTTTAATGAAATTACTAAAACATTTTCAACTAAATGGTGCTAACGGGTTGATCCAAAATGATCTGTTATTTAACGGGTTGTTAACAAGTTTACCCGTTAACGATCCGATCCGTTAAGCATCCATGCAATTTGTAAATACTAATATTAACGGGTCGGATCAGATTAACAGACCAGATTCAAAATGCCAAGTCTAGATATAGCTCAGTTTGAGAGATGAACCGCTAAAATCCTCTCAAGCCTATTTCATTTCAGTCCATCTCCAAGCCCACCAAGAGTTTAGTATTTTAATTTGTTCGCCCAAGAGGGGATGGGTGGTTGTTGAGATTAATTAGTCTTTGCTGGTTTAGTGACGTGGACTGTGTCTCGGGGAGCGGATCAATCAGCATCCAACGATCATCCATGATTTAAAAGGGTGACCTGCTATTTCCGGTAAGACAACCGGGGAAGCTGGCGATCCGACAATCCCACCCGCGCTATTACAATCCGTCCAAAGTTATTTTCTGGACACATGTTTAAAAACGGTCCCACTCCACTCCACCACCACCACACTTGAAGACAAACTTTAGCTGGCTCCTCATCCCTTTTTATTTTCCCCTTTTTTTTCCTCTTTTAAATACAAAGAGTCGAATAACCCAATTTAATTTCATACCCTAATGATGTGAAATACAAGTACATATAATAACTCAGCGTCACGTGACACCAATTCCTTCAAAACATGTTGTTACATGTGTAAAGAACGGCTACACATACTTTACCTCATCAGATTTGTGTTATTTACATATTAGATTTAGTAATTTACCGCATGTAAGAAAATGTGTCGAGCATGAATCTTACATCAATAAAGTAGTTAAATTACTCCCTCTTTGTAAAAGGTTGAAACTTGAAACCCGACTAATGCGAAGGAGATTAAATCTGACTATAATTTTGTAAACTAAATAATATAAAAATTAATTATTAAATTTTATTTTTTATTAGTAATATATTATTTACTTTGAAAATTTAATCTATAAATTAATAGCGTTATGCAACTTGAAGCGTAGGAATCAAATCCAACGTAAGCTTAAAAAGCAACGACAAATTCCCGATTTTTCTTCGCCAATACAAAAAAATAAACAAAAGAAAAAAAAAGTTGCCCAAATTTCTTTACTTTTTCTTTCAAAAGGAGAGAGAGATATTTCTCTGTACCAACCCCACACTCCCACTGAGAGAGAGAGAGAGAGAGACAACAATGGCAGTCTCGATACCCATAGTCGCCATCGTTACCTCCCTCCACCTCATCGCCTTCATCTTCGCCGTCGGCGCCGAACGACGCCGTAGCACGGTATCCATCCCCATCTCCCTCTGTCAGTCTGTTTGAAGTTTTAATTTTTATATTTAAGTCCTTCTTCAACCTGTAACTGTAACTGTTTGTGTCTGTGAATTAGGCGAAGATAGTGCCCGATGAGTACGACGAGCGTACCTACTGCGTGTACGGCACGGATGCCTCCACGGTGTACGGACTAGCGGCGTTTGGGCTGCTTGTCGTCAGCCAGACGGTGCTTAACGTCGTCACCAGGTGTCTCTGCTGCGGCAAAGGTCTAGTCACTGGCTCCTCCACCACTTGGACCGTCTTCTTCTTCGTCTTCTCCTGGTAATTTTTACCCTTTTTTTCCCTCTCCTTAATCATTTTGAGTAAATGGTAGGAATGGTCCTCAACTTTAACTCAATTGAAGTAACGGTTATCAATTAAAAATTCATTATTATTGTTCCTTAACTCATCAAAACCTCCGACTACGATCTCTTAACTAAAAATCCATTACCCCTCAACTTTAATCCAACTGAAGAAATGATCCCTCAATTTTAATCTAATTGGGGCAATAATCCCTTAACTTTAACCTTATTTCTTCAGTTGAATTAAAGTTGAAGACCAATGATAATAGATTTTTAGTTGAGGGATCATAGCTGGACATTTTGATGAGTCGAGAGACCAATGGTAATTAATTTTTAATTGTTTAACCATTGCTCTAATTTGATTAAACTTAAAGGACCATTGTTACAATTTACTGTAATCATTTTTAATTTCTTAATCATGGTTTGATGATTTGATCAACGGTCTTAATCCTTTCACCCTAGTTAGAAATAGTCAAAGTAGCTAATTCACTTACTCATTAGGTTAGTATGATGATGATTTGATCTAACTGCTTGTTTGTGGTTGTGTGCTTAGGACTCGTTTGAAAAAGGCTTTAAAATGACTAAAAGCACTTTGATGAAAGTGCTTTTGAAACTAATTCTTAGTAAAAATGCAAGTGAACCTTCTTGAAGAAAGCGCTTCAATTGCAATTGGAACTCAAAAACAATTTCACCAAAAACACTTTCAGTCATTTTAAAACCACTTCCAAACGAGCCCATCCTTGAGTAAACGGTGTTCTCTACTCTCTAGCATTGTGTTTGTGTAAATGGCAATCCCATTTGCTTGGTTTTGCTAAAACCAAAATCTGAACCTTCTGAACTGTGAATTAATCAGGATAACCTTTCTGGGAGCGGAAGCTTGCTTGTTGGCTGGGTCGGCAAAGAATGCATACCACACCAAGTACCGGGGAATCTTCAAAGTAGATGACTTGTCCTGTGCTACCCTGCGCAAGGGCGTGTTTGCCGCCGGCGCTGCTCTTACGCTGTTGTCATTGGCAGGGTCAAGTCTTTACTACTGGGCACATTCCAAAGCTGATACTGGGGGATGGGAGAAGCACCGAAACGAAGGCCTTGACATGAGCAGTTCTAACTACGGGCAGCACGAGCAGCAGGAACAACAAACCAGTGCATTTCAGAAGGTATAATTCCGCTATTAGGTTCGTTCTTTTGGGGGGTCGGTGATTGTGGTATGAGATTGAGAAGATCATCAGTTCCGCAGTATTGGTGCCTTTTGTCGATCGAGGGGAAAGAAATGGTTGGAGCAAAATATGAAATGAGCTAGAGACTTGTATATGCAATGTCATCATATATATGTTAGAAGTGGAAGTATAAATTCCCCAATCATATATGTTCCCCAACTTGTTTTGGTTGATTTTCCATTTTTCTTGACTTCAATCTTCTGAATTTGTGGAATGCATATGTACGTTGTGTTTTGGTATATAAATATCTAAGCAGCATTATTATAAAAATTTCCGCCTAAGCGTTATGCGACTGACCATCGTTTCGATTAATCTCTAAACGTTTGAAAATTAATATATAATGCATACACCCGTCTAGACACGGTTCTTATCCAGTGTCCGATTAGCGCATTTTAGAACCTTTGGTTCTTTGGATCAGGCAAGAGCACCCAATAAAAAATTGTAATCAGAGATGTAACGCTAGGGGACCGTTGTTTTTGACAATCAGAAACCGAATTTCAATTGATAAACTAATCAATGGCAAATATCTAACAACAGATCGATCAAATATGAACTGCATAATTATCAAATATGGATCACATACAAAAAAATTATCATTCAAACAATTGGGATTTAAAAATTTATCATCTATCTCTAGTGTGATATACTGCGAAAAGAAAATTGAAAGTTTCAAACTCGAGTACAAAAGCATGGGTACGCTGTTTTACCAAGTAGCTTAATTCACATTTATCAATAGTGTTTTTTTTAATACATACAATATTATTTACATTAACAAAAAGAGAATGAGTTAATTCTCATAATGAGTTGGCTATAATAAATAGCAACGGATCGATGAAGTTTCTGTTTTTTTTTAAAGAAAATTAGATCAAGTTTCTTGAGCTCAGTGAGCTGGATATTTATGCTGGAGTATGTAAAACTCCATCTTAAATCATAACAGTGGAAGTGGAATGATGTTAAAATAAAATAAATGTAGTAAAAAGCTTGATTCATATACCTTCAAGTTCAAGGCTTCTTCACAAACAACTTTGAAATTCATGATAAATCCATCTCCCACAAGCACAAACGCCACTACTATTAGCTATTAGCAGCTGATAATTAAGAGGATAAATAAGAAAGTGGTAGCTGAGATTAAAGGCTAATCAAGCTTAATCAAAGAGATTAGCATGTGTTCAACCCAAAAAAAAAAAAAGAGATTAGCATGTGGGGAATGGAGAACCACAAGTGTCGGCGACCTTCTTGGCGTTTGGGGAGTTGACAAGCCTCTGGAGGTTGGGGTTCTTCACATACTGGCAGAGGCAAGGGCTCTGCTCCTTGAGTTTTTTGCAACACACGGCGGTGGGAGAGTTCGAGGACATGATTGCGGCGGCGCACGGGGCTAGCTCCATTGGGTTACAAGTCACCGCTGCCTCACCCACCTGGGTTCCCCCGACCACAACAACAAAAACTACAACACACAACATTCCAACGTTGTAGTAGGACATTGATCTCATCATCTTCAAACTTGAGTTGAAGCAATGTAGTCAACTATATAAATGTTGGTGCAGTGCAGGTGCAGCTCTAGTTAGATCTCTTGGCTATTTATACAAGAGTGGCCAGGGACAGTCATAAGTACAATTAGTCGGAGGTCTCCATAAAAGTTATCATACATTAAATACAATACTTTTCTACTGCATTTATCACCTTAATTCTTATCGTTGGATGAGTTTAATTTTTAAGATTTGTGTCTATTCATTGGAAAAATTTCGAATTTAAACTCCTTTAACGATGATAAATAAGGTGGTTAACAATTATATTCCCGTGGAAATAATATTATACTCCATTTTACATTGATCATTGTCGATCTTCCCTAATTTTTTTTTTCCAAAGCAAATTCTTTTACTTTTACACTGGCGTTGTAATGATGATTAGCTCAACTCAACACCGAAAAATCGTATATTTGCAATCTGTTCAACGGAGGTACTAATTTCATTTGGTCAATGTTCAAAGAATTTTTTGGATCCAAAATGATGTCAAGAACTTAAGATTATAAGAAATTTTTCAGTATGCCGATGATACGTTTAGATACACAAAGTGTCACAATACAATTAGTTAAAAAAAAAATTTATAATTTTTAAGCAATTATATTATTATACTTGTGTACAGGTCCGTTCCCGGCACACTAAAATACCTCTCCAAGATAATATGAGTTTATGCATGCCATATGGGCACTAATGATAATTTATGGAGCATGCGTAATAGTCATTGACGTGTTCATATCCGCCCCACCCTTTGTAATTATAACCATTGTGGTCCAATCACATAACCCATAAGTAAATTACGATTAACTTTGTTCTCTAGTTTCACTTTTGTAAAATAAATAAATAAATCCAAATATTGGACCTCTATCGTTCGAGAAGAAAGATCCAAACAAAGGGCAAGGCCCAATTTAGTTGGGTCCATAGCCGTGCCATATTTGATGTGTTAACGGCTGTGCTAGGCATTACTTGCGAAGAAAGAAATGGCATTTGCAGTTGAGGATTAGCAGGTAGAACTTCCAGTCCAGATATTAGTGGCAACCCTGCATTTGCATCTGCAGTTTTGTGCCTTGAATCCCAGCCAAGGACAAATTTGGTGTCTGGTGCACAGCTCCTCCAACCATGGAAGTCGTCTGATCATGCACATAACAAGTAACATTTTATTATGGCAATTAAAAGTTTAACTGAAAAGAAAGAGGCAGATAGATCTCAGGAGATGTTTGATATATTTAATCGCGTCGTCCAGCATTGAAGCTCGGTCTGTCTAAAATTTGACAAGCAGCAGCGTTGATTCAGTAGTAGCCTTAAAAAGTTTAAACAAACGGTTCAAGGCACGGAAGAACAAAGGAAAATAACGTAGAAGATCATCAGTTAGTCTCAGCTAGCTTGTTCATCTTAATAAGTACCCTATAGAGTCAACAGATTCAACAGCTTGCTGTTAGAGATGATATATACATCAGTTAGTCTCAGCTTGCTGTTAGTCTAATTTGGTGTGATTAGTTGTTTACAGGTTACGGTTAGTACGTTACCCATCAATGCCAGATTCTTCAAGATTGATCATCTTAATTTATGCAAAATTAATTTCCACTAAACTATTTAGTATGTATAGCAAGAAAAGAATATATATATATCTATGTATATATGTATGTATGTATGTATAGATACGAAAAAAGATATAGGTATATATATTATATAAAACAAAGGAGAGTTGGAGACCACTCAGTCTTCCTTAATCTCCAGGTCTTCCCTTTCTTGCTATTCTCATTTTTTTTTAAAGAAAGCCGGCATCCCAGAGTTAGACCAGTTGACAGTATAATATGTCCGTCTCTCTGCATCCAAGTTCGATCTCCCTCAAACTTCGCGGTCCATAATTTCACTATAAAACTTCAGATGCTTCTACACTTTGGGTTGACCATATTTTTTATTTAGCCATTTTAACGTGCGTCTGTATATACAAACACGCACACCCCTCCAACGTGGAGAAGGGTAATTGGCCACCAATCACTATATATGAGAGCAATTGGAAAGAAATAAAACACGTCCTTCCGATAAAATTAGACTACTAGTCAGTCAGTCAGCTTATCAGCCATTTCTGAGAGAGAAGGTAGGAGCTTGCAATTTATCAATTCGTATGGCGAAGGACTGGAAAGAGCTCGGAGGTGGAGGGAGTGGTTTAAGCGGCGGCAGTGCAGAAGTTTTCGTGATGTTGTGGGCAGCTCTGGCCACCTTTGTTGTTATCTCAGCCATCATCTTCTCCTGTGCAGATGGCGTGCCCAAAGACAAAGCCGCCACCACCGGTCACGATACTTACGGTTCTAATTGCGCCGCTGCAAGTGCCGGCTGCGGTGCCTGATCAGCAACCGCCACCCGGCACACAACTGAAACTCAGCTTCCAAGAACCAGTGGCCGCTGAGACAGCAGCAGAATACAAGTTAGAAACAAACAAATTGGCCGGGGGAGTAGGAAAGTGTAAATTTTTATTGGATTTTTACTTTTTATTACTTGGTTTTGATTGAATTGTTTATTTCGAAGATAAAATAAGTTGCCTTTGTATTAGTCTTACAGATGAATTTAATCACCATGATCATATTTTTTTTCCGAATGTAAGTAGTTGTCTTATCTAGGCTCTTTGATTCCAGTGGCTGACATGTTGCCATGAGCTAGCCATCCATCAAACTCACCAGATGCCTCAAAACCACGAGAACAAATTGCACGCAACATAACGACGATATTCTTAACCAATCACACGACGCTACGCTGAAAGGTATAAACACATGAAACCGCATGATAGATATAAAATACTGTCACTTTGACCGCATCCCTCCCATGTTTGCTTTCTATCTACAAATTTCAACTTGAAAACGCCATCTACATTACGGCCACCCACACGAAAAGTGGACCCTGTTTTCTTGCATCCAGGAAGTATCTCCATCATCTTCTTCTGGTCCCCGTCATAATACTTCAGGTGGACCATGTTTTCTTGCACCCAAAACGGTGTCGTTCTTTTTCAGTGTACCAAGTTGTACAAGTTTTCTACAGTACAGTTTGGTACGTAGACGAGACGGAGGTTCCATGTTACATTTAGTGTACGGTCAGGCCGAAATGGAACGAATGATTAAATGATAATTGTACCTATCCACTCCGACGAGTTCGACCTTACCTAAGCCACCGCTGACAAGTTCAACGTCATCCCTCACATCTTCCGCCTAATCCTCGCCATCCCATCCCTTGAGCGACGGCGTTGGCCACGTCATGTGAGTGGGTGGTCTTGAGGTTTTCGCGGCAAAGGGCGACGATCTCGTCATGGGATTAGCACGGAGGAGGGAGGAGGCGGGAGGAAGGTGGGGTTAGGTTCAGATGGATTTATTGGGATTGAGTTAGCCTGGGTTGCAGGGTTTGTGGTGGAGGAGGAGGAGGCTATAAGAAAAAGGGAGGGTAGAAAAGAGAGAGGCTACGGGGAGAGAGGGTAGATAGTGAAATTAAAGAAAAAGATGAGGGGTATTATTGTCCAAAAAATTATAATTTTGTGTTCCATGGGCTGAAACAAATCGTTCCAGAGGAAAGGTGACACAAAAAATTGATTAAAATTCGTTCCATAGGACAGCGTGTCCAGGCAAATTGGCGCACCAAACATAGAATGAAACGTTATGTCCCACTGCGTTTCATCGTATCCGACGTACCAGACGGCACCTACGTGACAACTTGGTCTTGTACAAAATCCTGCACTTGAATTCACTATTTGCATTCAAGCCCTCCAAAAATGAATTATTTATTCTCCAGTCTCTGTAAAGTAGGAAGCTTTTATAGAGTGGGCCTCACCACTGACAAACGCCTACCCTCTAGACTCCCTCTCAGTAGCCTCAAGTGTTCACATGTCAATTTATCACCTTCTTCTATATCATTTTCTCGCGATATTTACAACTGTCCTTTTATTTTCATTCAATGCCACGTCAGCAATAAACCTTTGGCCATATTTCCAATGAATTTAATAAGGGACAATACTTGGGTCCTCACCGGGGAGGACCCAATGTACTGATTTTACCATTGAAAAAGTGACACTTGTCCATTTTTTTTCTATTTCAGATTTTTTTTATTCTATTTCAGATATTGGTGGGTCCTTTTAATGACACATGGCTTGATTTGATTGGCTTAAATGATAAATTCAGTACATTGGGTCCTCCCCGGTGAGGACCCAAGTATTGTCCTTTAATAAGGGCATTGTCGGAGCAGGTAGTGACCAGTGTGTCAGTGACCGTAATCATATTTTGTCCCCATTAACGGTTCGAAACCTGCGTGGAACAATCATCACTCTCTAGCTCTTCGTTTCATACTAAAATGTTAATGTGTTTGTGAGGAAATATTTAGTATGATAGACTGACCACCTCTGTGTTTATGAGAAAATTTAGTGTTCGATTGACGGCTCAAGTGTTTGAACTACAAAAATTAGGCGTTTTGTAGTTTGATATTATTTATATTCATCTGTAATTCTATTTGTATGAAAAACGTTATATGCGGTTGTTTTTGCACATAAATTCATTCATGTATAAGATACTTCTCACAAGCGTGAGACCGATATCAGTGTGAGTGTGGAAGTGGAACCATTGTAGGGTTAAAACAAACCTTAACATAGAAGATCGTGTTTGTTTATGGAATATGCTTTAATAATGGCCATATTTGATAGATTGTCATAAACGGCTAGATCAAATGTTTTAATTAAAGAACGTAAGTTTAATAATCCTACTCCTACTACTACTTATTAGCAAACAGTTGATTACTATATTAATTAAACTTTTCTCCTTAATTCACTATAGTTTGGATTCTAAACGATACTCTCTCTTCTTAACATAAATTGAGAAATGCTAACAAGACTCTTTCAAAGGTAAATTTTTCATAAATTATCTGTTACCCCACAATTTAACGTCAATTTATACATCAAATTTATAAAACATTGTGCAAAAAATACTAAAATTACATAAAGTCGTGAGTCTCATAAAAATAATCAACTAAATTACAATGTTTCTTAACCAAAAGCATGGTGATTGGTGTCCAACAAAATATCGCGATAAGTTGAATTTGAGGGATTTGAGTGACAGTATCGTATGGATTCCCACGCCAACCTACTCTTTTGCCATTTTCTTTTGGGTTCTCTACAGTCCCAAGGTCCGTGCTTGCTGAGCCTCTACCATTCTCCATCACTGTCAAAGCTTTCACACTTCCTTTCACTCCTCTTCCATTGTCTCTCTCTGCTTTCTCCAAAACCCTTCACTTGGTTTCCGCTGCAGAGAAGGTAAAGGTAATCCCTTTGAACTCTGACTCTGCAATTTTCTGCTGGAAATGTGTTATAATTTAGTTTTGGTACTTCTGCTGCTCTGCAACTCTCATTGCCTGGTGGATTCTTTGAACGACGAAGGCTATGCCCTTTTGTCGTTCAAGCATTCCATTGCAGAAGACCCAGAAGGGTCTCTAAGCAACTGGAACTCCTCTGATTCCAACCCCTGCACATGGAATGGGATTACATGCAAGGACCAAAGGGTTGTCTCTCTCAGCATTCCAAAGAAGAAACTTTCTGGGTCTCTTCCTTCCGCCATGGGAGCCCTCTCCGAGCTCCGCCATGTCAATTTAAGGAACAATATGTTGTACGGAAGCTTGCCCCTTGAGCTTTTCCAAGCTCTGGGGCTCCAAAGTTTGGTGCTTTATGGAAATTCCTTATCTGGGTCTGTCCCAAATGTGATTGGTAAGCTCAAATACCTTCAATCCCTAGATTTATCAGAAAATTTGTTTAATGGGTCGTTGCCCTCGTCGATTATACAATGCAAGAGGCTCAGAACCATCGATCTTAGTCAGAATAATTTCACTGGCTTTCTACCAGAAGGGTTTGGAAGTGGTTTTGTTTCTCTGGAAAAACTTGATCTTTCTTTCAATAAGTTCAGTGGTTCGATTCCTAGTGATATGGGAAATCTGTCTAGCTTGCAAGGCACTGTTGATTTGTCTCATAATCTGTTTTCGGGTGCAATCCCGGCAAGCCTTGGAAATCTTCCTGAGAAGGTTTACATTGATCTTACTTACAACAATTTGAGTGGTCCGATACCACAAACTGGTGCTCTGATGAACAGAGGACCAACTGCTTTTATTGGGAATCCTAATCTTTGTGGCCCCCCATTGAAGAACCCGTGTTCTTCTGAAGTTTCCGGTGCTATTCCACCATCCTCGATTCCGTATCTACCAGATAACTCCCACCCTCAGGATTCTGATGATAATGGTGGAAAGAGTTGGAAAGCAAGAGGGTTGAGTAAAAGAGCTGTCATTGCAATTATAGTGAGTGATGTAATTGGCATTTGCCTTGTTGGGCTGCTTTTCTCATATTGTTATTCGAGGTTTTGGGTTTGTAGTAAGGTTAAGGATGAAAATGGTTATGACAAGGGAGGTAAGCGAAGGAAAGAGTGCTTATGCTTCAGGAAAGATGAATCGGAGACTTTATCAGAGAATATGGAGCACTATGATCTAGTGGCATTGGATACACAAGTGGCATTTGATCTGGACGAGCTTCTTAAGGCGTCTGCTTTTGTTCTTGGAAAAAGTGGAATTGGAATCGTTTACAAAGTTGTGCTTGAAGAAGGAATCACGGTAGCAGTGAGAAGATTGGGCGAAGGGGGCTCCCAGAGATTCAAGGAATTTCAGACGGAAGTTGAAGCAATTGGAAAGCTAAGGCATCCTAATGTGGTTACTCTGAGGGCTTATTACTGGTCTGTTGATGAAAAGCTGCTCATATATGACTATATTCCTAATGGCAGCCTTGCAACCGCCATTCATGGTGAGCTTACAATTTTTCCTTGTTTATTTTGGTTACTCATACTCTTGTTATTGTTATACTCTCGCTAATGGTAGGTGTATTTACTCAGATTTGCAAATAAAATTATAAATGTGTTGTTTTTGTTGATTTGATTGTTTTGTTCCGTCATTAGGAAAGCCAGGACTGGTATCATTTACACCTGTATCATGGTCTGTTCGGTTGAATATCATGAAAGGAATTGCAAAAGGCTTGGTATATCTTCATGAGTTTAGCCCCAAGAAATATGTCCATGGAGATTTGAAGCCGAATAACATACTGCTTGGACAGAACATGGAACCCCACATTTCTGATTTCGGACTTGGACGCCTTGCAAATATCGCTGGAGGGTCCCCGACACTGCAATCCAACCGAATCCCCACAGAAATACCACAAGAAAGGCAACAAAAGAGTGCAGTACCAACCGAAGCTTCTCTGGTTAGTTCGTCCAGCAATTTGGGATCTTGTTATCAGGCTCCAGAAGCTCTGAAAGTGGTGAAACCATCACAGAAGTGGGATGTGTATTCGTATGGGGTAATCTTACTCGAAATGATTACCGGAAGATTGCCAATAGTCCAAGTGGGTTCCTCAGAAATGGACCTGGTTCATTGGATTCAGCTCAACATTGAAGAGAAGAAGCCTCTTTTAGATGTTTTAGATCCAAATTTGATGCAAGATGTGGATAAGGAAGAAGAGATTATCGCGGTTCTGAAGATCGCAATGGCTTGCGTTCACAGCAGCCCTGAAAGGAGACCGATAATGAGGCAAATATCCGATGCTTTGGACAGGTTGGCCACGTCTGCTGTCTGAGATATGATATTGGCAAATTCAATCCACTTGTGAAGCTTGATGTTTGAGTTAGTTCAATCTTAGTGATCGTGCATTTGTTTATTTGGCGTAGGCGTTTCGACAGTAAGATTTCTGCTTTCCCTACTGTCATTTGATAGAGCTAGGTTGAGGTAGGTCTGCTGAAATAGCATTGTTAACGCCGCATGAATTGGCCCCTTAACTAGTATATTTGTTCTTGTAGGTTAATGAAGTTGTTGATTTGTTTCTTGTTGTTTACATCTATCTCCACAGATGAATCTTTGAATCATTAAACGAAACGGGTTCGCCTTTCCCCTTCAGAATATGAACGATAATCGCCATTGAATTTATACATTGTTATGTTAGCAACGGACATAGGATAAGCTACATTGGTTAGAGCGAATGTGTTTACCGAATCTCGTTTATCGCAACTTGGACTAAAACATTTAAGGTACAATATAAAGTGTCTTTGTTAGCAACTGGCTGGAAAGTGTTCTGAACCGTCTGTTTTCATGATTTCATCACATTGTAAAACAGTAAGATTAAGACAGTTGATTATCTATTTACCCACCATTTAGCGCGAATAAAGGGGGAGTGGGCTCCACCAAACTATTAAGTTTGTCAATCTGCAGCGAGATTCCAGCTGTCCTTTTGATCAGTCAAGTAATGAGTAATTAATCTACGTATTCTGTTCTATTGACTTAAAAGCTGAGTCTCTTTGTCGGAGACTCGAAACGTATTTAGTTTATGTCTAACTCTGCATTCTGTCACTGACCTTTCAGCGTCCTTGTAGGTTGTGATTTTCGGAGTTGGATTCTCTTCTTTTTCCTTTATTCTCCTCGTATATGAACGGTTAAGGTTAAATCACGTCAACATCTTATATTAATTTTTTTATAGAAAGATTATGACAAAATAGAGAATGTGAGAGGAGGGGATCGAAGGGGATGGAAAGAAGAGGGAGAGAATCCTAGTCCGTGATTTTCTATCTCACTAGTCGCTGCACTAAACAAACACTAGAATGTTTTTCGTCTCCATGTTATGAATATCGACGATATCTTATGTGTAACTGGATGTTTTTCACGTAATGAAAGAGACATGTATAAAGAAGTAAATAATTAGTTAGAGGGCTAAGCGTTATTAAAAGTTTAGCTTCAAGCCTTTCTTACTATTTCTTGTGCATACAAACATGCTATTGTTGGTTTTTTTATTTTATGATTTAGGACATTAAAGTAATCCCTCAGATTAAATAGATGAGTACACTATTTCGTAGTCGAAATGGTGTTCCAACTTCCAACGTTAAACTGTCTCTAAGAACATACGAAACAAAGCGGAAAACGAAAAATTAGTGAAATTTCAAAGGAGATGAAAGAAAAGCCTGGTTCTTTTTTGCAATCCTCATCCGCGTCACATATTCTAGAAATTTCCTGTTACAATTCATAACAAAACTTCAATAATATGGTCCTAATAAATTGGAAAATGCAATTAAAATTCAAGCAGTTATTTGATAACCGTTTTATTTTTAGTTTTTTATCATCATTTTTTTTTGTTAGAAATAAAGCTAAAGCGAAAAACGAAATGGTTACGAACAAGGTCTAAGTAAAGGATAAAGAACATACTTCCATGGAACATCACCAACAGTTCGCCAATTGTCATCTCTGTCCTTGTAAAAAAGCAAAAACTCGGAGCCATCCTGAAATAACCTTAACCCAGATGCAGATTGCCTACCTGAAACATCAACGCACCACTTATTAATTTGTGAGCGTAAAGATCCTCACTTTCTTAGATTATCTTATCCTCCTACTTACCAAACATGTCTTCCAGCTGAAATGCAAGACTCGAGTAACCACTGTGATCGGGAATACAGACTTTCCTGCCAATAACAAGCCCATCCATGTTAACCTTCACATAAGCCCTCCTCTCCTTGCTTTGCACTCCCTCTGCTTCTTCGTCGCAATCTTCCGCGACATTTCTCGCGTTTAGAATGCTAGTGTTCTTCAAGTTCAGGTTAGCCTGGGGCCAATCTATCAGACCATCATATCCCTCCAAGCTCACCACTACAAAAGTAAATGCAATGTAAAAAAAGAAAACACAGACACATGTGAGTTTGGCCAGTTGGCCTGTCTTGAACCAAGTTCGAATTCCGTTTTCTGCAGATTAGTAGTTTAAAATCTCTCTCGTATAAGAGATCGAAGAAGAAAAAGGGAGGAAGAAGGAACGTACAATGTGCAGATGGATGGTAAGTTTCAGGCTGCAGAGCTCGGAGGCTAAGACCAAGATCAATGATGCCATCATTCTCTTTGGCTTCGTAGTAAACTGACTGGAAGGTTGAAGGATTGACCAGAAAGCTTAATGCATTTGGATCCATTAAATCTGACTCACTACTTAGTCATTACAACATCTGCTACCATATATATATATGTATATATCTATACATGTATGTATATATGTATACGTATGTATACACACATATTTATACCGGAAGCAGTAGTGAGTAGACATTGTAACATGGAAGACAGAGATCCGTCCGCTTCCATTACCAATCATTCAGTTTTGTGTTTGCTTATCTACTTGTGCTGCTACAAAACGTGCAAGTACAAGTTAGGAACAAAACACCACAACGACAAGGGATGGTCTCTGTGATTCTGACAGCATCGCTTAGATTCTGCAACCCAAGCTCGCTACAGATTAAGGGTTTGAAATTTCAGGTCGGAATTCAACAGAAATCGGACGCAGGAGATCGATTCATCAGCTGGTTCGACGAACTTATAACGAATTAAAAACCATGCATGCATACGTGTTCATTTCGACACCATGGTATTATCGAAACTCTCTTGTTATTGGCTGCATCTGAAATCTACTACAAAATTGCAGTATGTGTACAATAAAACAGTCAATTAAAAGTTAAAAAAGGAATTAAATCACTTCAATCTTTGAATTATTGAAAGTGCTTTTAGAAAAAATATTTATGGGTCCTAAAAGCACTTTTAATGTTTTATGCAAGAAACACTAGTTAATGGTTATACGTGTCTTCCAGGAAGCACTTTTAAGTGCTTTCCAGAATTTACTTGCATTTTTACTAAAAATTGGTTTTAAAAATATTTTCACCAAAAGTTTTTTCAACCATTTTAAAAAGCACTTCTAAACAAGTTGTAAAGCTCTGGTTCTATTGTTGGCCAACTTGTGTCAAATTCCACGATTGTTACTTTTCGAGGGAACACCAATGCCCTACAACCCACTCCGGCATGCCCTCTAAAATACAAGACATGAAGCTTTCAGATAATAAGATTCTCAACTCCTTGTTTTTCCACCGCCCCATGAAATTTATTGGTAAAAGGTACTGCTGAAATAGCGAAAGGTTACGTGATGAGAAAGAGACTAATGAAAATTATGAAATAAAACACTTTCGATTGTACTCATACTAAAGAAAGCGGAAGGTCACGTGATGAGAAAGAGACTAATGAAAATTATGAAATAAAACACTTTCGATTGTACTAATACCGAAGAATCTAAGAAAACAAGAGATTGATATACGGCCATGTGGGTTTGCAATCCATAACTTGGTTGCACCACGTAACTATATTCCAGTATCATACAATAATTTTTCGTATTCACTACTTTACTCCTTGCTGACAAAATGCTGAAGGTGATGAACTGTGTTTTGTTGTATAAAAACCTAAAAACTCGGCTCTACCATGCGTCCTCAAACAAAAAGTGTCCTGCGTATTAACTTATACTTCAAGAATTTAAAGTTCTTCCTGTGTGGAATGCTTGTCTGCACCCGGAAATCGTAAAGAACTTGATCATGTCGTGCACCGATAAAGATGATGAAAGCCTTCCAAGCTGGTTGTGAAATCAAGCTTACTCCCGTAACAAATTGAAGGGATTAAGTTTCATGGTTTTGGTAATCACGTTGAGTCGTGCCGACAAAGAAATTCGACTATACATGGATGGACCTGCTCCACTGCCTGCAGTTCAAACATATATATACATCAATTGAGAACGTCACACTATTGTACCATAAGAGAGGGAGGGAGAGAGAAGAAAACTTCGTACCAATTTTCCTCCGACCAAATCATAATGAGCGTAGTGTGGACCACCGGGTTGTCCGAAAAGTTTATATGTAACCAGGTGCTGTGGAATCAGCTTCACGGTTTCTGGTTCACCAAAGTATCATAAGCGTGAATCACAGAAACTTTAGAGAAAATATAAGCCGTCTATGCTGAGATTTTACCTTCAACCGCTTCAGGTGGGCAAATTAGATCCTGGTCTCCGGCAAGTGCCAAAATAGGGACACTACTTTTGTTTATATGATCCTTATACAAATAGGCACCGCTCCTGTCACGTAATCCACCCTTCCGAAAAGCTGTTGTTAACTGCAATAGAAGTTTTGCGGGTATGGTGCCTGCCATTTGTAAAAATCACAGAATCACTAATGGTTGACTTGTTGATGAATCAGTTAGAGACATCCATGAAGAGTAACTCTAGCAACAACTTTTTAAATAACCACCCATCATGGTTGACTTGTTGAATTTCTCGAATGAAATTGACAAAGTATATCGTGTCGGTAGGAATACTTACAAAAGTTATTCAAAACAAGCTTTTTCAACAACTCTGGATGCATCATGTCCTCTGCCGAAATCAAGTTATTGAGCCAAGAGAAAACATAAGAAGGACGGGTTGAGAGAGGATAAGTTGCTGCCAGTAGACTTCCTAAAGGAATAGCTGGCACATTGAGAGCCTGGGCGGGATCAGCCTGCATGACAAGTTCCTTAACATTAGTTCCTCAACCATGTTTAAGTTACAGTAACAATCACACATTCATTGTAATTAATTTAGAGATGATCTACCGCAACCCTGCATCCACTTACAAGGGGTATGAGCAGTTTGAGAGTTGACTTTGAAGATGTGTAATCAAGTGATGACGCTAACGTTACAACAGCTGCTAATTGGGACTCTCTTCCTTCAGAACCTTAAAGATGAAATAAATGAAGGTATCAGATTCCTATGCTGGAGCGTTTCCTACAAAGTTTTGCGAAATGAAAATGGTACCAAAGCATATCAAGGAACCAAAACTTGAAGCATTCAATCAAATCCGCTATCTTTAAGCAAGTTCTTGAAAAAAAAATTTCATAACACTCAACCGGACTCAATTGTATTGGGGAAAGAAAATAACACATTAGAACACCACGTGAGGGGTAGGAAAACAGCACGTGAATAACCGGTATGCAACCAATCAAGTATCAACAATAATACATAGAGCAGCGAATTCCACCCAAAAGGCAAATAAAGAAAAGGAAATGCATGGGGAAAAAAGGGAATCTCACCACATCGTGAAAGCATTGCGTAAAGCAAAATACCACCCATCGAGTGTCCAATAGCTAACAATTTCCCATCCTTTGGCTTGCTTTCTGCCATTATATAGTCCATCTGTAAAATTAACATTGAAGACTATAAATTCATCATGTAAAAGGAAGGAAAACTATTTGATTCAATATAATAGAAGAGATACTACGTGATCCAAATGGATGCTTCTTCTAAAGACTATTCAAAAAGGGCAATCATATGATAGCCTTCCATCAAGATAAATTGTCACCTCACCACAGCAGGTACATCCTCTTCCAAGTAATGGTCAAAGTCCCAATCATATTTCACCATCAATTCAAGTTGTTTCTGGAAATCTTCCAGCGTAGAATTAAAACGCTCTTGCAAGTCAAACAATGGAGGTGAAACTGATCGCTGACCCTCTTCAATGATATTTACAAGCCTTTGACTGAGGTCCTTGATCTGGCTAGCAATAGCTGAGTTTTGTCTTGTCTCTAACAGACCTGAAATCTTATAGCTTATCTCATTAATACGCTCGGATAATGCAGAACCAGCGAACAGTTTTGAAATTTGGTCAAGCAACTTAGCAGCCATGATTGTCGATTGACCTTCACTAAGAAAGCCAGAAAATCTTTCTGACAGCTGCGTCAAAGTTTCTGTCAACTTTGTCACTGATTTTGATTCATCCCCTACAGTTACTATATTTGTAACGTCTCCACTGAAAGCTGAAATCACTCCTTGAGCTGCAGGAACCTCAGGTGCTGAGGCACCAGACTGCTTTTCTGCAGAAAATGCTCCATTAGTGGCACTCTTAGAAGATGAATTCTCATGTTTTTCTTCTCGAGCAGGAGTCTCAGGTGCCGAGGCAACAGGAAAACCATTTGACTGCTTTTCTGCAGGAAAAGCTGCATCAGTTGCACTCTTAGAAGCTGAATTTTCATCTTTTTCTTCCTGAGCAGGAGTCTCAGGTGCTGAGGCAGCAGGAAAAGCTGCATGAGTTGCACTCTCAGAAACAGCTTCCATCTCTTCAGACCTTTCATGGGCAGATTGCTGAATTTCCTTGCGATCCGATTCTTGCACGCTCAGTCCAGCACCACGAACTTCGAGAACCCAGGTCTCGAATCCTTGCCTAGACATGTAACGCGCAAACGAAGACTGCAGATATGCCACATTCCATCAGCAATCACAAATAAACCAAGTCAAATGCACACATTGACATTGAAAACTCCCTCCTTCTAGTGTTCTTTTGCAAAAATTAAGAACAAAGTCGTAAATTTGAGATTCATTACAATTTTTCTCTATCATCATGCTATAAATTAATAACATGTTAACAAGAACAAGAAAACTGAATTTTTTTTTTTTTTAATTTGATACATTAATTAAACGATTAATTGAGAGATTAATAACAATTATATCATGCAAATGTTACCTCAGGAGAGAGATCATATCCAATGGCGTTGGTCCCCACTCCTGACAACAGCAGCAATGGATGCTTCCTCTGAGGCGCCTGCAGTAAACACTCACTCAACCTCAATTTCTCGTAAATTATAAGTATTAAATCCTAAAAATTGATTCATTTAAATCAAAATTTTAAAATTGAACAGAAATAAATTCCTTTAAAAAAAAAGTAAATTTAGTACCTTGGGGCACGGGTGGTATCGCCAGAGCGCGAGCTTCCAATCGGAGTTCGGCACGGACACGTAGTGAAGCTCATCGGCCGTGCATATCGATGGCTTTTCCGGAAGCTTGACGGCATCGGCCTCTCCGGGGTCGGTGGAGAAGGCTCTGAGCCGGAACGACGTCGTCCAGCCCGAGGTCGACAGCGAGAGGACTCGACGCGCCGCCGAGGCACGCGAGCCGAGAAGGGTGGGGCTGAGGGACCGAATGGTGGATAACGACGGCGATGACGTGGATGATGATAACGACGATGCGTGATGATTCAGGAAAAGCGCGCAGCGAATGTCGTACTGGATTGCCGCCATCTGAAGTTTGGTCTTTTTTTATTATTTCAGTTTGAACATTTCTCGGTAGAAGTGGTTGAGACGGTGGAGTGTGGCGTTGAACATTTCGCCTGTACACTTTACTAAGAGTAACAGGCCTTGAATAAATCGTTTTTAGGCCCAAGAAGTAAGTCTGATTTTGGGCCTCGGCCCATTTTTAACTCCGGCCCAAACATTCCTTTCTTCCTCTCTCTCACTTTTTTCCCGGACCAGCAAAAGCAGAACGAGAGCTTCCAACACCTGAAGGCTGAAGCCGCCGTCTATCTGCCAAACCACAGCCAGTTCTTCCACCATGTCTAGCGGAACTGGTGGCGGAGGAGGAGGGAGTGGGGTTGGAGGGGTTGGATTGAAGGGAGTGTTCATAGGAGCAGGCTGCAACAGAATCGTCAACAACGTTTCGTGGGGTGCTTGTGATTTAGTCGCTTTCGGTGCCCAAAACGCCGTCGCTATCTTCAATCCCAAGGTCCCCTCTCTCTCTCTCCCCCCCCCCCCCTCCCCCTTTATGAACCCAGTTTTCCATACAAACTAATTTCTTTTCTTTTTATTACAAAAATGGCTGCAGACTGCTCAAATTTGGACCACGCTTCCGGGTCACAAGGCTGCTGTGAATTGCACCCAGTGGCTCCCAAGTAACAAGTTTGCATTTAGAGGTACTTTTTGGGATTTTTCTGAAACAAATGAAGAAAAAAAAAAGAGTATTTTTAGTTTTTTCTGAATCCAAATTTACTGTTTTTAAGTTGTTATTTGGGTTTCTGACTAGATTTTGCCGGATTTCCACAGCTAAACACTTGGACCGGCATTATTTGCTCTCTGGAGATGCTGCTGGTGCAGTTATTTTGTGGGAGTACTCTGTTCTTGAAGGAAAGGTATACTCTTGTCGTTGCCGGTGTTTGTGTTATTGCAATTCTTATTGTTTTTGTTGGTGTTTTCTTAAAGTTTCCTTCGAAACTTATCAGTACAGTAGGTTGCATTGAATTTTCGAATGAATGTAGCGAATAGCTAGTTAAAACTGCGTGAAAAGTTGTAGTTTTAGGTCCTCTTATTTATTTCCTAGCTAGTATGAGGGTTCTAGCTAGCTAAAACTGTGTGAAAGGTTGTAGATTTTAGGCCCTCTCATATGTCTCTTAGCTAGTTGGAGGGTTCGTTACTTATTTCAGTTTTCGGAAGTCTGTTTACTTCTTAATCAGTTAGTTGTGTCTGAGTTACGAGTATATTTGAAAGAATTGTTTTCTGTTGAAATGTGTTATCTTCATGGACTCTGTTTGATTTTCCTTTACAGTGGAGGTATGTGCAACAGCTACCTCAGTTGCACAAGAAGGGTGTCACATGCATTACTGGAATTATGGTTTCTCAAACTGAGGCAATCTTTGCCTCTACGTCTTCCGATAGTACCGTTTATATATGGGAGGTTGTTTTTCCATCAACTAGTGGAGGTGAGCCCAAAGTTCAGTGGACAAAGTCAAATTGTTAACTTTCATAAGTTTTATAGATATCTAAGTTTATTTACTTTAGTTCTACACATTTGATTCTACTGACAATGACAAAGAAGGGGTACAAGACAGTTCATGAAGTGGCAACACCATTCCTTCAAACTCTTCCCTAAATCGATCTACTTAGGTTCATGTTATGGATTTGAAACAACCATTATATAAAAGTTTTAACGGTTCTAAAGCACAAAAATATCAAGTTTTTGTAATGAATGATACAGCCAAAAGTTCTCCCTTCACATCAATTGAAAGAATTTCAAAATCAATTGGAAACATGACTTTTCTGAGTTATTCTAGGTGACTGTGAACTGTTGCATCTGGATTCTCTCTCCGTTGGTACAAAACCCATGGTAGCGCTTTCGTTATCAGAGTTGCCTGGAAGTACTGGGAACTTAGTCCTGGCAATGGGAGGACTGGATAACAAAATTCACCTTTACAGCGGGGAGAGGAGAGGAAAGGTATGTTGCATTACATTAATCAATCCTCTGATTTTTTTATTTTTTTTTTTGACATTTGTGTGCCTTAAATAAGTTTTGAATTTTTTTCATATGTACATGTAGTTTGTTAAAGGGTGCGAGTTGAAAGGGCATACAGATTGGATCAGAAGTCTGGATTTCGCATTACCTACGTGCACCAATGGTGAGTCAAGCAATGTTCTACTTGTTAGTTCATCTCAAGACAAAGGCATACGCATATGGAAGATGGCTTTAAAGGAGTCTTTGGACAGCAACCAGAGTGCTTACCGGAAAGAAAAAGTGAGCTTAGCATCTTATATTGAAGGCCCTGTACTTATAGCCGGCACAACATCATATCAGATAACGTTGGAATCTCTTCTAATTGGACATGAAGATTGGGTGTATTCAGTGGAGTGGCAACCCCCATCAAATGCATCTTCCGAAGGGATTGCCTACTGTCAACCCCAAAGCATCTTATCTGCATCCATGGACAAGACAATGATGATTTGGAAACCCGAAAAGACATCTGGTATCTGGATGAATGTTGTTACTGTTGGAGAATTAAGTCATTGTGCTCTAGGGTTTTATGGCGGCCACTGGAGCCCTAATGGAGATTCAATATTAGCACATGGATATGGTGGATCTTTCCATCTTTGGAAAAATGTCGGCACTGACTATGAAAATTGGCAACCACAAAAGGTTCCATCTGGGCATTTTGCAGCATTAACAGATATTGCATGGGGAAGATCTGGTCAATACTTGCTGTCAGTCAGTCATGATCAGACAACTCGAATTTTTGCTCCTTGGCAAAATGAGGCGTCTCCTAGGGACGAGGAGTCTTGGCATGAAATTGCTCGCCCTCAAGTTCATGGTCATGATATTAACTGTGTGGCCATCATCCAAGGAAAAGGGAACCATCGATTTGTCAGCGGAGCTGATGAGAAAGTTGCCAGAGTGTTTGAAGCTCCGTTGTCTTTCTTGAAGACATTGGGTCATGCCATTTCACAAACGTCTAACTTTGCAGATGATCTCCAAGTTGGTGTTCAGATTTTGGGTGCAAATATGTCTGCTCTTGGGCTATCACAGAAACCTATTTATGTTCATGGTAACTCCTCTCGCCTTTCTTTCTTTTCGAATATTAATGTGGTTTTTCTTGTAAGTATCGTTTCTTTTTTTTTCTTTTTTTTATTAATCAAGTTTTGTAAATTATGAATAGTTTTTAAGGGCTTAATTTATTTATTGATTTTGTTTCTTTTTGTCAGCTGAGCAGCATACCCCAGACAAGAATATGAATGATGGCCTCGACACACTTGAAACCATTCCTGATGCAGTTCCAGTTGTGTTGACTGAACCTCCCATTGAAGATCAACTGGCATGGCATACACTATGGCCAGAGTCGCACAAACTTTACGGTCATGGGAATGAACTGTTTGCTTTGTGCAGTGATCATGACGGGAAGCTTGTTGCTTCTTCATGTAAGGTATGTTGAGTCATTCTACTTGCTGTGATAATAACGGAAACATGGATAATCTTATCTTACAAATTTCTTAGGCAAAACTTTGCTCTTGAGAATGGATTGCACTTAGACTGGTGGATAGATTGGAGGAAATTATTTGGTAGTACTGAAAGAATTGTAAATCATTTGAAAGTAAGGCATAACAAGAATAACTTGTTTCATAAGTTATTGTTGTACTAAACAATGATTATGTTGCAGGCCCAATCAGCAGCGGTAGCAGAAATACGGCTATGGCAAATTGGTTCATGGAAAGCAGTTGGTCGCTTGCAGTCTCATACTTTGACAGTGACACAAATGGAATTCTCTCATGATGACAAATTCCTGTTGGCGGTATCAAGGGATCGCCAGTTCTCCGTATTTTCAATCGATAAAGCAGGTACGCTTTAGTTTAAGCTAGGTACTTTCACTGTTACCAAGTGATCACCTGTCAAAAGATTGCTAAGACTTTCTGTGATACATAGTTCTTCTGATAACTCTGTTTAGGCACCGATGAAATTAGTTACCAGCTCGTAGCAAAGCAGGAGGCACACAAAAGAATCATATGGGCATGCTCTTGGAATCCACACGGCTATGAATTTGCCACAGGCTCGAGGGACAAGACAGTGAAGATCTGGACAGTGGAAAATGAGTCTTCGGTGAAGCTGCTCACAACTCTTCCCCAGTTCAGTAGCAGCGTCATGGCCCTATCTTGGATCGGTCTTGATCGCAAGAGCAACGATGGGCTCCTCGCAGTTGGAATGGAAAACGGACTCATTGAATTGTGGAGTCTCTCCATTAAAAGATCTGATGCTGGAGTAGCAGGCGCAGTTTCTTCCCTTGTCGTACGGCTTGATCCATTGATGTGCCATGTCTCTGCTGTAAACCGTTTGGCATGGAGAACCTGCAGGAATGAAGATTCCGGTCGCTTGCAGCTCGCTTCTTGCGGGGCAGATCAATGTGTGAGAGTTTTCGAGGTTAACATTAACTGACCATATTTTTAGTTTTTTGTAGATGTAAAATAATTCTTGTAAGGGCCAATATTAATTTACCAATTCTAATGTAAGAGCGAGAAATGTTACTTAGACACGCAAATTTGTTGAAGCACTGTTTAATACAGGTGGGTTAGTGATACTCGATGTTTAAAATATCTACGCAATTGTCGATTTTTCCATCAAAACATTTGAAAAATAAAGATCAATATGAAAAGGGGGTGAAATGGAAACTTCACCTTATATTGGCGAGATATAGGTTCGGCAATTTTCTGTAGTGACTCAGTAAATGTCATCGATAATTATTGATTTTCCTATATCTCACCGATACGAGAATAAGTTTCCTTTTTCATATTTATCCTTGATTTTTGGATATTTCAATGGAAATATCAATAATTTTGTAGATATTTAAACATTGGATATAGAAAAATCAAATGAATATTAATGATATTTACCGATTTACTACATAAAATTTGCCGAAGCCATTGCAAATTTCAAACTTTTGAATTTTTTTTTTTTTTATTTTTGTCTAATTTCGACTAAATCTAAATGAGTTGATCTAACAATATTTTTGAAAATAGCGGGCCCTGAATCCACATTATTGTCTTTGCATTATACTAAGTAGAAATCAAATAAATCTCTTCCTCTAGTGGGAGCCGTTGCAAATCGGATCAAATCCAAATCGAATTCCAAAACAAAACGATTCTTGTTGTATTTGAATGTGACATGAGATGATGAATTAATGGCGCCAATTTCTTCTGGCAGGCCTTCTTTCTCTTTCACAAATAAATAGTTATGCCCCATCTGCCAAACTGGGAATCAAAATACGGTATTTCACATATTCTTCATGTTGAACATTGAATATTGAGAGCGTCAAATTCCATGGTCCCTCCCTCTTTCTATATGGACTTACTTGATATTCGTCTCAAAATGCGCTATTCCAATCTCAACTATGGGTAGAGAAATAGAATTCAAATACAAGGATGGCTGAACATAATCTCTTATCTCAGACTAACTCACCTAACTCACGTATGCTTCTGTCAGTTATTTTAGCATTCACAAACTACTGCAAAAAGTATTGAGCTACTTGTCTTTGCTTAGACTGGAGTGAAAACAACAACTTTGGCACCACGTGTCAACTTAAATTATAATCACAATAGTACAAGTAACTCAGTAATCGTTCTCCCATCCCAAAATCAAACCACAAACCTCGTACTAATGCCGGCCGTTTAATTACTAATTAACACATTAATTATTAGGTTAAATAAAAACAAGAAGAATCTAAAACACACTGCCACTGTGATCTGAATATCATGCACTTTTTGCTAGGGGTCAATTTCTATCCGATGAGGTTAGATAATTGTGGTGGATTTTATGTTTTTTGTTCTTTTGGTCGGCATGATTTTATTTTTTGTATGTTTGTTTTGGGAGCCAAAGTTTTCAAATTTTGACCACATCAAATGTCCTTGTCGATTGATGTTACACAACTCCACACAAGATTTGTGTCCCCATCCCATCAGATTCCATTAACTTTAAAGCCAAATTCTACACCATTTGGTGGGGATATATCCAAATTAACATTCATTGATCTCTAAAATGGCTAGGGCTTGTTTTGAAATAGAGTGGTGGGAAATGTATCACTAAGGGCTTCGTTTGAACGTGTAAAGTGCTTTTTATCAATAAAGAAAACGTTTCTAAATATATTTGACAAGAAAATAACACTTAAAAGCGACTCGTTTGTGGAGGAAAACTTGACTTGGATTGTCTGCCTGCCCTCCCCATTCCATGACCTCCTATTTATGTGGTCACGGTTAAGTCATTTTATAATGATTTTGCATTTTATCTTATTATTTCTATAAAAAAAAAATCAATATAAACTGTTGATGTGGCTTAACCGTGACCACAGAACATAGGAGGGCATGAGGAGGGCATGGAATGAGGAGGGCAGACAATCCAAGTCCAAATTAGTAACACCCGGACTCCTACGGGGGCTAGTAATGGGGAATCTTGACAATGGGCGAAAACCCCAATTCGAGAATATTCCGTGAGTGAAGAAGGGCAATGCGGTTGTAAAGCTCTTTCATCAAGTCGCAATCATGACAGGACTCGAGGAAGAAGTCGCAGCTGAATTCATGCTAACAGTAACCATCAAATTACTCGTAACAAAAGCACTTATAAGCAGAAATGTTCCCTACAAATACAATCAGCAAACGGACCGAAGTGACTGCTTGTGCTTCCCCTCTCCCTCTCATCACAAAACTGCAATTGCAGCTTTTGCTTCTGCTGAGAAATTTGCAATTGAGCGACGAAACATGTATGTCATGCTCATCAAATATCTACTAAGCAACACAATATCAACAGAAACCTATTTGTTACTTATAAAACATTTATTCAAAAACCCGATCTGCACAAGCACACAATATTATGTTTGATTGAGTTTTCCAGCTTTTACAGTATATAATTATAATCCCAGAGACCACCTTTTCATATTCATATCCACTCTCCTGTATGAAGACGACGGCGGCGGCGATGGAGCAGCAACCATATGACCTTACAAGAAAGAAGAAGAAGACGACGACGACCACCAAAGTTTCCTTATTATCTATCACAAATACATACCGCAACCAATTATACCAATACCAAAGCCAAAGACTCTAGAAACAGATATATAAACTTTAAACATAAAAACCAAAGCATCCCACTTCCCCAAAATTGTTTCCTTCTCCAGGCATTGTTCACTTCCCTCATCTCTGCTGCTTGATGTTGTCGGTGGGAAGCTGAGCAGAGACTTCCGGCAGCACCCTGGCGGCCGCAGATGTCATAGTTTGGTACTGAGAAGGCATTGAGGGCGCCAGAGGTTGTGTGTAGTATATCTGCGCATGAGAGGGATCAGTAGCATATTCATAGGCATAACTGGCATTACCCCCGGAAGAAGGAACGGCCGATTGGGACGGATGGTGAATTTGGGTGGGGTAGCCGACATATTGCTGCTGATGCTGAGCAGAAGGGACTTGAACTAGAGGTGGAGCTGCTGTGGTTGCCGTTCTGTACACCCCTGCTGGGGCAGCCATTTCGGGTTTGACAAATTGGGCATTCCTCATCTGGCTGTAAGCCGCGGATGAGGAAATGGCAGGATTAGGAGGCGTTTGGGAGTGGCTTGAAGGAACAGGAGTGGCAGAATCACTGATATTTGATTGCTCAACTGGCAAAGTGGTGTAAGGTTGTGGCTGCCTGGCAGGCATGTAATAAACTTGGTATTGCTGCTGCTGCTGATCAAGCTGGGGATGATGATGGTGGTGCTGTTGCTGCTGGGGCGGATACACAGGGTAGTACGCCGGAATGGGGACCGAACCTGGGTGTTGCTGGATGTAATGTGTTCCAGCGTGTATAAATTGATGTGACTGCTGTGCTTGTTGTTGGTAGTGTTGCTGTTGTGCTTGTTGTTGGTGGTGCTGTTGTGCTTGTTGGTGGTGCTGCTGTTGTGCTTGTTGGTGGTGGTGTTGCTCTTGCTGCTGCTGCTGTTGATGATCGAATTGCGATTGCAAAACGTACCCAGAATCGTGAACCTGTTGTTGCATCTGAATCCGAGTGGTTGGATCGGAAAGATTTAATTTCGGATCAACGAGGCTTGCCGGAAACCTGGCGTTTGCAGAGGGGATTTGAACTACTGGGTCTTGATAAATTACAGGTTTTGGGCGAGACATGGCATTTGATAAACTATTGTCACTGCAGAATTGAAATTATAAACCCCAATTAATCACTTGATCATCACCCCAAACAACAACTTAAGAGCAATTTAAACAAGCAGATTACTAAAAACAGAAGTTCTAAACGATTAATCAGGCTAATTATTGAGAACAATTAGGCATACCTTGAAACTGAATCTGGGGAGGGCAAATCAAGAACGCCACTAGATTTGGGCTGCTGAGACTGAGGAGGCAGAGTCAGTGGCTGAAGCTGAGGCTGCGGAGGCGCTGGTTTCCGGTACCCAGCTGGGGCGCCGTGATCGGATCGCTCATCGTCCGAAACTACGCGATTCAAGTAATTGGTGGCCGTGCTCAGCGGTGCGGCGGATGCCACGATGGTAGTGGGCATCAGAGGAGGCGATGAAAGGACCGCGAAGGCACCGTCGTCTTGCTTCTGCCCAACACCACCACCAACAGTCATCTGAGCGAACTGCTCTTCAATCCCCATCTTCTGATCCTGCACTCCAATCCCGCCATCTTCCACGTGGACCCGAATCGGCGGCAAGTTCGCAAGCGATGGCGACGATGACGTGGACCCAAACGACGAGGAGTTCTCGAGCATCGGCGAATCGGGGACAGATTGAACGTCCTGCCCGTTCCCACCGCCGACACCTCCGCCCTGTTTGGCATTCTTGCCATTCGCAGGAACCGAAGCCTCGACGTCTCTCGAACCAGAGTCCAAATTATTGGCAGCACCGCCGGAAATCGAATCGTCGTCGAGACCCAGCAAGCAGTTGACGGAGGCGGAGTCGGAGAAGCCCCGATTGAGCATACCGGACGCGCCATTGAGCGCGTCCAAGAACCAGTCCTCGGACTTATTGGCTGAAATATCGAGAATGGGCCCCATCGATTGCGACGACTCGGGCTTCAGGGGGAAGAGAAAGAGACGGAGGCGCGAGGGTTTGGAAGAAGCGCCGCTGTGGTTGGCCGTGCGATCGTACTCGTCGATCATGTTGTCGAGGTCCTCGTCGGTGGTGAGGGAGATTAAGGAGTCGAGGTCCTCGCTGGGGAGCTGGTACTTGAGGGTGAAGGGTCGGCCGTTGAGGAGGGTCTTGGATAGGCGGTTGGAGAGGTCGGAGAGGGAGGTCTGGCGGTCGACGACGACGATTCGGGTGTCGCCTCCGACGTAGCATAGCGACTTGTCGTGGGGGCGGGGGACGATGTGACCGCCGTAGCTGCACATAAGGCGGAGCCTGGTGGTGGGGGGTTGAGGCTCGTCCCATGAGTCGGTGTTGCGGGAGCGAGGGGAAGAGTCGAGGGAGTCGGCGTAGTTGAGGTTGTGCGGTTGCAGCGGGGGCGCCGCTGGTGGTGGGTCCATAGCGGCGGAGGAGTGGAGTGAGTGAGAGAGTATTGTGGGGGTTTTTTGGTGGGTGGTGGTGGTTTAGAATTTCACTCTCTTCTTTCCTTTTGGGGGCGGAGGAAGAGAGGAGAGAGAAAAGCAGGGGCTGACGAATGCGGAGTGGATGCTCTTATAGTTTCTCCACACCTGGTCTGCTCTCCTCACCTCAATATTCCAGCTTTTTGCTTTTTCTTTTTTAATTTTTTTTTTATATTTCGTCTATTTTTTAAACATTAATTTAGTTTAATTTGTTTGGTAAATGTACTAAAAGGGGGGTTTTGGGTTAATTATTTGGATTAAAAATGTTAGGTAATAAAAAAATTGTGAACTTTTTTATGGGGAGGAGGGAAAGAGGGACGGAATTGTGGGGAAAAGGCCAAGCTGGAAATGAAACTGTGTACTAATCCAGATGGGTTGACAGCTAGTAAACTGATTGGCTCCGGACTCAGTAGGGTCGATGAGGAGAAATTTTTAATTATGACGGAAATACAAGTGGCACATCACGTATTTTTATGTAACTGGTGAATTTTTTTTTTTTAATTTATTAACTTTTTAACACACATATCTCATTATTTGTATAATGACACGTGGTGTACCATCTTATATGCCAGTCACATTGAAAAATCTTTCGTTGATGAGAGGAAGCTCTCTGTGTGATCTGCTGCACCCAAACTCACATCAGTACTATGAAAATCATATTGAATGTCCAATCCCGTAGCCCTTGACTATTTCTATTTATTAAACAAACAACTTTATCTATACTAAGAGGGTGAGAAAATAAACTAAGCTTCATAATAAGCTAGCAATAATATGGTTCAAAATCGTCTTTGGCGAAAAGTAGTTGAGCTTGCTCTAAAACGACTATGAACGCACAAAATGAATGGTTACGCTCTTTTGACAACAATAGCCAATTAAAAATTTACGTAGAGACGACCGTCACATAGTATTATCAGTTGTCATTGTATTTTAAGTATTATCGTGTTAATAAATAAATAAAATATGGGTTATAACATGAGTAAATTATAACATTGCATAGTGGTGCAATAATCATACCGAATTTTTTTATCACAACTTAAGAGACCACCAAACAAATGCGTCTAATTTACTGGCTATGTAGGAATTCAAACTTAAAACCTCAGCAACAACATAGTGGGCAGAAAATGCTTTTATATCAATCCTCAACTGATATGGATTGAATCATATTTGGAAAATAAATTATTTACGCCGTAAACTTAAATTATTCACAATTGCGCAAATAGAATCTTTTGCAACTTTTTTGTGGCTCCCTCTCACAGTCACAATTCACAAAAGGAAACAAGTGTACTAAACGCGTATTGAAGCCTTGAATTATCCAGGGCTTAATTCCGATTAGGAAGTGATTAAGAAATTAAACACAAATCTCATAACGCACCACCCAGAGGTGACGGAATCATTCCTCACTTTTTCTTACTTGAAAAACATCACCGATCGACCGAAATCAGAGAACCACGCTCATCCCTGTTGCACGCGCCATAACGCTTGCTGGGATTGGCCGTCAGCTTGCAAAACCGTGTATTATTTGCAAGCGTGGCTGAGAAACGTGAGGACTCCCTGCTGTAAAGTGACGACGTTTTGCAACTGCAAGAGGCAGAGTTTACATGTTTGTAGTTTGCCTATTAGAGCAGCTCCAGCGGGAGCAATTGCTCGATGGACAGGCTTCAGCACAGGGCCTGATTGCCCGAGGGAGGAAGTCCAGCGTTGGCTGGCAAGGGAGCCCGAGCGCCAGGTCCGTCGATTCGTGTCAGCCAGTGCGCCTGAGGTGAGTCTGACTTCAGCTGATTTCAGACGTCTGTTTTACTCTTTTTTTTCTGTCAGGGTGTCCTTTGGTACAGTTTCAAGCGAGAGAATTTATTTCCAAAAAAAAAATACTATTATTTTATTGCCTATTGTCAGGGCTATTTAAATGTAGGGGTGGAGATGCAAAAGGCAATTACTGTTCATTAATGGCAGTTACTGTTCACTGGGTGGATTAAATAGTGAATTGCCTGGGAGGAGGGCTCCAAGGGTGGAGTTGCTCTTAGAATATGGTGCTCGCGGATCTCTTTCCGTTTACTCCTTTCTTATCTTTTACAAGGATAAACTTTTGCTCCCTTCATTGTCAAGACATCACAAACACACTATGATCTAGCGAACCACCTCATTTGTTTTACAAACGCACAATTCTCAAAAGCAAGGAAATCAAAATTTTGAATCATTGGCTTTAGTCTAGTTTAATGAAATTTAAACAAATTCAAAATCGAATACCATAAAATTTTTGCAATCAGACGTTTAAAGAGCATTTATAATTGTATTGACGATCATGCGTTCATTTCTCCTTATCATATTCTCAAGAAGAAGTCAAAGATTATTTTCCGAGAAAATACAATAATGATTAACAACAATAACTTGTCAACAAAGACAAGGTAGAGTATGAGTAATGAAATGAAATTCGTATCTTAATCCCACCTTCATGAGTCATGTAGTTGACGTTGCACATTTCTTCTTTTCTTAGCCTTGTATAATTGAGGATAGGCATACTATTTCCAGTCAAATTCTAAATCATACACCACTAAATTATTTTGGTAGACTTTATGTATCAATTCGGGGGCTAAATTTACCCTACCAAATGACTATACATAGTAAAATGACTGGTCTACTTAGATACAGTCCACACACTACACCTGTTGAATATTAACCCTATAAGTTGCTTTTTTTCTTTTCTTTTAATTGTTTTTTTGGCTTAAATGTCAAAATGGTTCATGTGTTATAGTTATATGGCCAATTTAGTCCGTGTTTCACTTTGTTAGCCAATAAAGGACATTTCATTCAATCTCTTTTAAAAAAATCATAAGAAAAATCATATGAGAAATAATTATCATTTATCTTTACAGAAAAATGCAAATCAATGAGAAATAACACATATTAGAAATAAAACTTCCAATCCGAAAAATGATTACGGTTGTAACATAGAAAAGAGAAGGGGTAATGTTAGGGAGGAGGTCGAAAAATTGGGAGAAGAATTATTTTTCTTTTAATTTTTAATAATTTATAAAAAAATACAAAAATTACATGAAAATATCCTTAATTAACTTACTAATATAAACATTAAAGACCAATCATTTTAACATTTAAGTCCCTTTTTTTATAAAAACCCTATAAGCTGTGAAGCATAAAGGAATATTCACCCTACAATTCTACTCGAATTCTTTAGCTTCATAGGCTTACTTTAGCTTGGATTCGGTTTAGAATAAGAGGGACCCACCTTGAATGAAATCCCTCTTTGATGACGTAACCCATGAGGGTTTAGAACCATACCATGTTGTTTTGACAAAGGGGGATTATTTTACTTCTCGTACGACGATGTCACCCTCCTTAAATTTTTTGATGGAAAATATTAACCGATTCACAGATTGATAGTAATTTATGGGAAATTGATCATTTCCGAATTTATTCTTCTAATTCATCAAATTAGTGAATTTGTGCCGTTAAAAATTGATCTAACGGTTACAAACAGGGTTCAATTTTAAAATTTATAATAACTTCAGCTGTTAGATCAAATTTTCACAGCACGAATTTCTTGATTTGGTGAATTAGGAGGAAGGGATCCATAGAGGATCCCTTTCCTAATTTATGTATCAAACAACCTGACAGGTTTGTTACTGTAATTGTTAATTTGTTTGAAAAAGGATCCTAGCCGAATCCTTTTTCTAAGGATCTTAAGGATCTCGTAATCATGAACGTTCATCGTACATTATGCGGTCAGTTTTTGTTAGGTACTATTTATATTTAATTTTAAATTTTAAATCTTCGAATGATTTCTGACCGCACAATATACGATGAACGATCACGATCATGGGATCCCTAGGATAAGGATCCGGAGAGAATCCTTTTCCAATTTGTTTGATACATTACAATAGATTTCAATCAAATATTTTTTTTTAAATATAATATTAAAAAATGATGATAAAGAAATAAGCATTTGGATACTGACATTTACATGTATAAGTAATGACAAGAAATATGTTATACTTTTGCATTATGATGTGAGTTCGAATCCTGTCAAAAAAAAAAATCTTTACATATACAATGAGAATAATATTATCAAGAATAATATTGTCTAAAACAATTTATATCATGAAATGTGAATAATATTGTCTAGAACAATTTATAGCATGAAATGTGACATATTAGTGGGGATAATGTGGTGCATCGCACCGCTCTCCAGCTCACCCATATACATTATACATATAATAACACTACCCATCTTAATTTATTATTTTATTTTTATAAGATAATGGAAGCAATTTTCTTAATCTAAAATGAAGATAGCAAGATTGGAACTCTTATGATCGTGAGTGTTAGAAAAATAAATATAATGCACAAACTTTAACCGGAAAGCTTCACAAATGACTTTTTGTGGACTCGTTCCAAACCAAAATATAATAACAGTTAAAAAGTAACAAACATCTTTAACCATAAAGTAAGTTGGGATAGTGGTCTAAAACTGATTGATAATATATAAAGTAGTGTGATTTTCTTTTCTTTTTTAAGGTTTCATACCTTTATAAAATGAGATAAATTTTCACATCCTCGTAAAACTGATTCATTATTAACTATTAAAATTAGACGTTTATATTCTAACATGGTATTTGATAAAGAACACGGATTAGAAATTTAACCAAACCTACCAATCATACAACCATATTGAATAGGCTAATATTTGTAATGGGGATAATTATTGCTCACCATTTTTTTTTTAACAAATGATATTATCTACACTAAGTGGGCTAACAATAATGTGGTTCAAATTCGCCTTAACGAGAATCGAACCTAAAACTTCTTATTACAAGTGAGGAGGAATACCACTAAGCTGTAGTACTAAGTGGCATTACTCACCACTCTTAAGCGATGATAATTTTCACACTTTATTTATCACCTTTAGATGAGTTTGAATTTCGAGATTTGTGTAGTGGAGAGGAATACCACTAAACCGTTGTACCAAGTGTAAGTGGCATTGCTCACCACTCTTAAGTGATGATGATGTTCACACTTTATTTATCGGAGTGTCGAGCAAAAATGCCTCCAACAACAGTTAGGTAGGGGGGCCACCCACATTTTTTTTTATTGATGTAGGCGAAGCTAAGTTGGAGGTGGATAATATTTCAAACGGCACAAGACATATACTAGATTTTAGCATGAAACCACCTACTCATGGGGCTTTTGTATTTTTCCCATTTTGTTTATGCTTAATTTATAAGGGATAAGGTAGACTAATACTTTAGGTGTTGACGCAAAAATAAAGATGGCAAAATTCGGGTCCTTTTGGCGTTTAGGCAAAACCTCTCACGGGGGAATATTGTTTACCTAAATATTGCGTATCATTGCTCTGCGCTTGGACTCCTTTTTAATAAGAAGATGATTTTCGTTGACTGATTGTTACTTTTTATTGTGAACAATGTGACGCGCGACATGGATAAAAAGTAAGTTGTATTTAAAACGTAATAAGTAATGTAATTCATCACGTCGAGACTTTTTGGATGAATTGTGCTCACTTGGTTTCGTATGAATAAAAGATTGTCATTTGCAATTGAGATGTAATAAGTAATTTGGCATGAATAAAAAGTAAGTCATAAGTCATAACCAAGATGTAGTAAGTAATTTATTACGTGAAAGCTACTTATGTCATCTCCAACCAAGGGCTGACAAGATGGCTCGTTTTAGTCCTTTGACCCTCCAAGATATTAATAATTTAATAAACGAACCATGGTCATATTTGCCTTCATCTCCAATCGAGGGCCAAAGGGCCATAAGGCCAAACATAATTTATTATTTAAATTTAAAAATTACTACAAATTAAATTTAAAAATGGTGAAAATTATGTGAGAAATAGTGTATGAATGACTTATGTATTTATAGAAAAAAAAAGGAAAATTTTAAATTCATAAAAAAAAAATTTGGCCCAACAAAAAAAAAATATTGAATCCAACGGTAACTGGCTATTGGATTCAAATTTTTCCCTTCTATTTGTGTCGGTTATAACCAACACTACTTCTTTTATTTCTGTCGGTTATCCGACATAAATAAATAAAAAAATTGGGCCAGAGCCAGCCCTTTGACCCTTTCAGATTCCATGGGGCCCACGAGCCCTCTGGCCTAGTCCTCGGTTGGAGACGATTTTCGAACTATTTTCGACCATCCGGCCCTCTGGACCCTTCGGTTGGAGATGACCTTAGATGAGATGTGGTAGAACCAATCATACGTGAGTGCATGACACTAGCACATTGAGTCTTGTACTTATTATTGCTTATAGTTGCTAGCGTCGGCCGCACGTGCGGTAGCAAAATCCCTTTTGAGATATTTTGCAGAGAAATAGATCATCTCTGGATCCCTTTCTCCTAATCCACCAAATTAGGGATTCCATACCGTTGAAATTTGATCTAACGGCTACAAACAGGGGCCCACTTTAAAAGTTATAATAACTTCAACTGTTAGATCAAATTTCAATGACACGAATCTCCTAATTTGATGAATTAGGAAGATAGGATCCCGAGAGTATTCTTTTTCATTTTGGAGTGCATGCTTAAGTGCTCAACAGCCTCGTCAGCATTCACCACAGCTGAGACTAAGACTTTAGAGGCACGCATTCTGCGTGTACAGTATATGGGTTAGAAGCCCGATATGTCGTCGTCAACGTTTACACAAAGGAAAGTGCCACCTCGATTTCCACGTTGGATTTCGGAAGTTGGAAACTACCCTTTTTATTTTCTTTTCTTTCCTAAACACTCACTAGCAATTTCGCTTTCCTTTCCACACAGGTTTCTAATGACTGTGGAGGTTTATTGACGTCATAGTATGGCCAGTCATGACGCCGTTCTGTTCCCAAGTCATATCTCTAGGGAAAAGGATCCCCGCCAGATCCTTTTCCTAGGGATCCTTGAATCTCAACCGTTCATCGTATATCGTGCGGTCAGTTTTCGTTAAGTACTATTCATATTTAATTTTTAATTTTAAATTTTGAAATGATTTCTGACCGCACGATAAACGATACACGGTTGGGATTCAAGGATCCCTAGGAAAAGGATCCGGCGAGGATCCTCTTCCTATCTCTAGTTCCTAATTGCATTAGTGTCTTCTCTTCTTGTAAGAAGAAAATCTCACCGTGATGATGATAAAGTTTTTATGACGTTCTAGACTAATACATTGCAACTAATTTAATACATCTCGTGCGATGGACTCAAGTATTGTATTTACATTATTAATCTAGGAGGGTACTCTAACGTCCCAAATTTGAATCCCTATTTCCATCCGAAACTGATTGGTTGTAAACAGTAACGGATCCAAGATTTCAAGATCGGGGTCCCAACATAAAAGTTCAAAATATATATATATATATATATATATATATATATATATATATATATATATTAGATTAATTTGGTTCCATATCATTATTTTCTATTGAATTTGGTTCATTGAATAAATCATGATTAATCTCAAAGGTAATAAATCTAACAAATTCTCCTCAGCAACATAACACAATTAGTGACTCTACAAAGATAAAATTTGTTAATGTAACATATATATTATTAATTGGGAGTTGGGACTAGAGTCTAGGATTAAAAAACTTATATGAATTTGTAAGAAATAAAATTAGGTAGCTAAAGGCGGTAAACGGCAAATGGTTGTGGGGAATAGGGTAACTTGGGTTTAAAGTTGGAAGGTTGGGGCTGTTCTTAAACATAATTTGGGGATACTGGAAAAGACCGAAGTTATCGGGCTCAACAGAGAAAACAAAGATATTTTAGTTTTTAAATTTTTTATAATGACCTAGCTATAAAACTTCATCGTTTTGGCTAGGTCTTTTAAAACAAAAATTAAAAACCTCTTCTTCTTCTTTGTTATAAGCACTGCTACCTGCACATTCATGGAAGCAACAAACCTCTCCACTGCACCTGCCCAAATTGTTGGAGGGTCCCGAAGGGCAATCACAAGTGTTTCTTTAAGCTTCCGAAGGGTCTCAGGATCCCGGGTCCCTATATGGATCCGCCAGTGGCTGTAATCCACATTTCTCTCTAATGAAGTAGAATATTGCTTGGTTAAAACAAAATATAATTGCAAAATGGACTTTTTCCTTTGCTAACATTGCATCATGGACTTTGTTTATGCCTGTAGAAAAACATTGGGCTGCAGTGTGCAGTTGTTCAAAGGCCCATAGTCTATCTAGTTCTGTACTTATAGCTCAAAGGCCCATACAAAACATCCCAAGTCTTATTCGGCCCAAACAGTTTGAGAGGCTTGTTGCTTCCAGCTTAAACCTTAAACCCTAATGGAGAGACTAGTTGTATGGGCCTAGTATTTGCTGGAAATATACCATCATTTGTTAGTGGAGAGTGGATTTGCTGTGGCGAAGCCGCTAAATGATTCCCGTTTATTAAAAAAAAAAAAAAAAAAAAAAAAAAAAAGAAGAGTAAAGGTTCGGCAAATGTTGAAGTCAAGAAACTCATTACCCAACATAAAGTCTGAACCACAAACTCAACAAAGCAAAAACAAACAAACAAAAAGGAAGAAAATTTAAAAGAAAAATGAATAAAAAAATAAAACGGCAAGTCGCTTTTACTTACAGTTGTGAGGTGAAAGGACCAATAGCCCCGCCAACTGACGGTAACCGTCCGAACCAACTACCTCCATTCCGCCAGTTAGCCATCCATCAAAGCCCATGTTACAAGCACAGCTGTCACCCACGATCCTCCCTACCACAATAAAAGGCCGGATCCTTTTCCTAGGGATCTTGGCGATCCCATGATCTCACCCGTTTATCGTATATAGTGCGATAAGTTTTTATTAAGTACTATCAATATTTAATTTTAAAATGATTTATGCTCGCACAATGCAAGCTGTCATAAAAAACATGTCGTAATACCCAGAAACTGTAAAATTCCAACGTGGGCGCCCACACGGCTGTATACGTCAGCAAACAGATGATCATTCCAACGCCGGTAAAAGTCTACACAAAGGTCTTTCTTTTGTTTCCAAAGTTAGTAGTGACCCTCTTTTACCAAAAAAAAAAAAAAAGTTTATAGTGACCCTTCTACTGTAATTGCAGTTTGCAGCAAGCAGAAAATTTCCGCGAAAGTTCTCACATTTTCCTGGAAAAAATTTGAAGTCTTCTTTTATTAAGGTAATAGAGGCGGACCAAGTTGCTGACACTTCTTTTTCTTTTTCTTTTTCCTTTCCTGTTTGTGAGTTTCTATATCCTCCTCTGTTCTGTTGTGTTTGTTCACTTGGGGTTTGTTTTCTGCGTCTGAAAGTTGGAAACTTGACAACTTTCCCTGTAGATTTCTGGGTTCTGTTGGTTATGGCGTGGAGGAATCTGGGGTCTTTTTTTAACTTCCGGGCTATCTTTCAGGTTGGTAGATTAGTTTTGCTTTTCTTGCCTTTTGAATTTGTTAGGGCTTTATTAAGCGTTATTTATTATTATAAATGATTGAGATTAAACTGTTAACAAGTTTTAATCTTTTGGAAGATTAATTTGTAGTAGCTTCAAACTGTGACGCATAAAGCAGTAAGCTTTTGGATTCTTTTTGTTCGTTTGTTGATATAGATTTGGAGACATCTATTACTTAAAACCTCAAACCAAATCAAGCCAAATCGAATTTTATCTCTTTCCCAATGTGTTTCTGTTGGGAAGTGATTTAGTGTATTTGTTCGAGCAGGGAAGAACCCCGGAGATCGAACTGGGAAGAAGGTACACGATTAAATCCCATGGAGCTGCACTTGCAAAGAACCACATGTACGATTGGCTTATACTGCTGCTCCTTGCAGTGATAGAGCTCATTTTGTACATCATTTATCCGTTCTACCGTTTCGTGGGGAAGGATATGATGGAAGACCTTAGATATCCCATGACAGCGAACACGGTGCCTGTGTGGGCTGTCCCTGTACGTTTTTCGCTACTTTTAGTCTAATTCCATTTTTTTGTCAATGTGCATTTGGTTGGATTGTATGGATTTAATAGCAGACTTAGCAGTACAGTAACAGTACTAATGTTAATGGGATTGATTCTTCTGTCGATGTCTTCAGATGTACTCGGTTTTGCTGCCTATTGTAATTTTCCTCATTTTCTATATGCGTCGGAAAGATGTCCATGATCTGCACCATAGCATTCTAGGTAATGCATTTCTTTTCCTGTTTGCTTAGTTTTTATCAAACTCAGAAGTAGGAACCTTTTGTTTGTTTATTGTTCTGTGCATTAATTTGATTATTTATCTATCTGCAAGAGCAGGCCTCTTGTTCGCGGTGCTGATTACTGGTGTTATCACGGATGCAATAAAAAATGCAGTTGGCCGGCCTCGACCAGATTTCTTTTGGCGTTGCTTTCCTGATGGAAAAGATGTATGTTTTCATTGGCTCCATATCCTTATCTATCTTTCAATGTCCTGATGGAAAATTTGTTGTAATGTGATATGGAATCTGCTCCGTATCAAGTAAAATATGATACTTATGTATCTTTTCGCTTTGTGTAGGCTTATGATCAGTTTGGGGATGTAGTGTGCCATGGTAAGGACAGTGACATAAAGGAAGGACATAAGAGTTTCCCAAGTGGTCACGCTTCGTGTAAGAAATGCTTCCTGCTGTTATACGCCGTTTAAGTCTACTAGATCCGTTTAGTTCTTCAAATCTCAGCGTGTATGTCCATGCAACTGATACAGCTTGACATTGCTCTGCAGGGTCCTTTGCAGGTTTAGGATTTCTCTCGTTGTACTTGTGCGGGAAGATTAAAGCATTTGATCGCAAAGGGCACGTGGCAAAACTATGTATCGTCTTGCTTCCTCTGCTTGTTGCATCTCTCGTTGCCATTTCAAGAGTAGATGACTATTGGCACCATTGGCAAGATGTGTTTGCTGGAGGCCTCTTAGGTCTGTTCTTCGCGATCTCTTTTCTCTAGTTACCGCTCTAATGTAAGGATGTTAGAGCTTTATACGCGGTTCATATTCTGCAGGACTTGTTGTGGCTTCATTTTGTTACCGGCAATTCTTCCCTTCCCCTTATCATGATCAAGGTCACATCTTCTTTTATCTGTTCCTCATTTTTCCTGTATACTTCCACAAAATACCGTCGCTACAGTATGTTAGTTGTTTCTATTTCTCAGTTTCCTAACTATTTCTTTGATGTATTCAGGATGGGGTCCTTATGCGTATTTCTCCGCTTTGGAGGAGACGCGTATCCTTTCACATCTGGGTGTCAATCCTACGAACAATTCACCGAGTGTGCAGGTGACGGGGGCTCGGAATGTGAACGAACAACACGTACAAAATAGCGACGCATTTGCAGCATTCTCTGAAAACGGATACACAAGCATAAGGCTGCATGAAATGGAATCAGGCAGAAAGTAGTATTGTACATGCCGCGCTTTGTCTAGGTACTCCGCATATACTGGTTGAAGACACCTTGCGTATACAGGTTATTAGTTTTTAGTACCATAAACAGATAGTTTAGTTTGCTAATGATGAATTTATGAAAGTTTTGATACTGCCTGAACTGCATATATCATGAATTTGTAAATTTATGATAGTTTAGTTGGCCTAACATTGCTTCCGTTGATCAAACTTCTCATTTTTTCTATCACGTAAGTAAAAAGACGAGACATAGAGTATAATATGGTATCTGGGAAGTAATCCGTAGACCCTACGAAACCGAGTACCTGACAGTTTGAGGTAGATTTACCGGGACAGGTATACCTCAAGGTCCAAGGATGAATCTGTGTACTGGGACAGGTATATCCTGAGTGGCTTCGACTCCATGCTAGTTGGCACGCGCTGATTGGATTAAATTATTGTAAACATTTGAGTTGCTTTCTGAGCCGTTCAACCACTGCCCAATAACGGCTCCAATTTTGAATAATTAATCTTGCTTAACTAGCTTGTCTTCTAATATAATTAACTTAATCTTGATTATCTTATACTCCTCCACAAATGGTGTGTTGCCACCTACTCTCTTTCCCTCAACGGTGAATTTTTTTGAAAAGATATATATAAAAGTAGAAAAACGCATGCACGTTGAACAAGAAAAGAATACAGAGAATCACAGTTTTGCGGTTATACTTGGTACTACACATGGAATGGATTATGGAACAACAATTAAGCACCGAAAACAGCATCGCTCAACAAAAGACATTTCCTTTTGGAATTTTGTATCCAATATGCCTGCAACTAAACATTTTTAATTATTTGAAAAAGATTTTGAGTCGAAAATTGATGCTTTTAGTCACTTGAGTTAGTACTGGTTTGATACTGAGATGCTTTTTATAAAAAATTGGTATAAAAAAAAGTTGAGCTCAAAAAGGTGTTTGGTAAACACTTGAAAACATCTTATTTTCACAGTTTTGGATGAAAGAGATGCTTTTTATAAAAAATTGGTATAAAAAAAAGTTGAGCTCAAAAAGGTGTTTGGTAAACACTTGAAAACATCTTATTTTCACAGTTTTGGATGAAAAAAAACTGAAAATGTGAAGCAGCAAAAATGAGTTTATTCTTACAGCACAGCAGAAACAGTTTTTTTTTCTTCAAAACACAGCAATACCAAACCAGCCCTTACGAAGACTCTGCCGAGTTCAAGCCTGGATGGTTTCTTTTGCACTGCAAGTTATGGAGCTTAGGCTGCATGAAATGGCATCAGGCAGAAAGTAGTATTGTACATGCCACGCTTTGTCTAGGTACTCCGCATATACTAGTTTAAGACACCTTGCGTATACGGGTTACCATAAACAGATAGTTTAGTTTGCTAATGATGAATTTATGAAAGTTTTGATACTGCCTGAACTGCATACATCATGAATTTGTGAATTTATGATAGTTTAGTTGGCCTAACATTGCTTCCGTTGATCAAACTTTTAACTTCTTTTTTTTTCTGATCAAGGTGTGACTAAAGTAAAAATTTAGTGCTCGTTTGGATGTTCTTTTAAAATGACTGAAAGCGTTTTTATTGAAAATGTTTTTGGAACCAATCCTTAATAAAAATGCAAGTAAATTATAGAAAAACATTTAAAGTGCTTCCTGGAAGAAAAATATTTTATCTAAAAACACTTTCAGTCATTTTAAAAGCACATCCAAACGAGTCGTTAGTTTCCATCACGTAAGTAAAAATACCAAAAATAGAGTATAATACGGTATCTGGGAAGTAATCCGTAGATTCTACGAAACCGAGTAACTGATAGTTTGAGGTAGATTTACTGGGACAGGTATACCTCTCAAGGTCCAAGGATGAATCCGTGTACTGGGACAGGTATATCCTGAGGGGCTTTGACTCCATGCTAGTTGGCACGCGCTGATTGGATTAAATTATTGTAAACATTTGAGTTGCTTTCTGAGCCGTTCAACCACTGCCCGTTAAGCTTACCATATACCTAATCATTTCATGTATTATTTTACTTAATTTTTGTTAATTGTTTTTTAAATTAAAAAAGTAACATTTAATGTGAATGTTAATTAAAATTAGTTGAAATAACACGTTACAAATGATTAGATAAATAGTGAGTAAGCATTATAATTATGGTGGTGAGTGAAAATTAATTTTTTTTTAAAGATATAGAAGTAGAAAAAGGCATGCACGTTGAACAAGAAAAGAATATAGAGAATCACAGTTTTGTGGTTATACTTGGTACTACACATGGAATGGAACAACAATTAAGCACCGAAAAGAGCATTCCTTAAAAAAAAGACATTTCCTTTTGGAATTTTGAATCCCATTTGCCTGCAACTAAACCCCGAGCGTTGTGAGATTTGAACACATGATTTCGAGTTAATGATAAAAAATTTAATTAGTTAGTATTAGTTCGGTACTGAGGTGCTTTTATAAAAAGTGGATATCAAAAGAAGTTGAGCTAAAAAAAATGTTTGGTAAACACTTAAAAATAACTTATTTTCATAATTTTGGATGAAAAAAACTGAAAACGTAAATAAGTTTATTCTCACAGTATAGCAGAAATATTTTTTTTCAAAAGCTCCGCCAAGTTCAAGCCTGGATGGTTTATTCTGCACTGCAAGTTATGGAGCAGAATTGACGCCTAAGCATAATGTTAATCATTTCGTTCGGATAAATCATATAACTAAATCACTATTAATTGTGATTAGTTTTGATCAAATTATGCTTTAAGTTTGGTGTCGCTGTCCGCACCGAACACGCCGAACACAGCAAGCAATCAGCAATCAGCACCGCGCCGCGACTTCTCACTTTTTGTTAATATCTAAAAATGGGATAATTAATTAATTTAATTTAATAAAGTGATAAAACAAAAGAGGATCCAAAATCCCCCAAAAGAAATTCAAATTCCAAATTCCAAAATTCTAATTATTCGTCTTCTTCTTTGTTCGTCAGATCCACCTACTTCTGTGCAGAGTAGGATTCGGTGATCCACTCTCCCCGTAACAAAATTGGAAACTGTTGTTTTTCTTTCACTCCACGCGCTTTTCCTTTTTAAGTTTTCTGCATCCCGTTCTTCTTCCCCAAAAATTACTCCCCCTGCTGCTCCCTCCACCGCCGTAAAATCGCAGCCGGAACCCCGCCCAGTCTCACCATTACTCACTCGGAGACTCTCTCCTGTCGTACGGAAATTGCATGTATGTACCTCTCTATCTCTCTCCGTTAGTTTTTGTAACTTTTTTTTTTGCACATTGTAATGTTCTTGTTTCAAATTGTTTATTTAATTTTTAATGTTGACTGTGTCTGTGGAGCTTATTGTAGTTTGTTTCTTCAAGTTTTCTGTTTGGTTGCCTAGAAAATGGAAGGAAAATTAAAGAAACTAGATTTCCATGTAGTCGCTTTTGTTTCCCCGAAGAAAGATAAACTGGAAATACTCTATCGATATCATTCAAGCCGAAATGTTGAATTTAATGTTATTATTTCAACTTTTTCTTTCCCTTAATTTGAATTGGCAGTGAGATTAAGATATGAATGTTTTTCTTTTTGTTTTTCATTTCCAGTTGGTGAAAAATGCCAGAAGTTCAATTGGGTTGCCACACTGTAAGGTCCCATGGAGTTAAGGTGGTAAGGATTCATATGCATGATTGGCTGATTCTGTTGGTTCTCGCCGGGATTGATCTCGCTTTGAACTTGATAGAACCGTTTCACCGCTTTGTTGGGGAGGACATGATGACAGACCTGAAGTACCCTTTGAAAGACAATACAGTTCCCTTGTGGGCTGTTCCGGTACGTTTTTGTTTTGCGAAAACATTGTCATGCTGGTAAAATTTGGATGGTTTAACTTTTGCATTGGTCTCGTCTCGCTTTTGTGATGACACTGTAAGGAAAAGAAGAATCTTATGTTGTACTTTTGGTACAGATAATTGCGGTATTGGTGCCCGTTGCTGTCATTCTTGTGTACTACTTCATCCGAAAGGATGTCTATGATCTGCACCATGCCATTTTGGGTAACTATCGTCTCTTTCTTTTTCCTTTTTGTGACTTTTGCATTGGTGAATGTTGTTTGGATGTTGTTGTATTTTGTTAACCCTTACATTTTATATCCATGCTCATTCAGGCCTTCTATTCTCTGTCTTCATAACTGCTGTTTTAACTGATGCGATCAAAGATGGTGTTGGTCGACCTCGTCCAGACTTCTTTTGGCGTTGTTTCCCTGATGGGAAAGGGGTGGGCCTTCTAGTGCATAAAATTATTTATACCTTTTGATTTTTCGTGAAATGAACTTTTTCATTGTTTAGTTCTTGATCCTCCTCACTTATACACACATATGACGTACGATTGATCCATGTCCACGTCCAGGTATTTGATCCGACCACAAAGGATGTCATATGTACTGGAATCAAGAGTGTCATTAAGGAAGGGCATAAAAGCTTCCCAAGCGGGCATACTTCATGTAAGCATTTTGATACTTCGGGAAACTGTACATGAAAGAGGATTAAAGATTAGGGATGTTCTGGGATGTGTTTGATGTCTCTTAAGGGCTGCATGCTGCCTATGTATTTTCTTTAGTGCATATGTATGTTTGACTTTGTACCGTGTAGCTTAATGGACAGTGCGGTTGTCAACATGCAGGGTCCTTTGCAGGTCTTGGTTTCCTTGCATGGTACTTATCGGGGAAAGTTAGGGTGTTTGATCGTAGGGGACATGTTGCAAAGCTCTGTATTGTCTTTTTACCACTACTTACTGCAGCGCTGGTGGCAGTTTCTCGAGTTGATGACTATTGGCATCATTGGCAAGATGTTTTTGCTGGCGGGCTTATAGGTACCTTGTCTGCCTCTAGCATCATTGGCATGATTTTTTGAGAAAAAAATGTTTGTCGAGTTTCCATTTTTCTAATATGTATATTTATTTTGTGCAGGAATCACCATTGCTTCATTTTGTTACCTGCAATTCTTTCCACCTCCATATGACACAGATGGTAATTTTACCCACCGTATAGCTTTGCTGTTCTTTTTAATAACTATCGTCTTTGCAGAGGTTTACTAATTCCGTCGAGTCCATGAGCATTTTTTGTTGCATTGAAAAACTTAGGTTTCTACGGTTCATTAAATTGTGTAAGGAGCTTATTTGAACTTGTGTGCATTTTAGTAGTCCGGAATCACTGTTGACAAGATTCTTTCCCTTTATGTTGTTGGATGGGCAGGTTGGGGACCGCACGCGTACTTTCAGATGCTGGCGGAGTCTCAAAATCGCGATGAGTCCTTGACTAACAACGCCAACAGTCTTAGTGTGCAGCCAACAGAGCTTACGAGTGTATACGTCGAACCTCAGAACGGTTTTGAATTGTCAAGAGGCAATAGCGGAGACAGAAACGCCATGCTAAACGGAAGGGAAAACGGGAGAAGACACCAGGGTGTCGGGTGTTTGTAGATAAGAATAGAGTTAATGAGCAGATGTTCATATTATAGGATCCATCTTGCCATGTGAATTTCGTAGACGGGCATCGGAATTTATAAACCAGATGAAATATGAACTTTCCTTTTTGCTTAAGTTTGATTAATTGTTTCGTTCAATATTCTTATTGTCTGATGTTGTGAAAGACGGCAACGGGCACCCTGCCTAAGTTTTTCTCCGTCACCGGAACAAATAAAATAAAGGCATTGTGCTAGGTAGAGATGAGAATATACATATAAGGCTTACAAGATCCACTTCCCAGGACGATGTGAGATCTTACAATCCATCCCCCTTAGGGGCCCGACGTCCTTGTCGACACACTTCCGACCAGGGATTGGCTCTGATACCAAATTGTCACATCCCGGCCCGGGCTCGACTCCGCCGTAGCACGATATTGTCCGCTTTGGGCTTTACCACGCCCTCACGGTTTTGTTTCTGGGAACTCATACAAGAACTTCCTAGTGGGTCACCAATCCTGGGAATGCTCTCGCGCGAACTCGCTCCACCCATCCTGGGAATGCTCTCGCGCGAACTCATTTAACTTCGGAGCTCCTACGGAACCTGAAGCCAGTGAGCTCCCAAAAGGCCTCGTGCTAGGTAGAGATGAGAATATACATATAAGGTTTACAGGATCCACTCCCCTAGACAATATGGGATCTTACAATTGTCATAACTCCTCGTCTGATTCCTGAGATTTAAAATTGATATAAGTGCTCGTCAATTGTTTTGGTCATTTCGTGAAAATCTCTGTTAAATAAAGAATAAATGATAATAGTACCTTCAAATTTTGTCAAATTATTTTGGCCGTTGGTTTTTTTTTTTCTTTCAAATTTCGGCCATTGTTTATTAATTTAAGGTTGTTTTTTTCATTTTTATTTTTAATTTTATTTAATAGAGATTTTTTTACAAAATGATTGGCAATAGACAAACTCAATAATCACTTGTATCAATTTCAAATATCAAAAACCATAATAAGGTATTATGTCAATTTCAAAATTATTTTGTCTAAAAAGCTCAAAATAAAAGATAATTGTGACGTGATATGTTATATGCTTTGTTTGAAATATGTGGATGATTCAAGAAGCAAACCCCAAGGATTGTCATCGTCGACACTCCCTGCCCACCAGACGCAGATCACATTCACACTTCACATATTATTATTACTCCATCACAAACTATGCTTAGCCGTCTTTCCACCGCTGGACCAGGGCCAAGCACGCACGTGTGCGCGTCCAGAAGTATGGTGTGGGCCATTCCTGGTGTTTTTTTTTCCTGTCAATGGGCCCCAATCTTCTAACGAGAGACCGAATTTAGGGCAAAGAGATTCTATCCAGATCTCTTTCACCAAATTCATCAAATCTACCAATATGAATTTTTAAAATTTGATCTAACGATTAAAGTTATTATAACTTTTAAAGAGACTATCTGTTTTTAGTAGTTGGATCAAATTTCAGGATTTACTTGCATTTAAAAAAAAAAAAAAACTGGTTTCCAAAATATTTTCACTAGAAACAGTTTCATTTATTTTAAAAAGTATTTCCGAACGAGCTGATTAACTTCCCAATAATCGACCTTTCTTGGTATGTACGGAAGAGTCCTATTCAAGTCATGGTCTGGAGCATTATTTGAGATTAGACCATGGATTGGACTTTTTAATCCAGTCCAACCTGCCAATCATGAGAATACTGGACAAACCATATAATAAATATATAAAAGATACCACGCATTGGATTCATTACTAAATTTAGTAATTAGAAGCGTACTTAATCAAACCTAATTAATTATTAATTCAATTGCATCAATGATTAGCGTTTGCCTGGTCGCAGTCACACTGTCATAGACAGACAATATTGACCAAGCACACGCTGTGCACCAAGACCAAGCTCTCATGTTTTGACTTGGCACCCAATTCTTCTCCTCCTCTCCTCTCTATATAAACCCTCTCTACTTCCTCTCTCTCTCACAACACAACTCTCTCAAACCTCAAAACCCAAAAACATCAGCTCTCAACTTGTTCGTCTGTTCCAGTTGCTAGCTACGACGATTTGAAGTAAACACCACTGCGAGCTATTCGATCCTACTATGGAGATTGTTCCGACTACGTATTACGACAGCTTGAAGAGGTACTGGAGGAGGAGGAGCTACCAGAGGCTGCATGGCGAGACCAGAAAGAAGATGAGGGTTGCGAGGCTCGGCGGAGGAGCTAAAGGGAGCACTAGTCCTAAACGTAGTTGGAAGCTCAAGACCAAGCTGAGGCTGCTGAAGTATGTTTCCCCTATCAAGTTTTTGGCTAAGTTGCATAATGGTTACGTTGACATGATGATTCGGATGGCGGGCAAGGCCGGCGGCGTCGGGAGGATTGCCGCGAACAAGATCGCAAAACCCCAAGATCAGGTTTCAATGGCTACGTGTGGCAACGAGTTAGTTGACAGCAGACTGGTTTTGGAGATTTACAAGAGATTGGCTGCTTCCCGTCAATTAGCTGAGCATGGATTGATAGTTGAAAGCCAAAGCAACTTCTTCAACTTGATGGATATGTAGTCAGTTCACTTTCAGTGTCACAGATTCGATTAATTCTATTTGTTAATTCTTATACAAAAGTTTGAACATCTACAGAAATTGTAAAATGTTTGTACACGTGGAAGCCGGCCTTTACAGAAACTCAATATATTGGTTGAATTTTTTGTACATTTGTGTCTATTTGGTAGAAAATGTTGTACTCGTAGTCTTCTTAACACATAAACATGTACGGGTTATGGTCAGAATCTGCACGCACGCTAATTTCAGATACCAGCTGCTGTTCTATGTGCCAAATCTTCTTTTTTGCTTATAAAATTATTCGACAAGAGAATATTGTTGATGCCGTTTTTCCATCGGAATGTGGTGTGAATTTGTTGATGTTAATTTTGTACCCTTTTGTTTTGTTTGTTTTTGTAATGGTCAGCTCATTCATTCCTGGAGAAACCATAAGACCTAGCCTACCACTTTGACTTGGCACACAAGTCTTCTCCTCCTCTATATAAACCCCCTCTGACTTCCTCTCTTCACACACCTCTCTCGAGCAATTTCTACACACAAATTAAGAAACTGAGTGCAGACCCTAGTACTAGTAGGAATTAATCAATTAAAATGGAGATCGTTTCGACCACTTACTACGACAACTTGAAGAGGTACTGGAGGAGGAGGAGGTACCAGAGACTGAATGGTGACACCAAGAAGAAGATGAGGGTAGTGAGGCTCTGTGGTGGATCTAAAGGGAGCAACAGTACTCCTAGGCGGAGTTGGAGGCTCAAGACCTAGCTGAGGTTGCTGAAGTTTGTTTCACCAGTAAAGCTTTTGGCTAAGTTGCATAACGGTTACGTGACATGATGATTCGGATGGCGGGAAAGGACGGCAGTGTGGGAATAAGGATTGCCACGAAGAAGATTGCTAAACCCCAAGACCAGATTTCAATGGCTTCTTGTGGTGACGAATTAGTTGACAGCATATTGATTTTGGAGATTTACAAGAGGCTGGCTGCTTCTCGCCAACTAGCTGCCTGCTGATTCGAATTCATAATTACATTTAGTTTCATTTCATTTACTTCATTTTTCTTCCTGTTTATCACAAGTCTAAAAGTTGTGCTGTTTGAGACAGTGATGTTGTAACAACTAAGGAGTTTGGAATTGTATAAATTTGTGATTATTTTGACAAAAGATAACTTTGTGATTAAAGTCAATCATAAGACCCATTAATTAAACAGAATGTAACTGTTTCGGTCTTGCTCAAAAAGGGTAAGTAGAAAAAGAATATACAGGATGTGGATCATCTTGCTCAAAAACGCTGTTTGGCTTTCAGCTTTAATATCGTTTTGCATGGAACTAACAGTAAGCACATGATCACTTGCACCAAGATTTTATCTCTGCTTTCTTCGGCAACTGCTAACCATGTTTGTTTCGATATCTTTGCAGTCTCTCGGAAGCCTTGTGGCATTCAATGCCATGGTTTCTATAGCAACCATCGGACTGTACATTGTTTATGCCCTACCCATCTTCTTTAGGGTGACCTTGGCACGCAAATCCTTTGTCCCAGGACCTTTCAACTTGGGACACTACGGGGTGCTTTTGTTAATAGAAAATATGCTCATGCAATTTACTTTTTTTTTTTTTTTTTTTTTTTTTTTTTTTTTTTTTTTTGAAGGTCCTACATTACTCATTGTATGGTAAAATTTCAGAGTATAGAAATGAAGTCTCATCTGGCTACAAATATTTGATTTGATACAAACTTACTTTAACCAACATAAAAGATGGAAGACAAACAGGAAGTCTTGTTTAAAAGGAAACTACTATTACCATCTTGAAGGGAAATATAATGCATGCTTGAATGAAACTCTGTATTTGGAACCGATAAACTACGTGAATTCGGGCTATTTTGAAGTTTCCGTTAGCCATTCACAGTAACCATTGGCATCACCTGCATTTGGTGAACTGTCAAACCAGTTGAACTCCTCTGGATCTTCTTCAAGCAGCTTCAACAGATCATCATACTCCAACATGGGTTGGTTATTGTTTGAACTAGCTGGAGAAGCCTCTCTTGCTGCAGCATCCAGCTGCTGGCTTCCACCAATGAAGTTTGCTGGAAATGTTTCTGCATTGGCTGCATTGCCTGAAGCTATATGTTTCGGCCCAACCTCAAGTACCTCAGTTATTCCGGTGACTTCCGCTGAAAAGTGGTTCTGATGAGTTTGGAAATTGATAGGGGTAGTCGTGGTTGGAGTGTAATAATGTGCTTGGTTCATGCCAACTTCAGTTGTTCCCGTGATTTCTGCGAAAAAGTGGTTCTGATTATGGGAATTGATGGAAGTGGTCGGCGCTGGACTATAAAGCTCCGCAGGATTCATGCCTACTTCAGCTGCTCCAGTGACTTCTGCTGAAAAATTGTTCTGATTTTGGGCATGGAACGGAGCAGTCGATGTTGGACAATAACTCTGGGCTTGTATCATGCTGGTAGACGCATTTGGGAGCTGAAAAGTATTTGCTGTTATGTAGGGAGAAGCAAACTCTGGAGTCCTGTAGTTTGTACTCGGTAAGGTTGTTTCGCTTACTTTAAACCTGCTGTCTTCTAATCCAAGTGGGTGGTTTCTCTTCTCGATTTCATTCATGCCAGCACCTAATGTGAAGCTGTTTGTTTCTATTATCTGGTCCAAATTCTGAAATTTTCCATGAGTTCTCAAATAAAAGTCATAGAGGCTTTCACTTTGATGATTTGTGTTGTGAGACATGACTGTGTGTTCTGAATACGGATTCTGCCTTCTGTAGTCACTGAATCTGGTGAAAGAATTCGGAGTCATTAATTGCGCTAGATTGCCTTGAACTCCAAAAGTTGAAGTCCCTTGTTCGTGCGGGCGGAAATTCATTTCTGCTATTCCAACTGTATGGTCTGCTTAATGAAGGTAAGCTCGTTGTGACAGCCTCCTGAATTTCTTGTACTTGTTTCCTGTATTTCTAGAAGGAAAAAGAACCTAACATAATCCTTCTGAAAACAATTACAAATGTGAAAAGAAGTTCTTAAGATATAAGTTGAAGAGAAACCTGTAGATGGCTTGCAACCTGGCACATCGTTATATTAGGCACATTCATCCATTTCAGAATCGATTTAGGACGAGCATCTGTGTCCAAAAGAAAACAAGAAACGAAAATAATTTAGCACTTGTTGAAGGTGAAGATCAAAAAAGGAAAACTAGATTGTTTTATGAGAAGGGAACAGCTACTTTGATCTCCTAATGCACTTAGGGCTGCTGTAAACTTGAGATGAAGATCCGGAGTCCAAATGGTGCGGCACTTTCTATCTTCGGAGCTGCCATTGCAATCCTTATTTTCCATTCCTTCCTCATCCTTATTTGTACTTCCAGAAACAGTTTGCTCTATGTTTAGTTTAACTTTCTTCGCTTTTTCTTGCTCTTCTTTACCATCGACTGGTCTCTTTATCCCAAATGCTATTTTTGCATTGTTCATCTGCTGTTCAGCGCGAGAGCACTGTAGTTCTCTCTGACGATTTCCCTCACCTCTCCTAACTTCATCCGATTTGCATCTCAATGAGCGAGTGTCTTGCGCGTCAAGGCTCAAATCGTGCACAGCGGTAGGCCTACACACACCACCAACCTCATGGATTCTAATACCTCCAGTGGGAGGTCTAAGCACATCACCGGCCTCGTCAATCTTCTTTGCACAATTTGGTTTATGTGTGTCGTTCCTTGGGTTTCTTAGCTTCCGATAAACGTGTTGCCACACGTTTTTCAGATCCTCTAAGGAGATTGGTTTCTGAAGAAAAAAGCATGCTCCTTCAGTTAGGCCTTCTTGGCTACATTAATATTCACTTCCGAGGACATGACTGCGTTGAAATATAAGTTATGCAACAATTAGTACACAACCAGAAGGAATTTCTATAAGCCAATCGATCCAAATGGGAAAGTTTTAACTACATTGAAGCTTACATATGACAGGAATCTTGTTCTTATGCAGCACCCGCAGAAACGAAAATCTGTGTTTATCTGGCATACTGATGTTAGCCATTACTAGATCATAGTGATCTTTTTGTTCCCTAATCATCGACAATGCAACCGAAGACAGCGCGGTTGTGGTAACTAGAGGAAACGAGAGGGAGAGTTATTAACCAAGTTGTGAAAAATAAAGATAATTCTTTTTGAAACCGAAATGTTGCTCATTTGTGACCCAAATGTCACAGGTTCAAATCGTGAAAACAGCCTCTTTGCAAAGTCAAGTAAGGATGTGTACGATAGACATTCCCCTGACCTTCGCAAAACCTAATACCTTGTTGGCTTGGGGTCGCTCTTTTATGTACAAACAAATCATGTATATCAAAGAAAATTATATACAAATGCATATACACAAGAAACGTTCAAGTGATGATTATCAACAAAAATTACACAGACAAACAAACAGAGAATATAATAAAAAAATTATCTTAATAAATATCTTATGTCAAGAAAGATTTAGCTCAATATAAAGACAAAAAATTATACAAACATAACAGATAAATCATGATAAATCTTATATCGTTTTGTATGCGATAACTACTTTAATCATTTAATGGTTCCTTGTTCATCATATAACCTTGTTATTCTTGGTTTTGTTTTCATGGATTGCCTCAAGCAAGTTCGAATTTTCGATCTAAAATCAGTTAATTCGTTATATGTATGCATGTGTATACATAAAATATAGGTGGAATTTTGTATCCATATCAGTCTTATCTCATAGACCAACATGACACCATATATTAGTGTGTGAAATTTCTGGAATGATTTACCTTTGAATGAGTATTTTTTTAACGTTGCCGCTGTGGACATGAGGGACAATGTATCATGATCTACCACCAAGATTTGGAGGTCATGTGCAAAGCTGGGGAGACCATTAGTCTCTTTAGGGCTCATGTGTTCCATGGATACCAAAACAATTAGAACAAGATTGAGTGCAACAGAGAAAGCATGAGAGACAGAAGTTTGAATCTGAAGATAAAAATGATTTGAAAATTAGATTAGGGGATTGATATCATAGAAAAAGGATTAGATATAGATTAAGAAGCTTTAAGCCTTTAACCTAGAGAGAGAGAGAGAGAGAGAGAGAGAGAGAGAGAGAGAGAGAGAAAGATATAGAGAGAGAAGATGAGAGTTACCAGTAGCATGAACTCAGGTGCTTAAGCAAAATTGAAATATTTTGTTGGGGGAGCTCACATTTATCTATAAAACTGAAGAAATGGTAGTGAAATTGTGAAAATGTGAGGGATTACACTCTGGTCAACGGACTGTTGACCAATGTGACGATGTTAAAACTTGAAACTAAAATAATAAGAAGATGGAGAAAAACTTCATTATTTTCTTAATTTTCCATGCCTTTTAAGTTTTAACATCATTCTTTTATTCATTTTTGAAAATAGAAAGCATTACAATGAAAATCCATGTTGTCGCTTCACATCTTTTGGATATTTGAGAGTCATATCACAGCACCGGCTAACCTCATAGTGTCGTATTGGTCAAACTCAATCCCGACTTTTCTTAAAAAGATAAAGCTTCTCTAATGATGAGTCCATGAGTTAGTTATTTGGGGTTTAATGAGGTTTTTTGAACTTAATTTCTTGCAATATTTAGAATTGACTAGTTTTATTTGAAAAAAAAAGAAAAGAAATAAGTATATCTTTGCATACCATGTTTTCGGGAAAAAAAATTTAAAATCATGCTGCGACTGAAGCTTGATTACTCATAAGTGCAAAATAATGTTACTAAATCTGGAAATTAAACATCAATTAGAGTCAGCTTACTCAATACTTTAAAAAAAAAAAAAAAAAAAAAAAAGAAACTTTGAGCAAGTAGTTTAGCCATGACTAGTATGGAATAACTCGTTTCATTAAAATTTTAAAACTAAGCTTGCGCCTCTTGGTAGGCGCTCCCGCGCTCTAACCGTTATTCAAATATGTTAAACATTCATATATTTTGATAGGTTTATATCACAAATGGTCCCTGAAATTGACCCCATCAATCATGATGATCCCTGAAATTGAAAATCGATCAATGTAGTCCCTGAATTTTAACCCGCGAATCAATGTCGTCCTTCTGTTAGTATTCCGTCCAAATTAACTTTAAAAAAAGGTTAGAGAACCAAATTTTCATGGTAAAATGATCAAAAATATCCTTGTTACTTATAATTTTACTTACTACCTCTCTTTTCCTTTTTCTATCTTCACTTTTCTCTCCATTTTTTCATGGATTTGGTGCTAAAACTAAAAGAAATAGGGTACCACCTTTTTTTCAAGTAAAATTATAAGTAACAGAGTTATTTTTTGTCATTTTACCATGAAAAATTGGTTCTCTAACCTTTTTTTAGTGTTAATTTGGACGGAACACTAACAGAAGGACGACATTGATTCGCGGGTTAAAATTCAGGGATTACATTGATCGATTTTCAATTTCAGGGACCATCATGATTGATGGGGTCAATTTCAAGGACTATTTGTGATATAAACCCTATTTTGATTAGACAAGGTGATTTGCTATCCGTCTGTTGGAGAAAAAAATCTAAAAACTTCCATATATTACTAATTCAATATATCCTTCTGTTTTACAAAAGAAACTTCTCATTATATGCCATATTAAAAAGGGAAGGGTGAATGACAAAAAATTATTCAAACTTTAGGATTAATTTCAAACTGTTCCTTGAACTTTGATCTCAACAAATTCATACGCAACATGCGAAAACCCTATATTTAGGTAAATTAGTCAACGAGTCATCAAATTTCCGGGACTTGTTTGAAATCGACCTTACAATTTGGGTAGTCTTAAGTAGTTTACCAAAATAAAAATTTATGATTATCTTTTTTAAGAAATTCTTGATATGTCACATCAATGTATACAACAATTTTAAATGTCACCTTAAAGAAGTGTTTAAAAGAAGCGATTTTTCAAAATCCTGTCATTATTTAAAAATCCTCAAATTTTCGTTACTTAGTATTACGGCCTAATGGTTATTTGTAAGTGGGAGATTTTAGACTTGAATCTCGTGAACATCAAATTTGATACAAATTTATTTTCTTTTGCTTCGTGTATTCATTTTGGAGGTATTTCTGACCATTGGTCATGTCATTTCAAGGCATGTTGAGTAATTGGATTAATAGAAAAGCCCAGCCCAAATGAAGCCCATGTTAGGAATTAGGCTAGGACCAAACCCAACAACAAATTACTAACCCGATCTGTGTTTGATATTTTTTGTTCTCTCTCTTTTTTTTCTTTTTTTTTTTTTGCAATCTGTGTTTGATTTAGGCTTCTTCTTTCGGCGGGACGCTTTAAATTCTCTTGAATTAAATTGAATTGAAAAGTCGCAGAGTCCGATTTCTCGGGTCGGCAATGGTGAGAGGTTCACTCCATACGCGTTAGGGTTTTAATTTGTTCAATTTTCAATTTTTATTCTATATAATTATATTCAGCAGTGGTAGCACATCTCACTGTAATTTCTGATTTTCCAGGAGGATTTTTCCGAAGAGCTCGAGCCCTTATTCGATTACAGACGCGTTCAGCCCGTCAATCTAATTTGCCTCGACGGTGAGCTCTTTCCTCCTAATTTCGGTCGATTCTGTTTATAGGAAACATAAATTATCAACTTTTTTCATAAAGAAAACTTGATTTGATTTTTGTTTTTGTTTATATGTTTGTATAGACGATGAATTAGATGCTCCGTCAGCTTCTCCTCCGAAAAGGAGGGAAATTTCGGATTCCGCGGTACCGAATTTGTTATTGACGTTCATATGTGCTCTGTGTGTGTGTTAAATTCCATTTGATAAGAGGAATTTTGTGATTAGGTGGAGAAGCTTGATGAACCTGTGAAGGTAGTGAGTGGTATTAGTTGTGAAGATAAGGAAGAGGAGGACTGGTTACCTCCTCCACCCAAGGTTTCTGCCGGCGCTAAGCGGAAGGGTGAGGATTCTACCATAAAGGAACTGAGGTATTTGAATTTTGGGTTTTTATTGTAATTATTATATCTCTTAAAACATATTTCTTTGCCTCGAGAAGAAATTTGTGACAAATTAGTGGCTAGTGCATGCGCTTTCCCGTTCATTAGATTCCAGTTGGTAACTGGAATTTTACGCTTTTATTGTGTTATGAAGGAAGTATAGTTTAATGTGGCCAGTTATCTTAGAACATTAAGGCTTTATTTGGGTCTCGTAAATAGTGATGGCTAGTTATGCTTGTTGATATTGGTTTACCCTTTATTGTTTTGGTTTTTCTGTTGCAATTCAAATTTTCCAATTAAATGTTGTCTGTGTATGTAGGAAAAAGAAGAAAGAGCTGGCATCGTATGCACAATCAGCTGAAAAGGTGCTGAGATCGGTAGAGGAGTCTGTGAAGAAAGAGTTTAGTAGCTTATCAGAGGCTGTTGAAGAACAGCCTCTGAACCCCCGCCCTGAAAGAAACAAAATAGTTATATCTATTCAAGACAAAGATGGAGTTAAGCAGTTTCGTATTTATGCGGTATGTTGTGCCAGAAGTGTTAACCTTCAATGTTTGTCTAGTACTCTTTGGCCTAATCTCTGATGTATATACAGGCTATGTGATATTAAACGTTGTAATATTTTTAATTATGTTTCCTTCTACTTCAACAGGACGACAAGTTTGAGCGGCTTTTCAAAATGTATGCAGATAATGTTAAGCTCGACCTTCAGAGTCTGGTGTTTTGTTTTGATGGCGACAAAATAGGTCCAGGTGCTACGCCTGATGCCCTTGGGATGGAGGAAAATGACATTATTGAAGTGCATGTTACCTCAAGATTACATGGTAATGCATCAATCATGATTTTGCAATCAATTTTTTCATTTGTATCCCTTTTTACATTCTGGCTTTAGCTTATATCCTTACACTCATGATATTAGCGTCTTAGGTATAGAAGTATAAATACATCAAATTTCCTGGAAACAAAAAAATTAGGAGCAGAAGCCTTGCCCCTTGGCTATGCTTAAATTTGAAAGGGTGGACATGGTTTGGGGTGCTTAAGAGCAAGAACCTGTTTTACTGACTTCAGGATTGGGGGAATGATATAAATATGTTGCCACATTAAATTCGTTAGACGTGCAATTTAAGTAGCTACTATACTAGTTTGAAGATTCTCACTATGTAGAATGGAAATACAAAGTTTTGATCTCCATTAGTGTTAGACCTGTTTTCTGTTGTAAAAATTGACAACATTTTAGCAGTTAGGCGGGTCTGCTAAGGGCTGCTGTAGTCCCTGACGAATTCATTCAGAAAAGGGAGTACCCTGGATGTATAAAAACTAGAAAGTGAGCGCTGTTTGTGGCAAAAGAAGCAGTTCACAGAATCTAGCTGATTTGCGTGCATTGTTTGGGGAAGGAAAACCTTAATCTAGATTCACCCTCATTTTACTTTCTTTGTTACTGCTGCTGTCGATCGATCTTTGTTTTAGATGTTTATTTGTTAACTTATCGATGTTTATTTGTTAACTTGCAGCGTTTTGAATATTGCTTCTTTGAGTTCAGATTTTTCTTCGACAGAAGCACTAAAACCGTCACCTTGATGAACCTTTGATGGGGACTAGAAGGGGCTCAGGCAGTCGTCTTTTGGTGTATGTGTGTAGTTTGTGCAGTACCTGCACTTTAATTGTATAGTATGCCATCATATTTTGAAATTATGTTAGAACGAGTGCAAGCTTCAAAGTACAGAGCTTGGACTTGGAGAAAGAAAACACTCTTCACATATCTTATGTGAACGTCGACAGTGGCCCTGATTGAGAGTATTCCCTAACTTTGTTGTGATATGAAAAGAAAAACTTACTTACGTTAGCGATGCGACTGTCGTAGTGTTTCAACCAATAATGCAACATCGGCATTTCTGCCTTATGGAAGTGCTTCTCAGTGCAAAGTGGAGTGTATTGACAATTAAATTTTTGAACATTGTTTGATTCCGTACATGCTACTCATTTATACTAAGGAAAACTAATAAAAATGGCTTGAAAATTTTGAATTTTAACGATAAAGACAAAATAAAGGGTAAAGTGAATAGTATCAGGATTAACTTTTTAATGTAAAAATATGGTTTTTCGTTAAAGTTAACCGTAGCAGGAGTCCCTTTATACTAACCTGTAAAATATAATTTAACCCGTAATCAAATTACATGTTTAACCCTTTAACAAATTACATGTTCAAATTCTCATTTATCTATAAGGAAAAATAATTGAGATGAGTGTTGTTCTTGCATCACAGTGTGATTTTTAATCCCACTAGCTTCTTAATTTAACATTTAATCTAATAAATTTATCGTTTTGACAAAAAAAAAAGTATTTCCCTAAAATTGGTGGGTGGATTAAAAACCGAAAGGAAAGAAAGGAAAAACTTGATATAAGTCCAACTTTTTTAGCCAATGGTATGAATAGTCCAATTTATTAAAATAAGTCCAATTCCTTAAATTTAATTATTTAATTATCAATAATTATCTATTCAATGATAAGATTTATTATAAAAATCAAATTTCTTCCTAATTATCTTTTTGATTATTTCTTTTTGTTATTTCTTGTCCTTCCCCATGCTTTAAACCTCATTTATAGATTTAATTTTTAATTTTTATAATCAACCTATATCACAGGTTAATAATTTTTATGTATCTAACGTGTCACAGATTAATGTGTCTTTCTTGTAGGTATATTATGTTTTTTTCTACCTTTTAATTAGGTTTCATATCTCGCTTACAGGTATAATATACATTCATATATTTGTTACTTGAGTTAAGGTAGAATGTTTTGTAGATAATTTATGTTAGTATATTAGTTTTTTTTTGTTATAAGAAATTAATTAGATTTTTTGAAGTTGAAAAATGCATAATATTAGAAGATTTTAATTGATTTTTAATATTTTAAAAAAATATAAAATGAGTATAAAATAAATAAATACATGAAATTAGATAATTGAACTCAGTCCTTAAAACCATATATTTTTGGATAACGTGGATGATGATCCCACTGCCACGAGCCACGTATCCGAATCCACGCTGGAAAAGTTTCCGCTCTTAGATGTCCACGTCGGACCCACAAAGTTTCAAAAGTGATAAAAGGAGGAAGAAGAAGTAGAAGATAACCAAAATAAAGAGCTCGGTGCTCTCATTCACCCGCTCTACGTAAAAAGGTACTTTTTCTCCGAATTTTGTCTACTTTATTTTTTTGTTTTAAATTATAATTGAATTTCAATATGATGATAAAATTTCAAACTTTGCTTATCAGTTAATGCAGAACGTAAGAACGCATCACAATTTAATCACACGATACGATACGATACGATCGATTCATCTTCTAGATTCTCATTCAAAAATTGTCATTGTAAAAATTCACCGAAAATCAGAAATCATTTAGTCATTCGGTTAATGCATAAAGATTTGGTGACTTGGTTCTCAACCATCCGTATCTGATCTAAAAAGTAAAAGCTGAGAAGCATGAAGCCCTGATCTTATTAAGATCTAAATGGAAAATCACAAATAGTATGTTTATATATATATATATATATATATATATATGTATATGCAAGAAAGATTGTATATTTAATGTTGGTTATCTGTGACAGCAATAGGGCTTGGCAGAATTGGGTTCCAAAGTTTTGAAGGACAGAAAAATGGAGAGATTTTGTGAGTTCTGCTTGGCATTGAGGCCAGTTGTGTACTGTAAAGCCGATGCAGCACATCTTTGCCTTTCCTGCGATGCGAAGGTCCATTCGGCAAACACACTCTTTAACCGGCATATGCGCAGTGTCTTGTGTGATTCGTGCAGATACCGCCCGGCTTATATTCGGTGTTTGGATCACAAGATGTTTATGTGCTGCGCCTGTGAGATTGCTTTGCACATGATCCCTTCCCAACATCAGAAAAGGGCAATCAGCAGTTACACAGGTAGCATGCTTTGATGTATGCAATCAGTAGTTACCCAACTCGACTGCTAGATTTAACAATGTATGCAATACATATTGATGGATTGTAGAATTTTCGTACACAGGTTCCCCGCTTGCTAAGGACTTTGCAGCATTGTGGGGTTTCAAATTGAACGAGATGGAGAAAACACATTTGGAGCTGGATTGGACATTGTCCAATTCTTGTGGCTATTCTTGTGACTCAAGTGCAGTAAACTTGGATAGTCTAGAACAGTCTTGCTCTCAAGCTGAAAGCCTTCCGGCACCGGCAGTAAATTCTCTCACCTGGATTCCAGATGCTGAATCTGAAGCAGGATCGAGTAGTCAACAATACAAGGTATGCAGGAACTATTTATATGGTTCTCCTTAAACTTGGCTGAGAATGTAATTGGCACTATTGAAATACAATGTGAAAATGGTATGTAAATCTTCATTGTCTAGTTTATATTTAGCCGCGCTTAAAAAAAACATGATCAGGCTACCAGACTTGGAGTCTCTCTTGATAATGAACATCTGCCGTTATGGAAGAGGAGCAGTCTTCTGTGACTAGGTTTGAGAATTCACAGTAATTTCGCACGTTAAAGTGTATGTCAGTGCTTGTTCTATCTTGCAGATATCTCATGAAGGTCAGGAGCATAATTTCATTCTGCACCAGATTCTTGACTTGAAAAGGCTTCAGCTTGCTGTGGGGAATAGACCTTCGCTGCTGATAAGCGGTACAGAACAAATTGACCTATCTTCCTCGGTACTTCAGACATCAAAGAGGCTCAATGTTCATCTTGATCAGCATTTACATCATTCCCAGAATTCCGGCACTAAATTTAGGCAAAGGGACAGTCTAGTTCGGGAGCTGAAAGTTGATCATTTATCATTTCCATTTTCTCAAATGGAGCATATGCAACCATCTTCAACTGCTGGACTTCCATTGCATACAGAATCCTTTTGGCAATGCAGAAGTACGGTTCAAAGTAATCAGGTTCGATTAATGCCAGTGAAATTGATTTATTTGGATTCTTGGGATGATATGTAGTTATATATCACTTGTTATTCATTTAAACACTGATCTGATACCGTTTAGAAGTGCCGCGATAGAAAGAATAAGATTTAATTATGTTCAACAACAACTGAAAACTTTAGGACTTATTAGTTAGAAATAAGAACACATTTCATTTTGTTTTACCATATGTTCATGTATTGGTTTTGCAGTTGTGGCCTCAAAACATGCAAGACATAGGAGTTTGTGAAGAACTTGTTTGTCCCGATGATTTCAATATACCTGATGTTGATATGACATTTCAAAACTTCGAAGAGCTATTCGGAGGTGATCAAGATCCTATCAGAGCTGCGGTGCTTCATGATAAAGATGTGTCATACTCGTTGGTGGAGAAGGGCATATCCGTTGATAAATCAGATAATGGCAATGCAAGTGCAGTCGTGGTGTGAATTTTGATTTTCCTTCTCTTCTGGTTTGTGGCTTATACTCTCTTCTCATTTCTGTTCCTATATAATCATTTGGCAGGAACATGATGCATCTGAGGTTTCGTCTGTTTTCATTAATCGGTCACCTGACTTTGACAACGATAAGGCTTGTAACGAACCTCAAAACCATCAACAGAACTTGGATTCTCCGTGACTTCTGATCACAAGAAGAAGTTGATTAAACTTTTGCATTGGATGCATCTTGGTCTTGTGCATATAACTGCACAGTTTGATTTTCTGGTTCGAAAATACATCACAATTCATGCTTCGTTTGAAAATCTTGATATCGTCTCCCATTACAGTACATCAACAACAACAACAACAACAACAACAACAAAGTCTTATGTCACCAAGTGAATTCAGCTATATGAATGCCATTCCACTTAGTTTTGTAGCAAGTCTTCCGTTAATTCCAAGTACTTCATGTCTTTTCTTAAAGTCTTTGTCCAAGTCTTTCTAAGTTTTCCTCTACTCCTTTTGCCTTGAGCCTTAATCTCATATCGCATTTTCTAATAAGAATATCTGTAGGTCTTCATTTCACATATTCAAACCACCTTAATTGATTTACTCTCTTCTTATCTTTAATTGCGACTACTCTTGTTTTACCTCGGATAACCTCGTTCTTAATTTTGTCATTTCTCGTCTGCCTATACATTCACTGGAGCATTTTCATCTCCGCTCCTCTCATTTCTTACACATGTACATAATAAAAAAAATTACTTGAGTTAATGCACTATGATTTCCTTCTTGGTAAAGTTATTGTTTTCGGATTTGGATTCTCTACCCTCCTCTTTCCATCCTCTTCCATCTCCTCATCTCACATTCTCTTATTTTGTCTTTCTCTTGCTATAAAAAATTAATATAAGATGTTGACGTGACATAACCGTGATCGTTCAATTAGTAGGGGATGGAAGGGAAGGGAAAAAAAGAGGAAAGAGAATCCTACTCTATTGTATTGATGCAAATGAAAGCATAAACAAGTTTATGTCATGTCAAATATCAATTTATAGAATTTAGGTAGGATATTTTTTTCACTTGTCTCCTCTATTATCGTATCAAGTACTAGCTTTTGCCTAATTAATCATAGCTCCTGTTGGTTTTGGTGGCTGAGATTAGAGCCACAACTGGAGTCCTTCGTCAGTGGGTCAGGGGAGTCGTCTATGGTTTATAAAGAAGAAATTTTAACGAAAAGCTTCTAATACTATTAATTTTAACGAAAAAATATATTTTTACACTAAAAAGTCAATTCTGGTATTATTCACTTTACTCTTTATTTTGTCTTTATCGTTAAAACTCAAAAATTTCAAGTCATTTTCATTAGTTTTCCTTATAAAGAATGGTACCACACACGATGGTTTTTGGTAAAACCCCATATCCGTCTCCTTCGATGGTGGCTAAAGTGAGAGAATATTGGCAATACCAACCCCTGTGCTGGTTGTGTGAAAAGTCATGCTCGAGTTTTTGTGCTAGCTTTAGACCTTGTGGCAATATCAAATTCATCTTTTTGCTTCTTTTCCTTTATTTTCGGATCAATGCAAATATAATTTGGACGAGGGTGGTGAATATGTTCAAAAATGCTATATTTAATATATATTTTCATACTACATTTGTACTAGTTTTTAAATAAAATTTACCACTATCTATTCAAACGTGCGAGCGATAAGGGGCATTTTGGTATACTTACAAAGAGTTTGGCAATGTGCGAGCGATAAGGGGCATTTTGGTATACATTTGTACTAGTTTTTAAATAAAATTTACCAAGATCATAGCTTTTCTCTATAAAGTAATAATTTAGAGCAATTATGTATTCACATAAATTACTAAAAAACTAAGAACATGGATCAACGTACCAGCTTCTTGATAAACCTGAAGCAATAGAGACTTTTGCTGAAACCTGCTCTCAACGTACCAGTTTCAAGTCGTTAGAAACCGAGAAGGAAGTAGCAGAATAATATCATATAGACGTCTAATTATCTCATACAACAAGAAGATAAAATTGTGCAAATAACCACTAATTGAATTGCATAAACCCATTCAAAATTCAAAAATTGGAGATCACAAATTCAAACGTGGTAGAAGAAATCCACGTTCTCAAATTCAACAAATCATAAACTACTTTCTACAAAAAAAAAAGTCACTTACAAATAAATATCAACCGACAAGAATATATTTGAAATTCAATAATTAGCATTTTAATTCTAAAAAATACAATAATGAAATGTATTTAAATAAATATAAAAATACTGAGGTGGCTATTGTTTAAGACGTCTTAATCAAATTTTAAAATAAAACTAATGTTTGATAAAAAAATTACTAAAAAAAATTGAAGGAAATTCTAATTTTCTCAAAAATTAAAAATAAAGAATATGAATGTACGGAAATTCGTACTTGGCAGCTGGCGATACGTGTGGTTAGGTAGGGGTGGGTTCGGTACGGTTACCGTACCAAAACCCTCGTACCAATTACCGTACCAAATTTTCGGCTTGGTAAAATCTATTACCATTACCGTACCAAACTTTCGGTATACCAAAGTTCAGTATTGCCAAAAGTTTGGTTGGCATGGTATGGCAATGGTAATTGCCAATTTGTTTTGGGACAAAATTTGTTTTTGTTTTTTTTACCCAATTCAAGGGCAAAACTTTTTTTTTGTACTTATCTCATACATTGTAGCTTAAATTCATCTATTATTCATCGTTCACAATTCACACATACAATAATTCAAATAATGCATCAAGATTCACGATGAAAATTAAGCTTGCAATCCATATAGAAGTTACGAACCAAAACAAATACAAGTTAACAATCCAAATAGAAATTAAAGTTTCAAACCAAATGAAAATTGGAACTAAACTTCAAAAGTAGGATTCATTGATCAATTATTCAAGCTTGAGATGTCAAAGCTTTTGAAGGAAGCATTGAAATTGTAAAAGATTGAGCTTGTGTCGAGCCTACATTACAAACAAATAAAGCATATTAATTAGTATTAAAAAGAATTAAAGTTGAAAACCATTTAATAACAAATTTACTAAAAAAATTAAAGCATATATTTTTTGTTTCCTCTTTTTCCATTTCCTTGTAAAATTGAAGCATATCTTCCGTTAGTTCCTTGTAGAAGTTTACTTCATCTGCCTTTAGCCAAACACTAGGACACACTAGTGCCTCTACTATTTTAGGAATCAAGGATGCCCTAAGAAGGTCAACAACTCTCCTTCCTAGGCTAAATGCATTTTTACTAGCAATGATAGAAGTAGGGGTTATAAAGATATTTTGGCCATTTGTAAAAGAATTATGAACTCTTTTGTATTTGATTTCCACCATTTCAAGAGATCAAAATCACCAACAATGCTAATATAAGTAGGGTTTTATTTTCAAATTATTGGAATATTATCTATTATATAATTTATAAATTATATATTTTATTTTATTTTCGGTACAGTACGGTAATACAGTGGTAATGGTACCATGAAATTTCGATACGGTACATTACCGTACCATTACTGATTGGCGCAAAAAAATTAGCACAAAATCGGTATGGCACGGCAATTTGGCAAAAATATCTATCCCTATGGTTAGGCATATGGACCCCCCAACTCAGTCCTAGACGACGAAATGCCTAACGCAGCTCAAGTGCTGTCAAATCCCCATTGGTGGAACTAGGTAGGTCTCTTCATCCACCAGTACGAACATCCCTTTCAGACCGCCGGTGGGACCCGCTGTCCATGAGCCATGTCGTAATATTACGCCTATATAAAAAGGGTTCACTTTAACACGTCCCCATATAGCCGAAGAAGTTTTGGAGAAAATGGTTTCGAAGAGGCCATGAAAATTTTTGCAGCAGCTCCTCCAAATCAGAAGAGAAGAAGGTCAGTCTCACGAGCTTCGATTTTTTTCCAGGGAAAATTTGTATTTCTTAGTGTAAAATTATTACGCAGAAGACGTTCTGAGACTGCTTTTTTTTTTTTTTTTTTCTCAGGAAATTAGATGATAGGTATTTTGTTTTACTTTGTCTTTTACTTATTAGGGTTTTTAATTAAGCTTCTGAATTTTAAACTACATTTATATTTGGGATTAATTTGTACGTTTAATGGGGATCTTTTTTTAGTGTTTTTTTTCAGTTTGGATCGCCTAAGACGAATTGAGGTTGCTGTTTACCCGTTTTTTTTTCTTCATATTGTTCTGAAGTTTTTTGGGCTTAATTTTTTCGAGATTTACACATTTAGATTATCCATCGATTGGGCTAGGGCTGGATCTATTGAGGGACTCGGTGGTCCCGGGAGCCTCATGAGTCCTGGAGAAAGGCTTGAGAGTACCTCCGAGCCCCCCCCCCCCCCCCCCCAAAATTATTATTTGTGCAGGTTGTGCTGGATGGATTTAGATGCAATGCCTGCGGCGCGGTCGCTACAGCTCGCGAAGAAGAGGAGTTGTTTTGTTTTCTCTTTTAAAAATCAACACACTGACATTTTGAAGGCTTGATTTTAATAAAACGCTGCGTAGGGAGAGTTGTCTTTGTTCGTTTTAAAGGATTGACTTTAATAAAATTTTGCCTTTATTTTTAAGGAAAACTAATGAAAAGTCCAAAAAACTTCCCTTCTAACGAAAAATCATTTTTAAATGTATGGTAAATAGTGTCAGATAAAGGTAAAAATGTGGTTTTTCGTTAAAAGTAAACAGTACCGGGAGTGTTTCGTTAAAACTCCCTTATTTTTATGAACTAACAGTGCTATTTGTCTGCAAGAGCATTTCGTTGCTGCATAAATTACGTATAATCATTAGTTAAGCGTTTAACTTAGTAACGATGAATTAACAAAAACAAAGTCGTATGTTGAGGTTTATAAATGTGGAATTGACAAGCACATGCAGAGTACGTGTACAATTGCTATTTAATTAAAAAGAAAGGCAAGTTTATACTTTGTTTAATTAAGTCAAAACAGGCCAGTTCAAGTCCAGTGACCATTAGGGATGGGCAACGGTTATGGTGGGCGGGTAACCGCGGTTATTTATCCATAACCGTTTATTCTCATACCCGCATAACCGTTTACCCATCGGGTAATTGACTAAACGGTTATACCCATACCCGTAACCATTTATAAACGGTTAACCATACCCATAACCGCGTACCCATTTAACCGTAACCGTGTAATACCCGTTTACCCATTTATCATTTTTAAACCGTTTACCCTTTCTTTTTTTACCATTTACTCATTTTTCACGCGTCTAAGTGTTTTTTTAACAACTTGAAAATTAAAAAAGAAAAATTTGTCATAATTTTCTTTTTCTAACAATTAAACACCGTTATAGGTATATTCATCATACATTTCTGCATTTTAATTTTTAAGTCTTTATATCATTGTAATAATTGAAATAATAGTTTATGGACGATATTTTTAACTGTTAACAATGAATGTAATATAAAATTGGCTAGGTATTATTGAGTTACGAAAACTATTGAAAGAAAGTATTTTTTAGTTATTTAACTTGGAATGTAAAGTATTAACATAATATATATAATGGACCATGAATAGATGTTTGTAATGTAGAAACTGAGAAAGCTATTGTCTTAAGAATATGTTGGTATGCTGGTTGATGGTAATACATTGCTTGTATGAAATTGTTTCCTTTTCCTTTTCCCTTTCGACAGTATAATATTATACTTCTGATTGACATGATTAATTTGTTTTTTTTTTTTCCGATCCTGATGAATAAAAGCCTAAGGGGCATGTTTGGATTCAGGGGGATAATTTTGGCTCACGAACATACAGACCTATACCTTATAATCATATTCAAAGCAATGTGAAGTATTTTTAGGTTATGAAAACTGTTGAAAGATAGTATTATTTAGTTATTTAACTCGGAATGTAAAGTATTAACATAATATATATAATGGACCATGAAATCATGCACTATAGTTAATAACATTGATCTAAGTTTTGTCCGATAGAGAATATGGTTTGTGTGAATTTTACATATATAAAATAAATGGGTAAACGGTTACCCGTTTATAACCGCGGTTAATACCCATAACCGCCCATTTAAATTTCACGGGTAAATGGTTATACCCATAACCGTTTATTTATCTAAACGGTTATCTATAACCGTAACCGTTTAATTTAAACGGGCGGGTAACCGCGGTTACCTATAACCAATGGGTATTTGTCCATCCCCGTGACCATTGATGTGATGAATATCTGCTGCAGCAATTTGAATCTTTGGAGGAATTTGGTGAAATATATATATATAATATAGAGGTCAAACCCAATGAAGAAAAGTTGTGATTTGTGCTTGGATTTATGGCCGGTTGTGTACTGTAAAGCCGACGCTGCACGTCTTTGCCTTTCCTGCGATGCAAAAGTCCATTCTGCTAACCCAATTGTCGACTCCCATCAGCGAACCCTCTTATGCGATTCGTGCAAATACCGTTCAGCCGACGATCAGTGTTTGGATCACCGGATGTTTATGTGCCGTGTATGCGACCAGAGCCTGCACCGGCACTCTTCAAGGCCGCATCAGAAACGGACCATGATCAGCAGTTATACCGGTTGCCCGTCCGCCAAGGAATTTGCAGCATTTTGGGGGTTCAAACTGAATGAGAATCTGTCCACCAGCACTGGCAGAAATGTGGTAAACTTGGAATTTCTATGACGAGCCAAACTTTACTTTTCGGCTCCTAAAAGTTAGGGTTTTTTTTTTTTTTTTTTTTTTTTGGTATTAATATCTTTTGCAGATATCTTTCCATGGAGATGGAGTTAAATATCAGAAAAGCTCTTGTAACAGTTTTATTCTGGATCAGATTCTTGATTTGAAAAGTCTTCAGCTGAGTGAGGAGAATAACCCTAATTCACTTCTGGTATCTGCTCATGATCAACAAAGTCATGATAAACGTTCTTTAGTGCATCATCACAACAGTACTACTTCAAGCCGGAAATTCGAATGTAATGAAGAACTTCCATTTTATACAGAATCATCTTGGCATTGCAGAAGTCCAATGCAAGATAGTCAGGTAAATGATAGAAATTGCGGGTAGTAGATCAATGCATGACATACATTTATGAATTAATCGGCTGAATATGCACTGAAGAATTCTCAATTGATTGATTTTGCAGCTGTGGTCTCAGAATATGCAAGATCTCGGGGTTTGTGAAGAACAAACTTACGATCATGCTCATCTCAATACGCCTGACGTTGATTCGACGTTCCGAAACTTCGAGGAGTCATTTGGAGCTGATCAATATGTATCATATGAGGGCCATGCTAGAGCAGAGGAGGTCTCTGAACATCAATCATATTCATTTCTTTTGTTTCTTTCTTAAATAAATATAACGTATATATTGTGTGGTGTTTTTTTTTTCCTTTTAGCAGAAGTACGATTATAAATGCAGAGCCGCAATTCATGAAAGTTATGCTGCAAATTCAAAGGGAAGATAATCCATTATTCTCTTGGGCGGAAGTTAAGTATTTGCTCTTACCATTCATAGAAGAAGCTATAAGATCCAACACATTTCTCGTTATCTATCTTAGTGATGAGTATTCCATGAATAAAAATTAGGAGATAGTGTCTGTGTTTCATTTATGTACTAATATAATGTACACAACATATGACAATGTACGCGACAATGACATACTGGCTGTATAAAGTTCACTGCCTTAACTAAGGAATTACTTAGATCCACTTTGAGAGTGTGCCTCATTGTCCATCCAATTGTGATAACGAATTTCACCGTACACATGTCATAATCGAGTTCTTAATTCACGTTTAAAGATCAACTTTGTAAAAAACAATCAAGTTGAAGATATTTTAATCATCAGTATCATGACAATCTTATTTGTTACCATTGATTCGTTACATATGGAAGACTAATGATTTCCAATTTGATTTCATGGATAATGTTTGAATCATAAGAAGCTACGTGGAAAACACGGCCAAACTGTATAGAAAATGACAGCAGAACCATTTAGCAGTTTGTTTGAATAAAGAAGAAGCTTAATTATGCTGAGAAAACATGCTATTGGGAGGGAGGCATTGCGAGATCGATCTTACCAAACATCGGATAGTAGATTTTGATGGCAGGTTGTTATACCAGTGGATGTGTTAAACAAGCAACCTCCTCCCCATAACCATAACCGATAGAAAGCGATGATTGTATTCCGTCTTTCATTTGAATGTTACTCATGTCCTAATCGGTTTTTTAAATAATTAACCACCCTAATTAAAAGTTAATTGAAAGCCGGTTTACCCAAAAGGCAAAATAAAGTACAATGTGTACGTGTTTAGGGACGCTAATTATGAATAAAAACACGTTACATGATTTGAAATTCGTACGAATATAAGATCCAATGTGTACGTTGTTAACAAAATAAAGCTATTATATTAAGAACACAATAACAGTTCTAGATCTTCAAAGTAAAAATATGAGTTATTGGATTATTTTAGGTAACAATTTGCGGGTTGATCAACCCATTTGTTGACCCAAAACTAGTAATAACAATAATAAAGCTTTATCTCATTAAACAAGGTCAACTGTGTGAATCTTATAACGATATTGCGCTCGTTTTGCGTCAAATCTTCTGTTAACTTCAAATATTTCATATCTATTTTCAAGTCTCTTTAGGCCCTTTTGATATTTGTAACATTTGTTGCGAATTAGTTACGAGTGAGATCAAATCATCTGCACCCAAAATGGGTGTGGCCTCTCTATGGCCCCAATAAGTATTCGACACATATTAAATTTATGACAACGAAATTAAGAAAAGTTAAGATAATGAATACGTGCCAAACACTTATTGGGGCCACAGAAAAGCCATACCCATTGTGAATGCAGAAGATTTGATCTCGTTACGAGTTGGCACTCACTCAGTCACTCTAACCTCGTGGGTGAACACACTGAATAAATTATCTACTGCGGGCGCGTGTACGTTGAATCTCATCATGCCCCGCATCTGGCGGGGCCGGAAAAGTTTGAAAACCGTTCAATCGAATCCATCAAAATCCAATGGCTCAAAGTAGCTGAAGATATAACTTCCTGCTCTTCAGTAGTTCAGTCCCAAGTAACTAACCGATGTCAGTAAATGACCAAAAAACCCTGCATAATACGACGAAGCTGGTCTAGCAGTGAGGACAGATCAGGTAAAAAACACTAAGATGCCTCGGTTGAGAAGCTGATAAGGCATTCAGCTAAGCGCTTGTCTAAAACAGTTTCGAATCCGTTTTGCTCCTCCCCTTTCCCTCCAAATCTCTCCTCCACCGCCACGCCTTTAAAACCAGCCACCGTACCTGAGCACCTCCATTCGTCACTCTTCTCACTCCAACCGGAGGAGGAGGAGAAAGGGGAGAAGATCTTCTGTTGCTACTGAAGGTAAACAACTGCTCATCGTTTTCTCTCGATCCAAACAGCTTTTTAGTCTCTGCTTTAATTCTTTGTTCGATCGATTTCTCATCAATTTTTTTGACAATTCTATTTATTTTTTCAATATATGTGAAATTAAATCTAGATCTGTTTTCATTAATTAATTAGATTGCTTCAGAGATTCAGAACACTGCTCCTCTGTTAAATTTCAGAGTAAAATTGAAGAAATTGAACCCAATTTCGAGAAAAAGGTACAATTCCTGTTCGCTTACGTGCTTTTCTTGCTTATAAAGCGATGGATTTCTTGTTTTTCTTTCTCGAATTGAACTTAACGCTTTTTTGCGTTGGCTCTGTAATTCAGGTGCAGCGAAACGACGACAGTGGAGATGCAAAACGATACTTCCCGCACCGCCTATGGCGGCCACGCCACATCTGCAATGCCGCAATCGCCACTTAAATCGCAATCTAGCGCAGACGATGCCGTGTTCGCTTCCCTCTACTCCGCCATATTCGATCGCAAGCCTTCGGTCAGTCGATACGATGTCGTAGAATCGGACCGCCAACTCTACCATTCGATCCTCGTTCAAGATCATCAGGAGATGGTGAACCGCCACAGCCGCTGCCTCAAGCGCCTCCAAGAAACCTCCGAGGAAGCCAACGCGCTCCGTCTCGAGAACGTTCATCTCCGCTCTCTCAATCTCGAGCTCAACAAGCACCACAGTCTACTCATCCACGCCTCCGTGCAGAAACAGTTCGGTTCCCCTTCCTCTGTGCAGACAACGACGCCGTTTGGGATCGTTAGCGGACTTCGCGACAGGAGAATTGATGACAAGCGAGCAGAGCAGGACGTGTCCGACCAGAGCCCTACGAGTGTGATTGAGAGCGAAGGCGGCGACGCCGAGAATATTCATGTGGAGAGGTTTTCGCTGCCTAAGAGCATTTCTGTGAGGTCTAACGGATACGTGAATGCTGCTCAGGCCGCTCATGCCGCTCAAGCCGGTGCTAGCACTGCCACTCGGACTGGGACCGCCCCTCCACCTCCCGCCGCCACTACATTCAATGCTTCGGTAAGCCATTTCCTATGTCCTCACTATTGAATTTTATTTAATTTAATTCACAAAATTATAATTTTCAGTCTAATTTTAATGCGGTTTTTGTTTTACTTTAGTTTTTTTTTTATTTGCTTAATTCTTAATCTAATTTCAATGCGGACAAACAGTTGTTGAATAAACAGTGTATTAACTTTCAGTTTGATTTTGTGTAATGATGGTGGTGGGAACTGATGATGACGATGGTTGGTGCAGCAAAAAGTGTTCGTTCCGAGAGGGGTGAAAGAGGAGGAGCCACCGCTGGAATTGGAAGTTTACAACCAAGGCATGTTCAAGACAGAGCTGTGCAACAAGTGGCAGGAGGTTGGAGAGTGTCCTTACGGCGATCACTGCCGGTATGCACATGGGATTGAGGAGCTCCGCCCTGTGATCCGCCACCCGCGCTACAAGACCGAGGTCTGCAGGATGGTGCTTTCCGGTGTTGTCTGCCCGTACGGTCACCGCTGCCATTTCCGCCACGCCCTCACCGAAAATGAGAAGCTGATGGTTCCAAACAAGCCCAGTCAAAGGCAGTTCAATCTGGACAGGTAAAATAAATGAGTATGATAATGGAGAGCCAAATGTTTACGTTACATATGCCTCCTATCGAAGATATCGTATATAATGGTATATATCGGGTATGAAGTAAGTAATAAATATGGACTTGATCAAAATAAAAACTAATTAGTCTCATATGATACGTTGCGGTAAATAATAAATATGTTGAGATAAAATGTGTGAAGACTTGATGGCGATGGCGTGGAAAGCGAAGCAAAATGGCCTGGAAGGTGGAGAAAAGATGGGGTTTCTACCTAGAGAGATATGACCTCTTATCTCATTTTTGTATATGTTGATTCGGGTTCAACTAAATTGAACATTTGGAAGCATCATCATATATACTTCTTCATGCATGAGGTGTTTGGTGTTTCTTCAGTTATGAGCTCGTAAGCCTCTTTTATTTTTTAATATTGTTATATTGTTCCTCTATAAGGAATGGATTTTGCACGTTTATGTATCTTTAAATTGCACATTCTCTTGTTTGAATGAATTTATTTTGTTGCCCTTCATATGATACTACAACTTCTTTATTTATATTTATATTTTTATTATTTATTCTGTAAAATGAGCTTTTCTGGGGGCAACGAGAAGCCCATTCATATTGGGCCATTAGGCCCACCAAATGAATTTTAGACCCGATGAAATTATTTTGGGTAGTGGTATCACTCAGTTTTACTTCTTACCCTCTTGTTAAATTAATATGGGTAATTCTATTAACACCCCAACAATCTTATGAATACATCCTATAATTTCATTTTTTTCAATTAAATTTCCACTTTTACCCTAACAAATTAAGTTCTGAAGTCCAAAACAAATCCCATCCACCCCCTTATGCCGGCTGCCAACCACCACAGTGTTTGGGCAAAAAATCCCAGCCACTTGCCATGCTATCCCAACCACCACAATGTCTGGGCAAAAACAACCTTTTTTTTTTTGCAGTGGCGTATTTGGTGAACAATAGCGCAGGGATGATAGTTTTCGGGTCCACAGGGGGATTGAATGTGGCTTCAGTCCATTTTTGCAATCCAAATGGCGCTTCTGCTATGGCTGCTAAACAAAACGATATCGAGATTTTGATTCGAGGTTGTCATATATTTTCGAAATTAGGATTCAGTCAGTCAGCAGTTACGTTGTTTGCTAGTGAAATAAGCCTAAACATAGGGATGGGTGGCTTCAGAAAACTGGTGGACAAAGTTAGAATTTTAGAGGCACATTTTAGATGTGGGATGTTAATAAAACAACCCAATTAATATTTATTCATTGATATTTTTCAATTGTTAAATCTGGCGATCGAGAAATTAAAGGAGTGCGTGATAAGTAAAAGACGGTGAGTGGATAACACCACATATTATTTTTGCTCAAACATAAAACTTGTAGATTGAAAATATGGAGCAAAAAAAATAGAGCATATTAGACAATAAAAACATGAAATAAGAAAGAAGGCCCATGCTCAGCCCAAACATGAATAATATTCATTGGGTCATAAAACTCGGCCCATATAGGAAACTAGGGCTACGTCACGCTGTGTGTGTATAAATGGGAGGGTTCATTGGGTCATAAAACTCGGCCCATATAGGAAACTAGGGCTACGTCACGCTGTGTGTGTATAAATAGGAGGGAGGGAGGCCAGCATTGTTTTCGTCGTCTGGTGGAGAAAGAAAAAGAAAAAAAAGAGAGAAAGGGAAGAATATGATACGCAGAGAAGGGGGAAAGGAAGAAAGAGGTTGAGGAAGTTATAGGACTTAGTTGCTCGGTGAGAAAACCTGATGATCTGGAGTCCTTCTTCTCCTACCGATGCCACTAAGTCCTATGATTTCCTCTGCCTCCTCCTTTCCCCACCTTTTCTCTAAATAAATAATTATCACTCATTATTTTATGCGTTTTGGGATGCTGGTAAAGTCGTCAGATCTCTTACCCTCTCCTTTTCGATTTCCTCTGTTTTTTCTTATTTTCCGTTAATTAGTTATAAATATGTTGGATTCAATCGTAAATGAAATGGATTAAATTTCATCATTTTCGTTTCACTTCCCGGAAATTGTCTCTCGTTATATTTTATTTTATGGTGCAAACTGTATATCCGGCAATATTTTGGCATGGAATTTCCAAGGCCATCGAGAAATACATGAAATTCTACTGCCTTTGCCGACCTACTGCTACAGCCACAGCCAGGCTCTCTGTTTAATGTTAAAATATGAAATCGTGGAATTGAAGCAGTTGGAATGGTAAAATATGACGGACACTCCAGAACCATCTCAAGATAATAGGTGCTACGTGGACAAAAAATATGGAATAAAAAAAGAATCTAATCGGAAATATAGAAACGACGATCTTTCTATGTATCAGAAACTGGTCCAAAATAACGTTTGTAATTGAAAAACATTTTTAATTAGGCTGCGTTATTACTGAGCGGTGGTCGCCCTATAACTCCGAACTTATAAGTGGTTTCAAAAAAGCGAACTGTAAATCGAACCCAAACCGAAACAACAACAAAGTATTTTCTCATCATGTAGAGTCGGTCGTATGAATTTTAAAACGTAAAACGTCTGGTTCTGTGCCACGTATTTTGTTAGATCCAGGTACTTTTAAGTCTTTTATTTAGAGTCACTTCTAAAGTCTTTCTAGGTCTTCCTCTACCATTTCGGTCATATCGTCTAATCGGAGCGTCATAGCCCTTCGTTTCACATGTCCAAACCACCGTTACCGATTGTCTTTCATCTTTCCTTCAATTTCGGCTACTCCTACTTTATCTCAGATATCCTCATTCCGAATCTTATAATTTCTCGTGTGCCCGTACTTCTAACAAAGCATTTTTAACTCCGCTACACTCATTTTATGTATGTGTTGATACTTCACCGCCCAACATTTCATGCCATAAAGCAATTCCGGTCTTATTGTTGTCCTATAAAATTTTGCATTGAGCTTCATTGGCATACGACAATTACACAACAAACCGGATGCACTCTTCCACTTCATGTATCTAACTTGTATTCTATGGTTGAGGTCTCCATCCAACTCTCTGTTCTTTTGCAAGATAGATCCTAAGTAGCGAAATCAGTTACTCTTTGGTACTTCCTAATCTCCTATCATCACTCGTAATTCATTTGAGCCTCCGTTTGCACTGAACTTGCACTTCATATATTTTGTCTTTGACCGACTTAAGCGAAGACCTTTAATTCCAACACTTCTCTTCAAAAGTTAAACTTCGCATTTACTCATTCGTGAGTTTCATTTATCAACACTATATCATCTGCGAAAAGCATACACCAAGGAATATCATTTTGAATATGTCCTATTAACTCTTCTATTACCAATGCAAAAAGGTAAGGACTTAAATATGAACCTTGATGTAATCCTATAGTTATGGAGAAGCTTTCGGTTTGTCCTTCATGAATTCTTACAGCAGTCCTTACTTCATCATACATATCCTTTATAACTTGGATATATGCTACTCGTACTCCTTTCTTCTCTAAAATCCTCTAAAGAATGTCTTTTGGAACCCTATCATACGCTTTTTCTAAATTTACTTGGTTTGATTTCAATTTTAGTGGTTTGAAAATTGAATCAAACCAAACCGAACTGATATATAAATACAATTAATTACCACGTTTTCTATTCCTGGTGCCTTTGCCAATTTTCCTATTTCAAATACTTTTGGTAGCCAGAGCACCATGCTCATAGATCATGGATTCTTCATTCTTGGATTACCAGGTTGTTGACCTTAAAAACTACCAAGCCTACGTGGCACGCAGGTCGAGTAACTAATGAGTTAACTACGCCCTTCGGTTAAATGCGGGGCGTGCCAACTCGACGGCCGAGCTCGGCCGATGAGTAAAATGTTGATGTTGCATTGTATGCGCGGCTGACTTCTCAATCTTGCGACTGCGGCTGAGGAAGGAACACGCCTCGTCCTTTGGGTTCTAGAGCCTGAAGACAAGGCTGCTAGTCTTGCGAAGTTCACGAATCGTCGGCGTCGGATTCGGTCACAGTGATTATATTCGTAAAGGTATAAGCACGCCGAATCGACACCAAAGTATAGAGGCACAGATACTCAAAACAAGTATACGTCTTGACGGTGAAAGTGGTTCGGCCTTCGGAATGTCGAACTCTGAAACCAACCTGTGAGTATCCAATCATAAAATAACTCGGCGTTTGATGTGCCGAGCCTGGTAATTCGTAACGCCTCACTTCGTCGAGAAGGCTGGTGAGATGACCTCTGTCGATGAGAACCCGGAAGCCCTTCTCGACCGAGACTTGGATAGATAACCAACCGGCCTCGACGCAGTGCTGTTTATCCAAACTGAAGGTGTTCCGGGGTCGACTGATTCTACGGCAACAGTGTTGTTTATCCAAACTGAAGATATCACCGGTTGCCTCCACAATGTTGTTTATCCAAACTGAAGATGTATTGGCGAAAAGGAAAATAAAAATCTCAAAGTTGAGAGGTTTCGCGTAGAGCGAGGGTTTGTGCAGGGCAATTTGTGTGTTGAGTTGGAGAGGCCTGAATGTTATGCTCCTCCCTCTATTTATAGTAGTGCAAATACTCCTGATTGAATCCAAATCGTTCTTGGATAGGAACCCTCTTCCTAGTCCAACTCTGCCTCGACCGATAATAATCCAACTAGGACTACGATCCCGCCTCTAACTGTGGGCTTGATTCACTTCTGTATCATGGCTTATCTGAGACTCCTTTTCCTAATAGGTCTCGGCGTTTATCTCTTCTTCAAGCTTATCCGCAACATTCCCACTCCCACTAATATTCGGTCACCCTGATCCCCTCGGCCCATGGTATCAGCCTACAACGCCTCTAAGAAGACACTGGGCCGAAGGTGATCCTAGTTCGACCCAATATTATTTTGGGCCCAAACACAGGTACATCACATGGTGGACACCATGCCACCCATCAAAATCATTGCACCCATAATCAAAAGACCATACAGAGAATTATTGAAGACAAAAGAGACAGCATTCAAGATTTGATGTAATATAAAAGCCGAGATAGGGGAAGAGCAACAAGTAAAAAGCTAAGAATATCTTTTACTTCCTTTTCATACTGAAATTTTATCACATTTCATGCACGTAATCCCTGAAAAGGCAAGCATAATTGCATTCTTAGGTCGAGAAATTAAATGTATATACCTGAACCAAAAGGAAAAAATTGAAATTGAACAGGAAAAAATCAAAGGAAAACTAATGAAAAGGGCTTGAAAACTTTGAGTTTTAACTATAAGGACAAAATAAAGAGTAAGTAAATAGTACAAGTTTGACTTTTTAGTGTAAAAATATGATTTTTCGTTAAAGTAAACAGTACCGGGCTTTACGTTAAAACTCTCAAAAATCAAATGTATATACCTACCCATATTTATGAGTAAATACGTAAGTGAACAATTGTTTTTGTTGCACGCGAGAGATGGGCTTTAAAATTCACAACTTCTCGTGAGCTTTTTATTTTTTTAATATTTGCTTGGTTATTTACTGACCATTTATTATTATAATTTGGTGGAGAAAGGATAACACCAAAGCATCCGCCTCGGATTCCAATTCCAATCCAAATCGTAACCTTTCGTCCAATGTCCCGTATCCCCAAAAACATTTTTATTTTTCAGTTAGGCCATCTCCAAACGAGGGCTGGCCAGAGGGCTCGTTTGAGCCCTCTAGCACTCCAAGATTCTCCAAGATATTAATATTTTAATGAACAGTACATAGCCATATTTGCCTCCGTCTCCAACCGAGGGCCAGAGGGCTCGTTTTAGCCCTGTCATAAAAAACCGTCTCCAACCGAGGGCCAAAGGGCCATAGGGCCAAACATAATTTATTATTTAAATTTAAAAACTACAACAACTTAAATTTAAAAAGAAAAAAAATAAGGTTTAAATTGAAGTTATAGAAAAAAAAAGAAAAAAAAAAGGTTTAAATTGAAGTTATAGAAAAAAAAGAAAAAAACAAGGTTTAAATTCATAAAAAATTTAAAAAAAGAAAAAAAGAAAAAAAAGGAAGCAACGGCTAGTGGCTCGCTAGCCGTTGCAAATTTCAAATTCAAATTCAAATTCTTATATATTATATTATTTATGTCGGTTATAACCGACAGAAATAAGAAAGATTAAAAAAAAAAACAGCCAGCCCACAGCCAACCCTCCAGCCCTCTCCGATTCCGTGGGGCCCTCCCAAATTCCAGAGCCCTCTGGCCTAGCCCTCGGTTGGAGACGGTTTTAGGGCCATTTTCGGCCCTCTGGCCCCTTCGGTTGGAGATGGCCTTATATCTTATTGCGAATTTACCAGAGACACCTCCCGCGTTACCAGCAAAGAGTCCTGTATTTTTATTTTTTTTAGGTTAAAAGGAAATTTAATAAGGGAGTTTTAACTAAATAACATTTTTATCTTTACCTGATACTATTCATTATATCTTTATATTCTAAAAAAATAATGGCATTCGACGCAAAATTTGCGATAGATATGATTCCACTGATTGAGAAAGCAAGTCATTTTATGTCTCTACATTAGTTCTAATTCTACAAGTTACCCTTAGTTCTGTCTTCAAACTCATCGTGTATTATTTTTTATTATAAATTACTTTAGTTAAATTATCAGTTTTTAAGAGACAAAAATTGATAAGAATCAAAGTAAAATGTATAGATCAAAAATGTTATTCGCACCCTCATTTATTTTATTTTAATGATAAATATGGAACCTATATATGTTAATAGATGATCCGTAATATAAATGATGAATTAATAAATGATAAGTGTAGCTTTATCCTGTGGAGTATGATTTTCTTCCCTCTTTTTTTTCTTCTCTTTCCCTCCCTTCTTAATTGAACGGTCGCGATTAGATCACGTCAATATCTTATATTAATATTTTATAACAAAAAAAAGAAAAAATAAGAGAATGTGAAAATAAATGATGAAAGGAGACAAAAAAAGAAAGCGAGAGATTCCTAACCTTATCCTTTACAGATATGATTCTCTTTTGACATTAAATAAAGAGCCATACACATCTATTATTAGTCAAGTTGGAAAAAAAGGAAAGAGGAAACGCAAGAGAAAGTTCAAAAAGCTAATATTCACATTAAAAAAAAAAATTAAAAAAAAAATAAAAATAAAAAAACATTTGAAAGGTTAAATTGAGGGGTAGGGCTAGGTCAGGGTGGTAACAGAATAAAGGGTAAAAAAGGAAACAAAAAAAAGCCTTGGCCTTTCTTCTACCTCCCAATTCCCATATATAAAGGAGGGGTGAGGTTTGAGCAACATCGGAGAACCCTAAAGCCATGGAAAAAAGAGGGGTGGAATTGGAAGGCTATGAGGAGGTTTTTGGAGTGGAAGGGTAGGAAAGAAGTAACTTCCCTTTTTGGTCTCAAATTCTGAAGATCTAATTTCTTTCCTAACCCTCCCATTCCTTCAATTTCCTAAAGTTTCTCCCTTTTCCTTTCCCCTCTTGCGGATTTTAACACACAAAAGTTGCATAAATCTGTAAGAACGGGGATTTTGGGAAGAACACGAAAGTATTGCAAGAGCTATCCCCAAAACTGCTTATTCTAATGACCCTTTGCATCTCTTTCTCTTTCCCTACTTATCCTCCTCCTCCTCTGAACTTGTCTGTGATGTGATCTCGTTTTCTTTTTGATAGTTTTGTCTTCTTTCTTTAATGTTTCTTTTGCAGAACACAATTTTTGCTGCAGTAAGACTGTTCTCATCTTCTTCTCTCCCATCTTCTCACAGATCTCTCTTCGTCTTCTTCTACATATTAAAAAATTTACACAAAATATTGACGTGATTTAATCGTAACGGTTTAAATTTAAATTGTAGGAAAGAAAATGAGAGTTAAATTAGAAGGGAAGAGAATCTTATTGAATTTTTGCTCGTTATGTTTTTGGTTATTAGTTACTTTGATTTGCCCATTTTCTGACCTATTTGCCCATTTTCTGACCTTAGTCATTTTCTTTACTCGAAGAGTAGAAGTTTGTTCGTAGAAAATTGAAGTTGTAATTTGCGGCACGTATAGGTTTTCCAAATGAAGTTTTAACTCAAGTTACTGTTTATTTTAACGAAAAATCATATTTTTACACTAAAAAGTTAAATCTGGTATTATTTACTTTACATTTTATTTTGTCTTTATCGTTAAAACTCAAAGTTTTCAAGTCATTTTCATTAGTTTTTCTTTTTTCAAATGGAGTTTTAACGAAAAGCTTAATGTACTGTTCACTTAAACGAAAAAAATCAAATTTTTACACTAAAAATTCAAATCTGGTATTATTCATTTGATTTTTTATTTTGTTCTTATCCTTAAAACTTAAAGTTTTCAAGCTTTTAACGAAAAATTATATTTTTACACTAAAAAGTCAAACCAGGTACTAGATTTAAAATTTTAAATCGCTAAATGAATCTTCAAGAGCTTGCGCAGCTTCTTGTTAAGTTAAAACGCTTTCTAATGGCTGATCTGAAATTTCTAACGCTAGACTAGTTATTTTTAAGTTTGTTCTTTCATGTTAACCTAAAATCTTTTTCTTCCTTTTTGTCATTGCGTGTTTTGTCTTGGCTTAAAAATGTGAACCAAAACTACTTTTCCTAGTGAAAGAGAGGAACCTTAGACAAAGTTTTCCTATGCCACTAACGTTTGAGAAGCTTTTATTTTTTATTCTATGTAATTGTTAGTGATTGATTACTATTTTTTCAAAATGACAACGATATTTCTATTTTAATTTTTATTAAGAGAAAGGACAGTTTGAATTATAGACGCAATTGAAGACTTAAATAAAAAGTTTGCTGTTTTCTATCTATAATGGAGAAATTTTTTTGATGCAACTGAAATATACTGTTTGTTGCTATACAAATAATAAAATATATGTGTTAAAAAATTAATAACTTGAAAAACAAAATTTCTCACTATTTATATAAAAACACGTGGTATACTATTCATGTTTTGATCACAATGAAAATTTTTGCTCTATAATAATAGAGAGAATATAGGTAGGGATGACAACGGTTCGGTTTGGGAACGAAAATGCTATATCAATTTCCATAACCATCAAAATTAACCATATCCATAATAGCAAATTAATCATCGGATATTGTGAGATCCCACATCGCCCAGGGGAGTGATCCTATTCCCATCCCTACCTAGCGCGAGGCCTTTTGGGAGCTCACTGGCTTCGGGTTCCGTCGGAACTCCGAAGTTAAGCGAGTAGCGCGCGAGAGCACTCCCATGATGGGTGACCCACTGGGAAGTTCTCGAGTGAGTTCCCAGAAACAAAACCGTGAGGGTGTAGTCGGGGCCCAAAGCGGACAATATCGTGCTACGGTAGTGGAGCGGGCCCGGGAAGTGGTCTACCCCGGGTCGGGATGTGACAGATATAATTCATAACCATAGCCACCGGGTAACGGATTCTCCATCGGTTAACGGATACATTCATCTTTGTCAATATAAAAAATATATTCGTTCAGTTGAGACATTATAAGTTAGTAGATATTAATTTCGTTATTAAACATTTCATGTATAAAATGATCCAATGAATGGATCTTGTTGAGTATAAAAATTAAAACAATGATGATGCTGATTTTTTTTTTTTTTTTTTTTTTTTTAAGAGGAATTCTCATTCCAAGGCAAAGAGCCAAAGAGGATACAGAAAGCCAACACAAGGCAAAACACAAGGCAGACTAACCAAAGAAACAAGTAGTGCAAGGGGCCACAAATACAGACACTTCTACCTAGTAAAAGAGTCACCCCAAACACCACCAAAAAAGACTAATGAGGGCAAGGCAGACCATCGTTTCTTAAGACACCAGCTAAAGAAGAAGGGGGCCTCTAAACCCAAACAACAGCGCACAACTCCGGCGATCCAGCCGACGCAAGAGCATCAGCGGCTAAATTGGCTGATTTTGGAACCCAAGACCAGCGACAGAACTGAAAAGCCCCACTTAGCCTGAGAACTCTAGCCAAGAAAGGAAAAGCCTCCCAACTGCCATTATCAAGAGAATCCCGGATAGAAGAAATAACCTCCAAAGAGTCTGATTCCAAAATGAAAGAGCTGATGCCCAACGAAACACCAAGCTCGCAGCCCCGAAGTAAAGCCAACGCTTCAGCCGCTGCAACACTAGGGGCCGAAATGGAATACCGCACAGCCGCAACAAAATGGCCTAAGTTGATATCTCTTATAAGCATCATTGAGTTCGCATTGATTTTGATTCAAAACTTTATTTTCCTACAAAATGCAACTTTTGTATTCTCAAGTAATGGTTCGGAGAATAATGGATATACAAATACATACATATATATATTGTTGGATAAATATCAACAATCTGTGATAATTATATATGCTAATAAATACTAAATGCGAACAGAAACTTAATACAGTATGAACAAGAATGGAAAAATAAATACAGACAACTTGAAGATCGAGGCTTACGTACCGCAATGTCCTTGAAACAGAAATTTCGCAAGTTTAGAATTCCAGCATCGGAAAATTAGACTTCTGGCGAATTTATTTGTGGTACTCTCAGTATGCTTGGTATACAAGGATTGATGATTTTCAGTAATTTAAATGATATGCAGATGCATGTATTTATAATAGAATGATGCCTGTTCGCAACAGGTAAGAAGAAATGATGCATCTGTTGGAAGACACCTCTTCAGAGAGGTGTTTTTGGTTCTGCGTACTTTCACTCTTCAGACTTCATCTGAAAAGATGAGCCTGTTGGAATAAATAAATAATTAAATAATTAAATTCGAATTTAGTTAATTAATTTTTTTTAATTAAATCCGAAAATTAATTAATTAAAGTATTTAATTATTAGAGCCGAAGTCCCAAGGCCTATATTTTGATAATTAAATATATATTAATTATATATTTTAATTATAATTAATTATATGTTAATTACCAATTAATTAGCACACATCAAAGCCCAACCCCAAAGGTGAGCCCAATTTTATTTTCCAAGTTCAACACTCAAATCACTTTCTATAAGGCACAAACCCTTATAAAGTGTTGAAGTCTTTTGGGAATGACCAATGTGGGACAAATGAAATTTGCACTCAAACGTCAAATTTTCCAACATATATATATGTATGTGTATATTATACATAAATTATATTGTTTACCATTCGGGTTAGATTCGGTTACAGATACGGTTTGGGGATCTATATAACTATATTCAAAATCATAATCGAATAATATATAACGGTTTTTCCCATATCCAAATCTGTTTCATTTGGACGGTTATTTACGGTTATCGAGTTTAACGGTTAGAATTTCCATTCCTAAGTTTAGGTGTATCATAAGCAAATGACAATTTATTGTCTGTATTGCTCGAACACTTCGTATCCCTTCTTCCTAGTCTACCAAATCAAGAGATTCGTTTTATGAAAAATTAATCCAACAGCTGAAGTTATTATAACTTATAAAAAGAATCTCTATTCGTAACTGTCAACAGATCTCCAAATTTTTTAAATTATCCTTCCCATTGCTAGCCACTACTTTTCAATGATTTCATGTCGTGGGGTCCGTCTGACATGAATGAATCATGCCGTGGGGTCCGTCTGACATTTCGAGGGAAATGCCATTTCTCATCCGTTGAAACTTTATTTTTATGACATAATATTTTATGATTTTAAGATAAAAACCGTAAAATTGTAAAGTAAATTTATAAAAAAACTTGTAAACTTTGAGTTTTAATGATAATATCAAAATAAAGGTAAAATGAATAGTACTAAGTTTGATTTTTTAGTATAAAAATATAATTTTTCGTTAAAGTAAACAGTAACACGAATTTTTCATTAAAACTCCTGAAATTGTAATGTAACAGAGGAGAATATCACTTCCGATCTCTTAATCATTTCTTCCTTTACAATACTCTACTACATCCTTATCAAAATTATGATTTATCTATACGGACACTATTAATTGATGAGAAATGTTGAAAAAATTATTTTAAAGTGAAACTCTCAGTAGATTATCTTTTATCTCAGGTTTTTTTGTACATTATTTTATAATATTATCACTATAATTATGTCAAAAACATAAAGTGAAGGATAGTTAAAAAAAAGTTTCACTTTAAGAGTCATCTTAACGTTTTGAGTTCGTGTTTTTAATATAACTGAAAGTGTTTTTAATGAAAATATTTTTGAGACCAATTTTAATAAAGTACTTTTAAAATCTAAAAATAATTTTCCTAAAAACTCTTCCAATAATTTTAAAAACATATCCGAACAAACCTTTATACTTCGTAAGAGATTAATTGTTTGACAATGAAAATTTATTGCTCGTAACGCTCGAAATCTGAAAAATAAAAAGTAATCATTTTCGGTGTGGCCATCTTGTGACAAGAAGCTCCAAAAAGTGGCTCATTATTAACCACTACTTTTTATGTCCCTCCACCTTATCTCCATCATCTTAAAGGTGAGTGAGCCCATGCCGTGTCCGTGTGGTCCATTTTACATTTACAAGATAAATGTTAGGTAAAATTCTTCTACGCGTGGGACCTTTTATTACCCATGCCGTGTCGTATACGCTGAGAAATTTTTAATGTGACGGGAATATAAGTGGTTCATTACGCATTTTGATATAAATTGTGAAATTTTTTATTTTTTAAGTTATTAACTTATTAGCACATATATTTTATTATTTTTATAACAACACGTGATATACCATTTCATGTACCGATCACATTAAAAAATCTTTCGTGTCCGTGCCGTCACTTAAACATTTATTGGTGCTTAGTTTGTAAAATTTAGTCTATGAAAAATCACTTTAATCAAAGGTTTACTAATAATCCCAATCCCGTGGACAGATCAAGGGGCTCCACGTAGCATCTGAAATGTCCGTTGAAGACATACAATCATGTGGAAGTCTCGAGAAGTCTCTAGGTAGCTCACCGAATCCGACGACAACACTCAGAACACTCGAAACTTGCCGAATCTAAGGGAAATCCTTATATATGGTAAGTAAATATATCGTATGACTAACCTATTATTTCCTAACTTTTTTAATTTTAAACAAATTTTCATTGTATTTTCTTTATTCATACAATTGTAACTTTTATTTACTTCAAGTCAAATGTTACATTTATGAAATCGAGCATGCGTTTAACATTTTTTAAAATTTAAGCATATGCTAGTAGTAACATAATAATGAGTATTTAAAATATTAAATGTTTATTGGATGTCAAAAGTATATAATTTTTCTATTTGGATTATATTTGAATTATTTTTAGCATTCATGAGATCAAAATGAGCATGCATTTGATACCTTTAGGACTTAAGCAAATAATACATGTAATATACCTATAAATGTCTGCTGCTTGGTACTACATTCTAGTGGTATTCCTCTCACTGATAAATGAGAGGCCTTAAGTTTAATTCTTGCCAAACATGAATTCGAATCACATTATTGTTAATACATTATGAAGTCTAACCCACTTTCTCATCTCTTAATATAAATAATATCGGTTAAAAAAAATGCTAGTACAACTTTAAAAATAAGTAACGAGAAACTCATCATTTATTATTAGTTTTTTATTTTTGCACAAATAATAGCGTTAATGTATCTCCAAATGAGATACCAAATTTTAAACTTCAAATTCAAATTTAACAATCTACGTGGCACTTTGTCATTAATCAAGTTGGAAATCGAACCAAACCATAAAGTACAAACAGGATTGCGATGCCATCTACATTTGTTATTGTTCAAGTTGGAAAAGACAAGCTTGAAAAGGTTAATTTTTATATTAAAAAATTAAAAAATATATATATTTACCCATCTTACATTACTTTTTCTGTACTTTTTAAAATTTTAATATATTTTATCAAATGTTAGTGACGTGTAGAATAATAAAAAATACTAAAAAATAAAAAGGGGTGGGAAATGGGAATATATTCTCTCAAAAATAAAAAATTTAAAAAGATTAGGGTTTGGTGGGTAGTAACAGGATAAAAGGGTAAAAAAGGAAATAAAAGCATTTCTTCCTCGCAACCATTCCCTGCGTATATAAACAGAAGGAGGTGAACAACATCCACATAATTCCAGGGAGAAAAGACGGGTGGGATAGGAAGGCTTTAAGGAAGTTGTTGGAATGGCAGGGTAGGAAAGAAGAAAACTTCTCTTATATGTTCCAAATCCAAGAGATAAAATTTCTTTCCTATCCCTCCCATTCCTTCAATTTTCTAAAGTTTCTCCCTTTCCCTTTCCCCTCTTGCGTATTTTAACATCCATACTGCCAAATCGTTCGTTTTTTTAAGTCGAGAGAGGAAGCGGGATCGAAAAGAGATGAGTTTCATAAAGTTGTAAAAATGTATGATAATTTTGTCAGAATTATTTTAATCTGTGTTTTTTTTGCTTGTGCTATTTTTGCCTGGAAGTTATGGTAACTTTATTACTGAGAATTTAATCTCCTTGCAGCTTCTCAATTATATTTCTGTGTTACGTTCTCCAATTATCTTATGCTAAAAAATTTGTGTTGAATCTCTTTTCACGAAATCTACAAGACGTTTGCAGCTTCCTGATCGATCTGATACGATGGATGAAGTTGAGGTTATATTATAGAATTCAATTGGCAATATGAGAAGTTCGAACCCTTTTTAAACACTTGAAAGTTCGCCATTAACGGATTCATAATCACAACTCAAAACTGTTGTGCGAATGTTTGTTAGTATTAATTAATCTAAGTCCATGTTATGCGTCGTTTCAATCCACAAGGGCTTAATTCCAGTTAGAGAGCAATTAATTAGTAAGTCCGTCTATTGCAGATGCAGCAGAAGCAAAGACCATTTTGCTTGAAGATCAAATAAATTAAAAGAACATTCTGCTTTAAGAAAATGTTATTTTCTACACTGATTAGGTAAAAAGTAAATTAAATTTCATAATTAGTTCGTAATAATATGATTCAATTTGATTTTGATGAACATCGAGTCTAAACTTTTCATTTACAACAAATAAATGAATATTCGTAGTTAATCAAGGTACAAGTCATTTGTACTATTTTCTATATTATTATACTCGTACCTTTTTATGTTTTTGATAAATGAATATTTCGTATTACGTTTTGTTTTGGGAATCAAAAAATTCGAATTCAAAATGGGACTCGGGTAAGGTAAAAAGGGGAATGAAATTTAAAAAAAAGTAATGGAAAAAAACAAGTCTGGTGGCGTACAAAGCACGCCTGTCCGTGGCTATTATTCCATCAAAGAATTTGTCTGTAACCTTTTGAAATCAGAAAGGGCAACAAGAAGTGAAATTTGATTTGATATAATAAGCGTCATAATTTAAAAAAAAATATAATTTCTGAAATCCTTTCTTCTAATCAATTAAATCAGGAAATTCGTGTCATTAAAATTTACTGTTCTAAAAATCTCTGCTTAGGCACTAGGTAGTTACTCACTGCTCCAATTAATGTCTCTGCGTTTGAAAATTAAGAAATGACGCCTAGACCTGCTGAGGCACCTCCTAGGAACCCGCCTAAACACCCGGCTAGGTCTCAACTCAATTAGACAGAAAATAAATAACTTTCATTTTGCATTTTATTTTTGTCCAATAAATTGTAAGTGATTTGTTGTATAAAAAAATGAACACACATTATATCATTATTTCACATGTTTTCATTATGTTCCAATACTTAATAATATATATATATATAGGGTTTAAATTATATATATTTCAAATATAAGCAGACACTTATTTACACGAAATATGATAAATTTACTTAAATCTGCCTAATCCGCCTAAGCGCTAGGCCCCTGCCCGCCGCCCGACTAGCGCCTAGCGACTTTTAGAACATTGTTAAAATTTGATCCAACGGCTAAAGTTATTATAACTTTTAAAGTGACCATCTATTTGTAACATTTTGATCACATGTTTTCATTATGTTCCAATACTTAATAATATATATATATATATATATATATATATATATATATAGGGTTTAAATTATATATATTTCAAATATAAGCAGACACTTATTTACACGAAATATGATAAATTTACTTAAATCTGCCTAATTCGCCTAAGCGCTAGGCCCCAGCCCGCCGCCCGACTAGCGCCTAGCGACTTTTAGAACCTTGTTAAAATTTGATCCAACGGCTAAAGTTATTATAACTTTTAAAGTGACCATCTATTTGTAACATTTTGATCAAATTTTCAATGACACGAATTTTTTGATTTGGTGAATTAGGAGGAAAGGATCCGAAGATGATCCCTTTCCTCATAATTTAAGTAATTTAATATTTTTTTTAATCTTAAACTACTTGTGTTATGACATTTTAATATACTAAACAGTGTTTTCGGTATATTAAAAAATCTCCAATTAAATGTGCAATAACACGAGAACCTTGCAAATCAAGTCCCAAATGCATTTTCGGTCTTCTCACGTTTTTAAAGAAAGTAATCAAGTCGCTGACAAGTTATGATTCCTCTTCTAATGGTCTTGTTTGATTGTTGAAAAAAAAGTCCTATTTGGTGAGATTTTTCTTCTGATTTTATATTGTTGTAATATTATCGTGAAGATGCAGGGCTTCTACTTTACCATTTTAAATAGGGAGGTTTAATAAAAAGGTCCAGGTATTGTTCACTTTTAATGAAAAGTCATTTTTAAAGGTATAGTGAATAGTGTCAGTTAAAGGTAAAAAAAGACTTTTCGTTAAAAGAGAAGTTTTTTTGGGGCTTTTTATTAGTTTTCCTTTTTAAATAAGTTAACTTTTGTAATGGTAAGTGGAGAGTTTGGCTTGTGTCTGCCTTGACTATTTTTTTATATTTTATTTTAAGAAAACTACTTCTTTGTCACTAGTGAAGCTGGAGTGAAACTGACTTTGAATTTGACCCAAAAAATCCTCCGGGTGAGGTTGCATAGAAAGATTTTTCAATGTGTTGGAAACACGATTCAGTATACTAAGTGTTAATAATACAACAGATTAGAAACTTGAAAGAAAAAATGTCAACCAATTATATTATGATATTTTATATTTTTGCACCACGTTACGGATACACTAAAAAATTTCTTACATGAGATTATAGGCTTTTGTAGACAGTGGATTTCATAAATCATTCTTCAAAGCGAACAATATGAATCGTCATATTCGTGTTAGGTGAGATTAATGCTTAACTCAAACGAACATGTTAACTTATCGTGCCTAATTATAATTTTTTTACAATATGTGGCATCATATTGTGTTGTGTTTTACTCATTTACTTTTGTTTTCTTTTTTCTTTTGTCAATATAGTCTGCTTCTCCCCAAAACCAACAGTATATGGGCCTACGTTTTGTTATTTTAGAAGCCCAAGCTATGGTAAATATGTAACAGAAGCCCAACATGAAACTCGTATAGGCTGTCGTTTAGTGCTATGGAGAGTCGAGACAATAAAAAATCAAGACTCCACCGTATCCCCCACAATCTTTCCGGCCACGATTGAAATTTGATTTAACAGTTACAATTATTATAATTTTTAAATGAACTTTCTATTTGTAGCTGTTAGATCAAATTTCAACTGTTCGATGAGTTTGGCCTCCTGAGCTCAGGAGAGGATCCTGATCCCGGGCAGAGAGCCGGCATGCGTTCAAAATACAATAAATGCGACCTTTATTGCTTTTGAATTCAGGAACTAAAAATCTCACCCATCCTTTGTACTTCGACATCTCTCCCTCCCACTATGTAAACCCCTATTTCACCGAAAAAATATACATCCTTTTGGAGTGAAAAATAAATTAGATAGGAGAAGGGAAAAATGAGGAGAAACATGGATTGTTTTTCCTTCTCAATCCACTAAACAATGTCTCTCCTCATTTGCTCCTGCTCCTTTCCGTTTTTCATAACCACTCAGGCCAATGACTTCGTGCATTTTCGTCTGTTTCACCAACTTTTCATGCTTAGAAAAAAAAAAGTGGGTAGTAAAATAGAGAGAAAGGAGTAAGGGGGAAAGGCAGAAATGGCATGGAGTTATCGGCTTTTGTGGGTTAAGAAGAAGAGAAAACTTACTATTTACGATATAAGGCCATTGATTCCATGTCTTTTCGTCTCTTTCCTTTACTTTTCCAGCTTAGTTTGTTCTATCGAATAATTAGGTCTGGTTGTGAGGGAAAGTAGAACAGAGTAAGGAGTATGGGGGAAAAAGAGAAATGACAGGGAGTTATTGGATTTGGTGGGTTAGAAAAAAAGAGGAAAGCCCTAATATTTCAAATTTCTTGATATAATAGTGTTTTTCTCGTCTCCCTGAAATCACGAAAGCCGACGATTTCCTGCCTTGTGATCTCTTTCTGGAGGAATTCTGGAGGAAGGATTCTTGTCGTATCCTCTTTGTGAGGATTTCGGAATACTTCAATCATTTTCGTTCATCGTACATTATACGGTTAGTTTTTGTCAAGTACAGTTTATATTTAATTTAAATAAAAAAATTTACAATAATTTTTTACCGCACTATGTACAATGAACGAATTTGTTTCAAAGTTAAAATCCCATTAATTATGATACATTAAATGTTATAATACAATTGATTTAAGACTAACAATAAAAAAAATTTAATCAATTTTATTATAATACTTGATACAAGTTATGCTGGCATATCCTACGATGATACATCATATCAAAGATGACAATTCAATCCAAGACAAGACAAACGAATAAGTGGAGGGCCCCACAAAAGAAAGGGGAAGGCCAAGTAAAGTAAATATATTTTTAAGATGGGATTTATAATCTAGCCAATCATTCTTCAAAGCCGAAGAATCCAAGATGATAAATTCATAGAAAATGCTAATATTGCATGTATAATTCAATCCAGTTCTATTAAAATATTAAAACATTTATATTTTACCATATTATACGATGATGCATGTGAAAGAGACTTCATCCAAATCTTCCAAAAACTCATCATGAAATTAAAAGGAAAACAAACAAAAAGTTCAAAAAAACTTTAGCTTTAATGAAAAATCACAAATAATGATGTAGTTAATAGTATCAATGAAGAGTGAAAATGTGGGATTTCGTTAAAAATGAATAGTACCAGAAGTATTTCGTTAAAACTCTCTAAATTAAATTGATTCTTGATTAATTACTATAACAAAAAATAATTATAAAATATGTCACAATATTTAACGCACAAATTAGTACAAAAAGACATGCATTATCATCGTTGCGTTTTTGGTGGGTAGTGTTACGTGGCCTCCATTCACGGCAGTTAAAAAAGAAGAAGAAAAGTAACTCTTTTTCTTCGTTTATTTCGGCTTTTACATGCCTATGATCTGTAGCCTACGAGAGGGATCCAATGCGGAAGCGTGCGTGTTGGCTCGGTTGGACGCTGCTTTCTGGTCCAATAAGGCGCCGTATTTGACCGGAAACGGCTAAATCGGGGGTTGGGGAGTGGAAACCCCACGCCGTGCTAGATAAGATGGACTATCGAGGCCTCACGCGCCGCTTCCTGTCCACCAATCACTGGACAGTCAAGGGACACATGGCGCTTTATTGGTTTTTCCTCACGAGGACGACGGCTACTCGATATATCTCAAGTATCCAATGATGGTAATTTTATTTTCTTTTTTATTAACTCCTTCTGGATGTTGCTTGCTTTCTCTCCTCCCTTTTCTGGTTGGAATGACGTTGAATCCTGAAATTGGGTTGGGACTCGGGATGTTTCTGTTAAGAAGATTATCTCAAAAATACGATTCTTCTTCATTCTATATATTTGGCACAATTTATGTGCTAATAATATAAAATATTATGTCAAAAATATGAAATGACAGGGACTCCATAAAGAATCCGGCTTTACTTAAGAGAGTTTCCTTAACATTTTACTTCCTTGAATACAAACGGAGGAATGATAAGGGATTCTCTCATAATGATGACTCTTTATGAACTTTTTGCCAAATTTAACTTTAAATTTCGTGTCAATATTATAAAACGTTGTGTTAGAACTATGATAAAAGAGTCTTACTTTTGAGATAGTACTACTAGCATTTCTCTTATAATTATATTCACATTATTCATTTGCCTTGCAACTTAAATCTGAAATCTTAAACATGAATTTCATATCGTGGGTATTGAATATATGTACGGTGTTTAGATGCAGGAAATTAACTAAATTCTTGATCACCTCTCTTTTCTCCTAATACAGTTAAGTTCTCCATATTATCTATAAGTTATACTCTTAATAAATTGATCGACAATGTGATTAATTTTGTATGAATAAATACCATAATTACATTCACAATAAAATTTTTAAAGGTTATCAGTGTTCAGTTGATGCATAAATGACGTAATCTAGACGGTGTTGTTTAATAATTTAATTAATGACGATGATCAACTTTTAAATGTATTTTGACGGCCCAGATGTAGTAGGACTGTAGAAGGGAGGCAGAGCATGAAAAATGCTAGTCCACAAATTCTACGAGTAGGAGGTGGGGCCCCCAAACCCTAATGCGTAATGGGTCCCATCTACTATTGCTCATGATGGATAAATTGTCAACTTTCACGACAATTACCACACATAATTGTTGTCAAAACACAAGTCGTTTGATCAAGATCAACTTCCACCAATTAATCCATCTGTTCTTTGTCAATTCAAAACACGAAATATTTGTATAGAATAGATGAAATAATAGGCAAAGTGAAACAGGTAAAGGCAGATCATTTTTTTGGGATCCTAAGAATTTTATAATCGTGTCCGTTAATCGGATCCTTTTCTAATGAAAGAAGGAGAATCTGAGCGTTGACTAATGTTTCGTCTTTATAGACTTTTGCTTTATCATGTCATGGATGTATCCACTTTCTTTGTCTGTTGGTCTACTTAACTTACCCCATTGTATAAGCCAAGCTCAAATGTTTGCTTCCGTCTGCATTAAGGTAATCAACTAATCTAATAATGCAAGCATTTGTTCAAACTACACGATCAGCTTTGACAACCCATTAGGAGGGCAACTCCGCCGATTGGCAGGTTGGATCGATCTTCAACACAATTTTAATCCAATCTTCACGATTCGAATTTGAGTTGAGTTCAAACTTATTCGGGTTGGGTTCGGGTTTGGGTTCGACCAACTTTGTCGTGTTCAATCTTATAAGCATGACTTTTCAATTTTCAAACCAAACAACATCAATCAATATTAGTTAATTAAAGTTCCATGTACACATCACCGTCTATATTTCAACTATGCAAAGTTGAAACTAAACCACATGACGTATACAAAGCTTCAACCAAAAGAAATATACAAAAATAACACTATAATTCATTATCCATATGAAAACCGACAATAAACTTCTAGTATATAGTCATTCTAGAACTTATACATTACTCATATAGTATGCAGTGGGATGGGTAATATGTGCATGAGCGAATTGAGGCTCAAAATTGGTTTGGGTTGACATGGGCGGACAATGCATCAACCTAACCTAACCCAATAATGATTGGGTTAAGGTTTGGTTGGGTTTGGGCGAGTTTTTTTTTTTAATTTTATATTTTAACCCTCCGATCGGATTTGAAATCGAGTTGGGCATGGTGGATTCGAGTTGACCCAACTCAAGTTGCACCCCTACAAACCATCACTAATTGGGAGATATTTTATTTGCCCACCACCCTTAAGTGATGGCAAGACCATCTCCAACCGAAGGGTCAGAGGGCCGAAAACCGTCTCCAACCGAGGGCTAGGGCAGAGGGTTCATGGGCCCCACAGAATTTGAAAGGGCGAAAGGGCCAACCGGCTGGCGAAAATGTGAGCATTCATGTCGGATATAACCGACCGCAATATGCATATTCCTGTCGGTTATATCCGACAGGAATGCTAGGCCAAATTTTCAAATGCACATCGGCTAGCCATTATTTTTCAATTTTTTTACAGTTTTATTTTTTATTTTTTTTTACAAATTTTTTTTCCTATAACTTCTATTTTTAAATTCTATTTTTTACTATAACTTCCATTTTACAAAATTTGTTTCATATATTTTTTAAATTCTATTTTTTTTCTTCCTATAACTTCTATTTTACAAAATTTGTTTCATATTTTTTTTAAATTCCATTTTTTTCCTATAACTTCTATTTTACAAAATTTGTTTCATATTTTTTTTTAAATTCTATTTTTTTCCTATAACTTCCTAAGCCATTATACAACATTAAATTAAATTAAGTAACATGAAACAACATTAAATATAACTTCTATTTTACAAAATTTGTTTCATATTTTTTTTTAAATTCTATTTTTTTCCTATAACTTCTATTTTACAAAATTTGTTTCATATTTTTTTTTAAATTCTATTTTTTTCCTATAACTTCTGAAGCCATTATACAACATTAAATTAAATTAAGTAACATGACAGAACATTAAATAACATTTGTAACGACCTGTTCCCAATTTTGTGGTTTTTATATTTTAATAAGTGAAATTACGAAAATGCCCTTCGAGGTAAATGCGTTGATTTTGTTTGACTGTCTTATCGCGTCTCGTAATAATCATTTTCTTGGTGTATTTGGATAGTATTCGTCTCAACAAACGCGTGGGCACAAACAGAATGTAATTTGGAGTTATAACGAAGATTCTACGAACCTTTAAACGTCGATGGCATTTTGGTAATGTGCCATTTGAAACACATGTTGTATCAAGAGTAGTGTGCCACGTGGGACCCACAAATTGGACCCTAATCTACTGGAACTCACCTTCTTTTCTTTCTCTCCCGTGACTCTCTTCTCTCTCTCTTTCTCGGCTCCATTTCTTCCCGTGGAAACCAAACCAGCATCAGTCATTTTTTCCAGCGAATTAGACCTTGAAAACATCATAATCATGTCCCTAGCATCCCTGGAATTGTGAATCCGTAGTTTGTTCGAGAATTTTTGTGGCCAAAGACAAGTTAGAACTCACTTTTTGGAGCTGTGGGTTTCCCTTTAGTTTCAGAAAATTTCCAACCATATTTTGAACTCTAAATAGTTTCCGACGACCTCCGCCACTTTCAGGGCATTTTCCGGCCAAACCACGGCAAGATAGCCATCGTGCAAGGTTGCCCAGAAATCCCGGCGAGTTACCAGTTTTCTCACAGACAACCGTCTTTTAGGCCATTTTCTGGCCACCTCCGGCCACCATTTGGACTCCAAGCAGGCGCCGATCGTTCATGATGCCTCAATATTCGTGCTCGTGAGTTGTAGCGTGGACTCCAGGTTTTAACTACTGAAGGTTCGTATCGACGAGGATTCTTGGCTAATCTCAGTATAGGTGGCTACCTATGAGGGTATGATCCTTACCCACACTACTGTACTTTATTTATACTCTGACGTCGCGTGTGAAATGGGTTCATTCTCGCTCACAGCGCACTCTTGTTTTTTGGCACTTTTAGGTTTAAATTTATTCACATTATCATTATACTTTATGGCTTCGTCACCTTTCTGGTGTCGGCCAGCAACTTGATTCGGAGTCCTAGTGGACATTCTGGGTCAGGGTATGTCGACATTAACCAATATAAAATTTAAATACTAAATTATCTTTGGCCTTCGATTGGAGACGGTTTTTTGTGACAGGGCTAAAACGAGCCCTATGGCCTTTTGGCCCTCAATTGGAAATGGAGGCAAATATGGCTCTGCACTGTTCATTAAAATATTAATTTGTTGGAGGGCCAGAGGACTAAAACGAGCCCTCTAGCCCTCGTTCGGTTGGAGATGGTCAAGTGTTCACTACCATATTTATTAACGTTGGACAAGTTTAATTTTTCAAGAGTTCTGAGATTTTTGTGTAGTGGATAGACACAAATTTCAAAATTTAAACTCATCCAATAATAATAAGTAGAGTGATGAATATTACCACTACTTGTGAGGGGTGAGAAAAATGCATAGTGTGAAAAGACATTTATACCTCATTCCTTGCTAAAACATAGTATGAAAAGAGGAAAACATAGGACATTTGATTAGAAAAGGTATATATATCATTAAACCCACTGAAATTGAAAAACATAATGATTTAGCTATAAAGTTTGAAGCATCAAACATGCATGGCCAAAACGATATATATAAATATATCTATATCATCATGTGATACGGTTTGATGATGGGGGTAGGAATATGCATGCTAATGATAACTCTACAGGATGGATCATCTTAACGTTGCTCAAGTTGGGAACCCTTTCTTTTCCTTCCCTCCTGTTTATTATTATTTCATTCTTAATGAGCTTCATTAATCTTGATGTATATAATTATCGTTAAATACATGTTAAACTAACGGTGTTTTATTGCTCTCTATCATCCGACCTTTTCCTTCGACAGACAGGTCGGATTCGGCTCAAATTTATCCGGCCCATTTGTCAGCTTCAAAGTTCTATAAATGCACAGAGTTCCATGCAAATGACCCACCACGCACTCACCTCATCCTCCCAAAACCCTATCTAAACAATAATAAGGTAATAAATCCATAAAGTTGGCATTAATTTTTTTTTTTTTTGGTCTTGTGCTCTGTGGAAAATTTGTAACTTTTGGGACAAGGATCATTTTCGAATACTTTTTGTGAGGAATCATATGATCAATTAATCGTATTGATTTATCTATATCGTATGTCAATTTTTGTTAATATTATTTATATTTAATTTTAAATAAAATAATTTATAACCGCACGATTTATAATGAACGAACACGAGTAATTAATCCTCTGAATCTCCGCAAAGAGGATCCGGATAGGATCTATTTCTAACTTTTGTATGCAGCAAAACAAGCCATGTTTACACACAGAGACAAATCAACCCCATCCATTTCTAAAAAAAATTTCTTCCGAAAATGTTAAGGGTATTCTTTTAAAAATGAAACTCTTTATAGTAGTCTCTTTGTCACATCGTGTTTTTAGCATAATAATTATAATTTTGACACAAAAATCAACGTTAATTATGAAGTATAAAAAAAACTATGCAGAGTTCCCTTAACATTTCTCTTTTATTTTTTCTCTCCTCCATGAGAGAATAATTTGAAAATTCCAATAGCCTTGGAAACCGAGTTAGTGGAGTTATTTGCATTCCCCACAAACATGCCCTTAACCAGCTTGGACCAAGAATTTCAACCTCACTTTACGAAAATTAAATTTTATCAAATAAATAAAAAGAAAACTGTGACACTCATATTTCAACAAAAAGCTTACAGTCTCGTCTTTATATACGACCTATCATGTCCCCTCAGCTCTATACTCATCATCACTCTCTTTTTCTAGTCCTCCTTTCTTGCTACTCATAAAATTTTCACCTCATTGCCAATTTACGAAGCAAAATCGACCATGATGGCCAGCTGCCACCAGTGGGATTTCGTCTGCTTGGGTGAAGGGCGTGAAGGTGCTGCCGGTTGGCAGCGGCAGCAACGTGGAGGAGAAGGGTTGTGTTGTAAATATAAATGAAAAGTTACAATAAAAATAACATACAAAACAGGCTTTGCAATTGCGCGCTCTCTTGAATCTCTAGCCTGCTAGCACGAAAATGCCGGGCAGAATTGGGAGAGCGGGTATTATTGCATTGCGGGGAATTGAGGGTAGCGGTCCGAGTTTACCTTAACAACTTAGGTCTTTAATTTTTCTTTTATTACTTACTTACTTAACTTTGGCCACTTTGTGCTTGAATATGTAAGTCTTTGCTCTCGATTAGTTCTCCTTTTAGTTTTCTCTTTTTTGCATGCTTGATGTTATAAAACATGGGATGTAAGACATGCATACGACGTAGCCAGTCTGTTTAATTAAGTTGTTCTTGTTTTGTTTGTTTGTAAATCTGCTGGGCATGCATCACTTACACCTATCATGTAATTTGGTTTGTTATCAAGAATTAAGAACTTTAATTTTCTTCTCGATCTTTTGTCTCTCTCCCTCTTTAACCTTCTTTTCCCTTTTGTTTCTGGTGTTGTCTCTCTTGTTCTAGCTAGATGCTGATTCAAAGTAGAATCTGATTTCTGTGAAAGCATGACAGCATGGAAATTCCATGCTTTCCTTTTCCCTTTTCTGCACTTTGATACTTTGATAATTAATCGTTAATTACTTTAAATAAGTTCGGGTTTTGGCTAAAATTATGTAATTTTACCAAATATAATGATGATCCAGATCTTGGGCGGAAATTTCGAGATCGCTAGAAGCGAATTTTTGTCCATCCTAAAAACAGAAAAAAGTATCTTATACATAAAGGGCAAAAAAACGACCATTGTTCCCGACCTTCATAATTCATGTATTCACGGTTTATTATAATATAATAACAAACCCGTAACTAAAGAAAATTTTCAGTGTGTCTAAACACAGGACGGTCTCTGATGTCTAATGATTTTGACGTTACCAACTTACGATTTTACCAAAACGTGAATTGTTTATCAATATATATTATGATTTGTATAACTATGTATTACTTACAGATTTCCTGTTTCCCCAGATATAGTTAAAACTTTTGCATCGCATTATTGTTGGAAGGAGGAAAATGATCGAAAGGATTTTCTTTGACAATATTCATAAAATTGAAAGAATCAAAAAGCAAATATAATATCCGTCTCTGTGCCTTGAGTCTAGACCGCACGTTGAATTTGATATAGGCCTACTATGTTTGGGCTAGACCTTACTTCATTTTTTAGCAGTGAAGGATTAAACGCGTTAGGCCCACTATTTGTACTGAAAGTCACTTCTATATTATTGGGTCATATATATATATATATATATAAAAGCGTTTTTTAGGCAAGCGTTAGATGCTTCTTCAAGAAGTACTTTTAAGTATTTTTTTTTTCATTAGAACACTTGGATATTTAATAAACATTTCAACGTATGTTAGTAAAATCGCTTCTAGCAATCGCACTTCTAAACAAAAGTACTTTTACATAAGTTGCTCCAAATGAGCCATCATCGTTAATCTCCACATTCTCCAAAAACAAAACAGGAAAAAAAAAATATTGTGGCATTTACCATTGCAACTCTTATTTTTCCCTTTTAACTGAAGCTCAAAGCAGCGCTTGCATTTTTGTAACCTAAACCGCAGTGCTGATACATTGATCATCATGTGAGCGAGTGTAGCATTACTTGAACTCCATGTTGCGGCCGAACTGTAAGAAGCCGATAGGGGGAGTGGATGTAGGCTGGGGAAAGTGTGAAAGAGAAGCGTTGTAGAATCATCGACAGAACAATCTTTGTTTCAATGGCTGCAAAATTTGATCCCACACAACTCCGAGGTCCCAATCCCCACGGTAAGAATGCGGCTATGTTGTTCTTTGTAGCTTTAGCAACCCCTTCTGAGAATCGCTCCGGTTTGAAAAGTAGCACATCTTCTCCCCAAATTTGAGGCTCATGCTGAAGGGCTAAGCATGGAATGTTTATTTCAACATTAGCAGGAAGAACATGTTTTCCCAGCTTAACTTCCCTTCCAATTTTCCTCTCAATGGTAACTACCGGTGGATATAACCTTAGCGACTCGTTGAAGATCATGCTCATCTGCATGAAAATGAATAATCGAACACATAACCTTGAGTGCGAGAGAACCTATATGCCGTAACAAAGACAAAAATTGATTGAGCTGTTGACATTCTTACAGTTTTTAGCTTGGCAATGCCATCAAGATTCGGATTTTGTTTCCCAAATATTTGGAACACCTCCTTTCTTGTTTCCTCTTGCCAATCGGTATGGATTGCTAGAAGAAACACAGTCCAAGCAAGTGCACTATTAGTGGTTTCTTGTCCAGCAAAGTAAAATGTCTTGCACTCGTCAACAATTTCATCAATCGAAATCCTCTTTTTCTCCTCGGTGTCGTGATGAGCTTTTAAAAGTACCCCAAGAAAATCATTCCCAAAGCTGTCTTCTTCTCCAGCCATTGCCTTATTTTCTCTATTCTTGATCATCTCCATGATGGAGTCGCGTATACTTTTCTCGAGCTTTGCTGATTCGATCTCATCATTGGATTTAATAAACTTACTGCAGCATTGATCAACGACAGATTAAACATCAGAACCCAAGTAATGCAATGTTCCAATTCCAATTCATGATGAATTAGTTAAAAGGAAGTAATTACCTGATGCCGGGAAACCTGAGCTTGAACGCATTTTTGAATGATATGTAGCCTAACTTCTCCAGAATCTCGAAAATATTCTTCCCTTCTAAGTAGCTGCTGCCAAAGGCCGTCTTGGAAATCACTTCCGAGGTGTACAACCTAAATTCTTCGAACACATCGATCTCTTGGCCGTCGTGTTCTTTCCAAGTTTCTAGCATCGTCTCAGCACTAGCTATCACTGTTGGAGCCATACCCTAGCAAAAGCAATTAACATATTTGTTCCCTATTTGCTCTTAGTTTATTGGACGACGAGAAGAATTCAAAATCAAGTGCAAGAGAAGGGCAGGCACGCTGCCTCGACCAACTAATATAATCCATATATATAAGTAATAATACCTTTAAGGTCTCTCCGTGGAAAGCATAGTTGGCTAACTTTCTCATCTTAGCCCATTTTTCACCATCACCTACCACAAGTCCATCTCCTAATAGCCTTCTCAGATAGCTTTGCGGCTCGCTTTTGGGATAAGTTCCATCTTTGTTAGTAAGTATCTCTTTGCACAGTTCTGGCTCTGTGATGACCAACTGGGCTTGAGAACCATACCATTGAAGAAAATTTGCTCCTGTTGCCAAAGACGAAATAAATTTAGATTACAACGGCAACAATTAACAAGCCTTATCCCACTAAGTACGACTGGCTACATCAATCCTAAAATACCACTGTACTCGATTTTGCATCAAGTCTTCCGTTAACTCAACAGGTAAAAGTTTTGTTTAGAACAAAGATTTGAAAACTATCAACGGGTAAAAGTTTGTTTACCATATTTCTTGGTCCACAAGTGGATGTGAGGTTGAACTCGAGAAAATATGTCATGTGATAAGCTTTTGGGCCTGCTCATGGCTTCCTCTTGCATGCTGGAGATCTCTTTGGTGTTTCCGTGGACGAATCGGTAAGAAGGGCCTTTGATTCCCTGCAGAGCTACCAGATTCTGTAGTCGAATGGGAGACCACCATAGTTTGTGAAAGATCTTGATGAGAGCTAAGAGAAGGAGCAGACACAGAAGGCTTGAAAGAATGATCTCTAGGCCTCCCAAAGATTTCATTTTTCGTTTTGTGCTTCGCTTTGTCTGTATCTCAGAACCTGAATCCTACTGAATTTTCAACATTTCACAAATTAATTAATTAGATGAGATTATACCATCACCAACTTTTATATTATCAAATATTCTAGCTGCCTTATTTTAAAATATCCAGATATTAGTATCATTATTTTAATATTAAATTATTTACTTCTTGTCACATGACGATTTTAAAATTGAAAAACTTATTAACAAGATGTTAGTTGAAATCCTAACTTAATCCTCTCATTATCCTTTTGGAATTTTCCATTTTGTTTTGCTTTGTGAGGGATAACATTTATGTTCTTTTTTTTTTTCTCTGTGACTAGGTGTAAATTTTTTTTTATATCAAATAAACTCTCTCGTACTGTCGAAGTTAGAAAGTGTTGAAAGGATATGTATTTTACATGTTCTCCTGCAATTAACGGATGAGATATTGGGATTTACTCAGAGTTTCTCTGCTAGCTCTGTGTGTTTCTTCACAAGTTAATAATTGAATTATGAACTTTGAACTATTAAGGCGTCTATAAAAGCATCAGAGTTTGAAAGGTTACGCGTTATGTTAAAATAATGAATTTAAGACAATTATCCTTCCTTATTCCTTTTCGCCAATCAGCAAAGACACAAGCGTTTGAAAAATCGAACGGTCTAAAAGTCTTTATGTCATTAAGAGGGTCAGCCCAATGGAAAGGGACTTGGATCAATCAATCAGTCCACAAGTTTAATGCTTTAAATGGTCTCATGTCCCTCTTTAAACTATACAATCTAATAACTGATATAATAGAGATAACAGAAATGCCAAGTCGGTTACCAAGTCGGTTAATACTGTTAGAGGGGTATTTTTGTAATAGAGATATATGGGTATATAAAGAGTTGTATAGCTATTGATTTCTGTAAGATTGGTTATGTAAAAATTCTCAAAGCTATCAATATACTCTCTTTCTTCTTCACTGCTTTCTCTGAGATCATTGATCTTCTAGTCTTAATATGGTATCATCGCCGGTGTTGGCTCGTCGCCGTTTCCGATCCAGAAGGTGTTTTCCGCTGGTTTGCTAGGTGCTCGGGTTGGAAGTTCGACGGTCTGCAAAGTGGGTTGTTCAAAATTCGAGGATTCCGGAAAAAGTTTGTGCTGAGAATCAGGTGAATTTGTATCTGTTCATGGCTTTGTAGTTTCTTTGCAATTGCTGAAGGTGTGATTTCTTTGAATTCTTGGCTTATCGAAAGTGTAAGATTTGGGAATTTTGCTGTTTGGTTGCGAAAGTATAAGATTTGGGAAAATATAAGATTTGGGAACGTTGATGTGCTAATCACAGAAAGTGTCATTCTTTCTGAATATCTTGGAGTGTCATTCTCTAGGATTTGGGTTTCTTAATTGCAGATTAAGATTTGTGAATGCAACAACAGGAAGTATCATTCTTTCTGTGTCTATCTTGGAGTGTCATTCTCTGGGATTTGTAGATTTGTGAATGCAACGACAGGAAGTGTCATTCTTTCTGTGTCTATCTTGGAGTATCATTCTCTAGGATTTGTAGATTTGTGGATCTTGGAGTAAAGAAATCACGATTTGTTGATGTGAAGGCAGAAAGTATCAATCTTTCTGTGAATCTTGGAGTGTCATTCTCTCAAGATTGTATTGCTTTGTTCTTGAAGTATTTCTTTCTGTGATAAGTGTAGTTTGCAGTACATTGTACTGGTGGTATTCATTTCGATGGCATCTTCTTCATTCAAGATAGAGAATTTGTTGGGAATGTTGACTATAAAACTCAGGGATGATAACTTTTCTAAATGGGTTTTTCAGTTTCAGTCTGTTCTTAAAGGGTATAAGCTTTTTGGTCATTTTGATGGTACGGTTGTGTGTCCTTCAAAATTTGTGGTAAGTTCAGAAACTGGTATCACAAAGGAACTTTCTGCAGAGTTTCTTGAATGGGAGTCGACTGATTTAGCCCTTATCAGTTTGCTACTTGCAACTTTAACAGATGAAGCAATGGAATATGTTCTTGGTTGTAGGACTGCTTTTGAAGCATGGTCGAATCTCATTGAAAGATATGCATCTGTGTCAAAGTCTAGAATTAATCATTTGAAAACAGAATTGCATACAATTCAGAAAGGCACTGATAGTATTGAGAAGTATTTGTTGCGTCTGAAGAATATTAGGGACCAGTTGATTGCTGCAGGGGAAACAATTTCTGATAATGATATAATGATTGCTGGTTTAGCTGGATTGCCTAAAGAATATGCTGTTATTAGGACTGTTATTTTGGCAAGGGATTCTCCCATTACTCTAAGAGAGTTTCGTGCGCAGCTGCTTGGGACTGAAAAGGAAATCGAAGGAGAAATGACCATGTTATCTCACAATATGTCTGCTCTTTTGATGCAAGGTGCATCCTCACAAGGTGCATCCTCATCCAATTCTCACAGTCATGCTCATATACCTTCCACTACAGGGGGTACAATCATTCAACAGCCATATAACTCATCTCCTCAACCTATGCTACATCCTGAAGCATATGGCTATGGTTTTGTGGGACAGTCAAGTTCTGGGCATCAACAAGGATTCAAGTCTCAGAATTCTGGTTACAGATTCAACAATGGTAATCAATACAGGACTAACAACAACAATTATAGGCACAACAACTTCAGAGGCAGGGGATATAACAATGGCAGCAATTCTTATTATACAGGACCAAAACAAGTGCAGAATGGAACAGGTTCATGGTCTGGCAATACAGAATCAAGAACAACTATTGCTATTGAGTGTCAAATCTGTAATAAGAGAGGTCACACAGCTGCAAATTGTTTTCATAGAAACACAAATAATCCTTCTACGGGCTTTCTTGTGGAATGTCAAATCTGTGGAAAAAGAGGTCACTCTGCACTAGACTGTTTTCACAGGGGAAACTATGCGTTTCAGGGTCAGCCACCACCATCATCTTTGTCTGCCATGCATGCACAACAAACAACTCAAGTATTTCCTCAGGATTCTTGGGTTGTAGATTCAGGTGCTTCTCACCATATGACTGCCGATATCACTTCCTTAAGCCAAGTTACTCCTTTTCAAGGATCTGAGAACATAACAGTTGGTAATGGTTCCAGTTTACCAATTCGAAATATTGGTTCAACTTCAATTCAAACAAACAATCGTTCACTCATTCTTAACAAAGTTCTTCATGTTCCAAATATTGCCAGAAGTCTTCTTTCTGTTAAGCAATTATGTGCAGATAATAAAAGTTGGTTTATTTGTGATGAATGTGAATTTTTTGTGCAGGACAAGAAGACAAGGGAGGTGGTGTATCACGGAAAGAGTAAACCAGAAGAGCTATTTCAGATACCTGTGTTGCATACATCAGAAGGGTTGAAGTCTGTTACAAAGGCTCCAGTTGCTTATGTGGGAAAAATGGTGAAGTCAAGTATATGGCATCAAAGGTTGGGACATCCTGCTCATGATACTATGGTTAATATGTTGAAACAATCTAAGGTTGTACACAAATTAGATGATATAAATACTACTTGTATTTCTTGTATTCAAGGGAAAATGCCTAGGATACCTTTTCCTGTTAGAAATGACAGATGCTTGGTTCCTTTTGAGAAAGTTCATACTGATGTCTGGGGTCCAACTCGTGTAAAATCCTTGGAAGGATACAGATATTATGTAATCTTCGTTGATGAATATACAAGATTTACTTGGATATTTCCCATGTGCAATAAGTCTGATGTATATGCAATTTTTGTTAAGTTCTACACCTTTGTTCAAACTCAATTTGGGATTTCGATTAAAGGATTACAAACAGATGGTGGAGGTGAATATATTAGCAAGAGATTTACATCTTTTCTGGCTTTAAAGGGTATCATGCAATTTATCTCATGTCCATATACTCCTCAACAGAATGGAATATCTGAGAGGAAGCATAGACATATTATAGATACTGCACTCACTCTATTACATGCTGCTGGGTTGACTAATGAGTTCTGGTATTTTGCATGTGCTCATGCAGTGCTTCTTATTAACAATATGCCATGTAAAACATTGTCCTTCAGTTCTCCATATGTCCTTTTGTATAACAAAGTCCCCGATTTAGAGTCTTTAAGAATCTTTGGATCAGCAGTTTTTCCTTGGATAAGACCCTATAATACTCATAAGTTGCAGTTAAGATCAAAGATGTGTGTTTTCCTAGGTTATGCAGTGGGGTATAAGGGAGCTATTTGTTATGATATACAGTCTAAGAAATGTCTTGTATCGAGACATGTTGTTTTTGAAGAGTCCCTGTTTCCTGCCAAATTGCAATTGTCTTCGATAAGGGATCAAGTTGAGAGGACACCATGTACCTCTACTTCTGTGATCATGCCATTTCCAATTCCCACAAGCCATATAAGCTCTACTTCTGAAAGTGGTCGTACATCTCCAACACATCATGTATTGACTGATTCATCAATGGTTGGTACATCATTGTCTAGTTCTGGTACTCATGTAAGTAATACACCACAGGTTCACAGTTCTGGGGTTTCCTCCACAGAAAATCATGCTCACACTCTTTCTCCAGCTAGTGATACACCTCCCACACCTCCTTTGCTTCCTGTCCTAGATCCAGAACAACTCCAGGTAATATTGCCTATCTCATAAATGGCTTCTCCTAATGATTCATCTGCATCTTCTATTCAACAGCAAAGACCACATGCTATTCAGACAAGGTTGCAAACAGGTGCAATTACAAGGAAGAATTATGCAGCTTATTTAGCTGATTTACCTGAGTTGAGTTCACTTCATTTACCTGATATTATATACAACAATTACTCTAATGTCAGTTCTGGCACATTATGTGGGGGTTTTTCCTTTCTTGCTGATATTACAGAAGTTGAAGAACCTAAGACATTTAAAGCTGCATCTTCTAAAGTTGAGTGGCAGTCAGCTATGCAAGAGGAATTTGATGCATTGAAGGCACAAGGAACTTGGGAATTGGTTCCACCTCCTTGTCACAGGACCATTATAGGGAGTAAATGGGTGTACAAGGTCAAGAAACATCCTGATGGTTCAATATCAAGATACAAGGCTAGGTTAGTAGCTCAGGGCTTTACTCAGGAACAGGGCTTGGATTATTCTGAGACCTTTAGTCCTGTGGTGAGACACACTTCTGTTAGGATTGTCTTAGCTCTCGCTGCACAGTTTGGATGGAATCTGAGACAACTAGATATTAAGAATGCATTTTTACATGGTGATCTTGAGGAGGAAGTCTATATGAAGCAGCCTCAAGGATTTGTGGATCCTAAATTTCCAGGATATGTGTGTAAGCTAATTAAATCACTCTATGGGCTTAAACAAGCACCAAGAGCTTGGAATTCAAAATTCACCAACTATCTTCCTTCACTGGGTTTTAAAGCTTCATTGTCTGATACTAGTTTATTTGTTAAAGTGGATAAAGGTGATATCATTCTACTTTTACTTTATGTAGATGATATCATACTTACTGGTTCTAATTCCACTAAGATTCAAGAAGTTATAAGTGATCTCGCAGGAGTGTTTGATCTTAAAGATATGGGGAAGCTGTCATTTTTTCTGGGATTGCACATTCAGTATAAGGAAGATGGTTCTTTGCTCATCAGTCAGTCAAAGTATGCAAGGGAGTTACTAAAAAAAGGCTGCTATGGAGACATGTAAACCAACCTTTACACCATCCAAACCACATACACAGTTGCTTGAACGAGAAGGTATACCTCTATCAGATCCAAGTCATTATAGGAGCTTAGTGGGGGCTCTTCAATACCTAACCTTCACTAGGCCAGACATTGCTCATGCTGTGAACACGGTCTGCCAGTTTATGACATCTCCAACTGATCTACATATGCATTTAGTCAAAAGAATTTTACGATACTTACAGGGCACATTGGATTATGGTCTGCATTACAAAAAGAGCCTGGATTTCAACTTGACTGCATACTCAGACTCAGATTGGGCAGCTGATATTAACACTAGGAGATCAATAACTGGATTTGTCATCTACTTGGGTGATAATCCAATCTCATGGCAGTCTAAAAAGCAGTCTACCGTCTCTCGAAGCTCAACAGAGGCTGAGTACAAGGCCTTAGCACATTCAACAGCAGATCTATGTTGGATTAGATCTCTGTTTAAAGATCTGCATCAAGTGATTTCAGCTCCTCCATTACTACATTGTGACAACTTAAGTGCATTAGCTCTCAGCTCAAATCCTGTCTTTCATTCAAAAATCAAGCATCTTGACACGGATTACCATTTTGTTCGGGAAAGAGTACAGAAGGGAGACTTAATTGTTCGATATATACCCACTGAAGATCAGATTGCGGATGTTTTTACAAAAGGCCTGCATAGTCCAATATTCTTGAAGCATTGCCGACATCTCAATCTCATGGCTCCAGCTCAATTTCAAAAGTCGAGCTAATTCAAACTTCACTTGGATGCTCCAAGCTTAGTTTAAGGGGGGAGTAATAACTGATATAATAGAGATAACAGAAATGCCAAGTCGGTTACCAAGTCGGTTAATACTGTTAGAGGGGTATTTTTGTAATAGAGATATATGGGTATATAAAGAGTTGTATAGCTATTGATTTCTGTAAGATTGGTTATGTAAAAATTCTCAAAGCTATCAATATACTCTCTTTCTTCTTCACTGCTTTCTCTGAGATCATTGATCTTCTAGTCTTAATACAATCAACGTAACGACTATCGGTGCCTCAGTAATTGAGACGAAGTGGCAGGTATTTTACACGGTATATTTTGGGTTCGATTCTTGGTGAAGGTGAATCACATTATGGTTTTCAAGAGGAGATTGAAATACTTTCAGCCTTCGAAAGTGTAGATGACCATGATGAAACAACTGATCTTTTAAAAAAAAAAAGAAAAAAAAAACATAATCAACGTAATTGACATGACAGATATTATGTATCAATCGTGTAGACTTCCATGTTCAAACTTTTTGTTGTCAATTGTGTTGTTTATATGGTATATGCACATGGGCATGTAAAACATTTAGCGTGTTACATTTCGTGTCGGTTGTGTTGCTTTACATGATAATTTTATAAACGAATTTGAGATATTTCACGTGTTATGTTCTATAGCAAACATGTCAATCAAAACATTATGTCAATCGTGTTTTTGCAATTTATCCTTAATAAGTGATGTAATTCACGTAGTATTGAATACACACAGTATTGAATACAGAGTATTTTAACTGAATTATACATCCAAAAAGAAAGAAGGAAAAAATCGAGTTAATTTCTTTTAACTGACTTACAAAAAAGAAAGAAGGAAATAATTTTTTTCATGGAATTCACGTATCCAAGCATTGCTGACTGTTGGCTCAAGCACTAATTCGATTCTGCGGATTCTTGTTCGTGTTATCAGCTGCATTTCGTCTTCTCCGACATCTTCGGATGACAAATACAATTATACCAATGATAATTCCCAGAGCAATCAGACCTGAAAATGTAGAAACAAGATTTCTATCAGCTGCTACTCGGAACGAGATCGAAAAATTGAAAGAAAATAACAAGTTTGTCAATGTTTGTACAAATGCGAGAGTAATATTACCTCCCACAACGATTGCAGCAATTATCCAGTTTCCTTCAGCTCTTGTCAGTTCTTTGTACTCTGCATTTCAAAAAAAAAAAAGTGTAACATTAGACAAAACGAAAACATAATCATGAAGCGAATTGCGTAATTTAACGTTTAAATATGTGTTGAAGAATTTTAGAAAATTTAACAGATGAATCTAAACAACTTCAAACGCAATATAGGAACTGACCTTTTTTACAGATATAGGTGAATGGCTTATCCATTGATTTTACTACGCACTGTTTACCAGCCAAAGAGCAATCTCTGCACGTAACTGACCATTCAACTTCAAAGCCAGCTTTCAATAGTTCCATGACGGCCTCATAAGAATTGAACTTCGTAACATCTTTACGAAGATCGACAGGAGCCAACGAAATGACAGAGCATGATTTTTGAGGCTCATAATACGAGTAATCGCCATCATAAACAGCATAGACGTAAGTCCCGTTTCTTGTCAGGCAAGGAACCACTGTGTGATTAGCAGCTTCCGGCATGCTGCTGATGTTTGTTGAGCACTTGACGAACCGGAAACGACTTCCTGGGTTCCACCCATATCCCATGAATCGAGCATCCCGGACAAACCCGTTCGTTGTTTCGACAGGACCAGACGGAAGGCCGCAGGTTCCGTTGGCGAAGTTGACGTCGACCAAACGGAGTGTGTGATCATAGTAGGAAATGTTGCGCACGTAGTATTTCCCGGGGAAAATCTCTAGGATGGGTTTGTTATCGACGCAAGAGAGCTCGTAACCGGAGTCGCCGCAGCCGGATGGATCGCCTTTGAGGCGAAAAGGGTAGCTGATGTTTTTTATTTCTCCGCATGAAGACGAACAGTTGATTTGTGCTTGAATTTGAACGAAAAATAGCAGAATCAGCAGAGAACAGAGAAGAGATGTATATTGGACCGTCCTCATGATTATATTATATGCTTTTGCAGAAAAATTATGAATCTCAGAACTTTGGGTAAATAATTTCGGATGAAGCTCTGCATGTATTATATATATAGTCTTCTGGAACGCCTCATAATTGTTTAGGCGTGTTGATTTTTATCCAAAGTTTGGAACGCCATGGCCCATCTTCTTCTTAAGGGAAATCTCCATTGATGTTCCTCCGTTAGTCAACGAAAGGGAGTGGGTCAAAACTTCCAGCTCCATGTCGTGGGTTTCTGTCTTTTTACTAAAGATAGTAATGACTGTAACTAGTTGCCTACAATAACTGTTAGAATTGTTGAGTGACATCTTTGCAAAGTCCACACCACATTATATTTTAATAATTTAATCATTCATTTTTTGAGAGTTTTAATGATACACTTCCGGTACTGTTCACTTTTAATGAAAAATCACATTTTTACCTTTACCTGGTACTATTCACTATGCCTTTAAAAAAGACTTTTCGTTAAAATGAAAGTTTTTTGGATTTTTCGTTAGTTTTCCTTTATTTTTTAGGTTTACCTTTAAGTCATTTACACACAAAAAAAAAAAAACAATCAAATCGGAATTAATAAGATCGTTGAACTAAATAATGATCATTTTAGTGTTTGTACAAAACACAATATTCTTCTATTTTTCCTCGCTACAATGGATGGAATACCTTGGTTGTTATGGATTTGTTTGAATGATCTATAAATAGTAGATTGAAATATAAATGGTTCAAATAATTGAAAAAGTTACATAATAGACATTATAAGGCATGCCACAAACATAATTTTATTTGCAAAATTGATTTAAAACAAATGACCAAGTGAATTGAAGCCGAAATGGACTAAAGGAAGACAAAAAGATGCAGTACCGACAGCAGGAATCTGTATACAGATTTAGTATCCAACTCCGTTTTGGAGGCGTAATACTTTCTCGAAAAAGCACTACGTCTCAGATTAAACACACCATTTTGCTATGAAGTATGATGGGATAAAGCCATCCAATGTTGTTTAGACTTTGAAATCGGATTTTAGAGTTTCTAACAAAAATCGGGCGTTTTGTTTTATCTCCGATTACTTCTTTTACATTCCCTAAGACTCTCCTGAACTTCTCAAGAGTCGAGTTAACTCTGTTTAAACCTTATAACTGATGTTATAATGGATATTTAAGAATTATTCAAATAGATTTTTCAAAATCTAATAAATTACAGAACATTATTCTTTAAAGACTTACGTTGATATCCCTTCCATGCTCGTACAGCATCAAAAATAAACTTGAGTGCAACTCGTTAACTCATATCTATGTATGTCACAAACGCGTTATTTGAAAGTTGAAGACTGGAGCTGCGGTGTCTTGGAATGAATAAGCACACTGTTTGTCATTTGTCTGCCCATAGTCTGCCTAGTTTTTTAATTTATTAGCTTATCCTTGGTATTTTTAATATGCAACTATCCCCTCCACCCCAGGATTGAGAATTTCAAAGTTCAAAGTCAATTCCCCATTTTCCTTGGTCCGTATCCAAAGAAGCCACTCATTAATCAAAGCTGAATTTCAGTAATTCCCCCTTTCCAAAGAATACCAAAGGCAAAAGCTAAGGTCATCTCCAACCGAGGGCTGGCCAGAGGGCTCGTTTGAGCCCTCTGGCCCTCCAAGATTCTCCAAGATATTAATATTTTAATGAACAGTACAGGGCCATATTTGCCTCCGTCTCCAACCGAGGGCCAGAGGGCTCGTTTTAGCCCTGTCACAAAAAACCGTCTCCAACCGAGGGCCAAAGGGCTATAGGGCCAAACATAATTTATTATTTTAAAGCTACAATTGAAAAATTGAAACAAATATTATAGATGAAGGAAATATTGGAAAATATATTGAAGGAAATATTGAGAAATATATTGAAGGATATATTGAAAAAAATTGAGAAGGAAATATTAAAGAAGGAAATATTGAGAAATATTGAAAAAAATTGAGAAGGAAATATTAAAGAAGGAAATATTGAAGAATGAAATATTGAGAAATATTGAAAAAAATTGAGAAGGAAATATTGCAAATGTTTAAATAAAAAAAAAAAAATACACAAAGGCAACAAACAGCTGCAATTAAAAAAAAAAAAAAAAAAAAACAAACAAACAAACACAACGGCTAGCTGAGAGCTAGCCGTTACATTAAAAAAAAATTTCAAACTAGTGCTGTCGGTTGTAACCGACAGCAATAGAAAATAAAAAAAAAATATTTGCAGTGGTTTGTCTATAACCGACAGTATTAAAAAATCCTTCTTTAATGCTGTCGGTTATAACCGACAGCAATGAAAAACATTAAAAAAAAAAGAGCCAGCCCCGAGCTGGTTGGCTGGCCGAACACAGCCAGCCCTGCAGCCCTCTCCGATTCTGTGGGACCCTCCCAGATTCCAGAGCCCTCTGGCCTAGCCCTCGGTTGGAGACGGTTTTAGGGCCATTTTCGGCCCTCTGGCCCCTTCGGTTGGAGATGGCCTAAGGTCCTCAAAGCACTTCCTAAAAACACTTTTTGTAGAAAGTATTTCTGCTAAGAGTAATGCTATTCTTACCACAATTTTATACCACATTTATTTACCATCTTAGGTGGCAGATGAGTTGGACAAGGTACATCATTTAATTTCAATCTTTTCATTAATTAAAACACTTAAATAATCTTAGGTGTAAGAATGAGATTCCACGTATACCACAATCATCATTTAAAAAGATTGAAATTAAATGATATACCTTGTCCAACTCATCTTCCACCTAAGATGGTAAATGAATGTGGTATAAAATTGTGGTAAGAATAGCATTACTCTTTCTGCTAACAAGGTTTTTTTTTTTTTTTTGATAAATTTGTTTAACTGTAAACACATTTTAATGAAAACTAAAAAGTATCATGGAAAAGCATTTTCATTGATTCTATATCCCAAAGCATTTTTAAGTATTTCTATGAAATATAATAAAAAACAGTTTTAAAGTCGGTAGGAGATCGTACTCTTTTAAGAAGCACTTTATAACAAGTGGCCCAATGAAACGAGGCCTATTTGGAAATATATACATGGCTCAATGGCCAATAACTAATGAACAAGACCAAGTATCTGAATTATACACATCAACAAACACCGCAAGAGCATTTGAATTTACACACATCAACATACAAATGTTAAGCTCAAGAATTGTTGATTTCGGGAGTCAAGGACTGCTGATTTTGATTCTGGAGATTTCTCTTGGCTTCGTTTCTAGTTCTACGACATCTTCGGATCACGACCACCAGTATAAGAATTATACACAACAGACCAATTAGAGCTGAAAATGCAAAGAGAAGATTTCTGTCAGTTGCAAACTGCTATGGCATAATAAAATTTCAAGAAAAATTACAATGGAATAAATAGAATACCTCCCACAGCAATTGCTACATATATTAAGATTATTTGAAGTTCTGTGGGTTCTTTGTACTCTGCATCTACAAAAATCACAGTACTAGACGTTAAAATATTTAAAAGTTTAAGTGAAAAAAAATGTTTTCGATTACTAGAGAACATTTTTAACTAATTCCAAAGCAACCTCAAACAATGACTTTACATGAGCAAGAGATAAAACTAATCACGGTCATAAACTTAAGGCATACACAAAATTAATTGTATATTCATCCTTGATGAATTATTACGTGATTGTCACACGTACTGTCACGTGTTGTTGTAGTAATTCGGGATCGGATACTAACCTGTGTAGCATTCGTAGGTGTGTGGCTTAACCCATGAACTTACTGCGCATCCCTTACCAGCCAAAGAGCAGTCCCTGCACTTAACCGACCATCCAATATCAAACCCGGCCTGCAATAATTTCATGACGGCTTTGTAAGAAGTGAACTTCATGAACTTCATGTCCGGATGATAATCTACCGGAGCCACTGCAACAATCGAGCATGACGGTTGAGGGGGATAATAGTACTCGGGGACATAAACAGCATAGAAATAGCTCCCGTTTGTTGCGGCCAAACATGGAACCCTTGTATAATTAGCAGCTGTTGGCAGGTTGCTGATGTTTTTGGAGCACTTGACGAATCGAAAACGACTAGCATAATAGATCACATCTCCTTGGAACCGAAAATCCATGACTTTCCCTTCCGCTGTTTTGACAGATCCAGACGGAAGGCTGCAGGATCCGTTCGCAAAGTTGACGTCGACCAAACGGAGGTTTTGATCATCATATGAAATGTTGTGCACGTAGTATTTTCCCGGGAAAATTTCTAAGATGGTTTTTCCGTTCACGCAAGAAAATTCATAGTCAGGATCCCCACAGCCAGATGGATCGCCATTTAGACGAAAAGGGTATTTGATGTTTTGGACTTCTCCACATGAAGTAGAACAATTGACGGGTTTACGATCTCTTGCTTGCGTTCGATGAATGAAAGCTAGAAAAATCAGCGCAGAAAAGAGAATAATAGTTGAAGTGGTAAATGAACATTGAACCCTCCTCATGGTATATTATATATACGTATGTCTTAGCAGAATAACTATGAACTTCAAAATTGGAAAATATCATAGTAATCCCGGAACAAGCAGCTACATACATTTATATTTCCCAGATAGTCAACCACTGAAAGTGTCAAACACCCAAAGTACGTTTTGAGCTCCATCCATGCTAGGGTTTTTTTATTTCTTCAGTTTTATTTTTTATTTTTTATTTTATATAAATATATATAATTAATAATATTCTATTTATATGAAATAATAACGTAATGATTTTAAAATCAAGGAAGTTCGTGCAGAAACGCGTTATGTGAAAGTTGTTGATCCAAAAAGTCTTAAGTCGAGATCGATCGAGTTAATAAAAATAAAGGAATTTGGGTGATCTTCAAATAAATAAAACAATGTCCATATTATTCTAATAGAATTCAAGGGTCGACGACAATTAAGCTCCCTTAATTAGCTCATTCCTTCGCCAATACACAACCGAGTATAAGTTTTCATGAATATGCCAAATATCAGAGTCAGCGATGAAATATCTTTTCCCGAGTCACAACAAACCTGAATAAAGTTGAGGTTCTACTATAAAATTAAGGGATTGACATGACAATATAAGAAGGTCATGCAAAGTCTCTCCTTCCATCAATGTGTGACTCGTTCTCAACACCCCACCTTACATGTGACAAATTTTTAAGCCTAACACATGAACAACACAACGGGGTAGCGTGGAACGCGTTTGACTATTTGGCTTCACACGTGAAACAACCTACTTTAATCCCATGTAAAACTTTAGTAGGCTAGGTTTTCAGTTGTTTTTGCATACCCTTTTCAATCGACGGTTGCTTGTATTTATAAGATCATATAGATTTACATCAGCAGGTTTGAAACACACTATTTACACGCTAGTGTGAAATTCAAACTTTATAACAACATAGCAAACTTAGCTAAGAAACATTCAAAATATTCCTAGACTTAACAAACTGCTCTCTTTGAGATAAGGAAGAATCACGCACACAACAGACTTGAGAGTTTGAATGTAAATGGGAAGTCTGACTTTAGTCTAACAAAACCAAAATCAAAATTCTTTTTCGTACTCACCACAGAGTCACCAATGGTTAGAAACCAATTCATATCACACGACACGTTCTGATACTGTGTGAATTACAGATGCTAGTTAGGAGATGATGAAATGCTTCTGTGAGTCTTCCGACTATCGAGAAGATAGACCGCCACAATTAAGCCACTAACTGATTATTTTTTTTAAGAAAAAAAATCCGTTTTTGTACTATTGAAGATTGCAGTGCAGCCATACAAGTGTCACTCTATTTTCAACCCTCGCACTCCTGTTTTCTACCCTCGTACTCCTAACTTTTTAATCCAGTGAATTGAAGAAAAAAAAGGAGAGGGATAATCAAATTACAAGTCACAAACTAAGGAGCAGTATAGATAAAGAAATTATGGGTGCAAAAATCACTATCCAAATATATATGATTGGCTTCTCAAATATAGAGATTTGCTAAGTTGCATTCAAAGATTAGGAGAGAGAATTATGATATTCGAATTTGGAGCAGAAGTCTGTAGAAGTAAAAGGTGAGAATAGGACATGCCGCAAGTTAAAAATTTATAGCCGGCAGTTTTCAATGTGCAACATACTTGGGTTTAGCATCATAGGTACTCTTGATTTAACCATGATTCATTTGGGATGATTTTTCATATGAACATGCTAAAACTTTTATTAAATGTTTGAGTATACTCTAGAAAAGTACCTTTAGAAAGCGTTTTTATGATCTTAAAAGAAATTTAAGATTTTTTGTAAAATGTAATTACTAACGGTTATAACTATCGAACAACGTTCCAAACCCTATCATATACAGTTTCAAATATGCTCGTGTTTGGCCCGAACATGGCGTTTACGGAACCCTTTAATAGGACACTACCAAATTATGAGCATAATAAGACTACTGTTGAAAGCTATTTCATCCCATAGGCATACACTTGCCAGTGCCCTTGCCCACCTGCACATGCTGCTTGTCTCCCACAATATGCCCTATTTCATCTCCTAAGCTCTCTTAAGCCCCTACTAAAAGTCTTTTTTCAAGACATGACGTTAAAAACCAACCGATTGCTGATAAGATGTTGATAACATTGGTAGACACGATTGGCTTCCATAAGCTGTAAATTACATTATCGATATTAAATTTGTCATTTAACAAAGAACAGACGTCATGCACAAAAAAATTCTACCCTAATTTAATACACAACTATATTACAAACTACAACCAAACATCTAGAGTTAGAGAATAAGCTTATTATACTCATAATTTCAATGGCAAGTGTATGGCTATGGGATGAAATAGCCTTCAATGGTTGAGGTCTAGCCTACCGCCGCTTAGGCAGGAATTATTCTTTGCATTGTATTGCTTGACGAATCGAAAATGACCAGTAGAGTAGGTGTGATATCCTTGGAACCGATAATCCCTGACATTCACTTCCGTTGACGGAAGGCTGCAGCTTCCGTTGGCGAAGTTGACGTGCACCAAACGAAGGATTTGATCATCATATGAAATGTTGTGCACGTAATACTTTCCCGGGAAAATTTCTAAGATGGTTTTTCCGTTCGCGCAAGCAAATTCATCGTCTCCGCAGCCAGATGGATCGACCTTTAGACTAAAAGGGTATTTGATATTTTGGATCTCTCCACACGAAGTAGAACAATTGACGGGCTTACGATCTCTTGCTCGAGTCCTCCTCAGTCCTCAGTTAAATGAATGAAAGCTAGAAAAATCAGCGCATAAAAGAGAATGATAGTAGTGGAGGTACTGGTAAATTAAGCTTGAACCCTTCTCAGTCCCCATGATATATACCAAACTAACATCCAAATTCATTTGTACGGCCGTGCATTTTGCCCCTCGAAACCATCTAATTAGATATATCGTCTGGGATAAAAGATAAGAAATGTCATCAATAATACAAAAATGTCATTCCTACATGTACGAGACAAATTTTATAAGACGTAGGCCATCTTTGTATACATCATTAAACTGGATTCGAATTTGGTGTTAGAGACGAAGTCCAATAGTAAACGGCAAAAATAAGACATGTGGTACGTTTGAAAGTTTTGGTTTGCTTATCTTTGATGTGCTAAATACTTAATCAACTCAACTGGTATGTGTAGTTCGCTAGTAACTGCATGTAGTTCGTTAGAAGGTTGGTAGTACTATAGTTTGTTGACAATGTTTTGGGCTTTACAATATTATGGATTTACCATTATATTATGGATTTACCCTTTCGTAGTTTATACTTTTCCACTTTCTTTTATTTTCCATTTTTAACCTTCTCCTAGGGATTTCATACCCTCTTTAAAAACTTCAGTGGGATAGAAATGAGTTTAGGTTTTGGGAGAGATTTCAACATGCATTTTATGCGCGTGCACACTTTTATTTACAAAAAATAAAAGAATAATAAATCAAGAATATATACAAAGAGGACATAAAGAAATATTTTCCTATGTTTTTACATATTGCACATTAGACACATTTTTCTTTGCTTAAAAGACGCTCATCATTTTTGTTTCCGTAGACATGAGAGTTTGTTTGGAAGTGTTTTAAAATGGTTGAAATTGTTTTGGAACCCTAAAACATTTTCTTTAAATGTATTTTCAATTTTTTTAAAAACATTTCCAAACAAGCTTGAACTATGTTCAAATAATAAGTTTCTAGTCATTTTAAAAACACTTCCAAAGAAACCTGATTTTTATTTACCATTTAGCGTGTCTAATCTTAATTTTCATCACAGAATATATAAAAAATGGAGGTAAACACAAAGAAATCCCTCTTCCTTATTTAATTAGCAACACGAAATATTTACAGCCGTAGGAAAAATAATTAGAAGGACCAAACAATAAAAAAGAAAGTCTATGGCCAACAACCGCCGCCAACAACCCTCTAAAATATAAAAGAAAAATAAAAGAAAATTGGAAAAAACGTAAGAAACCACCGGCAATCGTCACGACTCACAATCCATGGGCAGATTAGAGTGGATATCAGTGGTGGATACCATGTGAACATATTTATGACGCTAACATCCATTGATTCTCAGCTGATGGAAAACCAGTGGAGGAGGTCGCGGGAGAGTCGGCGGCGCGTGAGCGCGACGCCGTCGGGTTGTACTACGGGAGAGCGGCAGAGAGGGCAATTGAAGTTGAGGTGGTCGAGCCAGGAGTCGAAGCAGTGCTTGTGGAACACATGGCGGCACTGGAGCATGCGAACCTGCTCACCATCCCCCAAGGTGCACAAGCACACCACGCAATTGCAATCCCGTGCGGTGGCAACGGCGTCGTCGCGGTCGTATGGATAGGATAAGTGGCGGTTGAGGGCGAGCTGGTCGGACAAGATAACGAGACCCGCGAGTCCCGAGTCCACGGCCGGGCCGGCAGCAAGGCCTTCGTCGTAGTCTGAGCCTGGATTGGGATGGGGGCTGAGGCCCAGAAAATGGAGGAGGGCGAGGAGGGAGGAGCGGAGGTGGTTGATGGAGCTGGCGATGAGTGCGATGAATAAGAGCGGGATGGAGTCGGACGAGACGTCGTTGAGCTGGCTTTGTAACCCCATGATAAATTAATGAAGTATGAATCTGTGATCTCTCTCTCTCTTTGTATCTCTATATATAACAACAATATACATAGTCTATAGATACACACATATATTATATATGTAATAAAAAATGTGGTAATATTATGTTAACTCTCGAGGACCATACATTTATCCTTTGGTGGATGTGTGTGTGTGTCTATATATATATATGGAGTAAGAGGAAAAGTGGTTGTTTATATTGTGAAGGTGGGATAATATATACAGCTATATATATATGTATATATATATATATGTATATATATATATATATGTATATATATATGTATATAAGAGATACTAGGTAGAGGTAGAGGACGGAGGGGATGACGGAAAAATAGGAAGGAAATCAAAAGGGCAAAGGCAAGGTAGTTGAAAGCTAAAAAGTAAAAATGGGAAGGAAATCAAAAAGGGCAAAGAAAAGGTGGTTGAAAGCTATAAGTAGAGATAAAAGACAGTACACAGTGAGTGTACTGCGTAGTACGTGGGGGGGGGGGGGGGGAAGAAAGGAAGATATTTTTCATTATGACCCATACATGAGATAGTACATTACGTGTTATTATATAAATGGTTGGATATATGTGTTAAAAAGTTAATAACTTAAAAAATAAAAAATTTCACCATTTATATAGAAACACGTGGTGTACCACTTATATTCCCGTCACAATTAAAAAATAGGAGAAATTAAGTGCACATCCTTCTTTTTGCTACTCCATTGATTAAAATCCTATTCATTTTCAATTTTTGATCAAGGTTCTTGGGTATTAATAACATTATTAATTATTTGAATAATAAAATATTTTTATTTTTAAATATGTTCCTTTAGTGTTAAAAATGTTACAATTAGTATATTTATATTTATGGCTAAATTTTTAAATATATTTTTATTTTTAGTTTGTATCTATTTTTAATTTGCAAATATTTTTTAATTTGTACCAAATTTCTTTTCATTTTTAATTTGTACCCATATATTAGTTTCTTTTTGTGCCCATATTTTTTAAAGTTTTATTTGTGTTTGTACCCATGTGTATACTGTCACGTGACATTGTATATTTAATCAATGATAGAAAAATTACATATGGTATATTTATGTTTTATGCCTAAACTTTGTATCATATATTTATATTTTTAGTTTGTACCCTCTTTTAATTTGCAACATTTTTTTTTAAATTTTAGTATTTTCTTTTTAGTTTTATTTTGTACTCATGTATTACTTTCTTTTAGCGCCTATATTTTTAAAAATTTATTTGTACTCATAATTTTTAATCTTTTATTTGTACCCTAATTTATTTATAATGTACCCATTCTTTTTTATTAATGTACCACTTTGTTATATGTGAAATGTACCAATTTTTTTGTAAAATGTACCAATTTTTTTAACATTATGGATACATTCTTTTGCCCTTTATTATTTCTTATTTTTACATAGTTTTTATCCATTTATTCAATCAAAATATTTGAATTTTTTTATTGTAACCGTTTCTAATAGTATTATAATGAGGGATTTTAAATTTATAAGATTATAAATCTCATAAATATCAAACAATTAATGTCAAAACTATAAAAATATAAATATTAATAGTAATATAATGAGGTGTACAAAGTCAAGGGACATTGATCAAACTTTGAATACTATTAAAGTTTTAATCAAAGAATGTTAAGAATTAGGGGACCGTATCCAAAATATCTCTAAAAAATATCTCGAAGAGAGGGAGGACAGCAGGCAGCAGGAAGGGGTGGGTGTCTGTGAAGGTGTGATGTTACGATTGCAACTTTCAGGCCTCTCAAACTCTCAAAGCTTTCTTTGCTTTCTTTTGCTTTGTTTGAGTTTTGTGATTGGAGGAGGAAGGAGGAAGGAAGGAAGGCCAAGTGTGAAATAGGGGATATGATTGGAGGATGCCAGGAGCCAAAGTTCTGTGAGTAGAAAAAATGGGATGCATATACATATATACACAGATAATGTTTGTGTCTCCACTGTGGCTTAATTATCCTTTTACTTATAAAAACTAATCTTTATTATTCTAACATTATAATTCGAATCTTTCATTTTCTTTATTATTTTGAAGATCATATATATCTACAGAAAATCATTTAATTTGGGCATAGTTTAGTTATCCATACGTGTTAAACTAATAAATAATTTTGCTCATCATGATGAACCATCTATTTATTTTATGCATATTAATAGCTAAAACATAGGCAAATTGAATAATATTTTGCATATATAATTTTTAGATGATAACAAAATTAACAAGTCAAATTATAATAATTAGACGACAAATATTTGTTAATCGTAAGTGAGGAAATAACTAATTTCCATAAAAGGGACACAAGCATTATCCTATTAGCACCGTCACCATGTGGGCTGGGTTGGTGCCCCCCTCCTCTTATTTGTTTTCTTCCTTATTCCTCACATCACCACTTGTCGATAGTGATTTTTCACCTTTTCCTTTTTAACATCTCAAAAGAATAAGATTAAAGATATTACTGTGAGAACAAATATGTGTATAAATCATTTTCTTTCTTATGTCTGATTGTTGTATAAAGCAATCCTTTCACGTTGAGTGAACTCCGCACGTGAACCTTTTATCGTAAATTTTCCTTCTACAAGAGAGTAGCTTCATAGATAACTTTATCTAAACAGGGAGAGTTACATGCAACGAAAATATCAAAATAATGAAGTCTCAAACATATTAATTACAAGTAGCTTAAAATTTTCACATAATCAAAATCGCATAACTATCCCACCGTGAGCCGTCATTTAACTCTATATATGAAAAGGTACACCAAGAAAAGTATACAAAATCTTTTGGAACAATTTTGGTGGAGGAATCTATATATAATTGTGTGCTATAAACAAGTCATTCCTCAGCCCTACATAAGTACTATATGATCATGTTCTCAAGATTTCCTCCAGATGTTTGGACATCGATATCTCAATCGGCTACCAAGCGAGCTGAAGTGCGTATGAGTAAGAACTAAAACATATGTACTTTGATAGGCTACATTTCTGGTCGATCGATCCCTTTCTGGACCTCCATTGCACCACTTTACAAGAAAATTAATCAAATTAAAGAAGAAAGAAACTTCCGATTACGCACGTCTTGCTTTCATTGTCAGACGGTGTACGAGATACAATGGACTTAAAAGAAAGAAACAAGAGTTTGGAACCCTAATTTACTTAAAGTTTAACTCCGCATAAAACTGATCGATCGACCAACTAATATTCGTATACGAGAGACTATTTAATGGTAAGTTCTTGCAAGCGTTTGATATCTTGTTAGTATTTCTTTCTCGCTCAGAGTTCAAAATCAAACAAAGACATATATCGAATGTCCACATTAATAAATGGTTTGAGTTATGACGTTTGCATGCAGAAATAATATCGTTTTATCATGTAATTAGGTATGACCATTTGTTTTACTATCCTAGTTGACACACCCGGACCCGGAATATCCACTAGGACTCCAAATCGAGTTATGCTAACCGACACCTGGAAGGTGACGAAACCATAAAGTATAGTGATGTGGAAAATGTTAATAAATTTAAACTTAAATGTGCCTAATTATAAGGGTGCGTTGTGAGCGGGAATGAACCCATTTCACACATGATTACAGAGCATAAGTAAAGTACACTAAGGTAAGATAAGGGTTATACCATCGATGGTAATTGTCTACACCAAGATTTGCCAATAATCATCGTCGATACGAAAACTCTGCTACTAGAACTTGGAGGGGCGAAAAACAAGGGTGAGTGGGCCTGAAAATAAAGTTTTAATAAAAACATTTTGAAAACGTTCTAACCCCTCGCCGTAAAACCCGTATAGTTTCCAGAAAATAATACTACGTATATACATACGAATACCAATGCACAAGGCCAGTAAAAACTGAAGTATGCTATGTCAAAATGTTTCAGCACTAAAAGATGTGAGCCAGGTGAAATCAATATAAAATAATATGTCAGTCGGAGTCACCTAATGTGACATGTACGACTGGACCTATAGCTCATCAATATATGCTAGCACACGAGTCAGAACCACCTATTGTGGTATGTACGACTCGTAAGCAACATGTATGACAGTGTTGGAGTTGCCTATTATTGCAACCTGTACGACAATGTCGAAGTTGCCTATTATTGCAACATGTACGATAATGTCGGAGTTGTTACGGCGAGGGGTTATAATGTTTTCAAAAGATTTTTATTAAAACTTTATTTTCAGGCCCACTCACCCTTGTTTTTCGCCCCTCCAAGTTCTAGTAGCAGAGTTTTTGTATCGACAAGGATTATTGGCAAATCTTGGTATAGACAATTACCATCGATGGTATAACCCTTATCTTACCTTACTGTACTTTACTTATGCTCTGTAATCACGTGTGAAATGGGTTCATTCCCGCTCAGAGGGCACCCTTATAATTAGGCACATTTAGGTTTAAATATATTCACATTTTCCACATCACTATACTTTATGGTTTCGTCACCTTCCAGGTATCGGCTAACACAACTCGATTCGGAGTCCTAGTAGACATTCCAGGTCGGGATATGTCACTAGTAATTGGCAGCTAGTTGGTACGTATGTATAATCCAAGTTTGTGAATTAAATACAAAAATATCTAGGGTACATGAAAACAATCAGACGAAACCCTAATTAGATTGATGTTAATTTCATCCCCGCTCCACATGAAAAGTAAGGGCTGCTGGTGTGCATGCCAAATTGCCAAATTGCCAACTGACAAGCCTAATCATGCGCGTCCATCCATGTGGTATCTCATCATATCTACTCCGGGTCTTCTTGAATGATTCCTGACAATACGAGGAGAAGGATTTTATAATGAGTATTGTGACATCGTGCGCTAATTCATTATTAAAGAGCGATCTCAAACCAACAATACTTCTCTTTTTTGTGAAGTTCGGGAGATGAACGTTATCGTACGCATTCTTAGTTTTACTTTGCAAAAAAGTTGTTTTCACGATTTGAACCCGTGGTCTTTTAATTACAAATGAACACCCTTTCTTTTACGTAAAGACTAGCCTTCTAATGATTTCTTCTGTATAGAGCAACTTAATATCATGTAAGTTGCTCTCCAGAAAGAAATCATTAACCAATGAATGTAGCTTGTGTACGAAATTATGAGTTGCCGTCCATCCAATATATGTTCTATCTAAAATCTAAGCCAATCCCAATCATAATCCTAATGAATATGAAAGTTTCTTTGATCTTTTTGAAAGTTTGATCTTTTTGAAATTTCGAAGCATGCATCACACTACAGAACTAGTAGAGCGGTTGCTCAGACTGTCTTAATCTGGATATGGCCATGCATGGCCCATATCGCCACTAGCTAGTTTCGTATAATCACTATTTTATAATTTTGTGTTAAGAAAACCTATTTTTCCTGACATTAATGTGTGATTGATACCTTTGATATTTATAAGATACTATTAAAGGAATATATCTCTCTTCATCGTTTATTTAACTTAGTCTTCTGTTTGTAAGTGGTGAAATACTATGATAATTAGGATATCTTTTCCTTTAACTCAGTAAATTTTGGGGTTTAAACTCTTTCTTTTCCATATAGATTAGTGTAGAATAAATTGATTTCTTGGTAAGTGGTGGATTGTTTTACTGTTTACATAAAAAAATAAAAAAACCTTAATTTCCATTTAATTTCTTTTATTCGCATTAAAAAAATAAATTGATTCCTTGGCAAAACACTATGGTTTGAATAATTTATTAGTTAAATTAAGTTTAAAATAATAGAAATGTTAAGGGGACTCTCTCAAAAGTTGAACTTTCTATGGACTCTGTTTACCTCATGTTTTTGGCACAATGTTTTCTAATGTTATTATGATAATTGACACTAAATTGTGAGATAACAAAAAATCCACAAAAAAATTCACTTTAAGAGAGTCATCCTGGCATTTATCTCAAAATAATTATATGTACTGTTGGTAAAGCCACGCTGCGTTATAGGTGGTAATCAATATAAAATTATTCAACAGGTAAAGGTCACATTTACATACCTTGAAAAGAGATGATAGCAAGTTGATAAGGTAAAAATAACAATTAAAAATAAAGAAAACAGGAAGCATGAGAACAAAAGTCAAATCTTCTTCTACTTTTAGTTGGAATTAGCCACATTAAGAAATAGTGATATGAACTTAATCAAGTTGATTAGAGATGTGACAGAGTGGTTCACTTTTCACATTTAACTTTTGAACATCTTCTGCCTTTAATTTAAATAAATTAATATAAAATACGCTTTTATAAAAATTTAAAAGCATTAGTAACTATCTATATTCACGACATTATGTGTATAAACTCCAATTTTCTCACCTTTAACCACAAGAATATTTCTTTCTTTCTGATAGATTAGGTAGAAACAAAAACATGTGGTCAAATATCCTAGTAAATAGGGTGTTGGTTTTCACTTATGCGTTTTGGTTCGAAACTCCCTCTTCTTCTAAATTAATGTAAGTTTCAAATCCTTCCATCCCTTTTATAATAATAAAATTAAAAAAAAAAAGAGTAGAAACAAGAACATATCCAGCACAGCAGCTGCATTGGGTGGTTGGAAAATCAGTTAAAAATGAAAAATAATTGTCAGCAAGATATCCAACATGTATATAAACAGACATAATTAGTGATTAACTAATGACAAGCATTGGGCGGTGGGATTAGACAATAATCAAAGACATGGAGTAAGATTTTTCCTGATCTCCGCCGACTAATTAATCAAGTACATGTATTAAAAATTGAGGACTAAACCTACATATAAATTATAATTATAATAAGTAACCCCTGTGTGTGTTTATTAATTAATCAGAAAGAGAGAAATAATATAATTAGGAGATGCATTATGCAATCTCCACCGTCCACGAAGATCCACGTATCCGCCGACCACAGTATTGGTTCATAGTTGCCAGTTTGCCATTTTTAAGGCCTAAGCTGTTTTGTTGTTGAACTTGAGAATAATTATCAAGCAATTAAAAATGATCAAGTGTAAATTTTGGGTTTATGTCGGCTTGTTCTTCCCTCTTATATGTTTCAACCCTACGAATGGAGAAGAGATATTTATAAAATGAATTCGTTGTTCCCGTAACGTTTCACTCTAATTACATAATGTCATGTAAATTTTTTCATCATCGACATAATATTGCGTTATCGGTTCAAAACGTCGGCACAGCAGGCAAGCCGTTGCTCTCCTATGGATGTGGTCTCAATCCTCATTATTGTTTTTGCCCCCGTACCCGTACGTCCACCTTATTTTGTTGCTTACTTGGACAGCTTTCCTTTAGCTTTGGACGTATTCATAGGACCACGAGATCGATCACCATTTCTTTTCTTCAACAGAATACGCACTGTCCCTTCAACGTTGATGGGAGACTCCAAACGATGGTCCAAAATAATACGGAATAATACTAATAATCTCTTTAAAAAGGAAAAAGGAAAAACGAAAAAGAAATGTGGGCAATTTAATTCAAAAGTATGAGCCTTTTCAGTATTTGGGTACGATGTTGAACTACAATCACTTTTTATCACTTTCTTTTTAAGCATTTAGAAAGAGAATTTACTTGTGAATGCAACTGTATTACAAATTAACTACGTGATATCATGTTAGTAATTAAAATATATAATAGGCTTATAATACTGTTACTTTAACTTTCCAATTGCATATAAGTTTTTCACAACAAAGATAAACAATTGGTGCAAACTTGGTATAGAATTGCTAAAAAAAATGTAAGTCGAGCGTAGTGCTCAATTATAAATATTTTAAAAAAAAAAGCATTTCACGCGAAAACGCGTACAAAAGGCTAGTTCATCTTGAAGTTAGGGAACTCTACTATTCACATCAAATGTGCAAATGAAGAGCTAAACCAACTCGCTCTCTAAGTTGTGTTGGAAATTTATATTATAATATTTATTAGATATTATAGTATTTAATTTCAAAATATTGAATGAAAATATTAATCTTGTTTATTCTTAAGTGTTGCCTCTGATGTAAAGAATTGCGTCATATTATTTGTAATTTGGGACGTGTAGTTTGATGAGTGGTGTAGGTTACATAGATGCAAAGTTGCATCTTTACACCAAACAACACAATGGGTTCTATATAAAACCATTATCATTAAATATACAAAATTAGAGTTAATTTTTATTCTTGAGAAATAGGGTTTCCCATTCTATTTCTTTTATTCTTCGTTTGTCAAATTCCGAGTTGTGTCATGAGAGTACAAAATATATAAAAATTCGTTGGAGTCCGAATATTGAAGTGCTTCAACTTCGGTTACACATTGTTGAATGCTGGGAGACGGACACCCACCGAACTACAAGAACAAGAGTATGAGCGAAATTCTGTCTTTAGGACATTGCATTTATTCAGGTCTCAATCTCCAAGTTTGTCAGTTTTTCTAACTTTCTCTCTAATTGTTTATATTAATCTCATATATAAATTATAATTGATGTTGTGAATTTCTTTATGATTATTATCATTAGAATTATATTGTTTTTTTTTCTTCATATTTTCTAGTATTGCTCCAACAAGTTGAACTTGTTTGTATTGAAGATGCTCTTCAGCGAAAGTAATCGAAACTCCTATTGTACCAAATCAAAACCTTATCGTAAACAAAAGGTGCATAGGGGTGCCCGATCCATTGTATAATTGACCAAAAAGTGTCAATCACACACGTATTATAATTTAGTCCAAAGACTTTTTTATTAGAAGGATGGAGACAATATTTGATTGACGAAAAATAATGATGTCAACACAACGACGACCACAAGTAGGACGATATATTATATTGGACACCGTAGCAATGAATTAAAGTAAATTAATCACAATTACTTCAAGAAAAGGGCTATGAAATCATATTATAATTGTACGATCACATCCCCGGAGGAACAGTCGAGAAGGAAAATGATATATTTATTAGCAGGAATCCCTTTCGGATGCATTCTTTGTAGATCCTTCGAGAGTCGACAAGAATCCCAACGAAATTTAGTAGGTAAAAGAAGATGACTTGGAAGATCATTCCCTACTTAGGTATGTCCGTATCTCTTCCATCAAGATCACCGAATTAAGTGATCTGGACAGTTGAAATTTCATCCAACGGTCCACTTGTTTTGATTCCTTAAAAACTATAATAATTTTTTGTCGTTTGATGAAATTTCAAAAGACTAGATCATTTGATGCGGTGGTCTTGATGGAAAAGATCCGTAGAGGATCTCTTCTCACTTGACAGAGGCCACCTAAAGTAGAAAATTTATTAAAAAATCACTAGTACATATGACTAAAATGTGTTTATGTTTCTCTAATTGTAGGTGCCTAACAATTGTGTTTAATTAATTAATTAATTAATCCATCCTTCTAACTTCACCATATTAATAGCACTAACACTACTTTTATTTTGACCTTTACTTATATCATGTGAGAGATTTTTCTAGGTGCTAGTATTTAAGTAGTAATCTACGTATCATAATACATGCAAGATAAATGATATGTTTTTTCACTTATTTTATATCACGTAAAATATCCGCTTAAATACCGACCACTTGAAAAAATTTATCCAGTTATCATGTGTGACTAAAAAAGTTAAAAACTTAAAAAGTGTCATTCGACTCATTTCAGAACTTGAACACTACTTTACCAAAGTCCCATTGTTTCTCCACGAGTCAAAGTATCACCGCCTCTCATATTCAGGTGGGAGATTGTGATCGGATGGATGACATTGTTCCATTTGTGCGGTGATGCGTGAAGAATGTTGAAAGATAATTGACAGGTTCATGCACGCATAACGACCTTTGGGATGTGGATCTAAGCAACGATCCACATTTGGTTTCAAAACTCCGTAACTGGCTTGCTTAAGAGAAGAAGACCCAATTCCTTAAGAGAAAAAGACCCAGAGAAACAGAGAGCATGCTTGGCGTTGAGTAAGATCCAATATATGGTTAGATGATCTTTCATGGTATAGAAGCAGGTTTTTTAAATTTTGAAATTCACGAGATTTGTACGTGGACGGTGGGAGAGAAACTTACAACAGAAATGCCATTGTCGGAGTATCCAAGTCAATCATGCAATGTTAAGTACTTTAACTTGCCTATATATCAATGCGTGCGTGACTTAAAATACAATACATCCTCAGCGTCAAACCCCATTATTAGGTAAAAAGAAAATTTTGATTTTAAGAAGGAAAAAGCAGAGAACTATATTGCAAGTCTACTATCAACTCAAAGCAGTCATACGCGACTACAATAAGAGGACACAACACATCGCAGTTACTCGTCGAGCTGTGTACGCACAAGCATTGAAGCACACCGTAAAAACTCAACAACACCGGCCCCTTTCGTATTTCTGACAAATAACCCGACTGTAGTCTCTATAAATGGATGGAGTACGAATTTGAAAACCGACACGAAAAACTTCTATGTGCTGATAAGGATGAGTAAACTTACAACTTCACAAGCAAAAGTTGCACGATGAACAGGTCAAGAAGTATCGGTAGCAAAAACATACAAAACAAGCAGCTCAAGAAGCGGTTTGCCCATCTCTCTTCAGTATTTCCTGAAAAATACAATGAGATGTCAGAAAAGATTAACTAATGCCAAATATAGGAAGACGCTGATTTTTCTGTTTCTCATATCAAATATACCGTACCAGTTTGGTTGCAGCAATTGATTGACGCTGCCTCTCTTTTTTCTCACGTTTGCACTCTCCACACCAGTTGGAAAAATCTTTCTGATATTTCTTCAGCTCTCTAAACACCGAACTACAAGAAGATTGGGGATACAAAGCGAGTAAATTGGTAAACAAGAATGCATAATTGAGATAATCCTTGCAGTAAAACCCTATGTTTTGACAGTTTTACTGTAAGCCTACCTAGAAAAGCTTCTGCAAAACTAATTGTCATTATATCAACCAGCATACAGGCAAAAAACTCCTAGAACCTAATGAGACCAAGATCCAAAGGTTAGCCTTAAATAATTCCATTAACTTCTTAGATGTTATTTTCTGTAATGTACATGTACAAGGCCATTCAGTGTGATTACAATGTGCACAATCAATTGAGAAAACAATCGAGAACTAATGTTTAGGAGAAATCAACCGTGTAAACCCGGATATTCCAACATTTCACTTAGCTCTATTTAAAGACCAGTACTCTTAATGTTGATTTCGCACATGCTTTATTGTATACGTAACCAACATTAATTGATATCAAACCGTGAATGAATTGGTAAGTTGCATTCACTGGATACTTTTTCCACACAGAGCAGGTACTAAAAAGTTAGGGAGATTGTGATATCCATAAAATCTTTAGGTTAGGTTTCTTGAATTTCTTGTGTGGGGGACTAAAGGTGGAGAAAGGTACCTTCTGCACCATAATAGTAAGTTGACTCGACGCCCCGATGTTGTGGCTCTAGCACCATGCCGATGGCGACCACGATGAAGAATGGCACGTCCCGGAACATGAGTATAATCAAAGATTTCCTATAAGTAGAATTATAAAAATTCCAAGGAAAAAGTTCAATACATACATGGTAAACTGTACAAAAATAAAAAGATATATTATAATGAAGAAAATATAACTAAAAACTAAAAATAAAAATAAACATGCAACTTACCATTTATCATATATTAGAATGATATCAAATATGATACTCCAAAGCATTTTTATTACTAAAAGATGAAAAGTGTGACCCTACATAAAAAATTGTAGCTAAAATTGATCATAAAGAATAGCATACCTCAGATTGTCTCTCTGAATTAACATGTTTATCACATCGAACACCTCGAAAGAACAAATTTCCACCAGAAAATTGCTTTCCCAAGCAAACATTCAAGGTGACTTCTGAATCATCCACATGAAAACCTGCAACATAAAGCTGTTGTGGATACATAAAAGCTTAACGAGCTATAAATCGAGTGCACAGAGGTTTAAGATGAAGACAGACATACATTATTGAACAAATTGGACACAATTATGAAAACATAAATAAGGAGAAATCATATCATATCAGCTAGACCAACAATCAAAAACTGTTCTGAGAAAATAATTATAATCAGCAGAAATATAGACTGGAAATGGCACAGAGAGAGAGAGAGAGAGAGAGAGAGGATTCAGTACAAAATGCTTTTTTCGAAAAACTAAATCCAAAACTTCTAGATGGATGAGCACCTACCAAGCTCTACATCCCTATCACTTCCATATTCAACAACAAAACCATGATGAGTATCCAGGGTGGATCCGCCAACTTCCGGGAAGAAAACTACATAAACCCAGACAAACAAAAAAATGAGTATAACATTAGTTCTAATCTTTGACACATAAGAACTTTTTCTAATTACAATTTCACAATATTAGAGATGAAATACCTTTAGACAAAGGACGTATAAAATCCTCCATCAACTTGTCAAGCATGGTTTCCAGGCCAAAGTCATCAAGAACACAACCATATCTATTCATTGTATTTGGTCGCATGATTCTGAAATTTGTCTCATGGACCCACCCTTCAAAATTTTCCACCTAAGAAATCAGAATTTGATAAGAAAATAGAAAAAAAGTAGCTTAAAGAAAATTAACTTATATCCAAAATGATACCTCAGTTAATAACAATTCGCAGAAATCCGGCTGAAGCATTTCAAAGGTATAAACTCCAGGAGAGGGTTCAGACAGTATATTTCTAAAGCTATCCTCTGTGTTCTCACTGATTGCTCTGAGAAATGAGGGGACAAAGAACTTTGCAGCTTGCAGCGTGTATAACTCCCTTTGTAGAGGCTGCAAAGAGGAAGGACCGATTAAGAAGGAAATTATTTAAGTTTGGTGACATGCAATTGTGACTAAACGTCTTATGCAGAAAACTCAAGCCCTCAACTCCAGGAGTACCAAAAGAAGGGACTTAGCTTTAATGACTGCAACACTCGACGGCAATTCATAAATGTGTTGTTTACATATTACAGCAAGTTTCTAAATGTCAACAGCATATTACCCATTAAACGCACCTGATAGTGTGCGATGATCTTCTGCCTGTATTCTCGATGTCGTTGAACCTGTTTATTCAAACAGAGAAACATATGAGCCTTTTCAGGAGCACAATAACGCCGCATTGACTAATTAACCAGAGCACATTGCCCCTGCCGGTTTTGACTATATGTTATTTCTACTCAAGCTTTTCTCCCTCGTCCATGCCTCAAAATTTAACACAGGAATTGAAAATTCACATCAATCATTTCTGGAGAATTCAAAGAAATTACACATTATGCCACAATCGCAACTGAAGCAACATTTCACGCATTCATCCAAAAATTAAAATTCACATAACAAGAAATCCAAAACTTCCAAAATTCAAATTCATTCTCAGTTTTCTGCATTTACCAAATTCCACTTCTAAAGAGATAGAGTCTCATGACTTACGCGAGTGCGTTCGCTCTCGGGCGAGTACCGGAGGAGGATGTCCCTCATGTACTGGAGCTTGAGGTCACGTGAGGCATTGAGCATGGTGGGAGGCAAGTAGCGCTCCAGCGAGCTGAAAAGCAAGGGACTGAACTCCAATTGCTGCAGGTCCTCGTAGCTCTCCGCCTTGTGCTCCTTGTTCGGCATCAGCCTCAGCCTGTTCGACAAGCTCATCACGCAGTTCCCGTTGTTGCCTGCGCTCAGCGTTTGCGGCGGTGGCCTCCGTCGGTCCGCCGCTCCGTCCGTAGCCATGGCCTTCGACTCTTCGTGAGAGAGATTTGGGGATTTTCAGAGAGATAGATGACTGAATTGGCGGAATTTTGTTAGGGTTTTGAAGAATTGAAAAATGAACAACATGAAGTTTGAGCTGCAGGTTAGGGTCTGGGGTTCCCCTGAGGTGTGGTTTGTTGGTTAAACACTTAACAGTGGACGCGCCAGCTGGATCTGAACGTAGGGTCCACTGTGACGACGTGGGGTAGTTTTTATATTAGTTGTGGGGACGCTCTGACGTGGAGTGTTGGAAAATTATCCACAAATTTTCAAATAGTGCATTACTTCTTTTTCCCTTACTTTTTTTTCCACAGCAATTCGTCCCACATTTTGTTTTCTTTTGAAAATTGTACTTGCAATCTTATGATCCGAACCCGGTTAATTAACAAAAATTGTTATACATTTGTATAACTTCTCTAATAAAGATGAGACCAAATGTGTCAATATGAAGTAATTTCGACTGAAAGAATATAGCCCATTAAATGAAAACATCATGATAATTTTTGTAAAAAGAGAGGTGAATTATCAAGTTTTACTTAATTCACTATTTAAAAAAAAAAGGAATTTTTTGTTGGCCTTTACCAAAAAGAAAATAAAGCCTCATTTGGCCTATGTCAAATTTGTCGTGCAAGCATCAGAATCATGAATCACGAAGGAGATGGGAGATCGCTTTCCTTTCCTCTTCATTGCATTGTTATTGTGGTGTTTAATTCTATTTTAATAAAGAAAGAAATATCGACAGGCAATTTGTGGTGATAATGTATTAAAAATAAAGTGTAGAGTCAGAGAAAATAAAGACATACAAGAGAGAAAGTGAAGGAGAAATCAAGGTCATCTTTCATTTTCTTTATAAAGTACTTATTTATAGGCTTATGGTTTACATAAAAAAAATGCAGAAGTATTGAGATATTACATGTTCGCCTCAAGTGGACAAGCACATAATTAACAATACTCACAACATTTTTTTAATCAAATTTAGAGATGTAATTGTCATTCTAAAAGTAAAAATATTATACATACATTTTCAATAACAAATAAATTAAAAAAAAGAGTTTATTTTTATTAGCGTGATAGCGGTAATAGTTTAAACAATAATTGTTAAAGAGAGGAGAGTCAAAATAAATGAAACTCGCAAAAGGGCGGATAATTGCTTTCTGCCATAGTGCCATTGCGCTAAAGCAACGTGCAAAACAAAAAAAACACATAAACAAGAACTTTTACGTTTATTTTTTTATTTTTTATCTTTAATTTTTCTTTAGTACATCGATATTTTTTTACACTAAAACAAGGAAGAGTTCGGCGAAGCCATACAATTGGCAGCCTAATTTAGTATCGAATTCGCCATCCATGAGATTCAAACCTAAGATCTGTTACTTCCAAATAAAGAGGAATACCACCAGGCCGTAGTATGGCTTATCTTTAATTCTTAAGGAAAACTAATAAAAAGAGTTTGAAAACTTTGAGTTTTAACAATAAGGACAAAATAAAGGGTAAAGTGAATAATACCAATATTGACTTTTTAGTATAAAAATGTGATTTTTTGTTAAAATAAATAGTACGGAAATTTTTCGTTAAATTTCATAATTCTTAAACAAAGCAAATTTCTTATTTTTGAAATAAAAAAATCAAAATGTGAAGAGATTGCGCGACATTTATCTTTTTTTTTCTCTCCGCCAACCTAAAGCAAGCCACATTATTGTTAGGTAAGGGTAAACATGACCCGACCCATTTAATACCCCCAAACTCCTTTTCCTCGGCGGCGTGCAAGGACAATATAGTCATTTAAGAGAGGGTAATCTGGTAAATCACTCAATGAAACAATATGGACCGTTTGGTAGTCTCGCACGATTCTTGTCCCATTAGAGCAACTCTATCCCTAAAAAAATACGTCAGCATCTAGTCCATTTAATTTACTTAGTGAATAGTGATAGACCCCAATGAACAGTAATAAACCAAATGCATTTCCATCACTAAAAAATGCGCTAGCACAAACGATCTTCATCCCTACAAAATGCGCTAACACCCATCTCATTTAAAATATTATTAATTTTTTTATAAAATAATAATGAAATTACACAAAGTACTAATAATAAATAAGAAATTACATAAAGTACTAAAAATAAAGACAAAATTACATAAAGTATTAAGAAATAAGACGAAATTAAATAAAGTACTACAAATAAATACGAAATTATACAAAGTCTGTAGAGCTATGATATATGGTGCTAGGATCTTCGTTGCTAGGATTTGTGGAACTATAACCCCTTTCGACTTGTTTCCGCATCTCTTGCACGCCTTATTTGCACCACATCTCTTTTTTCCAAAGTCCAAAAATATTTTCAATTTGAAGACAGTCCTACTAGAGGCTTGTTCATAGTGTCACGATCTGCTTGAGCCATCATTTCTTCTCTAAGCATCTAATTTTCTCGATTAAGTACTTCTCTAATAATCTTGTTCTCTCGATTAGGTATTTATCTTTGTCTTTCAGCTGCCGTATCACGTCGCTCAGTAGCTGCTAATATTGCTGCCATAGCAGCAACTTTTTCCTCATCTTTAGCCGCTTTCCGCGCTATGTTCAGTTCACCTTGGTCAGCAAGTTCGTCCATATATTTAGTGGAGTCATTTTTGGAAGAACTACCTTTTTTCTTTGATGCCTTTTTACCTTGAGGCCTGAGGGACTGATGAGTCGGTTGGGTATTTGGCACTACTTCAAGCGTCCATTCCATCTCTTCAAATGTGTTGCCTTTTTGTTCGGCCGTGTCTGCCTCTAGCGAACTGTATAGACCCATGCTGTGTATGACAACTTCTGGACCGGTTCCCACAATTTTTTATCTGGGGCAATCTTTGAAAATTTGTCAACATTTCTATTTGCTGAATGATTTGTTGTGTTCTTCGAATTGTATAATGTTTGTGCTTGTAGTGTCTATAAATGTGGGATAAGACAATATTATAAAATGCAGGTGTAACACAAATAAATAAATTAAAATATTTATGAGGGTGGAATACATATAAATAAATAAAAATATTGTTACCTGATCCGCTAAACTTGTCCCACTACGTAGATTACTGGAAGCATGAGAGATGGCGTTTTTCCAACAAGTAAATGATGCGTTGAGTTTTTTCCAAAGACCTTGAAGACCTTGACTACTTCTGGCGTCTTTTCCATGTACATCGCAAAACACTTTCGTAATTTTACTCCACATTTCTCGCTTATCCATCTCATTACCCGTAATCAGGTCATGAATAGTGTGAACCCATCATTCACACAACGTAACATCTTCGATGAGCTTCCACGTAGTCATTTTTTTCTCTCAAAAATTATATGAAAGCATTGGTAGAAAGTGTTGAAAATATTGAAATGTGGTGTAAGGTGGAAGATGAAGGTTGGACATTTATAGATTTTTTTTTTTAATTTTTTAACAATTTTTTATAAATTTTAATTTGGTTAATTAATCTAGACCGTTGGCCAACGGTCATAATGCTGATCGTTGTGGCTTTTTTTTTAAAAAAAAAAATTTGGAGTGAAAAACGTGGACCTTTAATCTCTGGATCGGACGGTCTAGATCAAGCCACGTCACTAGCCGTTGGATGTCAAATTCAAAATTTTTTGACCATTGGAAATCCAACGGTCCAAAAAACTAGCCATTGGATTTCCAATGGCCTAGAAACGAACACGTGGCCTCCCCATTTGATCCCTAAGTGCGCCTGCGCTGGTGGGCCACCCCCACTTTTTGTTGTCTGGACGCGCGCGTGTATTGCACGCGCCTGGCGTAAAAAAAATTTGAACAGGTCAACAACGTCACGCTGACGTCAGCATGACATTAAGCAGGCCGTATCATAGCTCAGTCCATTTTGGACTGGCCTGAAGACCAACTTGGGCTGGGTGCAATCCTATCCACTGGGCTGGAGCGGATTGCCTTGGTGCCGGGCCAATTTTTGTGCTGGGTCCCGGCCTAAAATGTCCCCGGTGGACTTGCTGTTACAAGTTACAACCCGTAAAGCCTACTGCGGACTCTCCAAAGAATAACGACGTCTTGTTTTTATATCACTCTCTCTCTTCGCAGCCAACTACGCACGTCAGACTTAAAGCAGCAAGAAAACCCGCATTTTATCGGGAAACAAACAACCAGTCGACCTCAAAAGTAATTTTGATCGTCCTTGCTCGAAGCCATGGCCTGTTCCAGCTTCGCGAAGCTTAATGCGTCGTCGTCTCAGTGGATCGGACAGCAGTCCTTCACTCAGCGCCCCGGATCGTCGACTAGCCTCGCTACTCGCCGAGTCGCCGTCCCGATCCGAGCCAAGACCTACACCGACGAACTCGTCCTAACCGCTGTGCGTATCTCCTTAACTTAGTTTCAATTTGTTGATTTCATCGGTGTCTGAATGTTTGAATCTATATTAGACTGATCATTTTTTTTTGAATTACTATTTAATTTTTTTTTCTGTGATTTGCTTTGATTTGTTTGTTTCAGTATTGATTTTAATTTTCACTGCTTTATTGAATTAGACTTTTGTGAATTCGAACTCAAGATTGAAATGAACTGTTTCTCCACTATGATTGATTTGCTTAATTCAATTTATTAATAGGTCACTATTACTAAGTAGTAACTAGTAAGGTCTAGTCGTATTCCGCTTCACTTGGAAGCGTCTCATGCTCGGCCCGCGCAGATGGTGACTTTCATACCTAATTACTATGGCCCGTTGTGTGGTCTAGTGCTATTCCTCTTCGATTGATTAATATATTTGTTCTTGTTTCTTATGGTTTTTCTAAAGTGAAGAAAGTATTTGGTAACCGTTAGAAAGATTTTGGTTACTACGAATTGGAAATTTGTGTTTCTGCTTCCCTGTGTAGTTTGATACAACACTGCTTGTATTTGGAAGATTTTGGTTACTACAAATTGGAAATTTGTGTTTCTGCTTCCCTGTGTAGTTTGATATAACACTGCTTGTATTTGGGTTTAATTGATTTCTCCGTCGCAGCTTTATTATTATATCTTTTAACTTGTTTTTGCGTTTTTTTTTGGATGGTACAGAAAACCATTGCATCCCCTGGTCGTGGTATACTTGCCATTGATGAATCAAATGCAACTTGTGGAAAGAGGTTAGACTCTATTGGGTTGGACAATACCGAGGTTAACCGACAGGCTTACAGGCAGCTTTTGTTGACCACCCCTGGCCTCGGCGAATACATTTCTGGTGCCATTCTTTTCGAGGAAACACTTTACCAGTCTACAACCGATGGGAAGAAATTTGTGGATGTTTTGCGTGACCAGAAAATTGTACCTGGAATCAAAGTTGACAAGGTATGTGGCCACTAGGACTTATGTGTTCTATAGCTTGATTAATTTCTTGAAGTACTTGGAATTAGATCCCTAATTGTTATTCATATACTTTTTCCATGGTTCAGGGTTTGGTTCCCTTGCCGGGATCAAACAATGAATCTTGGTGCCAAGGCTTAGATGGATTGGCTTCACGATCTGCTGAGTACTACAAGCAAGGTGCTCGTTTTGCTAAATGGTAAGTCATTTAATCTCTTGTGGACATCTGCTCCATAGAGGTCCTATTATTGTTCTGTCCAGTTGGTATAATTCTATTTGACAGACAAATTTATCCAAGTGTCCTCGGGTTGAAATGTGCAGGCGTACAGTTGTTAGCATTCCTTGTGGTCCTTCTGCTCTAGCTGTTAAGGAAGCTGCATGGGGACTTGCTCGTTATGCTGCCATTTCTCAGGTATGTTCACTTTTAGATAGCTAGATGGATTTGGCAAAACATTTTCTGTTGTAAGAGTGAAAAATTTATTGCTATCTGAAACATAAAAATTGGTTTTTTCTTTTTGTTTAAAATGTCGTTAACAATGAATTGGTAGGTGTTTTTGATTCTGTGTGATTCATTGCTTTGAAATTATTTGCAGGACAATGGTCTTGTACCCATTGTAGAGCCTGAGATTCTTCTCGACGGGGACCACCCAATCGAAAGGACACTTGAAGTGGCAGAGAAGGTCTGGTCCGAAGTCTTCTATTACTTGGCTGAAACCAATGTGGTGTTTGAAGGAATCCTTCTCAAGCCCAGCATGGTTACCCCAGGGGCTGAACACAAGGAAAAGGCTACTCCAGAAGCCATTGCAAAGGCTACCCTCACAGTTCTTAAAAGGAGAGTTCCTCCTGCAGTACCCGGAATCATGGTAAGATTGCTCGATCACTTTTGCAATTGCTGCAAACTGATGCGCTATTCCTCCCGTGCCTATCAGCTTCACACGGCCTTAAATATTAGTTCAAGAACGTAATACTCATGATATTTGTTACCATTGACCTATGAAGGCTGATTCATATTTGCTCCTTTCACTTAACAGTTTTTGTCAGGAGGACAATCCGAGGCAGAAGCAACCCTCAACCTGAATGCAATGAACCAAAGCCCCAACCCATGGCACGTATCCTTCTCGTACGCACGTGCCCTGCAGAACTCGGTCCTTAAGGCATGGCAAGGACGTCCCGAGAACGTGGACGCTGCACAAAAGGCACTTTTGGTGCGAGCAAAGGCAAACTCCTTGGCTCAGCTAGGAAAGTACTCTGCCGCAGGCGAGGACGAGGAAGCCAAGAAAGGAATGTTCGTCAAGGGCTATACGTACTAAACCAGAAGCCGGAGTCTGAGGCAACTCATTCCTCTCCTTGGAAGTTGAAACTCGAGACGGGTGTAATTTACAGCAGTTTGTTTTTCGGTATTAGCTTATGTATGCTGAGTAAAAGCTTTTTGATTTCTTTTTTTTTTTCCCCGTTGGAAGACTCGAGGGCTTGAATAAGACCGGTGATAAAAGGATATGTTTTGCCGAATGTAACTTATAGCCTATTTTTATGACATTTCTCTCAAGAGAATTATTATCGACACTTAAAAAAGTCGTCATGCACTAATCCCACACGATTACATTTTTGGACGACATTAGCAACTTATTTCTTAAAACTGACCCGAATATTATAATTTCTCTGAATTTCTCAATTTCTCAATTTCGTACACAAATAAAAACTCCCTTGCCCATCTTTCTTGTAAAATTCGGGCAGAGAGGGAATTTAATTTAATTTTAAAAAAAAATAAAAAATAAGAAAACTGTAAATACAAAAAATATGGAAAGCGTTTATCTGCAAAAGAAGCCCAGATTTACTTGATACAGTTTAAAGCCGAAAGTGCAGCGCTGACGTGCGAACTCAAAGTACACTTAACTCTTCGCTTCCGGAGACTCAGTCGGACATTCCTCTGATCTCGAACACGACGCCACTTTGCTGCCTCACCTTGCATGCCCTCTTCTTTCCTCCTCCTCCTCCTCCACCCATCTTCTCCGTCTCTGCAATTCCCTCACGCGTCGGCGCCGTCGCCTTCACATCCCAAACAGATTGCCTCCTCCTCCAAACCCTCACCCCTGGCGATGAAGGACCGGCCTCCTTCCTCGTACGGCTCCGCCTACGTCCCTCCCCACCACCGCCCCCGCTCCGCCATCACCACCCCCAATTACACCTCCCCTACTTCAGTCGGCTCCAAGCTCCGCGACAACCAGACTGCTGCTGCTCTCAACCAGAGGAGCAGCACCAATGGTGCTCTGGCGTACTACCAGACCCAGCAGCAGCAGCAGCATTTTCAGAAGCCCAAGCTTCAGCACTCTTCTGCTTACGACGACGGCGTTTCCGAGTTTGGCTCCGATCGCGAAGTTGAGCTGCCGTCGCGTCCGGTGAGGTTTTTATATGTGAATTGTGTGCGCGTGTAGAGTTGTTAAATGGGGAATCCGTGTTTTTACTAAGTGTGAATTGGTAATCGGGTTTCATTTAGGGCTCAGACTCTGAAGTTTTGAGTGGTAGCTGGGGGTTTCAATTTTAGCTTTTAATTTGGTTGTTGATTGAGTCGTTTACTTATTGCGATGTGAAATGCTGTGTCGATTTTCGATATGAATTGCTGGTAGTTTATCCGAAGCTTCATGTGATTAGGTTGCGGATGGTGATCGAAAAGTAGTGGAGAGATTTTGTGGGGTTCAGGTTAGCAGCTTAATGCGAAGCTGCTTAAATCTTTCAATTTCATTTTTACTGCTTACCATTGCATACTCAAAGCCATTTCAAGTACACATTTACCGATAAGAAAATCACTTTAGCCGGTTGGAATGGGGAGTTTTGCAACCACATTTTCCTCGCAGTATGGAAATAGTATATGATGGAGTGGTTTCCTTTGCCCTGTATGAAGTTCTCATCAGCTGCTAATCGCTCGAAATGGCATACTGTGTCTAATTTAGCCTTTTCAAGCCCTTACATCTTAAATTAATCCAAGGCGTACCATTATGACTGTATTATTAAGGCATCAAAGCATGATGTTTACGGAGATTTCTATCAAGTTGAAAGGTCTAACATATATAAATGCTTATGGTATTTGTTTATCTGATCATTGCAGACACACAGTCCTTACTCATCTGATAATGAGTGGGAACAGAAATTAATCATGCTGTTACGTGACAAGGAGAAGCAAGAGTTGGTTACAAGGGAGAAAAAAGATAGATGCGACTTTGAGAAAATAGCTGCTTTGGCAAGCAGAATGGGGCTTTATAGGTATCTTTGGTTTTTGTCAGCATGCAAGTGTTTTGATAACTTCATAGAATTCTGACCGTAAGTATCTTTGACAGCCATCTGTATTCGAAAGTTGCAGTGTTTAGTAAGGTCCCACTGCCAAACTACAGATTTGACCTGGATGATAGGCGCCCTCAGAGAGAGGTAATTCTGATTAGTTTACTTATATGAAAATGTAACAATAGATTAGCTAGGAGTTTGGGACAGCTGCCCTCCACCTCATGGTGTTTTTAATGCCTCAGTTTGTACTTCGTTCTACACGGTTCTTAAGTGAAGGTTTTTGAATTTGAAAGGTGACCTTGCCTCTTGGGTTGCTGAGGAGAGTTGAGGGTTATCTTGGAGAGTTCCTTTCCCAGAAGTCTAGGACAAAGGAAGATCTTTCCTTTTCTACATCAAACAGTAGTGGTAGCATTGCTACTGACGAAGGGCTTTTTGAGCAACCAGAATCATTTGCGTCAAGTAAGGGTGTGATGGAAAAACTTCTTTGGCGGAGAAGTATGCAGCTGCGTGATAAGCAACAAGCTTGGCAGGTTTGTCTTACCTTGGCATATTGCTCTGCACGATTGCATTTAGTGATAACTCATAAGATGAATCATGTGTTTTGTTCTATGTTTTTGTAATATTTTTTTCTTTCAGGAATCTCCCGAAGGTAGAAAAATGCTTGAACTTCGCAGAAGTCTTCCGGCTTACAAAGAGAAGGATGCATTATTGGCAGCAATTTCACGAGATCAGGTGTAATTAAATTTTCAGGAAAATTCATGCAAGACGTTTATTCTGACTTCCTAGTTTTACAATTCAGTAGTTGGCCTGTGTTGATGGTCGGCTCTTTTCTCTCATAAGCGGTGGTCATTTTTTCTTTGTTTTATGGGTCTTCTCAAATGTATGGTAGTAGATGTGGATACATGCTGAATCATGCAATTATTTTAATTCAATTATGCAAAGGTGGCCTGTAACCTTACTGTGTATAATTTTTTGGCACGTTTGTACTTGTAGGTTGTTATCATATCAGGTGAAACTGGCTGTGGCAAGACTACTCAAATTCCACAATTCATTTTAGAATCTGAGATAGAAGCTGTTCGTGGAGCTGTTTGTAGTATTATATGTACACAGCCTAGACGTATATCTGCTATGTCTGTTTCTGAAAGAGTTGCTTCAGAGAGAGGGGAGAAATTGGGTGACTCGGTGAGTTTCCTGGGATACTTGATCAAATTATTACCCTTCAGATAAAAAGAACTGATGTTTTCTTTTTCTTTTAACCTTTCCAAGCATTCCTTTGGTCTTAGGTTGGGTATAAGGTTCGGTTAGAAGGTATGAAGGGGAGGGACACTCACCTTCTCTTTTGCACCACTGGCATTTTGTTGAGAAGATTACTAGTTGATAGAAATTTGAAAGGTATAACTCATGTGATTGTGGATGAAATTCATGAACGTGGAATGAATGAAGGTAAATTATAGCTAGATCAAGGCTTCAATTTTCGAAGATGAGGGGTGATTTCTCACTGTAATTATTTGATGCCAGATTTTCTGCTTATTGTTATCAAGGATCTCCTTCCTCAGCGACCAGAACTTAGGCTGATTTTGATGAGTGCAACCCTAGATTCTGAGCTTTTCTCATCCTACTTTGGTGGAGCTCCGATAATTCATGTTCCAGTAAGTTAAAAATTCCTGTGCATTTCCGTTAAAAAATATGTATTTCCTTTTATGTTTGAGGGGTTTTATGCATGAATATTTCTGTTTGTTTCATGAGGGATGTCTTATTGATGATTGCAGAGGTAGATAATAATGTCTGATATGTTTAGTCTATCTTTGTTGTTTTCCTCTAAACTAGGGTTTTACATATCCAGTTCAAACTCATTTTCTGGAGGATGTTCTGGAAATTACGGGATGCAAATTAACGCCATACAATCAGATTGATGATTATGGTCAAGAAAAGATGTGGAAAATGAGCAAACAGGCACCAAGAAAGAGGAAAAGCCAAATTGCTTCTGTTGTTGAGGTATACAAGTTACTGCATAAACGGTTTTGTTCTTTTTCATTTTTTGTATCTTCTCAATTTTGCTCTCATGGAATGTATTCAGGATGCACTTAAAGCAGCCGATTTTAAGGAATATAGTTCGCAGACTCGGGAGTCTCTAGCATGTTGGAATCCTGATAGTATCGGTTTTTATCTCATCGAGTATCTCTTGTGCAATATCTGTGAGAGTGACAAGCCTGGTGCCATTCTAGTTTTTATGACTGGGTGGGATGACATCAATTCTCTGAAGGAAAAGTTACATGCCAATCCTCTATTAGGTGATCCAAGCCAAGTCTTGTTACTAGTCTGCCATGGTTCTATGGCAAGTACTGAGCAGGTAAATTTTTTAGTACCCTGATAATTGTACTATCTTTAGCATAATTTGTTTGCGTATGCTTGTAGTACGCTGTTCAGGCATGTATTTTTGTTAATGGTAATTAATTAATTAATGCTGCCATAATTTGTCTTCAACTTTAGTGAATGAAAGAATTACTACCAAATCTACTTTCTAGCCCATTTTCAAATAGTGGTTTCTCATATTTGTATTGTTTCCATGTTGACTGCGTGCAGAGGTTAATATTTGATGAGCCTGAGGATGGAGTGAGGAAGATAGTGCTGGCTACTAATATTGCTGAGACAAGCATCACGATTAATGATGTTGTTTTTGTACTTGATTGTGGAAAGGCAAAAGAGACTTCATATGACGCACTGAATAATACTCCTTGTTTGCTTCCTTCCTGGATTTCCAAGGTTTCTGCCCAACAAGTAAGGATGTGTTCTGGCTGAAGATTTTTGTCTCTTAGATGAAATCTGTTCCTAGGTTGTTGACCTACATCATTGTGTGCATGCATGTGTGGTAGAATGAGTAGCAGAAATTATTTTTGTAATTAGACAATTTCCATTAAATTAACAGTTTTTCTTTATAATTCTCTTGAGATCATTAGAGTTTCTGTGTAAACAGTAAACACCCAACAGGGGCAACAGGCTATAAACGCTTATTTACATGTTCTTTCTATATGTGTGTGCATGCTTATGTGATTTCATGTGGGCCACTTTGATTTTCCTTAATGTTCAGCACATTTCAAGTTTCAGTCTGTTACCTTGATTAATTACGCTCCTCTCTGCTTATATATTGTAGAGAAGAGGAAGAGCAGGACGTGTCCAGCCCGGGGAATGTTATCACCTCTATCCTAGATGTGTGTATGATGCATTTGCAGAGTATCAGTTACCAGAGATTTTGAGGACACCTCTGCAGTCTCTCTGTCTGCAAATAAAAAGTTTAAACCTCGGAAGCATTTCTGAGTTCTTATCTAGGGCTCTGCAGTCACCAGAGTTACTTGCGGTAAAAGTCTATTGTATATTTATCTACCTAATATTATTTTAACTTAAATCTTCAGTTGCACAATTTTTTGTTGCTGAAAGCTTATTGAGAATAGTTGTAATTTGCTTTTCATTGTAGCTCTACTTTCTTGCACTTATTAAGCTTGTTAATTCCTTAGCATTCAGTGCGTATGCTTATTAATGTCTGTCATGATATCTTAGTGGCATATGGAGTTTTAGTAGCACCCTGCACCCGTGCAGCTCAAGGCTTACCCCAAATTGTTCCTCCTGAAATTATGTTGTGCTTATTCTCACTCACATTTTGCTGCTTGTCTGCTATTCACATTTTGTCTCTTGATATCTTTTACAGGTGCAAAACGCCATAGAGTATTTAAAGATCACTGGGGCCTTGGATGAGAAAGAGAATCTGACTGTTTTAGGTGGGAAGTTATGTATTATTTCAATTATGCACTGTGATGCTTGCAACTCTTTGTAATGGTTGAGAGATTAAATTTGAAAGTCATAAACCTAATGCAGTCTAAATCGCTTGACAGGACGCTATCTAACTATGCTTCCTGTGGAGCCAAAACTTGGAAAGATGCTCTTGCTAGGCGCCATTTTCAACTGCCTGGATCCAGTTTTGACTATTGTTTCTGGGCTTAGTGTCAGAGATCCTTTCCTAACACCATTTGACAAGAAAGTCGTACGCCACTCTCCATTCTCATTATATCTATCATGCTCTTTATTTCTTGGACAGAACCGGAGTGAAGGCAAATTGAGATAAATGCTTTGTTGGCTGAAGTTTTTTTTAGTCTTTTTGGGTGGAGGCGCAACATCGTAAAGTTGCATCAGATTTATAATTTGCCACTGTGTCATTATCATTAGAAACAATTTAAGGTTATTGTATTTGTTTTTGTAGCTTGCTGAGGCTGCAAAATCTCAGTTTTCCCAAGATAATAGTGATCACCTTGCACTTGTGCGGGCCTATGAGGGCTGGAAGGTTGCTGAAAGAGACTTTGCTGGATATGACTATTGCTGGAAGAATTTTCTTTCAGCACAATCGATGAAAGCTATTGATTCCCTTAGGAAGGAGTTCTTCTCTTTGCTTAGGGATACTGATCTTGTTGATGCCAACACCACCACTCATAACGCATGGAGTTATGATGAGCATCTCGTCCGTGCAGTTATTTGCTATGGCCTGTATCCTGGAATCTGCTCTGTTGTGGTAAGCACATATCCATTTTCTTTTCCTTCCGCATTATAATTAAGCAAGATATAAGCTGTTCACTTCTCTAAAAATTTTATGCTGTCATTCTCCTCCCTCTGTTGGATTCATGATGGTTATCTCATGATTAACCCATGTCTTACTAATCAAATTGGGAAGAAAGTTAAGTTAGCCATATGAATGTAACTGAAATTGCTTTATCAGTTTCAGTGTTTGTTGGTGAGTTCATGTGTATGGTTTGTCCGATACACATAGGCATGATTGAATTCTACACATAAGCATGATTGAATTCTTGTATAATTTTCTTGAGGACTTGCATAAATTGATATGCAGCACAATGAGAAGTCATTTTCCCTGAAAACAATGGAGGATGGGCAGGTGCTGCTATACTCGGTAAGCATTCTTGTGCATCAGATTTAGGAAAAAGATGGCCCCAATTCTGTTTATATTTAATCTCATGATCTTTTCCATTTGTTTAGAACTCTGTCAATGCTAGGGATTCTAAAATTCCATATCCATGGCTGGTTTTCAATGAGAAGATAAAGGTGAACTCTGTTTTCCTACGGGATTCAACAGCTGTGTCTGACTCAGTGCTCCTCCTATTTGGTGGAAGTTTTTCGAAAGGGGATACCGTACGTATTTCGTTTCTGGTGTTTTCTGGATGTGTCAAGTAACTTATTTTCTGATTGTGGGAGTGGGGACATACTTATGCATGCTCGATTATGTCTGTTTTCTGTTATCATTATTGCTCCTTAGTTAGTGATATAGTGTGATATATTTCCTGTTCTGGTAGGATGGACACTTGAAAATGCTGGGAGGATATTTGGAATTCTTCATGAAGCCTGCTGTAGCAGAAATGTATCAATGCTTAAAAGGGGAACTTGACCAGTTAATTCAAATCAAAGTAAGTGAAGCTATTACGAACTTAGTTTCTCCAAAGTTTTGACCTGTTGGAGCTCTGTTGTTTCTGTTCTTATAGTTTACTTAATTATTATGTATAACTATATATTTTATTATTTCGGGTCTCTTTCTAATTTACTTTCCCAGTTGCCAGTTGATGTGAGGTTTTAATATATTTTCTTTGCATGTTACCTCTGGCTTATGTCGAATATTGTGAATCCTGAACAGCTACTGAACCCCAGGATGGACACACACAGTTACCATGAACTTCTTTCTGCAATTCGGTTGCTGCTTTCGGAGGATCAAGGCGAAGGTAGATTTGTATTTGGCCGCCAGGTCCTTGCACTCTCAAAGTCAAAGCCATCTGTGGTGGCAGCACAGCCAGCCTTAGTTTCAAGAACTGAAAGTGGACCCGGGGGTGACAATTCTAAGAGTCAGCTCCAGACATTGCTCACACGAGCAGGATACAACGCACCTACCTACAAAACTATGCAACTGAAGAACAGCCAGTTCCGAGCTACAGTGGACGTTAACGGAATGCAAATTATGGGCCACCCGTGTAACAACAAGAAAAGTGCAGAAAAAGATGCGGCAGCGGAGGCCATTCAGTGGCTGGTGAGTGGAACACAAATGGGCCATGAGGACATCAATCACACGTCAATGATGTTAAAGAGAAGCAAAAAGGACCACAATTAAATCAACTATTTGCCGATTTTCCCTCTCGAAAAAGGACTGTGTGAGAGGGCAGTGAGCACAACTTGTGGTGCTTGCTTCGGAGAGACTTAGAATCAATGTGGTCGCAATGTCCGACTTGCTACCTGCCGCAGAAAACAGTAAAAGTCGGGCAGCATTATAACCACATAAAAGCCAGCGGATCTGGCCAATCTACATTCTTTTACACCCACATTTGATCAGACATCACCAACAAATAGTATCCGAGATGCCAAACTTGTGGTTGGTTTTGGCTTGGTGGATCATCTGCCCCGGGACACAAAGCTACATCGAGCTAAAGTTGACGAGACGGAAATCGACATGTTTTGGCCATTTCAGTTGTTGCAACTTGCATTTGGATCAAGAACACTGATGGTGGCCAAGAGAGCTTATCAAAGATGGGTGCAATTGTAGTTGACCAGTACTTGGAAAGTGTCAAGGAGAAATATACACAACGCATTCACACAAGTAAAAAAAGTGATTTCGCACACCATCGCGGGATCGGATTTTCACTTTGCTGTAACATATTATTCTTCTGGATAGCTTGCAAGGCCAATGTACTGTAATCGTAACTTTCTTTTCATCCTTCTTGTTAATAACCAGCTCCTTGTTAAAAAAAAATCCCTAATGGCTCCCAGTATATTCATAGTATAACCGCGGTGAAATTGCCCCGGTTGGATTTAAACCGGTTATATTTGGACTCCCTAATTGGTCAAGCGCACCAACGGCAGAGAGCAACTTGCATAAAACAAAAAGCGACATGCAACATGTGATGGGTGAGTTTTTTCTCGTAGAGCTGTCAAACTTGAGTAAGCAAAGAGTGTTACAAATTTACATGTTTGCATGTGGGAACCTATCCATACCCAATTGCCCATGACGACTTCCTGCATGTGACTGAAAATTAAATTAACATAGGAGATAAAACCGCTGATGGGTCTTTGATTTCGGTCTTTAAAACATATTCTATTTCTTTTCCAAGAAAAAACAAAGCAAAGGGACCACAATTCCTTTCAATTAAAATAACTTCTCGGCAAAAATCTTAGATGGATCAGATACACTGTCGCAATGCCGTTCAGGATTAGAAGCAATTAACACATCGCTATCATGACAATGTAGTCGGTCTATATGTAATCTTGCAACAAATCTTGACCAAACAAACGGAAGCCTTGTCCTTCCCAGCCACAGGCCAATTGAAGCATCATTTGCATTTTGTGATGATAAAATTAAATTAATTGTTCAAAATATGAAAACCACAGAAGGCAAATTTCGATCCCACTTCTTCCTCGAAATGCGACATCGATATGGCTGTCGGGGGTCTAGGCTGTTATTGATGGAGGAGGATTGTCTACCCTCCCACTTCCCGTGCCCTCCCGTGCCTTCCTGTTTTATATAGTCACGGTTAAGCCACGTCAACATTTTATATTGTTTTTTTTATAGAGATAATAAGACAAAAATGAATAGTAATATAAAATATTGACGTGACTTAACCGTGACCACACAAACAGAAGGACACGGGAAGTGAGGGCAGACAATTCTCCTTCGTTATTGATTAGGCTAAAAGAATATGAAATCTGAACCATATGTACGAGCATGGGACAGGCTGGGAAATCTCTGCCCTTTTCATGTCCAATTGTCCATACGACCATCATCTTCCTAAGGAAAATAAAATAAAAAATAGAACGTTTGGGCACATAAAAAATGAAGCGTGTTGCTTTTTGGGTAAATATTTAGACAGGTGATTACGTCTGGTTCTTTCTTTGCCCAAATGAAGCTCTCAAATCATAGTGTCATCAATCGTCGTACCGATTTTATTATTTTATTTATATTATAACACGTGAAATTATGTACTAATGCATACAATATTTTATTCTCAAAACATCAATCACATCGTACACTCATTATACAACACATTGATGTGACAATTTCGTAACGATAGAACCATGTGAGGGAGGAGGGAGCGCATTCGTCGTCTTTACGTTGTTCGGTTGTTGGAGCCGGTAGCAAACTGAAGTTGACGGAAGTAAGTGAGGTTGGCGGACCCCGTTGGTGCTTATATGTTCATAAAACAAATCAAGAATGCAAAAAAACGCGTGGGTGGATTATGTGCAAGGGGAGCACAACCTTGGGCCACTTCGTCCGAAAGCACATCACAGGTTTGTGAATCCCGTGACATTAATTTAACAAAGCCTAAACTTTTGGGGTAGAAAAAAAAAATGTACTTAGAAAAAGGAGGAACCTATTAAACAAGGTCTTGATACTGTTTGATGGAGAAAACTGTCGAGGAATATCCCATCACGTCATTTGTGAAACAACTCTCACAAAAGCATATGACTTTTTTTTTGTATTTTGGTATCACTTGACATTCTCATCTGGTGTAAGAGTTTTTTAGTTGGTGGCCTTGCCGAAATTGCCCTCATGTTGGAGGAGGTTCTAAAGCTAAATTTTTCACACCAACTGGATTATTCTTCCGATTTTCCTTCAAACCAATCTATCTCGTACTCGACGGGAGGCAAACAAGGTTGCTCATAGGCTGGCACGATTGGGGACTGTCATTATAGATCAACAAATGATTTGGTTTAGAGCAACAAATGATTTGGTTTGAGGAACTCCGATGTAATCATAGATCTTACTTTTGAGGATAGTACAATTTTGTAATTTGTTAGCGTGGAAAGTTCTTTTTTTTCTTCGACAGGTTGAAATTTTCGACAAATTTTTTATCAAGGTCCATATTAAATGCACCATACCCTTCTATATGTACGTATTATTTTTCATATCATTGAATATCGTATTTTTTGTTACAAATAGAACATCAACTACTAATTATTATAATTAGAATAATATTATGACTATTATTACAATCCTGCACTTACCGATTCGGTAGAGAAATCCCGAACCCACGCAATTCTTCATCGTCATCAAATCAACGGACACGGACTACATCCACTCACACTATCAAGTGGCCCCACAACATTCCAAGAAAGTACGTATTAATGAAATATCTTTTGTCATTGATTGATGCATAATCTTGATTAATTTCATTAATCATTTCACACAAAATCACCTAAAGCATGTGGGATTATCTCTTGACATGTTTCGTCCATAATGATTAAAAAGATAACTAAAAGTGTTTCTAATTACGTTAATAAAAAAACTTAAATTATTTATTTGCTAAACGTGACAAGTGATTCTTCATGCAACGCTTGAACTTTTGCTAATGATTTGTTTGTGAATGCTTATAGAAGGTTTCAAAGTGTTTTATGTCAACCAACACATACTTTTAGGGTCATAAAAGCACTTTTTGAATAAGAAACACTTAAACAGTTCTTAATAAGAGAAAAGCTTAACTCCTTAATTTGAAGAGGATTTTCTCCTCACTATACTTTGGTGACCGATTCACATAACTTTGTGCTTATGATCATAACTGTTCAATTTAAAAATCAATATATAAAGATCATATGTGCAAACAATCAATTTAACTTAAAGTCGTTTAGTAAATCAAATATAGTAAATAAATAAACGATTCGTAATATTTTCACCAATACCAAACATTTACTTTTATACTATTCAATGATTACACGATCTTTTTTTTTGTTTTTTTGTTTTTTGTATAAATTATCTTTAAATAATAATTTTATAATATGAACGGATTCGTTAATAGTCATGAAGTTCCATAATGAGACATCTTGACGAAGAATTCCTCCTTAATCCTTGAAGATCCAAGTCTTTTCCTCTTAATAAAACCGTTTACGAGCGTAAGTGTTTTCTAATCAGGATTATGAAATGCTTTTTATGGTTTAGAACGGCCCCTCGGATGTCAAATTCTCAAACAAGTGGTCCACTTCAGTTTTCAGCTACTTACTAACCTATAAGGCTATACTAGCTTTTGAACAAGTACCAATTGTTCTAAAGAGTTTATAATATAATATAATATAATAATATGCTTCGTTTGTGCGCAACACTGTGTTATGATCAGAACTGTTCATTTTAAAAATCAATATATAAATATCATATGTGCAAATAATCAATTTAACTTAAAGTCGTTTAGTAAATCAAATATAGTAAATAAATAGACGATTCGTAATATTTTCACCAATACCAAACATTTACTTTTATACTATTCAATGATTACACGATCTTTTTTTTGTTTTTTGTAGAAATTATCTTTAAATAATAATTTTATAATATGAACAGATTCGTTAATAGTCATGAAGTTCCATAATGAGACATCTTGACGAAGAATTCCTCCTAAATCCTTGAATATCTAAGTCTTTTCCTCTTAATAAAACCGTTTACGAGCATAAGTGTTTTCTAATCAGTATTATGAAATGCTTTTGATGGTTTAGAACGGCCCCTCGGATGTCAAATTCTCTAACAAGTGGTCCACTTCAGTCTTCAGCTACTTACTAACCTATAAAGCTATACTAGCTTTTGAACAAGTACCAATTGTTCTAAAGAGTTAATAATATAATAATATGCTTCGTTTGTGCGCAACACTGTGTTATGATCAGAACTGTTCATTTTAAAAATCAATATATAAATATCATATGTGCAAATAATCAATTTAACTTAAAGTCGTTTAGTAAATCAAATATAGTAAATAAATAGACGATTCGTAATATTTTCACCAATACCAAACATTTACTTTTATACTATTCAATGATTACACGATCTTTTTTTTTTGTTTTTTTGTAGAAATTATCTTTAAATAATAATTTTATAATATGAACGGATTCGTTAATAGTCATGAAGTTCCATAATGAGACATCTTGACGAAGAATTTCTCCTAAATCCTTGAAGATCCAAGTCTTTTCCTCTTAATAAAGCCGTTTACGAGCATAAGTGTTTTCTAATCAGTATTATGAAATGCTTTTGATGGTTTAGAACGGCCCCTCGGATGTCAAATTCTCTAACAAGTGGTCCACTTCAGTCTTCAGCTACTTACTAACCTATAAGGCTATACTAGCTTTTGAACAAGTACCAATTGTTCTAAAGAGTTAATAATATAATATAATATAATATAATAATATGTTTCGTTTGTGCGCAACACTGTGGGGAGAAAGATTTTCGAAATTAATTACAGAGGTAGATTGTCTGCCCTCCTGTTTGGATGTCCTCCTCATGCCCTCTTATTTTGTGCGGTCACGGTTAAGTCACGTCAACATTTTATATTGATTTTTTTTATAGAGATAATAAGATAAAAAGTAATAGAAATATAAAATGTTGACATGGTTTAACCGTCACCGCACAAATAGGAAGGTATGGGGAGTACACCCAAACAGGAGGGCAGACAATCTGCCTCCGTTAATTACGTGCGGCGAACGGTGTCTACTTACATCTCGGAAGATGCATTCTTTGTGTGGTCACACGGGTTTCTATTATTTTTTGGTCGTTTTCTTTTTGAGTAGGTGTTTTTTGGTTGAAAGGTAATATTTATCAAGGAGAAAAAAATGTTACAGGCCAACTTGGATACACAAAAGCTAATCCAATAACCAAACAAATAAAAACTAAAATCCTAATCTCTATCCTCCATGCGCAGAAAGCAGCACCTACTGTTGCCACAAACGTATTTCGAACAGCCATCAAGGCAACAACATTGGAGAAAACGACTGACTAGTCGATTCGACCAAGACATTGCAGCACAAAAATTACAAACCCTCAACCAAAAACACACCATAACCAAATTTCGTCACCAGAAATGCTGAACCAAGAGACAATCACCAAATCCAAATCCTCTTCACCAACCCATGCAAATACATACAAACATAATAACACAGATATAGAATGTGAGGCTAGTAGGATACATAAAATACCCTTTTTAGTAGGGGTTGGTAGTTTGATTATTCGACTTGTGAATTCAATTAATCACGAGTCACAGGTGTTTTTGCTTTCTCTCGTCGACGTCTCGTTGGGCAGTGTCGTGCCCTGGAGGCCCTTCTCATCATCACGTGGGCATTGAGAACAACCCGTGTGCTGACTCAATGGCAATGAGTGCACATTGAGTGCTACTCGTCTTATCTTGCTTTGGTCAAATTTCAGTCCAAAGTTTTTACTGTTCTTTGTTTTATTTGAAGCAATTGATTGAGTTTATACACAACCACCAATGTGTCAAAAGTTTCCATCGCGAGTGTTATGATCAGTCGACTATATATTTAAGTGAAGGGTAATATTAAGGAACTAAAATTTACAGGTAAAATTTACAAATTAAATGATGTATTATTAATAGGAACAAACATGTTTATCAACGTTTAAGTAATAATCAAATCAGCTACTTACTACGGTTTAGTGATATTCTTCTTCACTTGTAAGTGAGAGGTTTTAGGTTCGATTCTTACCAAAGACGAATTTAAACCACAAAAATTGCTAAGGCTAAGCACACTCTATTTCCCTAAATGTAGATAATATTTTTTGTTCGAAAAGAAAAGTAATAATCTAACCATCAATTTATATGTCATTTAGTTTACACAATTTTGTGTATAAATTTATTCTCCTTAGCATTACCCTTAAGTGAATTGCGCGTTCAGCAAGTAAGAACCGTCAAAATCAACATTGTTGATGTTGTTGATGTTTTCATTTACAAGGTCGAATCACAATGTAATCAATTACTAATCTCACGGATGTTTTCAAAACGAGTGTTATTGTCAATTGAACACATGTGCGGACGAATCATGCATCCATAAAATAGGATCCACCAAAATCAGTATAATGGATCCCAATGTAATCGACCATTAATGTCACAAATATTTCATAACGATTATCATGATCAATTGACTACACGTACTAGCAGAACATGCACCCACAAAATAGAAACAACCAAAATCAGCATCGTCGATATTTGGAGTTAATTCCCAATGTAATCCAATTGTCAATGTCACGCATGTTTGCATAACGATTGTTATGATCAATTAACTACACGTGCATATAAATTTCGACCATTCATGCTCCCACTAAATAGAAACGGTTACAGTCGACATTGCCATGTTTTTGTTGAGGCAACATAAATCCCAATGTAGTCTTAATACCGTTTAGAGTTAAAACTAAACTGTAACAAAAAAAAAAATATAATTCGAATATTTGATTTGTTTCAAACGTAATCGGAATAAAGGATTCAAAACTCTTTCTATCATATGTTAAGAACTTAAAAAAATCAAAGAGAGTCAAATTTACAAAGTCAAGCATGATGAAAAGAGTAGTACTACACTTAATTTTATTTGTACCATCTCTCGAATAAACGTAGAACCCACGAACATACAAAAAAATGAAGAAAAAAAATCAATGGATCATCAATGATAATATACCGCAATTAAAAAGGATCCACAAGGGTACTTTCGGCATAACGCATCATTTTTCTCTCAAGTTCTCAATTCTCAATCCAACCGCATCTGAAAAACAAAAAAACATCTTCAAAATCTCTTCCCCTTTTATTTTCTCTGCTGACACATCTTCAAATCTCCTTTGACCGTCGTACTCTCTTTCTCTCTCTCCCCTCTGTAAAATAAATATATAAATATATATATATATATTGGTTTTCCAGATTTTTTTTTTGGGTTTTCTCCCTTCGTCATCCTTCGAATTTTCGCCACTGTTGCAGAGAAAACCTCCTCTGTGTTGTGAGAAAAAGAAGAGAGAGAGAGAGAGTAAGAGGGGAGAGAGAGAGAGAGAGAGAGTGAGAGTGAGAGTGAGAGAAAGACTGATCCTTTTCTTCTCTCTCACTTTTGTTTCTCTCTGGCACTGCAAAAGCTTCACACATCGTGGATTGGATTGATTATATACAAATCTTTTTCTGTTTTAAGTACATCACTTATCTCCCTCTCCATAATTTGACACACTCTCTCTGTGTGCGGTCACGCTTTCGGTTTATTCAAAGTTCCAAAAAGCTCTGATCCGACGGCCAGGATCTTCTCGTCCTCCATTCGTACGGCCACCTCCCCATTATTTCTCTACGTAAGTACTTCTCCCTCTTCAAATACATAGCCTTTATCACCTACCTTTTTCTCTCTTCACTCTCTCTACGCTGATATACGTACTTGGGTATTTTTATATCACTATATATACACACTTACTGTGTTCTTTTCATTTGTTTTTATCTTGTATCTGCATAATCTTACGTTTTTATGCTTTTGTTCATTCGAACCTAACGAATTTTCATTATTTTAAAAAAACCCATGTTTTCTTTGTTGAATCTGACACTTAATCTTTGATTATTTCCAACATGCAATGATTTATAGCTTTTGAAACCGTAAATTTCGATTGCATTGATTTTGTAGCTTTTGTTCATTCGAACTTAACGAATTATATGACTTGTTAGCTGATATGGGGATTTTCGATTTCAACAGCTGGTATCTGATTTACTTATTCTGTTTAAATCTGCTCAGAGTATCTGTGTTTCTGCATTTCGTTTACTGAATGTGTTTGCTGCTTGTTAAGCACATGATCAAAGCAGTGTTTTATAGCTTTTGAAACCGTAGATTTCGAAAATTGCTTGATGGGTATTTTTGGTTACTGTTGTCTGCAGCTAAATTTGATCTTGTATATGTATGTGTGTGTCTGCTTGTATACCTTATCAGATTTGTTTAGGTTCCCGTGGCACGGTTTGGTTAACTATTAAGCTTAGTTAGTTCCTTTCAGTGTGCAGAATTGATAATGCGTTTATTCAGGATGTGTAGAACTTCTTTTGTTTACTGGGGTTACAAAACTAGGTTAAGAATTTTGAGTATAGATGCTTATTGTAGGGATTAGGTTTGAGGATCTTGTACACTAAGCACACATGGTTAAGAGTGGGGAAGAATTGTTGATGAGCTTGCTTTAGTTTGAAATATTAGATATAAACAGATATTCGCTTGTCCAAATCAAATACCCTCGGAAGTCTGAAACTACGGGCAAATCGGGTGTGTTTGAACTTTAGATGGTGTTTGTAGGTGGAAATGGTCTATATGCTGATTAATTGAGCGATTGTTGTATAGTTTATTTCTGATAGTTTCAGCTGTGAATGTGTAAATTTCTAGTGAGGATAGGTAGAATTTTATGGGGGAAATTTTGTGTGGGAGGGGATAGTTACTTTATAGAGGTGCTGGATGTTTAACCTGTAGGACAACCTGTAGGGACTGTACCTTTATGTAGGGAAAGGTGCATTAAATTGTGGCTGACTAGATTTTCCATTTCTTTCTCATATCTGTGTCCCAAACATGTAGGACTCAGTGGTTTTGTGGGAATCGAATATCTGCTTTGTAACATTCATAACATTAGACGGAATCACATTCTTATCTGGAATGGAGCCTTTATGAGACGCAACATTATAGCTTTCGCTTTTGGCCTTTGCTTTAGATTTTCATCAATCGCCACTAATCTTTCTCTCTTGAAATTTATGTTACATCAATGGCAGTAATCTTGTGTTAGGAGTTAGGAACCTATTCCGGAGGATGGGGATTCTATATGACATGTTTTTTTAAAGCTGAGTTCTCTCCAAGAAAAAAAACTTGATCTTTTTACAGCTGAGATATTGTGGAACTTAGTGATACTGTAAATCTGCGATAGCTTATGTGTTTAAGAACCACCACATGCATATTATTATAATTATTAATTGGGTCATGAATAATGTACTTTCCTTAGCATATTGAAAAAAACTAGTGTTTGTCTACTTATCATACAAATTTAATAACCTTAATAATGTTACATGTGTAGCGAACAAGTTGGCGTCTTCGAATTCAAGGCTGATGGAGCCTAATGGTCACAGGAGAGTGAGGAGAAAGGATGTTCTAGAAAATGGTGACATGGGTCAGTCAAATACAGGCGATGAACTGGATCCATGGACTGCATGGGCATACAAGCCTCGGACCATTTCGATGCTGCTTATTGGCGCATGTTTCCTTATGTGAGTGCTCATTCCACTTAGGTTTACCTTTGATTTTATGGATTGCGAACTAAATGCTTCTGGCATTCTGCATTATTTACTACAATTCCTGCTAAAGCTATTGGCATCAGATTGTTTTTCTCACTGTCGAGTAGTATTCTCATGGCCTTTTATTTTCTTCTTCTTACGGTTGTCAAATAGAAGTAGTTGAATTGTTAGATTTCAAGTTTATGTGATTGCATTAGCATGTCAAATTGTCTATCCACTGACATAGGCGATGCCATGGTGCTGTTAGGACCCTCTATTAGGCTTACAGAATTTATTTTTCTATCGTAATTGAGTTATTTTATGTTTCTGAAGTCTTTTTTTTGGGTTTAACATTGCACCTCTCTAGTTATTTGATGAATTTTCGTTCATGCACAACATACGATTATAGCAACGGTTAAAAATTAGCATGTCTTACCCCTATCTTAATTGTGTTTTTTTTTGTGTGTTTTGGGGAAAAAGGGGGGGGGGGATTGTGATCTATGTTTGTCTTACACAATTGGTTAATTGGTATCTGTGTGTTGTTGTTTGTTTAAATGTACCAGTTGGGTAAGTGGAGCCCTAGACCCAGAAAGCAGTGCATCTGGAGATGTTGTTACATCCGTAAAAAGGTTAGCTATCTTTACATTTGGTGACAGTGTTCTCTTATTTACCTTTTACTAATCCCATGCCCGCTCTTTTCCTGCAGTGGTGTATGGGCGATGATTACAGTTTTTCTTGCTTATTGCTTGCTGCAAGCCCCGTCTACGTAAGTTCTTGGATTAAGCTAGTTGTATACAGTATAATGGTTCTGTTAATATTCTACTGGATGGTTGTTTTGGTAATGAATGGGAATAAAAGTGTTTATATGGAGATAAATGTTTGTTTGGTTTTACTTTTCCCTGTTTGTTTTTCCTATATGCAAGTACTGCTTTTGCTACTAGCATTCACAGTAGTATACTGGTGAGGAATTGTTAGCTTTATGCTCTATTACGTTTCATACAGGGTTCTTATCAGACCACATCCTGCAATATGGCGCTTGGTTCATGGAATGGCCGTTGTTTACCTTATTTCTCTCACATTTTTGCTTTTCCAGGTAAATTTTTCTCTTTATTATTGTTATTTTTGCATTATTATATATGCGATTTTTCTGTGTTTGTGTATACATGTATGTAGGTATATGCATGAATAAAAACCTGGAAGTTTGTTTGTTGGACGTTCTGATGTCTTCAGTTTTGTGATAGTTATTTTTGGTTTCTCGCTTTACAGAAACGTGACAATGCTCGGCAGTTTATGAAGTTTCTCCATCCAGATCTTGGTGTTGGTAATGCAGCTTAAATTTTTCTTTCAAATACCATTAACATGGAACTTTAGCTGATAAGTTTCTAAGATTAAACTTTCTGATCTCATTATGGGTCATGCAATTCCATTTTCTAAACTTTTAATATGGTATTTTAGCTGACAACGGATATGCTTTATTATTCAATTCGTTATGCGGATGAGATTCGGGAAACATTTTATACTCAAATTATTTTGGATGCCCAAGTAGGCTGCATGATAAGGTATTCATTCTTTGTTTGTATTTCTTGATTTCATGCAGAGCTTCCAGAAAAATCTTATGGTGCTGATTGTCGCATATATTTGCCTGAAAATCCTACTAACAGGTTTAAGAATGTTTATGTATGATTTCTTCTTTCACACCATCCATTTTAATTGTTTCTCATGTATCGTTATGTTCTCAATCTACATCAGTACACCAGCTTATAATATATCTTTCTCTTTTCTCCCCAGGAAACACTTTTTGATGAATTTGTTGTGGCTCATATAGTTGGGTGGTGGGGAAAAGCTATATTGATCCGCAATCAGCCCCTTCTGTGGGTGCTTTCCATCGGATTTGAGCTGATGGAGGTTAGTTTCTTGACCTTATACCTAATTTGATGTATGCTCGAGTGGTTTACTTGATTTTAATTGAAAGCTTATTTGGCACGTTCAGCTTACCTTCCGCCATATGTTACCGAACTTCAATGAATGCTGGTGGGACAGTATCGTTCTTGACATTTTGATCTGCAACTGGTTTGGTGAGAACTCTCTTACATTATAGCGTGCTTTTCTTGTTAAGTTGTAACAAATAGCATGCTACTTTCTGTTGACAATTCAGAGTCCTGTTCTTGATCGTATCTACCATCAGTATATCTACAAATAATGGTTGCAGCCTCCTAAGCTTTCTGATTGGGTGCTTTGCAGGTATCTGGGCAGGAATGCATACGGTTAGGTACTTTGATGGAAAAACATACAAGTGGGTTGGTCTAAGCCGTCAGCCGAATATTATTGGAAAAGTATGTTTGGAATTTCAATTACACATTTTGGTTGACCATGAATGCGCTAATTTTGCCAATTGGCTTAATGATTTTTTTTTTCTTTCACTGAAGCGGTTATAATAAACTGAAAGTAATCATATGACATGGGATGTTTCTGTAGCCACTGCAATCATAATAAATAGTTACTGTGATTTCGACGACATTATTTGAAATTGGTTTTCGGGGCATTCGGCATCATTATATAATTTGTGATTTGGGAGATGCAATCTTTATTGTTTCAGGTCAAAAGAACACTGGGGCAATTTACACCAGCTCAGTGGGACAAGGACGAATGGCATCCCTTGCTTGGTCCATGGCGTTTCATTCAAGTCCTCACTCTTTGCATTGTATTCATGACAGTAGAGCTTAATACATTCTTTCTTAAGTTCTGTTTATGGATTCCTCCCCGGAACCCCTTGATAGCGTATAGGTTGATCCTGTGGTGGCTAATTGCAATTCCGACAATTCGCGAGTACAATTCATACCTTCAAGATCGGTACTCTCTCTCTCTCTCTCTCTCTCTCTCTCACTCTCTCTCTCACACACACACACACACACATGCAACCCCCCACATTCATCATATACTTATATGCAGTGATGTAGTTTACGTTTGCTCAATTACCGTATTTGCAGAAAACCAGTGAAGAAGGTTGGGGCATTTTGTTGGCTTTCCGTAGCTATTTGCATCATAGAACTTCTCATTTGCATCAAGTTTGGACATGGTATGTCCTCCTTTTCTTCGCGTTCCTTAGTTTTGTGAAATTTCTTCGTCCATTGATTGTCAGATGCTAATTTACATGATTTTTTTTTATATTCTTTTGATCAGGATTATATCCCAAGCCAATGCCATTCTGGCTGGCAACGTTTTGGGCATCTACCGGAGCGGCTCTCGTAATATTTTTGATAATTTGGTCATGGCAACTGCATCAAAGTTTACGGCGAAAGAGGCAATGAATTTACAATCGTGTACATCATTCTTTGACTTGCTTCTTCGTCTCAAAAGCGTTCGATATCGATCGGCATTGTAAATATTTATCAGCTTTTTGTTAAATTGTACATCCATCCTAATTTTCGTATAGATTAGCGGATCACAGTTCCTTGAGTAGAGGATTTTATTCATTTCCTAGGCAGCTCTTACTGGCAGAAAATTTTCAAGGATGAGCCTTTTTCGACCGATTTCTTCATGTTGTAATGTTTAGTATATTTCTTTAATTTTTAAGGAAAACTAATGAAAATAGCTTGAAAACTTTGAGTTTTAACGATAAGATAAAATAAAGGGTAAAGTGAATACTACCAGGATTGATTTTTTAGTGTAAAAATGTGTTTTTCGTTAAAGTGAACAGTTCGGAAGTTTTTCGTTAAAGTTCCTTAATTTTTATTGTTATATAATTTAATTTTTTATGGGTTATGAATATATTATGGAATGTTCATATATGTGACCTGTTTCACTGGTTCAATGTGCGGAAATGTTCGTGAAGAGAAAACTGTACTGTGTAGGTGTACCGACTGTGAGGCACGTCTCACAGAAGCACGAGACATATTTCTTACCACCCGACTCATATTGGTTATATCTGGCTTGAAATTCTCTTAATTAGCCCGTCCTCGTGGAAATTGAAAATGGTAATCGTAAAATTATGTTCTGTAAACAATTTCAATGATGGAATTTACAAATTACAATTGTTCTTTACCAAATAGTATTGCGACAGTTTCACTCTCCTTAGAATCCAGATGCTGCTTGTTTTCTGTTACCCTTATCCACAACAAGCTCTTTACTATTCAGGCCATCCCATTTCTTAGAGGACAAGCTTCTAAGCCCCTTTTTCTAATACAATTTTTCTACATAGAAGCAAATGGGGAGGGCTCTGGTTTTTTCTTCCAAACAGTCCGTCCTCGAACAATCTCTTCATCTTTAAGATTCCCATTTGTTTGGAGGAGATGTGTATATCTCAATTGTTGCTTCTCAAAGCAGCCCAAAAACCCGCCGTTCTCAAGAATTCCAGATGCCAGAGAAAATCCATCCAGTAAACTTGTGTCCTGATTCTCTTGTTTCAGTCTCTCTACGAACATTCCGTCTTCTGGATCGCAAAGCGATTGAACTATATCTGAACTCCCACATTCCTTTCTGTATTCTAGTGTGATTCCAGTCAGTTGGTGGGACTCCAAAATATCGTCAGGAATCGTCTGTCGAAAACAAAGATTAAGTCAGTTAATTAAGATTTAATTATGGTAAGAAAACACGTGACCGTTTAGAAATACTTTTGTAGGAAGCACTTAAAGTTTTTCTGTCAAACGTGGTTAGAAAACGCTTTTAACCCTTTCAGAAGCAGTGACAAACATGCCTTTAATTAGAGAGGGGAGAGAGACTATATTTACCTCAAGCATCCATCTTACATACTTGACATTGTTGACATGTTGGTTCATATCCAAATCACTTCTCCTGGGCTACCAAGTAATAAGAAATTGCATATTCAGCATATTCTCAATTCTCTTAACTGTATATGGATGTAGCTTTGAGACGTTGGAGTAATTTGGACACGAAACATTACCTTCAGATCGCTGATGACATACTTAGCGTTGTTGTCCAACTTGACGATTTTCTCAGGGACAGCGTCTGTGATTGCCTGCTTCTCTATGAACCAAGGTGCAATCTCACCCCTCACTCCCTCTGGCATTTTCGAAAGGCGCCTAGTTTTCCGGTTCATCATCACCCAGGTGCTGTTCCACGTTTTGTACAACCATGATTAATCAATGACAAGACTGAAATAAATCATTCATGAAGAGATCATGAAAGTGATTGGAAGTTTGAAGAAATTATATGATACCTGGTCGCACGAGCGAAAACATGGCCCGTGGCTTGGCTTCGGATCAACCAGTCTCGCTTCATACCATTCTTCCCTGATGCTTGAACCCAAGTGTCGATTTCCAGTACCTCTCCCCTGCAGGATGTGATTGTCACATTTTTTTTGCTTGAAATTTGTTTCATACTGCAAAGAATCCTACTTCCTAGCTTTAAAGATTATAGCTAAAAGAGAACAACTCCGGGTTTGAGTCCCTCTCTGAGGTTTAGATTAGTTTAGAATATCGCTTGAATCAAAAGAAAAAGCGATGACTGGACATACCAGATTGGATACTCGTCAACTTGAACTTGCATTCTGGACACAACCCAAATAAGATCATTCCTCATCATTTCATGTGTCGCTCCAAATCCATCACTCAGGAGTCCAGACATCCACACATGATTCAATGCCGTTTCCTGCAT